>OY288268.1:93741289-94941289 GCA_958450335.1 Hibiscus tridactylites
TCTCCGCTGGGAGATTCAGCCACTAAAATTAGATGTGCAATGAGGGTCAATCTAGATTAATCAGGGCAAATTACTGGGAACAAGAACATTTAACTGCGGCTCCCCTTTGTGTGTGAAAACAAGGGGGTTTAGGGTGACTATGAATCATGTGAAGTGTGAACACTTGAAAGAATCTCTCTTCATCAGAACGTATATATAAGGACCCATGGAGGGAAAAAGTAATGCATGGCATTCTTCTACTTCTTCTTCTCTCTCTAAAAATTCTTCTTCATTAGACCATCTTTTTTATGCTCCGTGGGCAATCTATAACATGAACTGTTGCGGGGAATGTTGTCTGGTTCGAAGTCATTCATATGAAATCTTAATTGAGTTGAATGATTTCGGACCAGGCTTCATTCCCCCCAACTTGGTTCTATAGCTATGTCTTTTCACAGCTTCACTGTCCCAAGGATCGATCCATGGCATTGGAACCAGAAGGAAGTAGGAACCTACATCCTGTTCGTCCATATTTTTCTTCTGTTTCTACTGGTTAATATGTTGTCTCAATGTGAACATCTGACCGCAAAAGTTGGGTCGTGGTCGTCTGAGGTCTATCTTTTTGCTCCATTCAAGCTAAATGGTGGGGCTGAGATATTAACTCTGGGTGGCTCAAATCCACATGAAAAAAGAAGGGAAATTAACCCCCAAAGTTTTCCATGTGAGTCCGAATTGCATATGTGGGTCAGAACTCAGATCTGCCGTAGGTTGTCGCCTGTCGGTATGTTTTCATTAACTATATTTTGAGTGTCTCTCCTTACTCTTAGAGCTGGTTGAAGACAACATATGCACTACTTTGCAGTATTTTGTAAAATATGAGATGATGAAAATGAGAGCCACCATTGGACCTTGTTTTACTATATGTATCCCATGCTGAGATATTAACTTCTTCCTACATAAGCATGTCAAATCGAGTAAAAAAATTTCAAATCAGTTAAGTTGGCGAATTATATTTTATTACTTAAATTTTATTTAAATTTTTTTTGAACCGAGTGAATAAAATTTGGGTCGAATTATTTAAATTTTTATTCAAATTTAATTATAAATATTTATAATGTTATAGTAATAATTAATCATACTTTGTCATTACATCTGACCTCAGCATCAGTAAGCTTTGAATAAACTTTTGAAATTGAGAGGGTCATGTCCAGTGGTGGGTCCTTACTCCTTATCGGTATGGGCCATGGCATCAGTAAGATTTGTACCAACTTCGATGATAAGCGTCCAATCATTGAATTTACATTATCTAATGTAAACGCGACATATAACTTATTTCTATATTTTTTTAATTTTTAATTTTAAAATATTAAAAAAATAATTTTAGGCTTAAGGGTGTATGAAGCCCTTGAACTTTTGAAAAAAAATCAATTAAGCCCTTAAACTTTTTTTACACCCAATTAAGCCCTTGAACCATAAAATTTAATCAATTAAGCCCTTAAACTAATAAATTGAATCAATTAAGCCATTTGACCAACTTTGACCATTAAATCTTAATAGTTTTATTCGATCCATTGTTGTAGTACACCATGTCACAATATTTCCACTTGACAATTTTCGGAATTTTTTATTTTATTTAAAAAATTCTTTAAAGGTTCTAAAAATTCTAAAAAACTTATAAAATTTATAAAAAATACTTTTTGATTTTTTTTTGTAAATGCGACATGATGAAACTGCAGTGTATCATGTGCCGGTAATATCTGAAGAAAAAAAGAGTCAAGATTTAATGGTCAAAATTGGTCAAAGGGCTTAATTGATTCAATTTCTTGATTCAATGGCTTAATTGATTCAATTTCTTTGTTCAAGGGCTCAATTGGGTGCAAAAAAAGTTTAAGGGCTTAATTGATTATTTTTCAAAAGTTCAAGGGCTTCTTACACTCTTAAGCTATAATTTTATAAAAAAACTAAAATCATTATCCAAGCTGGCGTCGTAAAATAAATTGATGAACAAGCGATCAGACGAACTACAACGTCGAAACTCGAACTTATGTGTTTTGAACATTTGTAGTAAGAACGATCAAGCAAGACTACAAAATAAGTTGATTTAAATGTTTACAAAAAAAATTAAAAATTAATTATGTACTAGTGATAAATAACATAAAAAAAAAGTTATTATACTTTATAAATTTTAAATTATGTGATACTCATAAGTCAATAAATATTTAGAAAAATTTAACTTAAAGACCTCATATTAATAAATTGTACAAAACTCTTATAATTTTGAGTCGCCTCTGAACCCATCGACACCCTTTGAGAGTAACAATCAAGTTAAGAGGTTGTCACAGACCATAGCCCTCTAAATTACTGAAATCATATCTAAGCCTCTCTAAAATTTATAAAATTATAAGTTAATATATAGTAGAATTGTTTTTATCCCAAAATGATAAAATTGTGACTCAAAATTAAATTACATTTTCTATCGAATTTTTTTTATAATTCAAATTTAACCCCTTGGAACAAATTTCTAACTTCACTCCGGTGGCCACGTGAATTCCTAAAGAAAGACAATTTCGATTTGTCATCACAGAAAAATACTACTTTTAATCATATATTAATTACTATAAATGTAAATTATAAAAAGTACAAATTTTCTATAATTTTTATGTAGTATTTAAAAAAAGCAATATAGGAAATTGATGCAAGTATTACTGCCACGTGTCAGTGCTGGGTCTTGGTCTGAACGAAGATCCATGAAACCGTCTATCCTCCAAACAGATATAACGATTAACATGCGCAGCTTCAAGGCCAAGAATAATGGCAAATTCAGACTTCAAACTCCATTCTAGTTTCTTGAATTCTAAGGCATGCAGCACCAGAGGGGTAAAGTAATAAGCTTACAATTCTTGTATTAACACCATATATGTATGTATGTATGCATGCATGTAAATCATTCATTCCATACCTTTTCAATGTTCATCCACACAGATCCTGGTCGCTTCATCGGTCGGTATCATTGTTGCAGCAGCGGTGCGGTACCATGTCAAAAAGCAAAAGGATCAGAGAATCATTCCACACCTGCGATCAAGGAACACGAGCTGGGGTCGACTCGAAAAGCTCGAAAGCTTCCCGCACTATGTAGGTAATATGATAGATTCCGTGTCTTGTCATGGTTTCATTATTCGTCTGCAAGCATCTCTGAAGTTTCCTTTCGTCTTTGTTTCAGCTAGGCAGATGGGGTTTAAAGATAGAAAAGCCTGTCCGCTGCTCTGCAAATTAGCAGCAGAATACATCAGGAAATACGAGAGTTGCGAAGGCGATATCTATTCATATTTCTGTAATGAGTTCGATGTTGATTCGTTGTATGTTAAGCTGGTAGAAGAGTTTGAGAGATGCATACTTAGTTATTTTGCATTTCATTGGAGCCATGCAGATATCATGATTAGTCAGGTAATCAAAATAGACATAGAGATGCTTCAAAAAGGAATAGACATAGAGATATGATATGTTGGAACTATGATATATTAATATGAATATAATAAATGATTTTAACATATTATTTTAAATAAGAAAATAAACATACTCGTATCGGAAACAGAACTATATCCAAACACGCGGATTTGAATGGGAACATGTAGAAAGTGACTTCCTTTTTGCCACATTGTTTCAGGTACTAAGTGCTGATGCTGCACCCAAGAAAAAGCTCAAGCATATTATAATGGAAGCAACTAGGTTGGGCATGTTCTATTTATTAATTAATGTTGTTGTCAGATCATAACGATAACTGTAAGAAATGTTATCAACTTTAGCTACATATCCTTTTACAGCAAGTAACTTAGGATTGTGACAACTTGAAAAGTAGCCTAGATATTGTCTCGAACCATTGTTGTCATTGCTGAGTGACTGGCAATACTGATTTCTACAAAAGAAACTTTGGTTTTCTAACACAGGGAACAAAGATTCGAGAGGGTGACAAAAAACCTGAAGGTGGCTAGAGTTTTCAATACATTGGTCGAAGAAATGAAAGCAATGAGGCTCACCTCATCAGATGATTCTCGATGTACGGAGGTGATGGCTCCGGTGGCTCACAGTAACAGAAGTCCAGTGCTGCTATTCATGGGAGGTGGGATGGGAGCCGGCAAGAGTACAGTCCTTAAGGACATTCTCAAAGAGTAAGCCTGTGTCAAACACCTGTATTTAAGCATTGAAAAAGATATATAAATTTCTATACAAAATCTATGTTGCTTGGGACTTTTCATTTTCTAACTTGAAGTACTAGTGTCTGAAATCTGCATCCGGCACATATTCAGACAAAGGTATGGAAGTATGATCCTCCAAATATATGAAGAAACTTAAAAAACTAAAAGTGAGCATAGAAATGTCGAAATTATTAACTAATCACCTGAATGATTCTATTTCAGTCAAGAAGACCTAGAAAGTTTGCTTTGAAATTATTAACTATGAGCAGTTACAAGGAACTTATATCAAGTGCTGTGCATAAAATATTGGCAGAACATTCTGGGCAGACGCAGCAGCAAATGCAGTTGTGATCGAGGCAGATGCATTCAAAGAATCAGATGTCATATACAGAGCCCTCAGCTCCAAAGGCCATGCAGACATGGTTCATACAGCTGAACTGGTAAGAGTCATTTTCTCAGCCTCATAGACGTTAGGAACATGTAGTTCCCCATCCTTTCTTTGGCAAACTGACCGAATTCATTTGCGTAGGCTTAATTACTAAATAAAGTGGTTAGCATAACTAAGTTTTCACCCAATATGTACAGGTTATAATCTATCACGCAGAGTCTATGCATTTCCCCATTTCATTCACCCCACTTGGATCCTATGAGTGGCCTCTCTATCAACCAACCTGGTTGCACTTTTGTCCAAAATTTTGAGATTAAACTTCCTTTATTTCGAGAAGTAACAGTAGTTTACCTCTGTTTTTTCTGTGTATGTTTTAGTAATTTAACTGGATTCTGAACTGAAACATAAAATCCATGCAGCCTGAAGGAAAATGATTGTGTTGCATTATTTAACAGAAAATGTTGACATCTATATTCTAGATAATGCATACCTGAATGGCATCTAATACAAGTATTTTTCCTGCCTTTCCATAATGCGAGAGCCTCTGCCATTGCTTTGTGTGCTACTTTGAGGCTGGCGATTCTTCCATCAACCGTTAATCAATTGTCATCCCAGTAATCCGTATCCCGCAATATCCATCAGTCTTTAGTAGCAGCCCGTCCCTGAATATGTATCTTTACATTCTACAGTTATAAATCTTTTGTTTTTTCTGATCTCCACTAGGTCATCATAGACTCAAGAGTTCCCAAACAAACAAACATGTACAAATCAACCAAAAACACTTCAAAAGTAAATGAACAATTTGATAACCGTATGAATGCTTCTTATTGTGCCATTAACCTAGAACTTGGTTTTTATTGAACGCGCGTAATTGATTTATTGATTTTAACAATCATTCCAAACAGGTGCACCAATCATCTACAGATGCAGCATCATCCCTACTTGTGACAGCGCTCAATGAAGGGCGAGACGTGATCATGGATGGAACACTCTCCTGGATACCATTTGTTGTGCAAACAATAACTATGGCCAGATGTGTCCATCGCCGGCGGTATCGTATGGGGGTTGGTTACAGGCAAGAACCTGATGGGACTGTAATTGAAAATTACTGGGAACAAATTGAAGAAGGAAATCAAACCCCAAAAGGAGGGAAAAGGAGGAAGCCATACAGAATAGAGCTGGTTGGGGTTGTTTGTGATGCCTATTTAGCGGTTATTAGAGGCATAAGGTACGGCGACATGGAAAACAATATAGTCGGGTGTCTTAATTTTCATTCTGCAACTACCTAGTAATACATCCTTTTTCCATTTACCTGAGATACTGATTTTATCAAGGAATTCAATATTTACAGGAGAGCTATAATGTGTAGACGAGCTGTAAGAGTGAAATCACAATTGAAATCCCACAAGAGATTTGCAAATGCATTTCCAACATACTGCCAACTGGTTGACAATGCTAGGCTATATTCCACCAATGCTCTGGAAGGTCCACCTAAGGTGAATCAACTATCCCAAATTTCCAATCTTAATTTCGCTCATTTCCTTGGACACTTAATCAGGTGACTGAAACTAAAAGTTCACTACAGAATTTGAACTCTGGAACCTAAGGTCAGAAGACTCAGAACAGCTAGAACAGAGCCTAGTATATCAAAAATGACCCATCTTGAATCACTCAGATGGTAGAAGCTTATGCAAGTGCTGCCAATTATTATATTGTTTGACATTTCAATACAGAACTCTCTGGTACTAAATTAGAAGAAGAGAAGTGGCTTTCCGTTAAAGCCATGAACCCTGCTCAGTCTTTCAGGAACACCATAAGCAGGCTTAACTCTCAGCTAAATTGATTGGAAAAATCATAGTAGTAAGCAAAATTGCCATCTCACAGTGGTAAAGTAGTAATCTATAAAAAGGACTCTTTCAATTGTGATTGTAGAATTGGCAGATTGGGGTGTTTCTATTTGAAGCCTCACAGCTGGTTTTACTACATTACAGCCCTAAAACTAAAACCGAGGAAGAGAAAATAGCCTTGTTAGTCTCGGTCACAGTTGGCTGCAGCATGCAGGGAATAAACAGATAAAATTGAGCAGGAACTTTCATTGTTAGCAAAATTACTCCATGCAACCAAATATGTAATACTAACATAACAATTTGTGTGTAGTTGATAGGATGGAAAGACAGAGAAAGAACATTGCTAGTTGATCCAGATGAGATTGACTGTTTAAAGAAGGTAGGCAGGCTGAATGAAAACGCCGAGTCCATATATGAACTTTATAAGCACCCCAACCCGGCTTGTGAAGATGGTTCGATTTGGAAAGACATTGTACTATCACCTTCTAGGTTAAATGTTCAAAAGGAGCTGAAGTTTACCATCCAAAAAGTGGAAAGAATGGCAGAGGCACAGGCACAAGCACAGCCCTAATGTGAGTTTCAAGTTAATCGTATATTTACCAACAAAAATTGCAAGCTGAAGAATGTGTCTCAAACCTTTTTCTATAGTTATGACCAAGAATGTCTATCAAGGTTGTATTGAAATCATGAATCATATGTGTACAATTTTTGTCACTTCCAAAGCTCAGTTCAGACACTAGAACTGAAAAACAATATTCCCATTAATAGTGTCAAATAATCTGGCTAGTATCAGTAGGCGTAGAGCTGAATATTGGAACCCCAAAAGGGAATTTAAAAGAAAAAAGAAACAGCAATCACAACATAGCAACTTAAGCAAAATAAATTCTTGAAAGACCTGATTTTTATTACCATCAAATTTAAAGACATGCTTGAAAAGAAGCTCAAACCTTAGCTTCAATGTTTCGAATCAGAGCAGCAGCAGATAAAGCTTAATCCTTCGGTGCTCAATTCAACTTCTTCAACAGGCCATCGATTTTTAATCTATTCCAAGCAACCCTAAATATAAAACCCAAATCAATTTAACTAACAGAAATGTAGATAGCAGATGAGATGATGAACAGAGCTCTAAATTCACATCATAATCGAAAAATTACAACTAAAATTTGCTTAAAAGGGAAATTAGAAATTTAGCATTTAAAACAAGTGTAAGAGAACAGATTAAGATCCGATGCCATGTTTTGTTCTCGGTTATACAAGGACCCAAGTACCATTCACTAAGCTTCAATTCATCACTCAAATTTACAGAACTACTCCTACGTTCACTAGCCTCTCTGCCTCTCATTTCCTTCCTCTCCTTGGAGTGGCTCGCTTTGCCGGTGACTTCACACTCTTCGGCTTTACACCCTTGGCCGGAGCTTTTATAGCAGCGGTAGCCTTCTTCGCAGGAGCTTTCTTTGCAGCAGGCTTGGGAGGAGGAGCCTTCTTCCCAGGAGAAGTCCTTGTCGAAGTCCTCGCAGCCTTGGCCGGCTTTGCTGCAGGCTTCGCCTTGGTAGCTGCAGTAGTCTTCGGCTTCACAGACGCCACCGCCTTTGTCTTTGCCGGAGCAGGCTTAGCTTTCGGAGGAGCCTTCGGTTTCACCGCCGGCTTGCTCTTGGGCTTAGAAGCAGTTTTTGTCTTAGCCGGAGCTTTAGAACCTGATTTTGCACTCTTCCCTTCCTTAGCCTTCGAAGCAGGCTTAGACTTTGCCTTGCTAACAGCTGGCTTCTTCTTAGCCGGAGCAGAAGCAGTAGCAGCCGGCTTCGAAGACCTCACCGGAGGAAGCTTATACGAAGCCTTAACCTTAGTCAGCTTCCCAGCAGCCACAAGCTTCTTCAAATGGAAAAGCACAAGCTTCTTAAAATTCCCAGGAAGCTGCTTCTGTTTCTCTTCTATGAATTTAGTAATGGCATACTGACTCGAACCCGTCCTTTCTTTCAAGCTAACAATCGCATCTTTAATCATCTGCAACAAAGCCGGCCATATATCAAAAACCATAATCAAGGCCACAAAAAAATAACAGTGCAATATGAATTATCAAATACCTCTTCATAAGTAGGATGGGTAGAAGCTGCTCGTGGCTTCTTCGGAGCCGCAGCTTTCTTCGGTTTCGGCTCTTTGGCTTTCCTTGCTCTGCCAGATTTTGTAGCCGATTTGGTCTCTTCGGGCTTCTCCTCCACCGCCTCCGGTGCTGCGTCTACCTCAACCGTTGGCTCCTCGGTGGCCATTTTGCTAAGCGAGGGAACTATTAGGGTTTCGGGAAATTTGGGAAATCGGCGATTTTAGGATCTGAATTTTTACTGGTAATTTCTTCGTGTGAGGAAGATGATGGAAATAATCGATTTAAATACTCAAATGTGAGAGAGACGGTATCCATAAGATGAAATTTGATTGGTGGAGACGATTATCACGCGGATCTCTGTCTGCCTTTACGTTTAAATACGGACCGTTGGATAAGACGCTATCTACGGTTCAAGATTTATGGGGCGGAAAGGAATGGAGTGGGGAAGAATGAGGTAGAATTTGATGTTTTGGACATTTTAGGTGTGCTTTTGGTCCCGATTGATTTGAGCATAACTCGAGTTATATTCTATGAAAAATTTTGATTTTTTTACCATTGTGTAGGTTATTATATAAGCTTTCTAATGAATATTTTTACATGTTTTTTGGTGATTTCATTTCCGAGAAATTCAATTTTGAAGCTACATTGGTCCAAACTATGGTGTACCATGATGTTATTGTGGTTTGGGAGGGGTTTTATGAGAATGCTTGGTTTAAATCCCAATTTTTTTCATCTCATTTGATAATAGATTAACAAAGGGAAGTAGTGCTTCAAGAATCATGAAATTTGGTTAAGAATTGAACGGGAAATTTTGACTTGGAATGTTGTTGAAGTTGAACATGTCCTATTGATGTTTGTTATGTGTCATAACACATTGTATCATTCAATTCATGGCAAATCAAATTTGAAAACAAAAATAACCCAACACCAAAATTTTTGTGTTATGTTGAATGTGATTATTATTCATTGCATGTGTTAATTATGAACATCAAATGTGCATCAATCAAAAGTTGCACATTCATTAATCAATGGCAACAATTACACCATTCTTTTTTTATTGCTTAGCATGTATGCTCTACTCATTGTAGTCAAATTTCACTTACTATGTCCATATCTTCATTCTAATCATCTTATTCCTTTATTATATATCAAGTTATCAAATCTAAAATACATGTTCAGACGATTTTATTATTGAGTTATATGTTATTTATTATTTACCATTAGAGTTTTTCCTTCGTAAGTGGTTTTAATTCATCGTCGTATGTCTTTGTTTGCTTGTTTGAATATTAATTAAAAAATATGACAATAGATTAAAATCGCTTATAAAGAAGAAGAAAAAAATAACTTTTACCGTCAATATACCGTATAATAATCATCTCTATATGTAATTACAAAGGAAGAAAATCAAGTTAATTACCATCAAAATAGTTGATATAAGAATTAGCATCTTCAATATTAAACCTTTAACCTTGGAGGGTTGAAAATCTTTGTTTAAGAATGAAAACATTACAAGTAACCATCTTTAGTGCTTTATTTGATGTTCCATGTAGAAATTCTGATACATTTAATGTTATGTTTTAATTTGATATATATACATATATTTGGTGTGCTCACTCACATTCGATTGATCGATCGACCAATTCAAATTGAGTACTGCAGAGTCTCATTATAAATGTGACAGTCATAATTCAA
Organism: Hibiscus tridactylites; assembly: GCA_958450335.1. Classification (NCBI taxonomy): domain Eukaryota; kingdom Viridiplantae; phylum Streptophyta; class Magnoliopsida; order Malvales; family Malvaceae; genus Hibiscus; species Hibiscus tridactylites. The sequence goes on from OY288268.1 coordinate 93,751,484, forward strand.
TTTACTCTAGTCACAGCGTTATAATTCAAACTCATGACCTCACTAAAATGACCTAACATCACATCCCGTTAAACTAACTTATAGTTGATTCAACTCTATTTTTTTAATTTACCTTACAAATAGTGAGATTACAATACAAAATGATATGATAAAATGAGTTTTTTTACATTCTAATCTTATTGTAAGGTAGTATCTTTTTCTGATTTTATATTTGGATAAACTTACGCACACGCGTAGACTACGCTGTTCGAACTCAAATCATTTAAGAGAACATTCAACCCTTTACCACCTAACCACTCAATGCTTCATAAATGAGAAACTTCAAGGGTTAAGATGTTTAGCATATCCCATAATTATATAGAGGATTAATTGGAGATTTATTAGGTGGTCATACACTCAAATGTAGAGGACTCTTTCTTCCAATGTTGACTGTTTTGTTATATTATATATTCATTCTCTAAGCAATGTCTTGTAGACGTAAATTGAGTTGGGAGGGTCATTCTCATATTGGACCTATGTAAAACTTGATTCAAATTAACTGACCAATAAATCAAATATCGATAATTAAAAAAATTATTGAATTACATAATCAAGATTTCATCCGTCTTGCATTTACTATATTGTACTATGTTCCAAAACCGAGAAATCCAGTAGCCTTTAATGGTTTCGATACTCACCTGTTCAAAAGGATGAAAATTGCATGTTAAACCTTCTAGGTGCCTTGAAAGGTTAATTCAGTCCTTATAATTGTTATGTATGAGATTTTAGTCCCTTAAATTTAGATCGATATATGTTTGGTACGATTGAATGCATGGATGCTTGGTTTTTGTGTTAAACTTGAGTATTATTTGGTATGATCTTTTGCTGTGACATCTCTTATTTGATTTACGTCTGAATTAGTTTAGAGATATTATAACGCTTTTTATAAGTGTGTCTGACAAGACGCTTTAGTGCGTTAAAATTTAGATGGTATCCTCAAAAATAAATGAAATAAAGTGCCATTTCCAATTATTATCTAAAGTGACATTTGAATACAAAATAAGCTTTTGACTATGGGTTTTAAGAGAAAAAGGAGGAAGATGAAGCGAAGAGAAGAGGGATAGAGTTTTTCTAATGAATTAAAAAGTATATGAGCAATGTTCGGGTTTGAGTTCTGATGTTGTAAATGGAAAAAAATTGAGTTGAAAAAATCGTCCTTATAATGGGCCTCTACAATACTTAATTTAGATTAGTTAGCCAATAAGTCGGATACCAATAGTTAAACAAAAAAATATAGCATTGTTTTTATTACATTTTGAGTTTTATTTTTATTATCTCAAATGGGTCGGTTCATAATAAGTTCATTTACCTCAATTGGGTGAGTTCACGGTCGTAGGATTTTTAAATGTCACAATTCCTTTAGTCTCAACACCTAAATTAACATCCAAAATTTCGGGGTGATACATAAATCTTTCTAATTATTGTAAGTGACATTTGCTTAGCATGATGATTAGGAGTGTTTAAAAATCGGGCACACACAATTTCGAATATTCAAAGTTATAGGGACCCAAATTCTTTTATATTAAAAATATTGACTTGTACCTCGGCCGTAAATATATGTCAATTAATTTGCTTGGCGAATCGCAGCTGCTCTCAGGTTATGAAGGGTATAGGTAATGTGTGGGATGAGGTTTTAGACGGTGTAAGGTGGATCTTGAGGAATGGGTGTCGTATTGATTTTTGGTATGACGAGTTTGTTTCAATGGGACCTTGCCCGATTATAGCCTTTGTTACGGAAAGTGGGGAGTTGGATATTCCTCTGCTTGAGTCGCTACTACCAAAGGATTGTGTACTACAAATTATGGCTATCCATCCCCATGTCAAGCTTTTGGTGTTGATCGTATAGGATGGAAAGGGGAGAAAAGTGGGTCTTTCTCCGCCAAGTCCGCGTATTTCAGACTTGCGGGGGTCGGAATGGTGCAGGGGGGCGAACGTTTGTAATACTATATGGAAATTACAGCTTCCTCAGAGAATACGCACGTTTGTTTGGTTGTCGTTACGAGATAGCTTGCTTACTAATGCCAATCGTGTTCGAAGGCATATGGCGGCAAGTCCGAGTTGTGGGCTTTGTGATAATGGGTATGAAGATCTTACACATGCTTTGAGAGATTGTGTACGTGCAAAAGAGGTGTGGTGCCAGGTTGTGCCATCGGGGGTTCGTCGGGATTTCTTTGACATGCTGCCGGCGGATTGGATGCTGGCCAATGTGTTGCCGCACGACACTTTTGCAAGTATCCAACTGAATTGGAACCTTTTGTTTGCTGTTATTTGCTGGAGTTTATGGAACCGACAGAACAAAGTGCTATTTGATCCTACCTATGTTGAATCAAGGGGTATGGTCATCGCGTGTAAACAATATTGTTCGGTGATGGTAGAAGCTGGAGCTAACCAGCCGAAGTACAGCATTGCTTGGCTAGTGGGTGGTTTTTAGTGACAAGGTTAGTGTCGTCCGCTGGCTAATTGGGTCAAAATTAATGTTGATGTGGCGGTGCATTTAGGAACAAATGCTGCGGCCATAGGAGGTGTGTCGGTCAAGTGAGGGAACATGGTTGTTTGGTTTTAGCCGTCGAGTAGGGTGTTGCAAACCGTTGACTGTTGAGCTTTGGGCAATCGCGGAAGGTCTTCGACATGGTTGGTGAAATGGTTTTCGACGAATTGTGCTGGAAAGCGATAGCATTGAGGCGGTGGGATTAGCACATAAGGGCACAAGCGATTCTGTTGTTGATGCGTTGGTGATTATTATAAAATAGTTGTGGCAACGTAACTAGACGGTGAAGATTCGGCATGTTTGACGCGAAGCGAACATGGTCGCTGATTTGCTTGCTAAGAACATGCGGGAGCAAGATGTTGGCGAGGTATTATTTGATGAGCCTCCTTGTTTGGTGTTGGATTGGTTGCGACGTGATCTGCATGAGAGTAATGGTATAGGTTTGGAGGGGATTGGCTAATCGTATGCTTGCTGGTGTCGGGTGCTGCTGTTGTTTGCTGGTTCGGAGGTGTGGTTTGTTGCGCCACCTTGTTTGCTCGGGTAGGGTGCTGTGGGTATTAGCATGGGGTTTACAGCTTATTGCCTGCTCTTTGTTTGGTGTTTACATGAGTGTATTGGTTCTTTTGTCGCTCTACTGCACATACTCTTTTTTCTCCGTTAGGTTTAAGGATGTTTTTTAACGAGGCGTGTAGTAGATGCTTTCCCCCTTTTAATCGAAAAAAATATATATGTCAATTATGAACCTCAAATGTGCATCAAACAAAAGTTGCACATTCATTAATCAATGTCAACAAGTAAATCATTTTATTATATTGTTTAACATGTATGCTCTATTCATTCTAGTCAACTTTCACTTGCCATGTTCATATCTTCATTCTAATAATCTTATTCCTTGACTATATATATCAAGTTAGATAATCTAAAACACATGTTCGAAATTTTTTTGTTCACCTGTTACATTATTTATGATTTACTATTAGAGTTTTTTTTCCACTAGTGGTTTTAATTCATCCTCGTACGTTTTATTGTCTGAATATTAATTAAGAAAACATGATGATAGATTAAATCCACTTGTAAAGAAAAAAAACTTTTAGGGTAAATTATACAAAATGTTACTTAATTATGGGGTTTATAACAAACAAGTTTTCTTTTAAAAGTTACAAACATGTCACTCAATTAACATATTGTTACAAACATGTAACTCTGCTTACAAATATGTCATTTTTCTTTGGTATAAGAATATTTTTGGTCTTCAAACTTATATATTTTATTAATTTTGTCTTAATTCGAAACAAATCAATAAATTTAATCATTTATATTTATTTTTTTCTATCAATTTAGTTTTTTTATGATATTGTCAAAGCAAACGAGCCCATCAAATCAAATCAGTATAGCTCGATAATTTCATTCTATCATAAAGCAATAACAAGTTATTGTTAAATTATTATTATACCAGAAAAGTACCAAGAAAGTAATATAACATTTTTGGGATAAGAACAATCAATTTAGGAGAAGAATAAATTTTGAAATGATGAAATTTTTAAATATTAAGAGTTAAATTTATTGGATTGTTTCAAATTAGGATCAAATTGGTAGATAGTATAAGTTTTGGACTAAAAATATTATTATACCATGTTGCATTAGAAGAAAAGTGACTTGTTTATAACAATATGTTAATTGAGTGACATGATCATAATAATTTTTTAATTCAGTGACTTGTTCGTAGCATTATGATAATTGAGTGACATGTCCGTAATATTTTTTAATTGAGTGACTTATTTATAAGCGAAGTGACATGTTTATAACAATTTTTATTGAGTGACGTGTTCATAACTTTAAAAATAATTTATTTATTACAAAATTAATAGTTAAGTGATCTTGAATGTAGTTTACCCAAACTTTTATTGTAAATATATCAAATGATATTTCTCTCTATATGTAATTACAAAGGAATAGCATCAAAAATTTGTTGTTATAATGATTAGCATCTTCTATATATAACCTTTAATCTTGGAGGTTGAAAAACTTTGTTTAAGAATAAAAACATTATAACCAACCATCTTTAATGTCTGATTTGATGTTCAATACAGAATTTCTAATATATTTAATGCTATGCTTTAAATTGAGATTTTTTATAATATTTATCGATGTTTAGTTCATTGATCGAGTCTAAAATAAAATATTACAGAAAGTTATTATAGAGACGACCCTCCCAATTCAATTTATTTCATTTACAATGTTAGGATTTGAACTCGTGACATTGTTTAAGTGACTTAACGTCTCATCTCATTAGATCAACTATTAGTTTGTTCAACTTTAATTTTTTTTTAAATCACCTTACAAATAATGAGATTGCAATACAACATTTATAGTCAATTAAAATTTAATATAACTATATATTAAAATAATAATAAAAAGCGTACCAACAAACATTTGATCTGAAGGAATGAGACGCTAGGTCCCTTAAGTAATGTTAAGGGTTCGAATCTTGGTGTTATGAATAGAGAAAATTAAGTTGAGGAGGTCATCCTCATATTAGATCTTTGCAAAACCTGATCTAGATTAGTCATCCAATGAGTGGTATATCGGTGGCTAAACGATAATAATAATAATAACAACAACAACAACAACAATAATAATAACATAAATTTTAAAATTATAAATATTTAGAGAACTTTTGCATTCTAAAGACAAATATCAAGACTTGAACTCACACGAGATGAAATAATATGAACATTTTTAACTGCCAAATCAATTAATAGATATCATACAGATGAATATCAATGATTGCTAAATGTATCTAACAAATCGAGAAATTGGAAAAATAAATTAATGTTATCATTGACTAAGAAAATTTTAAGGCTTAAGTATACATTTGGTACTTGAACTATACATCTTCTCCCAAGTTGGTACTTAAAGAAATTTTGCTCTCAAATTAATACCTAAGCATCTTATCCCAAATTAGTATTTAAATAATTTTTCTTCCAAGTTAGTACTTGAACTAGGCCCCATCTCTCAAGTTGATACCAAAACTTACATTTTATCATTTATTCTTAATTTGAAACAACTCAATAAATTTAACCATCTATATTTAAGAATCCTACCAATTTACTCTTTGCTCTTCTAAATTATTTGTTCTTCTCCTATAAATATTATATTACTTTCTTGTTATACTAAAAGTTTAACAGTAACTTATTGTTTTATGGTAGAATAAAGTTACCCAATTGTTGCTTTGATCCGATAGGCTTGCTTGATTTGGTGATATCACAAAAAATGACTAAATTGACGGATTTTTTTTTTTAAATATGAGAGCTAAACTTATTGAATTGTTTTGAACAAAGACCAAATTGATATAATGTATAATTTTTGGGACTAAATATTTTAATAAAAGTATCAAAATAGTGGATGAAATTAAAGTTTGGGTACCAAATTGAGAGAAAAAATTTTAAGTACCAACTTGAAAGAATGTGTCTAGTTCAAGTATCAAATGTATATTTAAGAAAAATGTTAACTTACGATTGTCATGTTATTATTGATAGAAAAACGTTAATCCAAGAATTAAAATAAATAATAAAATAAATACTAATATTATTATTGAATCGAACATAATAAAATGGTGAATGAAACAATAAAGTAAATACAAATTTAAATTACTGAAATCAAAATTTGAATAGCATAATAAATTCGAAAAACCAAGGGATACTTGAAAGTAGATTGAATGGTGGATGAAACAACTAGATGATTAACTACATTGAATTAAAGGTCAATTGTTACTTTGATCCGATAGGCTTGCTTGATTTGGTGATATCACAAAAAATGACTCAATTGATGAATTTTTTAATATGACAACTAAACTTATCGGATTGTTTTAAACAAAGACCAACTTGATATAATGTATAAATTTTGGAGACTAAATATTTTAATAAAAGTATCAAAATAGTGGATGAAATTAAAGTTTGGGCACTAAATTGAGAGAAAAAATTCTTCAGGGGTCAAATTGGGACAAGGTGCCTAGTTCAGGTACCAACTTGGGAGCAAAATTTTTTTAAGTACCAACTTAAAAGAATATGTCTAGTTCAAGTATCAAATGTATATTTAAGAAAAATGTTAACTTACTATCGTCATGTTATTATTGATAGAAAAACGTTAATCCAAAAATTAAAATAAATATTATTACGGTCAAACATTTGTATTGTCCATGTCATGTAAGTGCATCAAGTTTGGATTTGGCAACTTTGGATTTACACCTCTTTGCGCCTACGCGTGAGGCACAATCATAGCTTAAGTCATTCAATGATTATTAAGTGAGTTGATGTATATAAACACATCTCACACTTGGTATATCACCAATGTGGGATATAAACTTCTTATTTTTTAGCATGACAATTAGGAATGTTTAAAAGTGACTTATATATAACAATATGTTAATTGAGTGATATGTTCATAATAATTTTTAATTTAGTAATTTGTTTGTAATAATTTTTTAATTAAGTGACTTATTTGTAAACGAAACGACATGTTTGTAACTTATAGAAAAATAACTTATTTATTACTAAACTCATAATTAAATGACTTTGAATATAGTTTATCCAAACTTTTATTGTCAATATATCAAATGATATTCTTCTCTATATGTAATTACAAAGAAAGAACATCAAGTTAAGCCATCAAATTTGTTGTTATAATGATTAGCATCTTCAGTATTGAACCTTTAATTTAAGAGGTTGAAAAATTTTGTTTAAGAATAAAAACATTATAAGCAACCATCTTTAATGCCTTGTTTGATGTTCCATGCAGAATTTTCAATATATTTAATGTTATGCTTTAATTTGAGATTTTTATTTTTATTTTTATTAGTATTTGATTCATTGATAGAGCTTAAATTGAATATTGCAAATAAGTCATTATAGAGACGATCTCCTAATTCAGTTTGTTCCATTCACTATATCAGAATGCAAACCCATAACATTACTTAAGTGACTCAACGTCTCATTTTATTAGATCAACTAGTAGTTCATTCAACTTTAATTTTTTATTCACCTTACAAAACTTGAGATTGTAATACATGTATAGTTTGTTAAAATTCAATATAACTACATATCAAAATAATAATAAAAACATCACAACAAACAATTGGTATGGCGGGATGAGTCCCTAGGTTCGTTAAGCAAGGTCAATAGTTCAAATCTTGACGTTGTGAATGAAGAAAATTAGGTTGAGAAGGACACCCTCATATTGGGTCTATACAAAACTCAATCTGGATTAGTCGGTCAATGAGTCATATATCGATGATTAAACAAAAAAAATTGACTTAACGGTATCATAAGCCCTTGAACTTTTAGAAGAAAAGAAATCAAATAAGCCCCTGAACTTTTTTCACCAATTAAGTCATTATACTCTAAAATTTCATCAATTCACCCTTTTGACCAACATTAACCGTTTAATCTAACAATATTTTTAGACCAATTTGTGTAATGTATCATATTACAACGTTGTCACTTGACATTTCTAAAAAAATATTTTATTTTAAAAATTATAAAAATTATAAAAACATCTCGATTTGACCTTAAGAATTTAGGGATTGTTGTTTCAATTTAAGGTTTATGGTTATAATTTAAGGTTTATAGGTTAAAACCTAAATCATCACTATATTACCTTAAAAACTAAACCCTAACCTATAAACCCTAAATTATAACCCTAAAACTTAAATTGAAACAACTATCCCTAAATTCCAAACTCATACATCTAAACCACTAAACCTCATACCCTAAACTAACTCCATATACCCTAAAACTAAGGCGAAAGTTTCCACCGCCTGTATATAAAATATTAATCTATATATTTATATATATGTATATATATTTCTAAAATCATGTCTTTCTTCTACTAAAACTTGTTCCATCGGCTCCCATTTCCCAAAGCACTATTTTACCAAGGGTAAACTACTGTAGGGGTCACTTACGTTTAGCGTCTGTACAGAGTTAGTCACCACTTTTGAAAAGTGCCTATTAGTAGTCCTCTACGTTTTCGATGTGTAAATACTTGGTCACTCAGACGTTAACTCCGTTAGTCCCCTAACAGATTGCTGATGTGGCGAAATTAAAATAAGGATAAATTACTATAATAGCCATTAAAATTTATCTCATGTACATTTTTTCTCCTCAATTTAAAAAAGTAAACATTATAGTCACTAATAAAAATGTTTCTTTATAATTTCACCCTTAAATTTTTAAAAATTCATTTTTCATCCTAAAACTTTACAATCAATTAACACAATAATATTTATAAATGCTTAGATGAAAAATAGGTGCCCAAAGTATACCCTTTGAAACTTAGGTGCCCAAATTGCTCCTATTTAATAACTCAAACTTAAAAATTTAGTCCACTAACTACTAAAAAATTCGAGTTATTAGAATTTCTATTTTATAATTCAAACTTTATTCAAAAATTAAATTTTTAGGTTTGATGTGAAAATACTCGACTCATAATTTCATAAACTCGACTCAAAAATTCAAAATAAAGTTTGTATTATAAAATAGAAATTCCAATAACTCGAATTGACTCGAAAAAATTAAATTTTTAGGTTTGATGTGAAATTACTCGACTCTTAATTTCATAAACTCGACTCAAAAATTCAAAATAAAGTTTGAATTATAAAATAAAAATTCCAATAACTCGATTTGACTCGAAAAAATTAATTTTTTAGGTTTGATGTGAAATTACTCGACTCATAATTTCATAAACTCGACTCAAAAATTCAAAATAAAGTTTGAATTATAAAATAGAAATTCCAATAACTCGACTTGACTCGAAAAAATTAATTTTTTTGGTTTGATGTGAAAATACTCGACTCATAATTTCATAAACTCGACTCAAAAATTCAAAATAAAGTTTAAATTATAAAATAAAAATTCCAATAACTCGACTTGACTCGAAAAAATTAAATTTTTAGGTTTGATGTGAAATTACTCGACTCATAATTTCATAAACTCGACTCAAAATTTCAAAATAAAGTTTGAATTATAAAATAGAAATTCCAATAACTCGACTTGACTCGAACAAATTAAATTTTTTGGTTTGATGTGAAAATACTCGACTCATAATTTCATAAACTCGACTCGAAAATTCAAAATAAAGTTTGAATTATAAAATAGAAATTCCAATAACTCGACTTGACTCGAAAAAATTAAATTTTTAGGTTTGATGTGAAAATACTCGACTCATAATTTCATAAACTCGACTCAAAAATTCAAAATAAAGTTTGAATTATAAAATAGAAATTCCAATAACTCGACTTGACTCGAAAAAAATAAATTTTTAGGTTTGATGTGAAAATACTCGACTCATAATTTCATAAACTCGACTCAAAAATTCAAAATAAAGTTTGAATTATAAAATAGAAATTCCAATAACTCGACTTGACTCGAAAAAATTAAATTTTTAGGTTTGATGTGAAAATATTCGACTCAAAAATTCAAAATAAAGTTTGAATTATAAAATAGAAATTCCAATAACTCGACTTGACTCGAAAAAAATAAATTTTTTGGTTTGATGTAAAAATACTCGACTCATAATTTCATAAACTCGACTCAAAAATTCAAAATAAAGTTTGAATTATAAAATAGAAATTCCAATAACTCGACTTGACTCGAAAAAATTAAATTTTTAGGTTTGATGTGAAAATACTCGACTCATAATTTCATAAACTCGACTCAAAAATTCAAAATAAAGTTTGAATTATAAAATAGAAATTCCAATAACTCGACTTGACTCGAAAAAATTAAATTTTTAGGTTTGATGTGAAAATACTCGACTCATAATTTCATAAACTCGACTCAAAAATTCAAAATAAAGTTTGAATTATAAAATAGAAATTCCAATAACTCGACTTTACTCGAAAAAATTAAATTTGGGCACCTAAGTTTCAAAGGGTATACTTTGGGCACCTATTTTTCATCTAAGCATTTATAATATTATTGTGTGAATTGATTGTAAAGTTTTAGGATTGAAAAATGAATTTTTAAAAATTTAAGGGTAAAATTATAAAGAAACATTTTTATTAGTGACTATAATGTTTACTTTTTTAAATTGAGGAGAAAAAATGTAAATGAGATAAATTTTAATGGCTATTGTAGTAATTTATCCTTGTTTTAATTTCGCCACATCAGCAATCCGTTAGGGGACTAACGGAGTTAACGTCGGAGTGACCAAGTATTTACACATCGAAAACGTAGAGGACTACTAATAGGCACTTTTCAAAAGTGGTGACTAACTCTGTACAGACGCTAAACGTAAGTGACTCTTGCAGTAGTTTACCCTTTTACCAATTACCCAAGCACTATTTCACCTATTCTCAAAGTTTCTTTCAATTCTCTCCCTCTGTTTTTTTCACCGATTCAAAGCACTTTTTTGAGATTGTTAAAAACTTTGGTTCATTTTATTTTCAATCAGATCCTTTTCTCCCCTTTTGTTATTTTTTTTCATCTTTTCTCTCTAATTCATTTTTTATTCTCCTAAATTGTTCTTCTCCCCTTAGAAGACATAAATTTTCTTTAGTTTATATTTATTTCGGTTTCAGATCTTAAAGCTTTCTATTCTTATTATTATTTATCAAATCTTTACTTTTTTGCATGATGTATTTTGGATATTCAAAACATTTTGTGAAGATTTGATAATCCAAGGAAGCACGTTCTTTTTTCGATTTCCTTCTCCAATATGACTTTATAATCCATAGAAGCATTTATGTGATTCCTCCTCCCCCTTCTCTCATATGACTTTTTTCCTTTTTCTGTTAGTTTAATTTTAAAATCAACATACTATTGAAACTTGTATGAACATCTTATTGTATTGATTTTGTTTTTGCCCTTCACAAGAAACAACAATAATATGTAAATAAAAGACTACACTTTTAATATGTAAATAATTATGAATGAAACATCATTTATATAATCTTCTATTGTTCGAATATGAGTTTATTTTTTGTTTTAATTTTTTATTTGTTTGTGTTTTAAATGGATTTGAGCAAAGCTTAAAAACCTAAATTATTATTTTTAAATCTAAAGTCTTTTGTTTGCGAAAGTCCATCACCCCAATATTACTTCAGATTTTGAATTATAAAATCTAAAAAGTCTTTTGTTTGCGAAAGTCCATCACCCACTATTATTACTTCAGATTTTGAATTAAAAACCCTAACCTCTAAAATCTTTCATTTTCTTCTCTTTTCCCTTCACTATAACATATTGGATCAAGTCGGACTGAAATTGGATCTGTAAAAAAAGTTGAGATAGAGGCATACAAAAATACGACCCAACTTACAATTAAAGATAAATATTAGATTAGATTATCTAATCTTATATAATCCAACTTTACCTTCTTTAAACCTTTGACTTCCCTTATACAATCTTACCTTGTATAAACCTTTGACTTTCCTTATCTTTGTATAATTAGGTCTTCGTGTAATCTTATATATATACTCATCACTTGTAAGTGTTACAATATATCAATAATACAAATCCTTTAAATGGTAATCAGACCCAAGTAGAATTTTTCTGCTCATTTTTTCTCTCTGTCGCTCTTTTTCAAACCAGATACCCTCTCATGGCTCCATCTTCTACTTGCAACGATCTTGTGCATCTCGGTGCACCGACCAACTTATCAATCAAACTTGTGTTCACCAACTTTCTTGTTTGACGCTGACAAGTGGAGGCCATTCTCATTGATTTTGGGTTAATCAGTTATATTGATGGATCACAACATCCCTTATCTCAATTTACGAATGTCACGACAAAACTTGCAAATTATGAATATTTGCAATTATATCGTCAGGATCAAATACTTATCAGTGCGCTTCTTGATAGTTGTGATGATCTAGTTCAACCCCTCATTTCATCAGTTAACACCTCTAAAATGGCATGGGATACTCTGGTTGCAAGTTATGTCCGAGCATCTCTTGGTCGTATTCTTGCTCTAAAATCCAAGTTGGCTCGAAATTCGTGTGGGTCCATGTCTATCTCCGACTACATGAAAGACATGCAATATATTGCGTCTAATCTTGCATTGGAAAATTGTCATGTTTCTTAATGTAGATCAATTGATTTCTATTGTTAATCAACTAGGCGATGACTATTGTTCTATAGTTGCTGCCCTTCGTGTGCGTAACAAACTGACAATAATGCTTGAGTTGTCTGAGATCTTAATTGATCATGAGAGACTTCTTCAGAAATTTGAACACTCCACACTTCTTGCCACGACAAATTTTGTGCACCGAGCTATTCCAAATCATGGTTATTCCACCAACCTCTCTCGAGGGAAGGGTGGTTGCTCTGGTCTTTCAACTTCTAGTGGCGGTCGTAGTCTTGGTATTTAATCTAGACATTACATACGACAAGATATTGCGTGCAAGTTATGTAATTTATCAGGGAATATTGTTCAACATTATTGTAAGCTTGTTCGATTTCTTCAAACCAACAACTTTTATTAGCAACTAATGTTTGACACACCAGTTATCAACACTGCCACTGATCGTTCATCATCTGATCCTGCTCCTTGGATGTTTGATAGTGGTGCCTCACATCACACCACGATGACCAACACGTCTGTTCAAGATCTCTCCTCTTATGATGGTCATGATACAATTCGTCTGGGTAATGATAAGTTTTTACCTATATCTTACATTGGCCGATGCACAGTTCTCATGGGTACTAAGCCTATTTCTCTTAGAAATGTCATATGTGTTCCTCAGTTACATATTGTAAAACCTAATATTTGATTTTGATATAACAATTATTTCAAGGACCAATTTGCAAAGAAAAATAAATTTTTAAATACATAAGTTTCTCAAAAATTGACAAGTAAAATTATACAAAAAAATGTTTAAACTTAAATGTAACACTCTAAGTTTTGGCAAAAAAAAAAAGAAATGAAAATGACATTCAGGGGATTTGATCACACGTCCTTTGGATTAATATGTAAGGGCCTTAGCCAACCAAGCCAAGGCCATTGTTGGTTTTAGCCTACCATGGTTTAACTTTGAACTATGCTCAATGTGCTAATTTGAATAAGATGAGTCAGATTGCATGCCCACCTTTCTGTCATCATTGCTTCTTCATTTTGACGCTAAATGTGAAAGAGAAAGTGGGAGAGCAAACCAAAGGTCCAAGCCCCTTCATCGTCCGATCTCCGACACCCCTCCGCCGTGAATGTCACCGCCGGCGGCAAACGAAGCGTCGTTGCGTCTAGGTTAAGCTCTGGCCGCCACTCGCGCGTTAGCGCCGCCGTCCGTCGCAGATCTAGGTTCGAAGGTTCGGTTGAAACCTTAAGCCAATCATTTTGTTTTCCGGCGATTTCGTCGTCGTCCACCTTCCGTTCGGCGCGTCGTCAACACCATTAGGTTCCTCACGCCACGACAGACAAAACCCCTCCGGCCGTTTGCCCATCCGACACCGGCAATGGCGTCATCGGAGCTTCGTCGAGTCCGGCAATCTCGGCTTCATTTTTGGGTAAGTTCCGGTCATTTTCCGGTTTATTTGGTGAGGTTTGAGGTGTATTTGATTCGAGGTTTAATATTCATTTGGTTTCCGATAGAACCGACATGAAAACGGCATCTCCGGCGCCGACTTTTTCGACGGCCGTCCGGTGACCGGAAATTTTGGGTAAGTCAACCGGACTGAACCGTCCAACCCGGTCCGAACCAGTCCAACCCGGTCTAAACTGGCCCAAACCCAAACCGAGCCCAAAACCCGACCCGTTGACCCGGCCTGTCTGCCCGACCCGAAAACCCGAACCGAGTCAACCCGAGTCAACTCGTTTGAGTCAACCCGAGTCAACTCGTCCGAGTCAACTCGTCCGAGTCAGCCCGAGTCAACTCAGTTGACTGATGACGTCAGCGCTGACCTTTGCTGACGTCAGCATTGACTCTGACCCCTGTTGACAATTGACCTGCTGACGTTAGCGTTGACTTACTGACGTCAGCGTTGACTTTGACCGTTGACCAAAAAGTCAACTTTTTCGAAATCTCTTGTTTTATGTTTTTCGACGTTCTGAGTCCGATTTTGAAGTCCGTTTTGTAAAATTCCAACCCGAAAGCCTCCGAATCTGACCTCGAACCCAAACTTGTATATGTATTTATTTATTCAGTTAAGAACTTTGCGAATAAGGTCTGATTTTGGAGTTTGTGTTTTTGAAGGTGTTCAAAGTTCCTTGTATCCGAGATGTGAGGGACGTCAAATTTGGGTTCGAGTGTGATCGAATGAAGTATCATGAATCGATCGGTATAGCTCGGATTTGAGGTAATACATTACTACCCCTTGTATGCTTTATGCACATGTTGATATCCGGTTAAAGCATGCATGATTGTGATGAAGTGTATCTGTGAACTCTGCTTAAGCTGAATTCGATACGAAAATTAAGTATCAGAATCAGTAAGTTCAAAGTATTCAGATAAGAATATAAATAGAATTCAGATAAGAATATCAATAGACCGGGAGTATCGAAAGTGCTATTAGTAATAAATAATACAGCTAAATTTGAAACTCTATCAATGATGTCTAAGAACCAATGTTTAGAATGTGGAGTATGAGATGTTGGATATGAAATTACGAAAATACCCTTAAAGCATAGGTTTGACTAAACTACTCATATGATAAAAGAAATGACCTAAAATCTGCATTCGACCTAACTATGCAATTTACATTACTCAAGATGTATGTTTTAATGAAAAGACTTCGGCATCATTATGCAATACGTGTGATACAAACTTGGATCATCCCTCAATCTCTGTATAACACATGAATAAGAATTTTCTGGAAATAGTGTTGAAATCCTAAGTCGACCCTTATGGCAATAATACGTGAATTTGATAAGAATGATCGCAATGACCGAAAAGATGGTAATGCCCTCGAGCACCGAAATGTCTGATTAATTTGAATGACGATAAACCTCAAGTTCTGAAATAAATGAATTTTCTGTAAAGGGCCGGAGAGTTAGGACGCCTTAATCTCGTTTAAGTAAGTGAATGATGGAGGTACCAAATGGTAATTCAGAAAGAAATGGTAGATCTATCTCAGTCTAAAATAACTGAAATACCCTCTTGAGTTAATCAGTAGATATGTGTTTGATGAAATTCTGGATTTGTTAATAAGACCAAAATAACTGAAAGGCAATGATAGCCTAAATAATCGGATTATCACTGAAAATATCTGATAACTTAAAAGACTTTAAATTAGAAATTCTTGAATATCTGGATAGAATGCTAATGAGCAAATATGATACCCGAGTTCTATGAACCATTGTTTTCAATGTTAGTATAATTACCAGAATGTCTATGAACGTCAAAATGACCATATTGCCCTTGTATACTTAAAGGACTAAAGTACCCAAAATATATCTGAACTTTCTAAGATCTTGGAGTATCACCTTCTGAATATCTAGGTTAAACCGTTAGTATGAACCCCCTTTTTAAGAGGAGCCACGTTTCAGAACTCAGTTCAAGTTGTCAAAAGTTTAATATGTCCCCTTCCGTAAATGCCAAATATCTCTGAGAAATGATCTGTCCCATCTAGTGTGTTCCATGTGTGTTATATTCTGTTGAATGAACTGTATAATTAATTAATCATGAATAATATTATGTTTGATGACATTCTCTGCCTACCTGATATATGTCTGCTCAATCTGTATACTTGGTATGTGATCGTTTGATCTGTAATGGTATTGTCTGATTGTCTTATAAACTCGATAGTATGATCTATTAGTTTGACCTATGATGGTACAATCTGTTTGCATGATAAATAACGAGTGTCTGCTCTGCTCAATAGTATGCCTATTTATCTGTCAAAAGCATGAACTTCTGTTTCTGATACTCTGAATAGAATATGTCTGTTACATGTACTATGTTATTCATGTCTGAAATCTGAACACCGATTACTGTCTGGGGTATACTCTCGGGTTATGATTGAAGTGTCTGTCATAGCCCTGATCCAGCTGTTCTGTTAAGCTCCTACGCCCACGGGCCTAGGGTAAGTCTTTCTGGACCTAAGATATTCCCTTAGGTAGGCTCCTACGCCTCAGACCTAGGATAAGACCTTCTGTATACAGTTCCGGGGGACTGCACATTGGTGTAAGGTTGGAGGGTAGTTCTTGTAAACTTCTGTATGAACATTGAACATTTGCATTTAATCTGTTATGTGCTCATATGATATGATGTTAAGTACTTATGTATATTGATCTGCACTTATTGGAACACATTAGGCGCCGAACTCTCTGATTCCTACCTCATATGTTACCAGCCTATATAATTTCCGTCTAATTCTCAAGGTCTGATTAAAGAACAAATTCTGTTATTCTCGTGTAAGATGCAAATCTCGAAATAGTAGAACATAAATAGAGGACCATCACTGCTTGAAACATCATAAAAATGTTATGCATACTATATATCTGCATGAGCTTATAGCATCTTCTGGTAGTTTTGTATTACTGAGCTTTCCCAAGCTCATGTTGTTTTTACCATCTCAGGATAAAAGATCAGACAGGTTGCACCTATCAACTTCGGTATGGGAGTTTCTTCGGCTCGTCAAGGAGTATGGTATCTGTGTAACTAGGGGGCATGTGTGTCGTGTTTGTATTATACAAATGAGTCTGAAACTTATTTCCGCAACTGGTATCATGATTGTTTTATCGTTTTGAATGATTTTTGAAATTGTATTTTAAATCAGATATTTGTTTTATGATTTTAAAGGTTTAACTATATATTTATTTGAATTTTTACTGTGGGTCGCTCTTGTGACCATAATGTGACTTTCTAGGATCCGTAATAACGCATAGACGGGTCTAGGGGGTTACATTTAGTGGTATCAGAGCTTAGAGTTGCGTCATTCTGGGTAGATCGGCCGATCGTCTGTCATAGGGTGTCTGGTATGTGCATGCCCCTAGATCATAACCGTACTCCTCCGAGCCGAAACTCTGATGTTAAATAATTTCTCCTAAAATAATCAAATCTGAGTATTCTGCCTTCCGTAGTTAAACATCTGCTTATAGAAAATGTCTATAACGTTCGTCTGTGTTTTGAATTAAAGGGGTTGAGTTTGAATCTGGGTAAGGAACTTGAGATGATTTGTACTTGTGAATTAGATTAAGAATAAATGTTTAATCTTGCGGGATAACCGATGTAAGATTTCATGAAAGGCTATTCGGTGATAAAGATTGTGTCTGAAAATACCCTAACGGAAATGTGAAAAAAAACTCTAAGAACTTCAGAGAGGAGTGTTTGTGATTGGGGCGAAAGTGTATAATCTGTGGTACCTCTGTTAAACACGAAGGAAATAGTTGTCTGAATATTACGTTGAAGGTAAGTGATATCCACTAATGACCTTAGTTGTGTTCGATCAATATGAAGAAAGGAATCTCCTCCATGGTGTGGCTTGGTATATCGATAAATATCATCCCTGACTGAAATTTGGTGTTACATCCTGATTCTGGAAGGCCCTGATCGAGGCTTTGAGTACTCGTCTGTATTTTAGGTACCGTTTTTCTTCCATAAATTGATATTCAACCTAGTAGAATGATTAAGATTATAGAGGAGATACATCAAGTATATAAGTTTTGGCTTCTGTAGTAGTTGGAAAGATTGCGACCCCTAGTTGAGACCATTATAATAACAATTATGAGATTGGTGTTCGTTTGACTTCATAAGTTCGGTATGGATTCACATGTTGTATTCTGATTGGTTGGTCTGAGATGTATAATGGGATAACTTTGGGTCTAAAGGACAATTCGAGTGACTGAGAACTCTATCATAATGATCAGTGATCGTCTGAGAATCCTGAGAAAACAAGGATACTCTGATGGAATTGTTTTGATACATGAAGAGATGAAAAAGCAGCTTTTGCATCTCTCTGTCTAGATAAATTTCGAGGACGAAATTTCTTTTAAGGGGGAGAGAGTTGTAACACTCTAAGTTTTGGCAAAAAAAAAATGAAATGAAAATGACATTCAGGGGATTTGATCCCACGTCCTTTGGATTAATATGTAAGGGTCTTAGCCAACCGAGCCAAGGCTATTGTTGGTTCTAGCCTACCATGGTTTAACTTTGAACTATGCTCAATGTGCTAATTTGAATAAGATGAGTCAGATTGCATGCCCACCTTTCTGTCATCATTACTTCTTCATTTTGACGCTAAATGTGAAAGAGAAAGTGGGAGAGCAAACCAAAGGTCCAAGCCCCTTCATCGTCCGATCTCCGACACCCCTCCGCCGTGAATGTCACCGCCAGCGGCAAACGAACCGTCGTCGCGTCTAGGTTAAGCTCTGGCCGCCACTCGCGCGTTAGCGCCGCCGTCTGTCGCAGATCTGGGTTCAAAGGTTCGGTTGAAACCTTAAGCCAATCATTCTGTTTTCCGGCCATTTTGTCGCCGTCCACCTTCCGTTCGGCGCGTCGTCAACACCATTAGGTTCCTCACGCCACGACAGACAAAACCCCTCCGGCCGTTTGCCCATCCGACACCGGCAATGGCGTCATCGGAGCTTTGTTGAGTCCGGCAATCTCGACTTCATTTTTGGGTAAGTTCCGGTCATTTTCCGGTTTATTTGGTGAGGTTTGAGGTGTATTTGATTCGAGGTTTAATATTCATTTGGTTTCCGATAGAACCGACATGAAAACGGCATCTCCGGCGACTTTTTCGACGGCCGTCCGGTGACTGGAAATTTTGGGTAAGTCAACCGGACTAAACCGTCCAACCCGGTCCGAACCAGTCCAACCCGGTCTAAACTGGCCCAAACCCAAACCGAGCCCAAAACCCGAGCCGTTGACCCGGCCTGTCTGCCTGACCCGAAAACCCGAACCGAGTCAACCCGAGTCAACTCGTTTGAGTCAACCCGAGTCAACTCGTCCGAGTCAACTCGAGTCAACTCGTCCGAGTCAGCCCGAGTCAACTCAGTTGACTGATGACGTCAGCGCTGACCTTTGCTGACGTCAGCGTTGACTCTGACCCTTGTTGACAATTGACCTGCTGACGTCAGCGTTGACTTACTGACGTCAGCGTTGACTTTGACCGTTGACCAAAAAGTCAACTTTTTCGAAATCTCTTGTTTTATGTTTTTCGACGTTCTGAGTCCAATTTTGAAGTCCGTTTTGTAAAATTCCAACCCGAAAGCCTCCGAATCTGACCTCGAACCCAAACTTGTATATGTATTTAATTATTCAGTTAAGAACTTTGCGAATAAGGTCTGATCTTGGAGTTTGTGTTTTTGAAGGTGTTCAAAGTTCCTTGTATCCGAGATGTGAGGGACGTCAAATTTGGGTTCGAGTGTGATCGAATGAAGTATCATGAATCGACCGGTGTAGCTCGGATTTGAGGTAATACATTACTACCCCTTGTATGCTTTATGCACATGTTGATATCCGGTTAAAGCATGCATGATTGTGATGAAGTGTATCTGTGAACTCTGCTTAAGCTGAATTCGATACGAAAATTAAGTATCAGAATCAGTAAGTTCAAAGTATTCAGATAAGAATATAAATAGAATTTAGATAAGAATATCAATAGACCGGGAGTATCGAAAGTGCTATTAGTAATAAATAATACAGCTAAATCTGAAACTCTATCAATGATGTCTAAGAACCAATGTTTAGAATGTGGAGTGTGAGATGTTGGATATGAAATTACGAAAATACCCTTAAAGCATAGGTTTGACTAAACTACTCATCTGATAAAAGAAATGACCTAAAATCTGCATTCGACCTAACTATGCAATTTACATTACTCAAGATGTATGTTTTAATGAAAAGACTTCGGCATCATTATGCAATACGTGTGATACAAACTTGGATCATCCCTCAATCTCTGTATAACACATGAATAAGAATTTTCTGGAAATAGTGTTGAAATCCTAAGTCGACCCTTATGGCAATAATACGTGAATTTGATAAGAATGATCGCAATGACCGAAAAGATGGTAATGCCCTCGAGCACCGAAATGTCTGATTAATTTGAATGACGATAAACCTCAAGTTCTAAAATAAATAAATTTTCTGTAAAGGGCCGGAGAGTTAGGACGCCTTAATCTCGTTTAAGTAAGTGAATGATGGAGGTACCAAATGGTAATTCAGAAAGAAATGGTAGATCTATCTCAGTCTAAAATAACTGAAATACCCTCTTGAGTTAATCAGTAGTTATGTGTTTGATGAAATTCTGGATTTGTTAATAAGACCAAAATAACTGAAAGGCAATGATAGCCTAAATAATCGGATTATCACTGAAAATATCTGATAACTTAAAAGACTTTAAATTAGAAATTCTTGAATATCTGGATAGAATGCTAATGAGCAAATATGATACCTGAGTTCTATGAACCATTGTTTTCAATGTTAGTATAATTACCAGAATGTCTATGAACGTCAAAATGACCATATTGCCCTTGTATACTTAAAGGACTAAAGTACCCAAAATATATCTGAACTTTCTAAGATCTTGGAGTATCACCTTCTGAATATCTAGGTTAAACCGTTAGTATGAACCCCCTTTTTAAGAGGAGCCACGTTTCAGAACTCAGTTCAAGTTGTCAAAAGTTTAATATGTCCCCTTCCGTAAATGCCAAATATCTCTGAGAAATGATCTGTCCCATCTAGTGTGTTCCATGTGTGCTATATTCTGTTGAATGAACTGTATAATTAATTAATCATGAATAATATTATGTTTGATGACATTCTCTGCCTACCTGATATATGTCTGCTCAATCTGTATACTTGGTATGTGATCGTTTGATCTGTAATGGTATTGTCTGATTGTCTTATAAACTCGATAGTATGATCTATTAGTTTGACCTATGATGGTACAATCTGTTTGCATGATAAATAACGAGTGTCTGCTCTGCTCAATAGTATGCCTATTTATCTGTCAAAAGCATGAACTTCTGTTTCTGATACTCTGAATAGAATATGTCTGTTACATGTACTATGTTATTCATGTCTGAAATCTGAACACCGATTACTGTCTGGGGTATACTCTCGGGTTATGATTGAAGTGTCTGTCACAGCCCTGATCCAGCTGTTCTGTTAAGCTCCTACGCCCACGGGCCTAGGGTAAGTCTTTCTGGACCTAAGGTATTCCCTTAGGTAGGCTCCTACGCCTCAGACCTAGGATAAGACCTTCTGTATACAGTTCCGGGGGACTGCACATTGGTGTAAGGTTGGAGGGTAGTTCTTGTAAACTTCTGTATGAACATTGAACATTTGCATTTAATCTGTTATGTGCTCATATGATATGATGTTAAGTACTTATGTATATTGATCTGCACTTATTGGAACACATTAGGCGCCGAACTCTCTGATTCCTACCTCATATGTTACCAGCCTATATAATTTCCGTCTAATTCTCAAGGTCTGATTAAAGAACAAATTCCGTTATTCTCGTGTAAGATGCAAATCTCGAAATAGTAGAACATAAATAGAGGACCATCACTGCTTGAAACATCATAAAAATGTTATGCATACTATATATCTGCATGAGCTTATAGCATCTTCTGGTAGTTTTGTATTACTGAGCTTTCCCAAGCTCATGTTGTTTTTACCATCTCAGGATAAAAGATCAGACAGGTTGCACCTATCAACTTCGGTCTGGGAGTTTCTTCGGCTCGTCAAGGAGTATGGTATCTGTGTAACTAGGGGGCATGTGTGTCATGTTTGTATTATACAAATGAGTCTGAAACTTATTTCCGCAACTGGTATCATGATTGTTTTATCGTTTTGAACGATTTTTGAAATTGTATTTTAAATCAGATATTTGTTTAATGATTTTAAAGGTTTAACTATATATTTATTTGAATTTTTACTGTGGGTCGCTCTTGTGACACTAATGTGACTTTCTAGGATCCGTAATAACGCATAGACGGGTCTAGGGGGTTACATTAAAACCTAATCCCTATGAATTTTCCTAAGTGTTTTTCCAAGCCAAAATATTGATTTTTGTACGGCTGTTTCGATACACCTTAAAGTGTTTCGAAACGAGTATTTACAGTTTCAAAATGTTTCGAAATGGAAGAAAATGTTTCGATACGGTAGTTTCGAAACGGCTCAATTCATTTCGATACGGGGGTTGTGAAAATTCAAACTAAACATTAAATGAGTCGACCGTTGCTTGTCAGAAACCGTTTTATTGAAAATTAGTTATGTTTCGAAAAAGTTAAGGATGTATTGAAACGAGTGTTTTACAATTTCTAATCATTTCGGTACGAGCCCGACTGTTTCGATACGTCCTCTTAAATACTCCCAACGACTCTTTCTGTTTTGGTCACGTTTCAATACAGGGCATGTTGTTTTGGTACAGGTAGTTGCAGAACATCATTTATGGTGGGAAGATGAAGTCCCAACGGCTATATTTATGATTTCAACCACCCAAACGACTAGAAATCAATGAGAAGGTATAAAAGCAAGCATTTTAAGCACCAGCAACAACTATTGAACCCAAAAGAATCATCCAAGCATCAAATCCAAATTCTTAAGCCTTTTAGTGTCAAATTTGTACCAAACTTAATTGTGTCTTCATTGTAATTTTTCTATTGAGAGTTTGGGGTGTGATTGATTGTAATTGGGTAAACAATTAGCCTTTGAGAGGTACAATCAAAGTTTGCCTATCTTTCTTTGTATTAGAGTGATATTGGATCAATATTTGGGTAGAGAGATTGATTGATTTTTAAGGTTTCCTCCTAAGCCGAGAAAAAGGGACGAATTCAAGTTAGTGAATTGTTGAAATCCTCAGTAGGGTGCTGAGGTAGTGGATGTAGAGCTTGTTCGAAGCTTGAACCACTCTAAAATTGCCTTGTCTTCATTTTTGCATTATCCTTTTGCACCCTTCAATTTTTATTCCACCAATTCACCCCTCTTGGTGTTTAGCCATCGTTTGAACAACTCAACAATTGGTATCAGAGCTACACTTATCGGAAGGATTAACACCCTCTTGAGTAGATCTTGGAAGAGTTTGATCAAGCACACTTTAATCAACATCTTGCTATGGCATCAACCTTCGGCCAAAACCTCTACGAGTCTCTATACATCACCAAACCACCATTCTTCAATGTGGATAAATATCCTTATTGTCCTTATTGGAAGAACCAGATGCTGCTTTTTTTTCAAATCAAACGACTACATGGTGTGGGATGTAGTAGAAGACGATCCTACAATTCCAATGAAGAAAGATGGTGAAGGGAGACTTGTTTTGAAGACCAAAGCCGAAATGACTGATGAAGATAGAAGACGTTTGCAAGTCAACGAAAAAGCCTTGCACACAACCTTTTGTGCTTTCAGTCCCGACATATACTCAAAGGTGTCTTCAATTGAAAGTGCTCAAGAAGTGTGGAACACCCTAGAGACTACATATGAACGAACAAATGACGTCAAGGAGAGGAAGATCGGGTTGCTCAATTTGAGTTATGAAAACGTCAAAATGGAAGCCGATGAAAGTGTCTCCAATATGTTTAATCGGTTTTCGGTCATTGTCAATGGACTAAAGGGCTCCGGTGAAGTTATTTCCGAAGATAAGCTAGTCTGGAAGCTACTCTACTCTCTTCTCGAGTCTTAGGATGGCAAGAGAACGACCATCATTGTAGCTCGAGATTTGAAGACTCCCAAGCTAGACGCCCTTGTTGGATCTCTACTCACCTATAAGATTATGAAGCAAGGGAGAGAAGAAAAAAGACGAAGAAAGAGAAAAATGTAGAGAAGAAAACGGTTGAAAAGAAGAAGCTAGGAATCGCACTCAAAGCATCATACAATGAAAGCGATTCTAGTGAGGATGAGGACGAAAAGATGGCCATGTTGGCCAAACGATTCACTCAATTCATGAAGTCCAATCGAGGAAAAAAATTCAATAGAAGATGGGACTTCAAGAATAAAGGAAAATATGAAGAAAAGGATCAACTCATTTGTTATGAGTGCAAGAAACCCGATTATATCCGAACCGATCACCCTCAATTGAGGAAGAAGAGCTTTAGAAAGAAGATCAAGCTCAAGGCTCAAATGGCAACTTTGAGTGACGAGGAGTCATTCGAGGAAGAGAAGAAAGTTGCCAATCTTTACCTTATGGCTCTTAAGGAGGATCACATGGTAAACTCTAACTCATCTCTTACTTATGATGAATACGATGAGTTACAAAATATTTATGATGAATTGATTGAGAAATATAAAGAGTCTATTTTGAAAAACAAGAAAATTATTTCCGATTTGAAAAATCAAAATGAGTCTCTTTCAAAAACCAATTCGGAATTGGAAAAAGAAGGTTTTGTATTTGATTTATCTTTCAAATGATCTCAAAAATAAAAATCTTGATTTAGAAAAACTTCTTTCTGATTTTCAAGATTATTACACCAAGGAGGTAGATAATATCAAAACTTCTCTTACCATTGGGAAAGATGTTTTTGAAAAAGGAAGTTCTTCAAAAACCCAATATGTTAAGAGATAACCATTTTACCCAAACAAAGAGGCTTTCAAAAGCAATCCAAAGTTAAAAGAATTAGGAGTGTTTGGGTTCCTAAGGAACTCATTGTTTCTAATAATTTAAATGATATTGCTTATTGGATTCCTAAGGGAATCAAGCTTTTGGGAGCTAACACTCATGGACCAAAATGATTTAGGTACCAAAATCAAGGAACTAATCTTTGTTTGTAGGGGGAGCATTGCTACAAGGCCAAAGCTTCAAGTCAAAACACTTGGTACCTTGATAGTGGATGCTCATGACATATGACCGGAGACAAGAGTAGGTTCAAGGAGATCAAGCCAAAACATGGTGGGGTAGTGACATTTGGTGACAACTCCAAATGCCATATTGAGGGTATTGGCTCCATTGGTAACCACTCTTTTATATTTATTGAAAATATCTTATATGTCAATGGTTTTAAGCATAATTTATTGAACATTAGTCAATTATGTGATAAAGGTTTTAATGTTCTCTTTGATAAAAAAATAGTTGCAAAATAATAAACATTAAAACAAATCAATTGATTCTCATAGGGCATAGGATAGACAATATCCATATAGTGCATTTAGATGACATACATTCATCACATGCATGTTTAGTTGCACATGATGATAATGATGCATGACTGTGGCATAGGAAACTTGGGCATGCTAGTATAAGTGTTTTTAGAAAAATTAGCTTCCCAAGATCTAGTTAGAGGTTTACCCAAACTAAAATTTTCATTAGATAAAATTTGTGATGCATGTTGTAGGGCGTGTAGGTGTTCCCTTTTTGTGAGAGCGCAAGTGCACACTCCTGCCAAGTTATAGTACATAAGATGTCGAATCCCACGAGGATTGGGCCAAAAGATACATGCATCCACAAGCAAGGTTTACATGCTCTCAAAACAACACATAAGCATTCATGGATCAAGGTCATAAGCCTTTGAACACAAGCATATAGCCAACAACATACATGGTTTACAAATCCATAACAAGGCATTAACAACAAACCAACATATATGAGTCCATCAACGCTCACACAAAACTCATAGTATCATAAAACCAAACATGCTTGAACACCAACAAACCAACTAAGGAGTTTGAACACCAACTCCATACAAGTCTACACCCTCATTGTCTAGGCATTATTACAAATACTTAAAGCATACTTGAGCTACTCGAGAACTCCAAAAAACTTCTCCCTTGCCCACTTGCCTTCCGAACTCTAACGATCTGCATGTTGAAAAAAAGGAGAGCGTAAGCTTGACTGCTTAGTGAGCGAAGCTCTAAAAACTCATCAATCATGTAGTTTTCAAAACAAATTTCTTAATGATAAATAAATCATTTGAATACACGAAAGGTATCTCAACAACACAACTACATGGTTTGCACATGCACAACCAAAACACACACGGTGGGACCACACATCACCGTTCGACTAGTAGTTTTCTGATGGGACCACACATCACCTTACTCTTCTACTAGTCACTACCGGTGGGACCACACATCACCGTAGTTATTACAACCATCACGTGAGGCTCGACACCAACAACGACTACACACAACAATGGATGTAAAAGCAATCCACAATGCATATGATATCACAACAATTACTCATACATCATCACTTAACCATCAATGTAGGATTAGTAAACTTACACTTGGGTTTAGGTTAGCCTTCAAAGCTCCATCCAAACCCTCAAGAACCCCTTTTTGAAATCAAAACAAGTTCAAGACATTTTCACTCACTGATGCAACCTAAACGGAAGCCGAACACCGATCTCAAGTTTCCAAATTCCCTAGATTAGTGCCCGAAGCCTCTCTAACGGTTTCCCTTGTTTCTAACCAATAAAAAATACATTGCTCAGCCAATACATCACAAAACACTGCCACAATCCCAAACTACAACTACAAGTCAAATTCTCACAATTTCAACCCAAAGTTAATACCTAAAATTCCTATTTTCGTACTCCCCAACAACCCAGCAGAAAACCTTTGTTTCCAACACCCAAAACACCTTAAACACCTTCAAACCAACCTTCTAGTATCACTATAACCCCAACCCAACTCCCTTTCACATAATCACACTGAAAACACAAGTTTTGACTCTTTAAAACACCCATGAAAAACTCATTTCAGGATTCTTAATAAAACCCCACCAATTTAAGATATAAAGTACCTTAGGGCTAGGTTAACTCATAACTTAACTCTACATATCAAAAGCAAAATGAAAATCCATTAAAGTTCCATCCTTTTCTTTGAAAACTATGAAAACTCAAATTTCTCTACAATGGTGTTTTCTAAAATCTAAAACCATAAATGTGTTAGGAATTGAAATGACAAGTCAAAAATGGTCTTACCTTGATGGAAACACTTGAAACGAGGGTGAGATTTGATGGAATAGTGTTTAGGGAATAAGGGAGGTTTTGACGTGAAAAAATCAAAGGAAGAAGAAGATGAATAGCAAATGTTAAAAGCCCCTTTTTTACAACTTAATTTCCTTTATTTTAAAATTACCAAAATGCCATTAATGAATTCAAACCCTTTTAATTTAAACCAAAGTTTAATTAAATTTTAAAACGAACCCACGGCTCGAACTCGATTTACTCGAGTAACATCCGACCCCTAAATCCAGGGCGTTACAACTCTCCCCCACTTAAGGAATTTTGTCCTCGAAATTACCTAACTGAAAGAGATAATGAAACTGCCTCTACATATCCTTCTTTCTCTCCCAAGTGGCCTCATCCACCCCTCGATGTTGCCACCTCACCTTGACCAACTCAATTGACCTACCACACAACACCTTGTTGTCTGAGGCTAGGATCTCCACTGGTTCTTCATCATATGTCAAATCCGGATTCAATTCAATCTCTTCCACTGGCATTACGTGAGACGGATCTGACCTATACTTACGAAGCATCGAAACATGGAACACATCATGAATCTTCTCTAGCTCGGTCGGAAGTCTCAATCTTTATGCAACGGAACCAATCCTCTCAACTACCTCATAAGGTCTAATGAATCTCGGACTCAACTTACCATTCCTACCAAACCTCATCACCTTCTTCCAAGGTGAGACTTTCAAAAACACTTTCTCACCAATAACATACTCTATCTCTTTTGTCTTTAAGTCGGCATATGACTTCTATCGGTCTGAAGCTGCCTTCAAACGATCACATATCAACTTTACCTTCTCGGTGGTGACCTAAAGCAAATCGGGCATCATTACAAGCTTTTGTACGGCTTCGGCCCAACAAATCAGAGTCTTACACTTCATACCATACAGAGCTTCATACGATGCCATCTGAATACTAGCCTGATAACTGTTGTTGTATGCAAACTCTACTAATGGTAGATGCTTCTCCCACGACCCTTGAAAGTCGATGATACAACACCTCAACATGTTCTCCAACACCTGAATCACTCTTTCGGACTGACCATCTGACTGCAGATGATACGAAGTACTGAAGTTCAACCAAGTACCCAAGGCACGATGCAAACACTCCCAAAATCTAGCTGTAAACCTTGGATCTTGGTCTAACACAATCAATTTCAGTACTCCATGTAGTCTCACTATCTCACAGATGTACAGATCGACCAACTTATCTAAGGTATAGGTGGTATGAACATGTATGAAATGGGCACACTTAGTAAATCTATCTACTATCACCCACACTAAATTCTTCCTCGAAGGAGTCAACGGTAAACATGACACAAATTCCATGGTGATACATTCCCACTTTCATTCTGGAATCTTCAACGGCTGGAACAACCCCGAAGGAAACTGATGCTCGACCTTGACTTGCTGACAAACCATACACTTACTCACAAACTCGGCCACATCCTTCTTCAATCCAACCCAATAGTACTCTTTTTTAACCCTCGATACATCTTCGTACTACTCGGATGCATAGAAAAAGGACTGTTATGAGCTTCATTCAAGATCGTACGTCTCTACTCGGCATCTTCCGGAACCACTATCATATCCTTGTAACATAGGACCCCATTCTCACCAAAACAATAATCGGTAGGCCTATCTTCGGCTATATCTTGCACGTGAGGTGCAAAAGACTCGTCTCGCAACTGCTTCTCTCGAATCAACTGAGCTAACGAAGGCTTAACCTGAAGTTCGGCTATCAATCCACCATCCTTGGACACACTCAATCTCGCAAACATAGCTCGCAACTCAACTGCCACTTTCCTACTTAAAGCATCGACCACTAGATTTGCCTTACCTAGATGGTATTCTATCGTAAGGTCATAGTCCTTAAGAAGCTCTAACCACCTATGATGTCTAAGGTTCAACTCCCTATGAGACATCAAGTACTTCAAACTCTTGTGGTCGGTATATGCGGTGCACTTCTCACCATAAAGATGATGTCTCCAGATCTTCAACGTAAACACTACTGCGGCTAACTCTATGTCGTGGGTGGGATAGTTCTTCTCGTGAACTTTCAACTGCCTCGAAGCATAAGATACCACCATACCTTCTTGCATAAGCACACAACCAAAACTTACGTATGATGCATCACTATAAACCACAAATTCTCTTCCTAGTTCAAGCTAAATCAAAATAGGAGCTTTGGTCAAAGCTTTCTTCAACTTCTCAAACGCTTGTTGTCTTGCATCTGACCACTAATATGAGACATTCTTCTGAAGCGACTTAGTCAAATGAGCCGCTATCCTAGAAAATCCCTCGACAAATCTTCTATAGTATCCCGCCAAACCTAGGAAACTGCGGATTTCTGTCACTGACTTCGGTTGTTTCCAACTCACTATGACTTCTATCTTCTTGGGATCCACACTAATCCCCCTAGCCGAGATCACGTAACCTAGGAAGACTACCTCCCTAATCCAAAACTCGCATTTGCTTAGCTTGGCATACAGCCAATTCTCAAGCAAGGTCTGAAGCAATAACCGCAAATGCTCATCATGCTCCTCTTCGGTCCTAGAGTATACTAAGATGTCATCTATGAACACTACCACAAACCTGTCCAAACACTTGTGAAACACACGGTTCATCATATCCATAAAAGCTGTTGGGGCGTTAGTCAACCCGAAAGGCATCACCAAGAACTCATAGTGCCCATAACGTGTACGAAAGGCTATCTTCAGTATGTCCACATCTTTCACCTTCAATTGATAGTATCCGGACCTCAAGTCAATCTTCGAAAACATGGAAGCACATCTCAACTGGTCAAGCAAGTCATCTATCTTAGGCAAATGGGTATTTTTTCTTCACTGTCACCTTATTCAACTACCAATAATCTATACACATCTTCATGCTACCATCTCTGTTTTTCACAAACAAGACCGAAGCACCCCATGAAGAAATACTAGGCCTAATGAAACCTCTATCAGACAACTCCTAAAGATGTGTCTTCAACTCTTTCAACTCTTTCGGTGCCATTTATACGGAGCAATAGACACTGGTGCTGAATCAGAATACGTCTCAATAGCAAACCAACTGCTCTATCTAGAGGCAAATCTGGCAGCTCTTCTGGAAAAACACTCGGAAAATCACAAACTGTTCTGATGTCTTGCGGTCTAACCTCGCTCATATTCGGATTCATCACATAAGCCAAATAAGCCTGACAACCCGAATTGAACAACTTCTGAGCTTCCAAAGCAGAAACAACATTGGACAAAAACCTAACGTTCTCACCAACTACCACAACCTCGAAGTCATCTGTAAGCTTCAAGGAGACTCTCTTGGTCTCAAAGTTAACCCTAGCTCTATGCTCTAAGAGCCAATCCATGCCCAATATCACGTCAAAGCCATAAAACGGTAGCTCCATCATGTCAACTGGAAACACGTGGCCTTGAACCATCAAGGGAAACCTCCTATACATTTTCCTAACTACCATTGTATCACCAAAAGAGCTAGTAACATTTACACCTACCTCTAACCACTCACATGGTAACCCTAATGACCTTGCGTGCTCACCCAAAATGTATGAATGTGTTGACCCCGAATCTATCAAAGAAAGCAAACTCAAAGACTGTAAAAAGAAATTACCTGCAATGACACATCTGTGTCATTCCCAGCCTCTCGCTGAGCATACACCCTTGTCGGTCCTCCTCCCTCGGGCTGAACTGCCACTACACGAGCTAAGTTCCTCTGACCCTTGTTCCTCGGCTAAAAGTTACCACGACCGCACCCACGGCCTCTCTGATGCTCAATACCCCTAGCTGGAGTCGGTCCGCCCCTAGCCGGGTGTGGACAATTGCACCTCATGTGATCTCGGGAACCACAGTTCCAACATTGCCCAAAGGTACCCGTACACTTGCCTTGGTGGCGTCTCCCGCATCTAGTGCACTCTGGAGTATGTACCACAACTCCTTGGCCCTGATGGCCCCATCCATAGTTACCACCCCTAGGTATCGAATCAGGCTGATACCTCCTATCCCTATGCCTCTTGGCATAATCTCTGTCCCAATTCGCGTGTCTTTTCCCGGAATCGGACCCACTAGCACGAGCACTGAAGCCTAAGTTCTGCTCAATATCCTTGGCACTAGAGACCAAAACATCGAACTCAGTGTAGTAAGAGGCAAGCATGTAGGTCTTCACATCTCTAGTCAACCCATACCGGAAGCGCTCACACTACTTCCTCTCACTAGGAACCAACTTAGGTGCATACTAGCTCAATCTCACAAACTGAACATCGTACTCTGACACGGTCCTGTTACCCTGAACCAAGGCCATAAACTCCCTCTTCTTTTCATCTAAATATCGAACTCCGAGATACTTCCTCTTGAAGGCATTTCTGAAAAATTTCCCACGTGATATCCGCTTCGGCCATACCTGAAGTAACAATGGTCCACCAAGTGTATGTGTCCCCCTAAAGCATGGAGACAATGCAACCCAACTTACGAGTATCTGAGCATTCCATCTGACCCAAGATGTGTGGTACTCTCAAGCCACACCTCTGAACCCTTTGGAGTCAACCCACGAAACTCAACTCCACCCAAACTACGGAGCCTCTCTAGGGGTAATCCTATCCCCGCACACTGAGGTGGTGCTGCAGCTTGTACACCAGCCAAAGCTGTCTGAAAGGCTCCGGCTATAGTCTGAATCAAATGGGTCATGTCCGCGCCCGCTGGACCTTGACCCGCATGAGCCCCAACACCTCCAACGTTAGCACCAGCCTGAGGCCTATTACCATCACCTCCGACTTGCGCACCAGCCTGAGGTACGTTACCTTCGCCACCCACTCCATTACCACCGGGAGCAGGAGGAACAAGAGGCTCACCCCCAGGTGCCTGGTCACCCGCTCTAGGTCGACCCTCGGTCTCACCATATCAAGATAGAATCTAAAACAGCAAACACACAACACACAAGAAAAACATTAGGTTAGCAAAAGAGCAAGGACTTAGGTTCTCAAGCTCGTTTAATCAAAACCATTTTTTGACAACAACACCTAACAATGGGGACATTTGACTAGCCCTTAACCAACAACAAGGCCACTAAAACATGATTTCAAACACCGTACTAGCAAGCAAACTTCAAGCATACACGGCAAAACACTCACCGAGACATAGCAACAACATAACACATCAACTTACCTCACTTACCTACCCGAGGTCTCGGAAACCTCAGGCTCTAATACCACCAAATGTAACCCTCTCATCTCGGTCTGGACGACTGACCGGTCTGAGCAGGTCACACGGGGAAAACCAAAGTGAAACCCATTAAGGCTCCCCTTCGGTTAGCAACCCTAGAAAATTTCTTTTAATTATTATCTTGTCTAAAGGCATTCATACATCCTATGTGAGATACAACAGCGGAGAGACAACAAAGCGATGCAAAACAATCAAACAAGCAATTCAACAGCCCATTTTAGCATTTAAAACAAGCCGTATCGATACGCTAGGAGACCGTATTGATACGCCATGACTTGGTCAACTACCCAGAGTTAACCTAGGGAGACCGTATCGGTACACTGGTTGACCGTACCGATACGCCCTCGACGGTCAACTTCTTACAGTCAACGATATATATAAGATCGTACCGATACACCCAAAACTCGCACTGATATGTCAAAATATCATCAATTTCTCAGATTTCCAAAGAGCTTTTGGCGTATCGATACACCCCCGGGTACCAGTACGCTATGCTTAAACTGAGCCCCAAAGTGTAGGACCATATTGATACGGCCCTTGGACGTACCGATACGCCCTACACTACAAAACTCAATTTAGCAGCAAAACAAACCAAGACCCAACTCTAGATGCATTTTACGACTCTCCTAGCCACAAACAAACCTTCGTACAACATTTAGCAACCATGAATAAGCATACAAATCAATTTAAGCAAACAACGGGGCATCAACACCAAGGCAACCATACTTAAGAGAAACTTGCATACTAAACATGCATAAAGGGTCTAACTAGCCAAAAGATACATGCATCCACAAACAATGTTTACATGCTCTCAAAACAAAACATAATCATTCATGGATCAAGGTCATAAGCCTTTGAACACAAGCATATAGGCAAAAACATACATGGTTTACAAATCCATAACAAGGCATTAACAACAAACCAATATATATGAGTCCATCAACGCTCACACAAAACTCATAGTATCATAAAACCAAACATGTTTGAACACCAACAAACCAACTAAGGAGTTTGAACACAAACTTCATACAAGTCTACACCCCCATTGTCTAGGCATTATTACAAATACTTAAAGCATACTTGAGCTACTCGAGAACTCCAAAAAGCTCCTCCCTTGCCCACTTGCCTTCTGAACACTAACGATCTGCATGTTGGAAAAAGGAGAGCGTAAGCTTGACAGCTTAGTGAGCGAAGCTCTAAAAACTCATCAATCATGTAGTTTTCAAAACACATTTCTTAATGATAAATAAACCATTTGAATGCACGAAAGGTATCTCAACAACACAACTACATGGTTTGCACATGCACAACCAAAACACACACGGTGGGACCACACATCACCGTTCGACTAGTAGTTTTCCGATGGGACCACACATCACCTTACTTTTGTACTAGTCACTACCGGTGGGACCATGCATCACCGTAGTTATGACAACCATCATGTGAGGCTCGACACCAACAACGACTACACACAACAACGGATGTAAAAGCAATCCACAATGCATATGATATCACAACAATTACTCATACATCATCACTTAACCATCAAGGTAGGATTAGTAAACTTACACTTGGGTTTAGGTTAGCCCTCAAAGCTCCACCCAAACCCCAAGAACCCTTTTTTGAAATCAAAACAAGTTCAAGACATTTTCACTCACCGATTCAACCCAAACGGAAGCCGAACACCGATCTCAAGTCTCTAAATTCCCCAGATTAGTGCCCAAAGCCTCTCTAACGGTTTCCCTTGTTTCTAACCAATAAAAAACAATACATTTCTCAGAAAATACATCACAAAACACTACCACAATCCCAAACTACAACTACAAGTCAAATTCTCACAATTTCAACCCAAAGCCAATACCCAAAATTTCTATTTTCGTACTCCCCAACAACCCAGCATAAAACCTTTGTTTCCAACATGCAAAACACCTTTAAACACCTTCAAACCAACCTTCTAGTATCACTATAACCCCAGCCCAACTCCCTTTCACATAATCACACCAAAAACACAAGTTTTGACTCTTTAAAACACCCATGAAAAACCCATTTCGGGATTCTTAATAAAACCCCACAAATTTAAGATATAAAGTACCTTAGGGCTAGGTTAACTCATAACTTAACTCTACATATGAAAAGCAAAACGAATATCCATTAAAGTTCCACCTTTTTCTTTGAAAACTCAAATTTCTCTACAATGGTGTTTTCTAAAATCTAAAACCATAAATGTGTTAGGAATTGAAAGGACAAGTCAAAAATGGTCTTACCTTAATGGTAACAATTGAAATGAGGGTTGGATTTGATGGAATGATGTTTAGGGGATAAGAGAGGTTTTGACGTGAAAAAAAATCAAAGGAAGAAGAAGATGAATAGCAAATGTTAAAAGCCCCCTTTTGCACAACTTAATTTCCTTTATTTTAAAATTATCAAAATGTAATTAATGAATTCAAACCCTTTTTAATTCAAACCAAAGCTTAATTAAATTTTAAAACGAACCCACGACTCGAACTTGATATACCCGAATAACATCCGACCCCTAAACTTGGGGCGTTACACGACATATACCATCTAACATGTAGTTGAAAAATAAACATTTCTTACAATTTTGATTGCATCAGGCATTATCCAAAAGAGTGAAGCAAAAACTATTGATTTATTGGCATAATTAGACATTGTCTTATGGCTTGCATCGAGCACCTAGAGCGAGCTATATTCTAGTGGAGCTTTAAGTGAAGACAAATAAGTGCATCAGTCCCAACTTTTTTCGCTACTGCCACGACCACTGCCGTGAGGCCATGTAGTAAAGCTTTGTCTCTTATGATTTCTTTCAACAGCAATCGAGAGAAGTTTTGATACACTTTGAATCCACATATCATATTCTCTTTGACTCCCGCACCCGAACTTGGTGATTTCTCTTATTTCGGTCTTCAATTCGAAATAATGAAGTTGCTCTATGTGAACGAATAGAGATCTCTCCGTCCATGCCTGCATGTCCCATTTCTCTTCTATCAAATAACTGACGTTACATATCGACGGTGAAGAAGATAGAAAGATTTAAAGCTTTTTGAGATTTTATGGTTGCTTTTGCAAAAAAAAAAAAAAAGAAGAGAGGAGGTGGCCACATTCTATTAACCCCACTTGTTAAAGATTCAAGTCATTTTAAACTTTTTTTTTTGCAGGTGATTGCGATGGTGAACAATGGGGATATGAAAGGGGTGTGGGAATAATGGAGTTTGGGAAAGAAGCGGGGATGGGGAAAATGTAGTTTTGGAAAATAAAACGAAACTGATGAATATTTTAGTATACATTTTAGTTTGTTTTATTTTTATCTGAAAATTTAAAATAAATAGAGACGTAGACATGATAATATTATTGGTCACGATTTTTTTTAAATAAACGACGTCATATTTTTAAGTAGTTTGGGTAAATACTTAAATATAAAGGAATAAAAGAGTCCAAAAAATACTTTAAGTACCAAGTTAAAAATAATAATAAATGTTAGGGACAAAATGTGCATTTAAGCCTCTAATAAATTTGTCTTTTCTTCTTATTTTGTCTATTTGATTTGTTCTTATCTATAAACCTTTTCTTTTATATGATATTCACTTTTGTAGGTCTGTAAACGAACTAAACGAAAATATGTTCATGTTTGTTAGTTTAATTTTAACCGAATAAATAAATAAACACGAACAATTAGATGTATATAATTTATTGTTCGTGTTCATTCGTTAAAATGATAAACAAACGTAAACGAACACAAACGAATAAACATAAAATGATATATGTTAATAAATTTAAACGAACATATGTGTGAATAAATTTAATTTTTGAAAAATATAATACTTTTGTTATGAAAAATAATAAATATAAATTGATATACGTGAATAAATTTAAACAAACATAAATGGATATATTATCGAACGTTCATGATCGTAAATGAATGAACGAGCTCTTTGTTTGTGTACGTTCATTTAATTAAACGAACAAAAAATCTTGTTCATATTTGTTCGTTTAATAAATAAACGAATTTCCCGCCGAATGGTTCGTTGAACGTTTGGTTCGTTTACAACCATACACTTTTGACTCCGATTGAAATTTTGTTCCAATCATAAATCAAATGAGTTTTTATTTTCTTTCTTTCGGTTTTTCAAGGCTTTGTCCTGACTAATTTGGATCGATTCGTGTCGCACACTTGACTTTGGCGAGTAAGTCTCCAAGCGGAAATTTTCTACATACACAAGACATTAAACTCGAGACATTCTTTAACAATATCAAGTTGTTTATCACTTGGACCAATCCTTATTAATAATAAGTTATTATTTTTAATTATGGATCAAGTGAATAATTATTTGAATAATAGTAATCAAATGAGCCTTTATTTATAAAAGGCAAAAGGTCAAAAATAGCCTCCAACGTTTCACATTTTGGTCATTTTAGCCGTATCTTTTTCTGGTGCAAACAACCGCCTAACGTTTTATTTTTCGTTCAAATTTTACCTTTGTTGGATGAAAACCGTTAGTCAACTAATGGTAAATATTCATATTATTGTTGTACATAATACATTAAACTGTAATTAATAGAGATAATATTCCTAATAATAAATAAATCAAACTCCTTAGATGAAGTTCTAATCATGATAGACATACACATAGATAAATATTCATAACAAATATAATATAATTATTGTTTTTAATTATCGATATGTGTGATTAATCTTTAACATCCTATATAATTAGACTTATTCGAACATCAAACTAATGTCCAATTCATAGAAGTCAAGATTTTACACAACTTAATAAAGATATAAAATCGAGGTTAAATTATGATAATTAAGTGCAGGCGTAGGAAAATAAAAACCTAACTTAATTAGATTCCTTG
The DNA here is from genome assembly GCA_958450335.1 of Hibiscus tridactylites. Classification (NCBI taxonomy): domain Eukaryota; kingdom Viridiplantae; phylum Streptophyta; class Magnoliopsida; order Malvales; family Malvaceae; genus Hibiscus; species Hibiscus tridactylites. The sequence goes on from OY288268.1 coordinate 93,788,950, forward strand.
CCATATAAGTTTCTTTTATAACTCTATAAATATATAATGTGGTTTAGGGTTTTAGGTATGCAAACCGAGAGTGAATTAGACGTGTCGTTGTCTTGTGATTCTTTTAACATCAAAGTGAACCCAAATAAGCATGACAGTACAAATCGTGATTGTATTATTTTTGTTACAAGATCTGATTTTATTTCTAGTGGGATTAATTCATTGTTACAAGTATTTGTATAAAGATCTCACGAGGCTATTATATTCGGAGCAAGCCGATTATCAGAGACTGCCATCGGAAAAGCAACTCAACGAGAATTTGATCATGGGGATCGTTGTTCGGTACAAGAAACTTGAGGAAACCGAATCGAATTGTACCGACTGTGTTATATGTTTGGAAGAATTTGAAGGAGATTCTTGTAGGCTTCTTACGAACTGCAAACATCTGTATCATCAACGTTGTATAGATCAATGGTTGCTTGATAATATATTTTGCCTGATTTGTGGTGTTCGAGTCTTACGTTGATGATATATTTTGCCCGATTTGTCGTGTTCGAGTCTTCCATTCTAGATTCATCATATGTTGAGAAGAAGAAGAAGATTGTTCGTACATATGCGATGGTTCCATGATTGCCTGCTTTATTTGTTTCTTTATTTGCATCATTCTGATGTTCTAAATTAGATGTTTTGGAGTTGTTTAATGACAAAGGTGTAATTGGTTGAACGTGACTTGTTTTTAGATATTAGGAGTTTAGATTTTAGGGTTTATAAATTAGAATTTATAATAGAGTTTAAGGATTTATAATTTTTATAATTATTTATATTTTAAAATATTTTTTTTGTTATTTCATATATATTTTTAATATTAAGAGTTTAACATGTTAAAAGAAAATTATATCATATGAAAAAATTGGTAAATTTTTATTCTAGTTAACATTATATTCTCCAAACCAAACAATATAATCTTATATTCACGTTCCATAAAACCTATTTTCAAAAATAATCTAATAACACATGATCTAAATACACATTAAAGTTTTTTATTTTTTAAAATTTTATAATGATTTTTAATGAAAATACAAATTTGAGTTTATCGAATGTTGTCAACAAACTTAACAACAGTGGTTAATGTGATTAATGGTGATTGCAATTAGAGGAGCTTAGTTGTTCACTATTTTCTAAAGGCTTATTTTAAAAATAGGGGCCTAAATTATACATTTTTTGACATTCATGTACCTAAAGTAATTTTTTAATAAAATTAGGTGCTTAAAGTTTCAACCGTCACAATTTTAAGTGTTTGACTATTTAAAAAATTCGTTACCCATTAAAAACGTGACACATGATATGTTTTTTATTATTTTTTAAAAAATTGAAATTTTTTATTTAAAAAAACTCAAAATTGAGGCCACCAATGCTGTCGCTTGAGGCCATCGCCTATTTCTCTCAACCACTCGTCACCGGTAACCTCTGATAAATATGTCAATCGGATGTTGTTCGACTAGAATTATTGGCGTTCATCATCATATTGACACACATTTCGTTGGTTAGCAACAATGGGTGATTGGGTGAAATGGACAGTAACCTCCAACGACAATAGTGGAGGGTTCGATGACGACAACGACGACGATAATCACAACAATATGAGGACTTTATGGTTTTGAGTTTTAGAATTTTTTGGGATTTTGAGTTTTTTTTAAGTTATTTTTCTTCTTTAATTTTTAATTTTTTTTAAAAATGTCATGTGCCACATTCTTAATGATAACGATTTTTTTAAATGGTCAGGCACTTAAAATTATAACATTTAAAAATTCAGGCACCTATTTTTACCAAAAAATACTTAAGACACCTAAAATTAAAAAGATGTATGCTTAGACACTTATTTTTATATTAGGCTAAAGGGGTACTTTTGCCCTTGAGTTCGACCCAAAAATATAATTTCGCCCCTCGTCGAAAAGTGCACTCAATGTGGCCCTCCAATCCATGAAATCGATCAAATTGGCCCTTTGACTGACGTTGACCGTTACGGTGTTAACATGGCAGTTAACGGTGATGACGTGGCAGTCCATGATGTTGGCGTGGTGGTCAACGATGCTGACGTGGCAGTACACGTGTGATGATGACGTGGCAGAAGGGGCTGAATTTATTATTTTAACCGAATTCAAGGGCATAATTGATTTTTTTCCTGAGTTTAGGGGCAAAATTAAAAGTTCGATAACTTATTTAATCTTTAAACTAAATATAAAAACTATTAATATTTAAATATTCATAAAATATTAAAAAAATAAAAACACCATAATGAATTAAATATAAGTAAAAACATTAAAGTTATAAATATAAAAAATTAAAAAATATTTATAAACCATTAGAGAATCTTTCGATTGTTTCTCGTTATGCTACGCGTACTAATGTTTCTTGAACATATTTTCAATTGAGACATCCTTGTATTAAAGTATTAATAAAGCCAAAATTCTCTTTCATTTATGTACATCAAATATTAATGAGCATCAATTTGATGTAAAAAAGCGGGAAAAAAATTGAATTCTATTGTTACTCTAGTACAATGTTGATTCCACTAAAAAAAATCTAACGAATAGTAATACTCAAAATGACGTAGTCAATTTTTTCCCGATAAAAGTGTTTAATTTTTTTAATAATTTATAAAAAAAATTAAGTTTTTAGATTAAATTTTATCTTTTTTAATTCATAATATATTTTAATTTTTTATATAATTTTTATTTTCAGTAACTTTTAGAATATTTTATTTTTTTATTAACTTTATGAATTTTTATAAAATAAATTGAAGAATATTTTGATCTTCTGTAAGAGTCTTCACTTTATTTTTTTAATTATTCTCGCTTAATAAATTTATTTATCTAGTTTTAATATTTTAAAATTTTAATAATTTCATAAATTCTTATTTTTCAACTTAAATATTAAATAAGTTATCAAACTTTTAATTAAAATCAATTATACCCCTAAACTTAGGAAAAAATCAATTATGCCCTTGAATTCAGTTAAAATATCAATTCAGCCCCTCTTGCCACGTCATCATCCCACGGGTACTGCCACATCAGCATCGTTGACCGCCACGTCAGCATCATGGATTGCCACGTCATCACCGTTAACTGCCATGTTAGCACCATAACGGTCAACGTCGGTCAAAGGGTCAATTTGATCGATTTCATGAACTGGAGGGCCACATTGAGTGCACTTTTCAGCGATGGGCGAAATTGCATTTATATTAAGCCTTTTTAAAAAAAATCCAATTGATCTAATATTATTTTTATTAAATAGAAAGATAATGCACTCTAATTGATCATTTTTAAAGCAAGGATTTATTGATTTTTGGATATAATTAGAAAGACCAAAAAGATATACAACCACAACTAGTTGGTCTAGAGGGATAAAACACTAAATCTTTTAAATAAGATTAAGGGTTCGAATATTAATGTTATGAATGAAGAAAATTAGGTTGAGAGAATTGAACCTTAAGCATATTAACACTTTAAAAAATATTTATTCTTTGAAATAATTATATCAAAACAAATACCCTAACAAGATGTATGATTAGACACTTAATTTTTTTATACTAAGTCTTTTCTAAATAAAATTCAAATTGATCTAATTTTTTTTTATTAAATAGAGATGTAATAGATTCTAATTGATCCATGTCACGGGCCGCCTGTTCGAGCTCGTGCCATATGCGCATTTGCCGATAGAAGGAGTTCAGACACAGACTTGCACCTCGAAAAGACCACCAGACATAACCCGGTCTGTGAGAGATTCTGGAAGGTTCCAGAATGTTTTGGAAGATCTGGAAGATTTAGTCCAACATTATCCATTTGAATTGATTTATTTAGATAATGTTGTGACATTTAGAGATTTTGTAAAGATATTATGTAAATCTCGTTCGTCGATGTAAATCAGTTTTGACCGTCAGATCTGGGTTAGTTCAACTATAAATAGAGACTCCCCAGCTCTCATTTGTAAATCACTCAATTTTCTATCTTCAGAGTAATCAATGCATTCACTCTATATCCTCTGTGTTGTTCTTCGTGTTCTTGGTTTTCTTCTTTCAGATTCAAAGGTCATTCGTTATAGTTTGCTTCCGCTTAAAACGATCTTGCGTTCTTGAGTGCCTTGGACGTTTTGATCTTCCGAAGTTGGGATTCAGGCTTACTTAGGCGTTTGTGTGGTGAAATTCGCCTAAGTCCGCGCGGTTTGCTAGTTCAAAAATCTAGCCCCGTGACAATCCATTATTAAAGTAAGGATTTATTGATTTTTGGATATAATTAGAAAGACCAAAAGATATACGGCAACAACTAGTTAGTCAAGAAGGATGAAGCTTTAGATCTTTTAAATAAGATTAAAGGTTCGAATCTTAAAATTATGAAGGAAAAAAATTAAGTTGAGAGGATGGTCTTATAATGAACCTTAAATATATTAACATTTTTAAAATAATATTTGTTCTTTGAAATAATTATTTTACTTTTTTTTGTCATAGTTTCTTTTGATCTCGTAAATTCGCCAATTACGTAGGTGGAGTAAAAGAAGTGTGAGACGTCAGTGAAGTACGCGAAAGAGGACGAGATCGTCGGCCGTCGCGACGCGGTGATGAGCGGGGTGGGATGTTCAGGGTGGGCGGGTCGGGGGAAGTCTAGGGTTTGGCTCAATACATGGGGATATCGACGTCGGTGAATGCCGGGATTGTTTGTCGGAGGCAATCAGACGGCTGAAAATCGAGTGCGGGGTGGCGGCTTACGGTGATTTGTACTTGGGGGAAGTGCTACGCCAGGTTCTCCACCGTCGGGGCTTGGGGTGGTGTAGCTAAACGACATTCACCATTGTGGTTGATTATTTTCTGGTAATGGGATTGTTGTCATCTTCGTTTCTCATGCTTTCCTAAAGAAAGGTGGCGGGTTGAAATGGTAAAATACTAAACTTTTTATCTTTGGGTAAAATATTAGAAACCCTTCAATTTTATTACTTTATTCAAATCATACCTTATACTTATTTTTATAGTACTTAACTAATATCCTTTGATTGACATTTAAGGAAGTCTTTAGTTCAAATGAAATGTTGGTTATTGTTAATTTATGTAAGTCACTTAAACTAGGACCTTTGTTTGCTTTTAATTTTTAAATTATTTTTGGTTAAAACAAGTACAATATCTAATTATTATTTATTGTCACTTTAAGTACTTAAATTATTTTTTTGTTGAAATAAGTACTTAAATTATATTATTTTTTGCTTTTAGTCCCTAAATTATTTATTGGTCAAAAAATCTGTAACCCCTAAACCCAACCCTTACCCAAGGTTTATGGGCTGAATTTAAGAAGTCGGGTTGAAAACATGTCCCTCAAGTAAGATGGATATTAGGTTTTGAAAATTAAATACTTAAATTATTTGTCAAAACGGTGTCGTTTCACATTAAATTCCATTTTTTTAAAACGCGGTCGTATAAAAAAAAACAACACAAAATAAATCATCAAAAATATCCGATTAAAATCCTCATGCATGCTAAAATAGTTGAAAACTCCCAAGTCAAAATATAAGTATCTGATTTACATAAAGTTCTCAAATAGTAAAGTAACTAATATAAAACTGAAGTAAATCTGAAAATCTAAAATGTCCATACTGAAAACTGAAATAGAACTGCTAAATTGTGGTCCTCCAAGTACCGAACTCTTATGTGTGAGAATCTGAAATAGAAGCTAAGAGGGAGTCAGCTATTTAGCTTAGTGTGTCTCTAAAGTGCAGACAATCACAAACTCAGTTTCACAATAATAAATTTCACAAAAATATTTAAAAGACACAAAGCAAGTTTAAACACGGTTTTATGAAATCGTAATGCAATGCACCCATACTCCATAGTCACCAAAAAGAGAAGGTTCCCCAGAACCTCTCACTACATAGTCACCAACACAAATGGTATAACCACTAACTTCCTCCGTACAATCTCAACCCATGATAACACTTTAAAAAGATATCACAGTTTTCACAGTCTCAACACAGTCCGATAATAAATCTGAGATTCTCAGTTCATTTATTTTAAATCACAGTCCGAAAATAATATGCACAAAAAACATAATGTAAAATCATAGAACATCTGAAAATCATTCAAGTGTAAAATCACAGTCACAAAATCAAAGTATGTAGCACGAAAAGAGAACACACAAAAATAGTTTATTTATAGCACCAGAAGAAACACACACCTTAAGCGGCAATAGCTCTAACGACAAACAAAGGGAGGTTGCGACTTCGATGTAAGATAATGACAACGTCAATTCGAGAAGAATTCATAAAATATGGGAATAACTAAGAGCGACAACACTTTAAAACTTAAGGCTTATGTTTATTTCTATACGTAATAACTATGACTATATAGAGAGAGAGTTGAGAGTTGATAATCTAAACAAATTAGGTTTAGAATAATAATAATAATAATAATAATAATAATAATAATAATAATAAAGCAAGAATTTAAGTTGAAAAAGAAGAGTCAATTCAACCGTGAGTAAAAAGAAGAATTAGAATTCAATTTGAAACTAAAAGATTAAATATATATATATATATAATATACGACTATAATTAATAATTATAATAATAATAATTAAAAATAGAGGAAGAGACTGGCGGCAGAAAACCAATTGATTTAGAATTCAATTTTATAAAAAAAGTTATTTACAAAATAAATCCTTGACTTTCCAAGAAATTTCAAATTAATTTTTAAGTTTCATAAAAAATTTATTTAGTTCCTCATAGAAAATTAGGGTTTAGAATTAAAATTCTGAATTGTTAGGGTAGGTATTTCAAAATTAGGTTTCCAAATTAAGGATTTTTTTTTAAATCTAGGGATTATAATTTGGGCGTAATTTTTGGGGTGTTACAAAATCTTTGTGATGTGTCAACATTTCGTTGCCCAAAATAATTTTTTAACTTAGATAACTACAAGACCTAAAGTGACCAAAAATAATAGTTTAAATACTTGTTTTGACAAAAAAAGTGTAAGGGCTAAAAGCAAACAACGGATACGGTTTAGGGGGCTGATTTTTCATTTAGGCCTTTATTTAAATATAAATTAAATGTAAGGGCTAAATACTTGTTATTTAAAATATTGTACTAAAATTGACAGATTAGAAAAAAGATTTAATTCAATAATTAAATCAGAAATAAAATTAAACGATTTTTAAAGATATTTCGTCGTATATCGCATATTCTAAGATTCAAGTATAAAAATGAAATAGAAATTCAACAAGCCCATCCCCCAAGTGTGTTTAGAATAGAGATGACGTGACGTGAGTATCTATTTTGACCACCGAACTACAAAAACTTAAAATTCGACCATCTAACTATTTAGTTAGACCTATTTTGACCAACAACCGTTAAAATTTAACAGAGAGGTGGCGTGATTGTTAATGGAAATTTGTATAACTACACATTTAGTCCTTGTTAATTTTAGTTTAATTAAAAACAAGATGTGCTCATCTTCTTTGTCTTCCCCTATTTTTCGACCATTCAGCTTTATTGTCTGATTTTCTTCCATCATGAGTATCTGCTGGCCTAAACTTGCAAAGTGTGCTCATGCTTCTTCCACTAATTTTTCAGGTTAGTCCAGAACTATTATGGGATTCTTTTGAGTCTAAATTTAAAATTTTCAACTGTATATATGGTCTAGGTTTTGAGTTTTGATTCTTCTAAAACAAAATTCGACCACATTTATAGTTGTAAATCTTAAATTTAGACCTCCAAAAGAATTCCATAATAGTTTTCGACTAACCTGAAAAATTAGTGCAAGAAACATGAGCACACTTTGCAGGTTTAACACACTCTGAAAAATTGTTAACTTCAATAACAAGTCCAACACTACCACACTTGACGAAAAGCTCTATCTTTCTCTTTTGTTAATCAAACCTCTCTTCTACAGGGTCTATAGTTCTTGGGAAACAAACACCCACTTTGGGTATTTTTCTTTTTCATAGAATTGTGTGAGAGAAGAAATAAATACGAGTTGATTTTGTCACAAATAATTGTTATTTTATGAAGAAGAAACAACGTTTTAACTTGAAACTTCTTACTTTTGAAAAAAAACCTTGATTTGCTTTCCTGGTGAAGTAAACATTGGATAACATATTTGCTTTACTCGAGAGAATTATTTCAGGCTAACTAGAGGAAATTGTAGATGTTGTGTTTTCACTATTATAAATTAGGATCAAATTAATAAAATATGTAACTAACAAGGATCAAATGTATAATTATACAAATTTCCATTAACAGTCATGTCATCTTTCCGTTAGATTTTAACGGCTAGTGGTCACAATATGTCCAATTAAATAATTGGGTAGTCGAATTTTAAATTTTTGTAGTTCGGTGGTCAAAATAAGTCAGACTCAATAATTGGGTGATCACCCAAGTAATTTATTCTATATTTTATAAGATTTTATAATTTAATTTTGTATACCATTTGACCTCATGATGTGTGTGAATATAGGTGGACGGTAAAGAGACATAGGGATTATGTCCTCCCAAAATTTTGGAAATTTATAATTTGACCTCTCATTTGTTTAAAAAGAATGTAATTCGATTCCTCAAAAATTTTAAATTCTTATTAAGCTTTATTTTTTTTGAATATTTTTACTTCTCCCTTTTAAATATTTTAAAAATTCTTACTAAGTCTCAAAATTTAAAATAAATAAATTAGTTGATCCCCCAAATTGGTTTTTATTAAAATATGCCGTTGTGTAAACTTGAAAAAGCTCTATTAAAAAGATGATAAAATATTTTACTTTTTAAAGGGTCAAAGTGAAACATTATCATCATATTAACTTATAATATCATAATTAAGTAAGAGATGGGGTTAAGACCATCCCCTAATTTTTAGTTTTGTCCCTACCACTACCTTAAAATATTATAAAAATAACCTCATCAACTGTATTAAAATTCAATCAAAAATAATATTCATTTAATTCAAGTTGATTATACATGTCACATGTTTAAAAAATGCATTACATGCATGTACAATAACGTATATACGTAAGTGACGAAACATAAAATTTAGTAATTTGAAGTTAGTTTTAAGATAGAAATATATATATATATATATATATATATATATATATATATATATATATATATATATATATAAAAGTTTATCACCAAAAAGACATTAAAAATATTAATCTCATTTTTTTCTTCGAATATTGTATTAACAAATCAATACAAATATTTTTGAAAATTTTAAAACTTAAAAGTACATAATACAAACATAAAAAGAATTTAGAGGGGTAAAAATATTAAGGAACCTACAATAAAAATACAATTTAAAACTTAAAAATAAATATATTAGAAGTATCGGGTCAGGTACCCGATTACAAAAAAAATCTGGCCCAGATTCGGCCCAACTACCCTGAAAAAATCCCTGGCTGGGTAATTTTTTTTTAAGATTTACCCGGTTTTTAAAGGTTCGATCGGCAGGTCGATGGGCCGGGTCAACCAAGTCGAGTATTTTTTAACAACCCTAATTATAATGTTATCAAATTTAATTGCAAAAATTAATAATGATGTAAAAATTAAATCTATAAATATAATATAATATAATTATTGTTTTTAATTATCGATATGTGTGATTAATCTTTAACATCCTATATAGTTAGACTTATTTGAACATCAAACTAATATCCAATCCATAGAACTCAAGATTTTACACAACTTAATAAAGATATAAAATTGAGGTTAAATTATGATAAGTGCAGGCGTAGGAAAATAAAAACCTAACTTAATTAGATTTCTTGCCATATAAGTTTCTTTTATAACTCTATAAATATATAATGTGGTTTAGGGTTTTAGGTATGCAAACTGAGAGCGAATTAGACGTGGCATTGTCTTGTGATTCTTTTAACATCAGAGTGAACCCAAATAAGCATGGCAGTACAAATCGTGATTGTATTATTTTTGTTACAAGATTTGATTTTATTTTTAGTGGGATTAGTTCACTGTTACATATTTATATAAAGATTTCACCAGGCTATTATATCCGGAGCAAGCCGATTATCAGAGACCGTCATCGAAAATGCAACTCAACGAGAATTCGATCATGAGAATCGTTGTTCGGTACAAGAAATTTGAGGAAACTGAATCGAATTGTACCGACTGTGTTATATGTTTGGAAGAATTTGAAGAAGGAGATTCTTGTAGGCTTCTTACGAACTGCAAACATCTGTATCATCAACGTTGTATAGATCAATGGTTGCTTGATAATATATTTTGCCCGATTTGTGGTGTTCGAGTCTTCCGTTGATGATATATTTTACCCAATTTGTCGTGTTCGAGTCTTCCATTCGAGATTCATCATATGCTGAGAAGAAGAAGATTGTTCGTACATATGCGATGGTTCCATGATTGCCTGCTTTATTTGTTTCTTTATTTGCATCATTCTGATGTTCTAAATTAGAAGTTTTGGAGTTGTTTAATGGCAAAGGTGTAATTGGTTAAATGTGACTTGTTTTTAGATATTAGGAGTTTAGATTTTAGGCTTTATAAATTAGAATTTATAATAGAGTTTAAGGATTTTATAATTTTTATAATTATTTATATTTTAAAATATTTTTTTGTTATTTCATATATTTTTTAATATTAAGAGTTTAACATGTTAAACGAAAATTATATCATATGAAAAAATTGGTAAATTTTTATTCTAATTAACATTATATTCTCCAAACCAAACAATATAATCTTATATTCACGTTCCATAAAACCTATTTCCAAAAATAATCTAATAACACATGATCTAAATACACATTAAAGTTTTTTATTTTTAAAAATTTTATAATGATTTTTAATGTACAACTCACATTCAAAGTGCTATTTACCAAATCCTGAATCCCAAAAGTCCCTTTCCCTGTGATTCTTCAAACTGCTGCAAGCTTCTGTGCCAATGATTTTGCATGCTGCTTTAGGTCCCTAATGAATTTAAATGAAAAAAAAATAATTAACTTTCAGGGGAAAGGGTTTTAGATTTGTTTAAGTTTTCAAAAAGGTTGTATAGTTGTGACTTGTGCCATACCTGCACCGCGGTACGACGCAGTCGGATTCTTTGCGATTTCTGGCGTGCATAATCAGTATGAGCCATGTCTTCTTACAGTGTCTACAACCACAAGAAGACCTAACAGTGCACGCTTTTGAATGGGAGAATAGCTTCTTCATGAGATGGCAATGCGGGTCGGAGCATCGAGAGCGACATGGAGCGGAATGCAGCAGCACTTCCAGCACTTTCTGTTCAATCAAATAACATTCCAAGTTATTAACATGATGCATTTGGATCAAATGTTTTAAAATGGACAATATCTACATACCGATAATTTCTTCATCATACTAGTTTCTCTGTTCTCGGTCGAAGAATCAACAGCAGAAGAGTGAGGAGTCGACTTGTGAATGTGCGAGGAACAACCGTCTCTTTGATAGCATGTAGCACAAACAGAAAAATCCGAACAGGTCTCACAATGCCAGCACTGGTCTGTTGGTGTGTCCTTGTTACAAATACAGCAAATAGTAGTAGTAATGGCAAGCAATGCCGCCGGATTTTGAAGGTAATATAAGATCATCATCGAGGAATGCTTGGCCCGACGAAGTGTGTCAAACTGATAGTTGTTCTTCTGGCAGAACAACAAAAAATTGTACCTATTCTCAAATAAACCATTATCCATGTCTGCATCTTTATCATCAGTATCAGAACGATCGTCATCCACCATAATCTGGAAAAAATAAAGATATGCATAAATACTCCAAGCTCTTCGTAATAAAGGTAATGAAAAGGTTAAAACCGCGAGCACTAGGTACTTACCTATGGAGTGAATGTTTTTCGTCATTCCATAAAGTGTGAGTGGAATCCTTGTAGGTACTTCGTTTTGCATCATGGCACCTGGAAGACGACATGAAGTTTAAAGCGCAATGAACAACTCGAAGCTCCAAGGGGGAAATATAGTGCCAACCGAAGACAACTAGGAAAAATGCATGAACACTGAAAAATTACCTTCCACAAAGCTGAAAGCTTTTTACACAGACGGCAAGACCATCGACATCCGTTTAATATTGCTCTATGGCAGCATTCGCAAACGAACTGCAGGTGGGCAATGATGAAATCCTCCTTCATAGGTAAAATATTTTGGCCCAGCTACAAAAGACCATCATAGTTTCATACAAAAAGAATTCAATAGAAAGCCATACTAAACAGATTTAAAATAGAATGGTTTGTAAATTTTTACCTTTTGCATCAGCAGAATATCCTTAATGGCGTGACCAGATGGATTTGTGTGTCCCATGGCTTGCAATGTTCTCTTTGACACAGTTTTCATGCTCATATTTTTTGAGTATTCTCCATTTGATTTCTTGATTTGTTTTATCACATCCTCGGAAGCACCGGACCAATAGACACCATCAAAATATGGCAAATGAGCTGCTGTCACCTTGGTGTTGTATTTCCCGGTGGAAAAAAATTGATCGTATAAGTTTGTCAAATCAACCACTATGCCTGCTTTAGCAGCCTTTTGTAACATGGTCTTATGCCTGCACTTGCAAAAAGGATGCTAGTCAGTAGTCAAGACATATGCAAACAAGGATACATATACAAACAGACACAATGCAGGCATGACGCATACATGTATACGGGATATGTGTGTGTGTGTGTGTGAGAGAGAGAGAGAGAGAGATACCATTGCCGCAGCTTATCAGGCTTCGGTATTTTCTGAACCTCTGGGTGGCAATACAAGATATAATCGTCTCCTTTAGTAGGTGGACAGGCCCATATGTAGCAGGTTGTGAATCCCCGTTTCTTGCAGTATTCAAGGTATCCTACCTAAAAATGGAAATAGAAGACACAATCTCAGTGATCCAACTATAACAAGCAATGAACTTTGAAAAGCTATAATAATTGGAGCAGGAAATTATATGATATACCAAGATTTCATGGTAAACAACAGTTCGGAGAGCTTCTCCATTAGCAGCAGTTTCTGTTTCAGGCCTAAAATACTTGACGGAATCGAGATATGAGATATAAACGCAGCGTTGATTTGGTTGGCCGCATTCTGCTCCAAACTCTTGGACATACATGATAAAAAGGCATACATCTGCCCCTTCAATATTCTGGAACAAAAGAATCACCTAAAAATTGAAAACCAATTTCCATGGTTAGTGACATCAGTCTAGAGATTGATCCCCAAAGAGGCATGTTACAATATGGGAATACCAAATTACCTTCAAAACATTTAATAATTTTCAAATATATCGTACCTTTGACTTGTATGGAAATTCAGAAGGGTAATTCTCATGCTGAAGTACGTCTAAAAGCTGCTTATTCACTTTTACTAGTTTCTGAACGGATAAAACCTCTCTGACAACAAGACCTTCTGCTTTAGGAACCTAGTGAACAATAAAACATTATACCGTCAATGAAACAGCTAATCTAAGTAAAAATAACATTGTGAAGCATAGAAAATAACATTGTGAACTTTAAAATGGGCATCCACCAACCTTCAAACCAATTAGCTAAAGGAGGATCTTACCAACGTTCCAATATTAACAGAAATCCAACTCTTTGATTCAAGACCTTTCCAGTCCTTATTCCATTTATCTACTAAATTATTATACTCTATATCTCGTATTAAGTTATGACCGATAACGAAAGAACAATTGTAGGTACATTATTCTCAAACAATGTTGCTACAAAAATGAGTACAGTACACTAGACTTGCCATCATACCTCATCAATGCTGATTCCTGAAGCCCTTGCCTTCTCTTTTCTGTTTTTCTGAAGACACCTAAACCGTCTTTGCTCTAAGTGGTCACTGAGCCTGGTCCGTGGCAAATCTTTTGCACCAAAAACAGTCCTCCCTGGTGGGGGCATCCGTTCTCCATTTTCAATTTCTTCTAGGTAGCATTTTGGGCAGATATAATCTTTTTCTTTCTTATTCCTTTTCTCATTAAAGAGAGCACATATCTGGTGTTGCCAACATTTACATTTATCACACTGAACCCACTGCAAGAAAACAACATTAAGAAGTGAGTCGTTGAGTATGAAATTTCAGGAATACGAGAAATAGTAAATACTCTGGATTAGCCTACCGATTCTTCTGGTCCATCCTTGTTCTTCATTTTAATCAGCTTTGCCTTGGAAACAGATTTCCCAGAAGTTGTGATACCATGAGACCGAGATGCGTTATAGCATGAGGAGCATAGACAATCTCCGATGCCATTTACTTCTGGTATGCTGTAATATGTTGCACTGCGTCTGATACGAGCACAACATGATGAACAATATATTGGTGCAGGAGCAAGTGAAAGTTTAGCTGCTCCACACAACTGGCAGGAGTCCTTACTGTCAACATCGACTATTCCTTCTCCCCGTTCTTTCTTTCCACGATCCTATTTTAATAAGAGAAGACCGTGTCAATGCACCCTCACGAACAAATGGAAAGTCTATGCTTTTGTAAAAATGGTATCAGCAGCAATTATAATAAAGATAGCTAACTTTAGGAAGATAAAATACACCGAACAATATTAACACAACAAAAACCAGCAACCGCCAAAATGATTCGACAGATTCGTGCAGCTCTTACGTAGCTTTGTTAAAGGAAAGGATTTGATTATTTAAAAGTTACCTACTTCATTGCATACAATATATGCAGCGATGTGATATGGAAAATTGAGGGAAACCACTATGAAGCGAGAAAAGCAAAGTCCAAGTTCCAGTGAGACGTTAAGAAAACAATGTTTATGATCTTATCTATCATAGACGTTTGAATGTGTGCAATTATGCATATCCTTCTAGCACTAAGTTCTACCCCATCCATACTTAGTCAAGTTAAAGCATGCTAAAAGCAATTTTTAAAGTATAATATCTACTAATCAAGACAGCACAATATGGAAAATAAAAGCAATAAACAAAATGAAAGCACAAACCTGATCAATGTACTCCCTGAGACTTGAAATATGCTCCTTTATTTGCTGTGCTGTGAAATTTTCTATCAAGGACACACCTCCTTGTTTTTGACTCTCCAATTTTATTTCCTTTCCGCAATTTAATTCTTGTGCAATGAGCTCAGTCTTTGTTTCTAGCTTTTCCCGGTTGGATTCCAATTTGTTAAAGTGATCTCTTGCATTATCTGTACCATTTATGAACTCAATATCCTCTTCTTTATGACTGCCAACAGCATTAGTTTCCGCTACTTTATAACTAGCGATAACTGCCTCTGGAATACCAGGAAAACTATCTGCCACATCCTTGCCTATCTCTTCAGCACTTGAAGAATCTCCTATAAGCTCTGTTAACAATTCGGTGTCCACCTCCATAGTCGTAGCCGTCTCTTTAGCACTTGTAGAATCTTCTATAAGCTTTGGTAGCGATTCAATTTCCACCTCTATATTCTTACCCATCCCTTTAGCAACTGTAGAATCTTTTAAAAGCTTTGGCAGCAATTCAATGTTTGCCTCCATAACCTCAGAATTAGAAGATACAGGAAAGTCAGGCAACTGCACCAAGGGTGGAAGATTAGTAAAACTCTTCGATGGAGCCATTCCCTTCCCTTTAGCAATTGTAGAATCTTCTAAAAACATGCCATTATAAGGCAAGCAGGGGGAAGTAGGATTTTCCAGCTTCAAACGCTTTGGCAAAGGTTGCATGGCTTCTGAACTACGAAATCTGGGCTGACCAGAATCTCCTTTACCCGAAACTCTTTGAAGACCTCCTTTTACATGTTCAAGGTTAGGAAGAAATCTATCGGTGCAGGGACTACGCCTAACAGGACCGCAGATTTTACATCTTGCATCATGACAGCCATCATAATCTGATGCAAGTGAGCTAAACTGTAGGCATAGACAGGTCTTAAAGCAACAGACTGTTGAATGCATATGGCTCACAAAAGACCCTGGAGCATGATTCCTCACTGTCTTCTTATACTGGATATAAGCAAGCAAAACCTTCTTGATAGCCCGATTCACAGAATCATCCGAATTTGCCTGTGATTCTTCATAAGGGAGCTGCGGAAGATGATCATGAATTGCAGCTTGTTCATTTACGAGACAGGAAGATTGGTTTTGTCCGGTGAAAGGGAGCTGAGGACGATGACCATGAGTCGTAGCTTGTTCATTTCTGGGACAGAAAGATCGCCTTTTCCCAGTGAAAGGGAGCCGAGGAAGATGAGCATTACTCGCAGCTTGTTCATTTACAGGACGGAAAGACTGCTTTTTCCCAGTGAAAGTACATCTAGCTTCAGCTTCAAATGGCCTTTGAAACTGCAACTTTGGAACAATAGTTGAAGGGGGCCATTGTCGACTTGCACCGTAACCGAGTTGTAGTACTCCTTAACCCACACAGAATTCTACACAAGAACATTATCATCAAAGTATCAGACACGCATTCATTCAATTTCAGATCATCACAAACAAAACTAATTGCTTATTCAACGCACAGTTAACAACTTCATGAAAAAGACAACCCGATAACTGGCATATCAAAATTGATTGATACAATGAGACAAAACCGAAACAAAACAACACAAAACCCTAATCAACATGTAGTGTAAAAAAGAAAAGAAAATATACAAAACCCTAGAAACGCCAAGAACAATCAGGGTTACAAAACCCCAACTCCGCTAAACAGATTTACCTTTGAAAAAAGAGTAGGAAACGAACAGAGTAACAAGGAATAGAATCGAAGAACAGAAACTCAAATATGGCAAGAATTTCAAAATCTCGTTACTGAAGTTCAAATCTTTACGTTGAGTTCAGGTTTTCAAACGTTACCTTATTTGATTTACGGCAATATGGGAAACTTGGAACGCAAGAAAGACGAGGAGCGGACGAATATTGAGTAGTGATTAGGGCAATAGAATTTTGTTTTCTTGATATTTATGTTCAAATGTTCCTAAAACCTTATTGTTATACACCGCGTTTTTATAAATTATACTTATACCTAATAAACCCAACGCTATTCCCGCGCGAATCATAGTATAGATAATTTTAGGGGTTTACTTAATTCTTTAAAAATGGTTTAAGGGTATAAGAAGCACTTGAATTATTTGAAGAAAAAAATTAATTAAGTCTTTTAATTTTTTTTACACTCAATTAAGACTTTGAACCGATAAATTAAATTAATTAAGCCCTTTGACTAATTTTGAATTAATTAAATCTTGATCTTTTTCTTTATATTATTGGTACATATACACTATAGTTCTATCATGTTGCATTTACAGATTTTTTTTCAGAAAATATTTTTTGTAAAAAAAAACACGCTACAATTCTATAAGTTACACTACAGTCTTTTAGAATTTCTATAACTTTTATAGATTCTTTAAATAAAATAAAAAAAATTCTAAAAATATCAAGTGAAAACATTGTGAGACGACGCGTTACACCAACATATCTAAAAAACTATCAAGATTAATGGTCAAAATTGGTCAAAGAGCTTAATTGATTAAATTTTTTGGTTCAAGGGCTTAGTTGATTAAATTTTTTGGTTCATGAGTGCAAAAAAATCCTAGGCTTATTTGATTTTTTCCCCAAAATTTTAAGGGCTGCTTACACCCTTAAGCCTTTAAAAATCATAGAAAGGAGAATTTTGATGAATTTTTAAAATATATATATATATAGGGACTTGATTAAAAATATTCAAAAAAAAATAGAATTTAATAAGAATCTTAAATCATTTGAAGGACCAAATTATTTTTTTTTATAAATTTGTGAGACGAAATAATAATATTTAAAAATCTTGAGAGCGAAGCCACGACCTTCTTTGATTCTTATTTAGGTCCAACCCAACCCATTGCTTGAATATAGATGAGATGATAAGAGTCTTTTTTTACCAACCATTGGTTAGTTAATGTTTCATATACGTCAATAGAACACGAACAATTAATCACTCGATTTATTAGATGAATACCTTAAAATTACGTGACTAGTAAGTCATCGGAAGATAATGAGCATTCAAATGTGCTTGAGCACATGTCTTCTTGTACGTTTTAATAACAATTTATCCACTATAATTAGCTTCCATACATACATACATTACTAAAAAATTAATTAGTTGTCAAATGTATTTGAACAAACATCTTAGATTAAGGTTGTTTTATTTCACGTAAAACAGTAAAGAAGTTATTATTAAGGTTGTTTCCTTTTTTGTTATGTGTTGCTTTTTATTACTCATTTCGTTGTGTCACTAGTTTAACTTAATTTTTAGTAAATTATGGTGGTAGTAAGCGTGTATTTCGGATATCGGATCGGATGTGATCTGAAAAATTGAATATATGAAATTTAAAAACAGTAAAATAGCGATTCGTATTCGATCCGAAAAAAATCAAATATCTAGATATTAGAATATTTGATTATCCGAATATATATTTTGATTTATCGAATTTGGCGGTCGTATCTCTGAAAATTTCGAATTTTCATATATAATAAACAACAAATATAACAAGATTCACGTATATGGAAATTTCAATTCTTTGAATTTTCGAATATAACAAGCACCAAAAAGGCTAAATATAACAATTTTCATATTCATGAGATTTTAAATTTTCGGATAATCTGAAACTTGAAATGTAGTGATCCATGTCCGATTCAAAAAATAAAAAATTGGATCGGATCAACGGATAATCGAATCATATATTTTTGCACCGAGTCGAGTTAAAAATTCGAGTTAGTCGAGTTATATTCTATAATTCAAAATTTATTTAAAATTTTTTCGAGTCAAGTCAAATCGAATTGTTTGAATTTTTATTAAATTAAATTATAAATATTTACAATATTAAGATACTAACTATTCTAATTCTCTTTTTACTTAGGTGATTAAAGTGAAATACTATCACAACTCAAACTTTATCCAATCACAGAAACAATATCATAAGTTTTTTTTGAATATACTGGTGTGATATAAGAGTAGCATCTATTCAATTTTCTTAGTCTTTTTTAATAAGACACACACACGGTAGAATTAGTGCTCGAACCCGGATCACCTGGATGAATCACAGAAACTTTATCTAATTTTGTTTTTTTATGTAATCATACATTTCGTCCTCTTATATTTTCAAGATAAATCATTATATAACTTATATTTTTTTGACTCTCGAATTTTTATTTATTTTAAGGTAAAGTTCACAAATGGTCAAGTTTGATAAATTATTCAATATGGTAATTAAAATTGTTTCAATTTTACCATTAAACTTTTAATTTTGCTCTAATTCAGTCATTAGCTCGTTAGTTTTCGTTAAAAGGATGACGTGACTGTTACATTTAGTCCTCCAAATTTGCACAATCAATTAATTTAGTCCTAATTCTAAAAGAAATAATAAATTTAACCCTCATTATTTACACACTATTTGAATTTGATAATCGAATAATCGAATCATATATTCGATTCGATTCGAAAAATAAAAAATTTGGATCATATCAACGGATAATCGAATCATATATTTTTGCACCGAGTCGAGTTAAAATTCGAGTTAGTCGAGTTATATTCTATAATTCAAAATTTTTTTAAAATTTTTTCAAGTCGAGTCAAATCAAATTGTTTAAATTTTTATTAATTTTAATTATAAATATTTACAATATTAATATTAAGATACTAACGATTCTAATTCTCTTTTTACTTAGGTGATTAAAGCGAAATACTATCACAACTCAAATTTTATCCAATCACAGAAACTGTATAGTAAGTTTTTTTTAATATACTGGTGTGATATAAGGGTAGCATCTATTCAACTTTTTTAGTCTCTTTTAATAAGGCACACACACGGTACAAAATTAGTGCTTGAACCAGGGTCGCCTGGATGAATCACATGAACCTTATCTAATTCTCTCTCTTTTTTGTGTAATCATACATTTTGTCCTCTTATCTTTTCAAGATAAATCATTATATAACTTATATTTTTTTACTCTCGAATTTTTATTTATTTTAGGTAAAGTTCACAAATGGTCAAGTTTGATAAATTATTAAATATGGTAATTAAAATTGTTTCAATTTTACCATTAAATTTTTAATTTTTCTCTAATTTAGTCATTAGCTCGTTAGTTGTCGTTAAAAGGATGACGTGATAGTTACATTTAGTCCTCTAAATTTGCACAATCAATTAATTTAGTCCTAATTTAAAAGGAAATAATAAATTTAACCCTTATTATTTACACACTATTTTAATTTATAATATATTTATGGATGAGTCTACCACGTGCGACGAACATTGATGAACACCACTAATGATGAACACCGATGGACATTATTAAATTAATTAATAAAAGTTAAAAATTTCAAGGACTCAACGTACAATTAATAATTATTTAAAATAAATTTTCAATTAAATTATTTTTTCATACATAATCTATTTTTAATCTTTATTTTAAAACAATTGGATCTAATATAACCCCTAAATTAAAAACCGTAATTCCTTTTTTCCTCATTGCCATTCCAGCCACCGCCAGCCACCGTCCGCTGGCGAGATTGTCGCCGCCGCGCCTCCGTCCCTGCTTCAGCCTGACCCTCGTTCCTCGCCGTTCGCGCAACAAATTCGGTAAGATTTATGTATCAAAATTTAGGCTACATCAAATCGCCTACATGTACGAATCATCAAATCTAATTTTACGTTTAAGACTTTTATCCTTAACAGGCTAATTGATGCTTATGGAAAGTGTGGCTCCTTGGAGGATTCCTGGAAGGTGTTTGGCAAAATGCCTCAACGAAACATTTTTTCTTGGAACTCGATCATATCTGTATTGACGAAGTTGAGCTATGTTGATGATGCAACGAAGATTTTTTACTCGATGCCTGAGGGTGATCAATGCTCTTGGAATTCGATAATTTCCAGGTTTGCTCAACAAGATAGATTTGATGAAGCTCTTCACTATTTTGTTAGGATGCATAGAGAGAACTTTGTGCTTAACGAGTACTCGTTTTGTAGTGTTCTTAGCGCTTGTTATGGGTTGAAAGACATTAAACTTGGTGCTCAAGTCCATGTTTTAATATCAAAAACTAGGTTCTTTTCCAATGTTTATACGAGCTTGGCTCTTGTTGATATGTATGAGAAATGTGGTAATGTCAGTTGTGAGCAAAAAGCTTTCGATTATATGAGTGAGAGGAATAGAGTTTCTTGGAATAGTTTGATAACTTGTTATGAGCAAAATGATTCGGCTAGTGCGGCTCTTTAGGTTTTCTTGAGTATGATGGATTGTGGGATTGAACCAGATGAGATCACATTTTCCAGCATGGTTAGTGCTTGTGTTAGCTTGTCAGCGATCAAGGAAGGCAAGCAGATTCATGCTCGTGTTGTGAAATACAATAAGTTGAGGGATGACCTTGTCTTGGGCAATGCATTGGTTGATATGTATGCAAAATGCAATAAAATCAAAAGCTAGATGTCTTTTCGATAGGATGCTAGTTATGAATATAATGTCTGAAACCTTAATGATAAGTGATTATACGAAGGTAGCAAGTGTCAAAACTGTGAGAATAATGTTTGCAAAGATGATGGAGAGGAAATAGTATCCTTGGACCGACTCCTAACTACTTCCATGTCCTCCATTATTTTATATCTGTAAGTTTCTATTTAATGTTTCTTGACCTTTTCGGCTTACGTTGCCTAATCAATCTTTAAGCATTGTACAATGGACATATGATCCAACCCTTTTCAACTGGCAAAGTTCAAGCTTTAGTTTAGTTTTGAATTTTGTCTACTAAATCTGCAATAGCAAGACTTTGGCCATGCTAATGACAGTAATTGTCACTATGAGTGTTCATGGTTAATCGACATACTACCACAGTTAACATGTAGATTCTTTTAATGTCTAAATATAATATGTTCATCTCATTATAGTTAATCAACATACTATAACCGATAAACCATGAATGCTCTTGATTGTCACTACTATATGAACTTATAGAATTTCAACCTACTAAGTTTTGTAATTTGTATGTGATCATCAGCTGGGAATGGCTTATGCATTGGAAAGGTTGTGTGGACAAGCTTATGGAGCTCAACAATATGAAAAAAGTGGGAATCCATACATACACTACTATATTTTGTTTGACCTTAGTATGCATCCCCCTATCGCTCACGTGGATATACATGGGAAGGCTACTTGTTTTCATTGGTCAAGATCCCTTGATTTCACACGAAGCCAGTAAATTCGTTATGTGGCTCATTCCGACACTATTTGCCTACGCTACGTATCATCCGCTTGTTCGCTACTTTCAAACACAAAGTTTGATCACTCCCTTGCTCCTATACTCTTGTTTGTGCCAGTCTTTTAGTACATATACCTCTATGTTGGGCTTTGGTGTTCAAGTTTGGATTAGGAAATATAAGAGGAGCTTTAGCAATTAGTATCTCAAATTGGGTGAATACGGTTTTCCTTGCACTTTACATGTGGTACTCTCCCACCTATACAAAAACTCGCATCCCCGTTATGATGGAATTATTCCATAGGATTAAAGAGTTCTTCCGCTTTGCTATCCCTTCTGTTGTTATGATTTGGTATGTTATCTCTTCTTTCACCTGAATATGTATGCCTAAGTTGTTGAAGCTCCGTAATGTGTTCCTTATTCAAACAATTGCAGCCTTGAATGGTGGTCATTTGAGCTACTCATCATGCTTTCTGGACTTTTACAAAATCCACAGCTGGAAACATCTGTTTTATCTGTGTGGTATGTTTATTTGCTATTGTTTTGGATCGATGCATCTTGTATGCTCCAAAGCTTAATCGATTTTTCAATTGCATCATATTGTAATTATTCTACGAACATAAGTTTCTCGCTTTTTCCAAGCAGTTTCAACACCATTTTCAATACTTTATGCAATACCATATGGAGTTGGTGCTGCAACAAGGTTTGTCATGTTATCCATGCACATACATGTATTGTGATTCTTTACTGACTAAAATTGTAACTTTTTCAAGCCAAGTCAATTTAACTAAGAATCATTTTCTATTTGTATATACAATACTAGATTTTCGAACGAACTAGGCGCAGGGAAACCAAATGCAGCGCGTGTAGCGGTGTATGTTGGTATGGCTCTCGCAGTTTTAGAGTCTTATGGTTGCTGGAACCCTGTTCACAAAGCGGCACTTTTTCGGTTATGTTTATAGCAATGAGAAGGAAGTGGTGGATTATGTGACAACCATGTCTCCCTTGGTTTGTGTGTCCGTTATTCTTGACAGCTTACATGCGGTTAAAAGGGATCACCAACCGAATTTACTAGCCAGTGTTAGGTTTACGCTGAGATTGCTAGGTATTGCCTACGTCACGCTAGCTTTCGAGCATCCTTGCCTAGAAATAGGGAGGATCACTGTCGACTATCCCGTCGAACTTGGAATATCTACCAAACTTGCTGCCAGGACTTATTTCTGTTCCACCTTCCGAGACAACGAAAGTTGCAGGGGCAATGACCCGATGCGGCCGCGTGACAGGGTTGTAGTTGCCGCCCGCCATACCCACCGAGGCAGCATATTGTAGCAGCGCAATCTAACCTTAACCTATGCAATGCAGTCTACACACTATTGAGTAGCAAATACGTGGCCCATTCTATTACTCTAATCTCCCATACTTTAATTAATTGTGTTTTTAGTTTTATTCCTTTAAACAAACCTGAAATTAATTGTGCATTTAAATTCCTTGTGCAGATAATATGCAACCATACGTGTGTTCTTGTTCCACGGTTTAAGCAATCTGTCGTAGTGTCTAAATGGGTGTTTCGCATGAAACGTCATCCTAATGGCACCGTTGATTGATACAAAGTTAGATTAGTTGTGAAAGGGTATTCTCAAGAAGCTGGTCGAGACTATTTGATACCTTCATTACTGGGATGAAACCTGTTACGGTGTGTATTATTTTCACTCTTACACTCTATCGTGTGTGGCTCATCAAACAGCTTGATATTAATAACGCCTTCATAATGGCACCTTACATGAGGAAGTATATATAGAACAACCTCCGAGATATGTTAACTCTACAAAGTCTTCTCATATTTTTTTGGCGATGTAAGGCATTGTATGGATTAAAGCAGGCACCGATGGAATGGTATATTGAACTCTCTAAATTTCTCCTGCAATTTGGTTTCAAGAAATTAAAGGTTGATACATCACTCTTCATCTATATTGTCAAGAAGTCATTGTGTACTTCATTGCTCACTTCACCAACTTGTTATCTACGAGATTTGCTTTGAAGGATATGAGTTTGCCCAGCCAGCATTAAGGCTATTCTACTCCAACATGTTTGTTTCTATCTCATGCGTAATACATCTCAACCATCTTGACTTAGTTTTATATGAAAAATGTCAAGGCAATTTTCACACTTATGTCTTCTTCTAACAAACTACCTCCGCCTGAGCTATCCACGATACTAGATATCTCTAGTTACCGACGATTACTTGGACTTCTTTAATACCTCACACTTGTTTGATATTGCTTTTGTCATGAATCGTATGTTGCAATACATGCATGGCCCTTCACTTGAACATTGGACAACATCTAAATGCATCATGCGTAATTTAAAAAGTACATTGTGCCATGACATTCTTTTTCGCTCGGTATCTTCTCTGCATCTTACTACATTTTTCAATGCAAACTGAGGTGGATCCTCCGCTGATGATATATCCATTACTAGATATGCTATTTATCTTGGATGTAAATCTTTTGCCCCATAACCATGCCTTCTTTAGTGCCCTTACTTAAAAAATAAGTTTAGGGTTTAAGGTTATGAGTTGTAATTAAGGTTTAGTAAATTGGGCTAAGGTGTATTTTTTAGGGTGTGTGGTTTAGGGTATGAAAATTAGGGTTAGAGTTTAAAATTTAATTTTAAGTGTTTTTTAGTGTGGGGTATAGAATAGGGCATGGTTAGGGGGAAGAGAATTTTTATTCGTTTATCTTGATTTTTTCACAAAAGCTAAATATCGTGTTGTGGCAAATGCAACTGCTGAAGTACTTTGGGTTCAACATCTACTTCAGAAAATTAGCGTGACACTAAGCAAACTGACATCTCTATTTTCGGACAATCACAACATATGTTTGCAAGAAAAAGGTCGTTCATTCTTGTATGAAGCATCTTGCACTTGATTACATTTTTATTTGTGATTTAGTTGTCGCGGGGTCACTACTTGTTCAACACATCTCACTCAAAGTTTAAATTGCATACACTCTCACCAAACCGCTTGAACGGAATCTCTTCATTTTTGGTCCAAAATTAGTGTCTTTGATGGATCTTCTTTCTTGCGGGGCATATTAAAGATAAAGATTAAATTACTTAATCTTATTCAATTCAACTTTACCTTGTGTAAACTTTTGACTTCCCTTATACAGTCTTACTTTGTGTAAACCTTTGACTTTTTTTTATTTTTATATAATTATGTTTTGGTGTGATCCTATATATACTCATCACTCGTAAAATATCAATAATACAAATCTTTTACGCTTGCCGCATTACCATCCCTAAAATTAGAGGTGACAAATGAGTCATTCGATACATGTCATTTTGGTTCATGTCATTTCAGGTCTGATTGCATTTGGTTTAAATTTGGTTTGATTCGGTTCAGGTCTGGTTCGGTTTTAGTTCGAGTCTATAGTGATTTCGGTTCGAGTATCGGGTCGAAACTTCAGTTCGGTTGATTTTAGGTCGGTTATTTTTGGTTCAGGTCAATATCGGGTCAATAGGAGATCGATCGATTTTAGTCGGGTTTTCAGGCCGAGTTAGGTTTTTCCAACGTATATATGACTTTATATAGCATGTATATTTGGCTTTTTGTTGAGTTGTGCGACAATTTACATCTCATATTTATTTATTTATTTATTTTAGTATAGTTCTTTTATTTCGGGTTACCTTCTATTCAGTTGAAATCGGTTCAGGGCCATTCGGTTCGGTTAAAAATCGGTTCAGGTCTATTTTCGGTTCGATTTCGGTTTGGTTCGGTTTATTTCAAATTTTAAATCAAATTCAAATCATTGTATTCGGATCGATTTCGGGTCTCGATTCAGATAAATCAGTTTAATTTTTGAGTCTCGGGTCAAATTTACCGGGTGCAGCTAGTATTGTCCAAGTGTGTTCTATTTGTAATACTGCTTACGGGAATTATGGCTTTTAGTGATTGAATTTTGTAAAAATGATTATTGTTTTTCATGCTTCTGGAGACAAACGTCGCCAAGTACAAATACTATAGTATACTGGGTCAAACTTAAAGAGTTTTACACAGTGTAACTTGATCCTAACCCATATATATATATATATATATATATATATATATATATATATATATTGATTAGGATCTAATTATATAAAACTAAAATTTAAAAAATTTACACAACTTCTTTTTTTTAAATTATAAAATTTAAATCTTTAACCCAGTATACTAAATTTTAAACCCTACATTTTAAATTTTGAACATATAATCTAAGGGATATGGGCAAAAATAAGATATTTAAATCCTATTTTGCCCAACGCACCACATTAAATCCTAAATTCCTAAAAGTATGACTCTAAGTCTACGTTTGGATCGCGGAAAAGAAAATTACCAGGAAAAATAAACTTTTTCAGAATCTTAAACCCGCGTTTGGTTTCCAAAGATTCCGACTAGGGGGTAATACAACATTACCAACAGTCTCGCTTTATGGACTTTATACTGGGAATCCTACTCCCTCCAATTTCTTTGGTATTTGACAATTCCTTCTCTTTGGGACAAATTTACCCTCATAAAATATGAAAATTTCAGCCTAGTCTTTCCCTACAATATAAAAATATGAACCCTAAACCTTAAACCCTAAAAATAAAAAAGTATGATTTTTCATCGTATTTTTAAACTTCTTTTTAAAAACTAATATCGTTTGATATATAAACTCTAAACCCTA
Source organism: Hibiscus tridactylites (assembly GCA_958450335.1). Lineage (NCBI taxonomy): Eukaryota > Viridiplantae > Streptophyta > Magnoliopsida > Malvales > Malvaceae > Hibiscus > Hibiscus tridactylites. Next base: position 93,815,794 of record OY288268.1, read on the forward strand.
AATCATAAACTTTAAACCCTAAAAATTAAAAAGTATTTATCATATTTTTTAAACTTCTTTTTAAAAACTAATGTCGTTTAATACGTAAACCCTAAACCCTAAAAATTAAAAAGTATAATTTTTCATCGTATTTTTTAAATTTCTTTTTAAAAAACTAATATCGTTTGATCCACAAATCCCAAACCCTAAACATTAAAAATTAAAAAGTATAATTTTTCATTGTATTTTTAAACTTTTTAAAAAACTAATATCATTTGATATGTAAACCCTAAACCCTAAACCTTAAAATTTTAACTCTAATATAATAATATCAACATATTTACACCGTTGTAAATAAGTTATATTTTTTCAAACTTAATTACAATTTACACCGGTGTAAATATGTTATTTTGCCAATATATATCACAAGGATAATTTGAAAAAATATACATTTGAGTAATATTATATTCCTCTAACCAAACATTGTCATCTTACATTCCTGCCAAATAAACCAAACAAGAGAATATAACATTCTCAATAATATGTCAGGTAATGACATTCCAGTAATCTTATTCCTAGAGGTAATATCTTTTTCGTGAACCAAACGCACCCTAACAGTAAACTCGTCGCTCTACCAAGGTGAGTTATAAAATTAATTTTTTTATTCAAACTTGCCTTGCTCGTATGGCGAGTTTCATTTTTTCTTTAAATCTCAGTTTAAACATTAATTACGAGATTAACCTAATCTTAATCTGAACTCGCCGTTAGCTCACGACGATTTTTCTCTTGCTAAACGGCCGTCACGAAGCTCTAAAAAATGGTGTTTGAAATGATGGAACTCGTTGTGCCTACTTAACAAAAATAAAAGCAACATATTTATTTTTGAGATGGGCACTTTGGCATTCTATGACCGGGTAGTTTACAATTCCTGCAGAGTCTAGGTTGTTCGGTAGGTTCGCGTTTGCGGTGTTGCATGGCGTCCATATCATTATGAATCTTTGTGGATCTGGTACGTCCTGCTTTTTTCCTTCGCAAAGTTGGGTCAAGTAAAATTGTGGTCTAAGTCCGCACATCATTCCAATCTGTTTCGCTGTTGATTGGTGGGAATTTCATTTCGTAGACCTTAAATACAGATTGGAGCCAGTATACAGGATCCACGTAATTTTTGAAATCGATCCTGGCAGCCGAGCATGCAGCGATGGCATGCTTGCACGGAGTCTTGAGTGCTTGGAATTTGCCATAGTCGCAGTACCTATTTTGGAGATTTACCCTATAAGATGTTGGGTCAAAACCGTGTATTGGTTGTGGTTTCTTCGAGACACAAAAAGAGTCGTCGTTAAGCGACATCGACAACACAAGCAACCCGTTTGATTTGACAATAATTTTTTAAATTTCGTCCTATATTCTTGGGTGGAATGTGAGGCGCTTTTGCAGCATACTGGCAGCTTCTTTGCCCAAGTTGTAAACAACTTGTCTGTTGAGATATGTGGAGCTCGATTCGATCAACCGATTTAGCTCACCAAGAGGTGGAGAGGTGGATTTTTAGGTGGAAGGGTTGTGGAAGCTAGAATGTAAAAAGACACAATGATTTATAGTGGTTCGGCCTTCTAACAAGCACCTACATCCACTACCTTAGCTCCCCACTAAGGATTTCTCAATCAATCCACTAATTGATTCGTCCCCTTTTCTAGGATTAGGAGGAAACCCTTACAACCGATCAAGCTTCTACCCAAAGCCTTGATCAAAATCCTCTTTACAAGAGATAAACAAAGCAAACTTAAAACCCTCTAATAGGTGTTTGTTTGCACAATTAAGCACTCACCCAAAACCTAAAATACTTGAGCAAATTTGACAATTTTGGCTCACTAGTGTTTGTCTATACAAGAAATGACAATTTAAGCACTAAGACAATTTCTTGATCATTTGATGTTTGACAATATGAGCATTAGTCTTCTCTTGATGCTTGGAGGTCCCTTTTATACTCCCAATTGAGTTTATAGCCGTTAGGGATGAATTGGAGCCATTGAGGACTTTATTTCCCTTCATAAATGATGTTCTGCAGCTACCAGTATCGATACACGTGGAACGGTATCGATACGGACTTCTTGAGGAAATAGCCGTTAGGCTCTTGCCAGCATAGGCGTATCGATACGCTCGAAGGCGTATCGGTACGGGTCCATATTTGAATGGTCGTTGGGGAAAAAGCCGTTGGGGTTGTTGAACTGGGATCGGTACGCTTACCTGGCGTATCAAAACGACCCCGGTCCGTATCGATACGGCAAGGGCCTGTATCGATACGGGTTTTGACAGTGGCTAAACTGGGGCAAAAAGGTATCGGTACGGGGGTTTACCGTATCGATACTGGTGCTCTGAAATCACAAGTTTGGCTTTTAAAAACATGAAAGCTCTTTGCCAAAAACCTCTTAAAATACCTCAAACATAATTTCAAGTTGTTAGGACTTAAAAACAAGTTTTAAATTCATTTCAAATTAGTCCAAAACATTTTTCAATTATTATATCAAAACATTAGTTCTACAATCTCCCCCTTTTTTATATAATAAAACTAACTTGAAAAATTGTTTGGGATTCTCCCCCCTTTAAATTTAAAAATGTGAATAAGAGAATTAGAAATGTAAATCAAATAAAGCTCCCCTTATTCATTTGAAAAATTCAATTTTTCAAACCATTTCTCCCCCTTTTTGTTATATCAAAAAGAATTTAAACATTAAGTTCAAGATAACAATAAAGGTAAAAACTTTGACAAAAATAAGAATTTGGTTTAAAAGTGGCTCCCCCTTTCTCAAAGCATCATTAAAAATGTTAGTCCATCATATATGATCATCTAGTTGAATAAAAAGAAAATAAGACAAATTAATTCAAAACAACTAGAAATTTTACCAACACTTGAACCCAAGGTAGGATGTGAAGCCTTCCTTCTTCAAGTGTTCTTCCTTGTGTGCATGGAGCTCCCCCTCAATGTTTGACTTGTTGAACATCTCCATCACACCTACTGTAGAACTAATGTTTTGATATAATAATTGAAAAATGTTTTGGACTAATTTGAAAAGAATTTAAAACTTGTCTTTAAGTTCAAACAACTTGAAATTATGTTTGAGATATTTTAAAAGGTTTTTGGCAAAGATTTTTTATGTTTTAAACAGCCAAACTTGAATTTTCAACGTCCCAGTATCGATACGGTTGCACCCGTACCGATACCATTTTGCCTCAGTTTGGCCACTGTCAACACCTGTATCGATACGAGGGTTTATGTGTATCGATACGGTTTGGGGTCGTTTCGATACGCCAGGTAAGCGTACCGATCCCAGTTCAACTACCCCAACGGCTATTCAAATATGGACCCGTACCGATACGCCCTCAAGCGTATCGATACGCCCTCAAGCGTATCGATACGCCTATGCTGGCAAGAGCCCAACGGCTATTTCCTCAAGAAGGCCGTATCGATACCGTTCCACGTGTATCGATACTGGTAGCTGCAGAACAACATTTATGAAGGGAAATAAAGTCCTCAACGGCTCCAATTCATCCCCAACGGCTAGTAACGGCTACAAACTCAATTGGGAGTATAAAAGGGACCTCCAAGCATCAAGAGAAGACTAATGCTCATATTGTCAAACATCAAATGATCAAGAAAATGTCTTAGCACTTAAATTGTCAATTCTTGTATAGACAAACACTAGTGAGCCAAAATTGTCAAATTTGCTCAAGTGTTTTAGGTTTTGGGTGAGTGCTTCATTGTGCAAACAAACACCTATTAGAGGGTTTAAGTTTGCTTTCTTGTTTCTCTTTGTTAAGAGGGTTTTGATCAAGGCTTTGGGTAGAAGCTTGATCGGTTGTAAGGGTTTCCTCCTAATCCTAGAAAAGGGGACAAATCAATTAGTGGATTGATTGTGAAATCCTTAGTGGGGAGCTAAGGTAGTGGATGTAGGTGCTTGTTAGAAGGCCGAACCACTATAAATCATTGTGTCTATTTACTTTCTAGCTTCCTAAACCCATCCACCCAAAAATCCACCTCTCTACCACTTGGTGAGCAACATTGGTTGATCGAATCGAGCTCCACATAACTCAACAATTGGTATCAGAGCTTGGCTCAATCGAAGAGGATTCACATCCTATTGAGAAGATCCAGCAAGCTCGATCACTATTTCATCAACCGGCTCAAATGGCACAATCAATCGACAAACCGCCTTTCTTTGACGGAGACCACTATGCCCATTGGAAGACAAAGATGAAGTTCTTCATCAAATCAAAAGATTACAAGCTATGGGATGTAGTTGAAGATGGTCCGTTCGTGCCTCAAAGAAGTAAAGTGGAGTGGAGTGCCGACGATCGCAAGAAGATGGAGCTAAATTGCAAAGCATTGCACATTCTATTTTGTGCATTTGTTCCATCCATCTATGAGAAGATGTCTTCTTGTGAGAGTGTCAATGAGGTATGGGACAAGCTTGAAGTCACATACGAGGGAACCAATGAAGTCAAGGAGACCAAGATTGGGCTCCTAACCTTGGAGTATGAGAACTTCAAAATGGATCCGGAAGAGAACATCGAGAAGATGTTTGATAGGTTCTCCACCATCACCAACGGTCTTAAAGGTTTTGGAGAAGCCATCCCGGAAGAAAAGCTTGTTCGAAAGCTCATCTACTCACTTCCCGAGTCTTGGGACTCAAAGAGGACCGCCATCATCGAAGCCAAAAATTTGAAGACTTTGAAGCTTGATGAACTCATGGGGTCACTCCTTACTCATCAAATCATGAAGAAGAACAAGGAGGATGAGAAGAAGAGGGAAGAAATTAGAGCTATGGGAGAGAAGAAAATCAAAGGGCTTGGCATCAATGCAAGTGCCATGGCTCTCAAATCCTCCACTTGCCATCATGTCTACACAAGTGAAGAGGAGGATGAAGATGAAGAGATAGTTCATCTCTTCAAGAAGTGTGCCCCGTTCATGAAGAAAGCCTTGAGAGAGCTTGAACGAGAACCTAAAAGAAAGGAGAGGGCAAGCACTTCTAGCCATAAGAAGAAGGCATATGTGGCTACTTGGAGTGATGAAGACTCCACCGATGATGAACAAGCCAACCTTTGCCTTATGGCCATCGAAGAAGATTCAAGGGTAACTTCTAATTCATCTACTTCATGTTCTTATTCCTTTGATGAATTACAAGATGCCTATGATGATTTGGTTTTAGATTTTAAAAGTCACATTTTGAAAAACAATAAATTGATTTCAAAGTTAAAAATTCAAAATGATTTGCTTTCTAAAACCAAACTTGAACTTGAAGCAAAACTTGAAGAGTTTGAATTAAAATGTCTTGATTTACAAAAATTGCTTCAAAAGGTTAAAGGAGAAAAAGATTTGATTTCCAAAGAGCTTGAAAAGAAAAACAATTTTGGAAAATCAAACTTTTATGTTAGACAATCTAGTGCCCCTAGATTTATTAAAGGAAAATGTTTTAGAAGTGTTTGGGTTCCAAAAGGACCAACCATTTCAATTAAAAAGGATGACATTGAAAAATGGATTCCTAAGGGGACTAAAATTTGTGCTACTAATGTTTATGGATCCAAAGCAATTTGGATACCAAAAATTACTTGATTGTCTATTGTAGGTGTGATGGAGATGTTCAACAAGTCAAACATTGAGGGGGAGCTCCATGCACACAAGGAAGAACACTTGAAGAAGGAAGGCTTCACATCCTACCTTGGGTTCAAGTGTTGGTAAAAATTCTAGTTGTTTTTGCTTTTATTCGTTTTATTTTTAGATTATTCAACTAGATGATCATAAATGTTGGACTAACATTTTTAATGATGCTTTGAGTAAGGGGGAGCCATTTTTAAACCAAATTCTTATTTGTGTCAAAATTTTTTCCTCTATTGTTATTTTGAACTTAATGTTTAAATTCTTTTTGATATAACAAAAAGGGGGAGAAATGGTATGGTTTGAAAAATTGAATTTTCAAACGGATAAGGGGGAGTTTTATTTGATTTCATTTCCTTAATCTCTTATTCACATTTTTAAAGTTAAAGGGGGAGAATCCCAAACAATTTTTCAAGTGAGTTTTATTATATCAAAAAGGAGGAGATTGTAGAACTAATGTTTTGATATAATAATTGAAAAATGTTTTGGACTAATTTGAAAAGAATTTAAAACTTGTCTTTAAGTCCAAACAACTTGAAATTATGTTTGAGATATTTTAAAAGGTTTTTGGCAAAGATTTTTTATGTTTTAAACAGCCAAACTTGAATTTTCAACGTCCCAGTATCGATACGGTTGCACCCGTACCGATACCATTTTGCCTCAGTTTGGCCACTGTCAACACCTGTATCGATACGAGGGTTTATGTGTATCGATACGGTTCGGGGTCGTTTCGATACGCTAGGTAAGCGTACCGATCCCAGTTCAACTACCCCAACGGCTATTTCCCAACGGCTATTCAAATATGGACCCGTACCGATACGCCCTCAAGCGTATCGATACGCCTATGCTGGCAAGAGCCCAACGGCTATTTCCTCAAGAAGGCCGTATCGATACCGTTCCACGTGTATCGATACTGGTAGCTGCAGAACAGCATTTATGAAGGGAAATAAAGTCCTCAACGGCTCCAATTCATCCCCAACGGCTAGTAACGGCTACAAACTCAATTGGGAGTATAAAAGGGACCTCCAAGCATCAAGAGAAGACTAATGCTCATATTGTCAAACATCAAATGATCAAGAAAATGTCTTAGCACTTAAATTGTCAATTCTTGTATAGACAAACACTAGTGAGCCAAAATTGTCAAATTTGCTCAAGTGTTTTAGGTTTTGGGTGAGTGCTTCATTGTGCAAACAAACACCTATTAGAGGGTTTAAGTTTGCTTTCTTGTTTCTCTTTGTTAAGAGGGTTTTGATCAAGGCTTTGGGTAGAAGCTTGATCGGTTGTAAGGGTTTCTTTCTAATCCTAGAAAAGGGGACGAATCAATTAGTGGATTGATTGTGAAATCCTTAGTGGGGAGCTAAGGTAGTGGATGTAGGTGCTTGTTAGAAGGCCGAACCACTATAAATCATTGTGTCTATTTACTTTCTAACTTCCTAAACCCATCCACCCAAAAATCCACCTCTCTACCACTTGGTGAGCAACATTGGTTGATCGAATCGAGCTCCACATAACTCAACACCTACAATAGACAATCAAGTAATTTTTGGTATCCAAATTGCTTTGGATCCATAAACATTAGTAGCACAAATTTTAGTCCCCCTAGGAATCCATTTTTCAATGTCATCATTTTTAATTGAAGTGGTTAGTCCTTTTGGGACCCAAACACTTCTAAAACATTTACCTTTTATAAATCTAGGGGCACTAGATTGTCTAACATAAAAATTTGATTTTCCAAAATTATTTTTCTTTTCAAGTTCTTTGGAAATCAAATTTTTTTCTCCTTGAACTTTTTGAAGCAATTTTTGTAAATCAAGACATTTTAATTCAAACTCTTCAAGTTTTGCTTCAAGTTCAAGTTTAGTTTTAGAAAGCAAATCATTTTGAATTTTTAACTTTGAAATCAATTTATTGTTTTTCAAAATGTGGCTTTTAAAATCTAAAACCAAATCATCATAGGCATCTTGTAATTCATCAAAAGGAATAAGAACATGAAGTAGATGAATTAGAGGTTACCCTTGAATCTTCTTCGCTGGCCATAAGGCAAAGGTTGGCTTGTTCATCGTCGGTGGAGTCATCATCACTCCAAGTAGCCACATAAGCCTTCTTCTTATGGCTAGAAGTGCTTGCCCTCTCCTTTCTTTTAGATTCTCGTTAAAGCTCTCTCAAGGCTTTCTTCATGAATGGGGCACACTTCTTGAAGAGATGAACTATCTCTTCATCTTCATCCTCCTCTTCACTTGAGTAGACATGATGACAAGTGGAGGATTTGAGAGCCATGGCACTTGCATTGATGCCAAGCCCTTTGATTTTCTTCTCTCCCATAGCTCTAATTTCTTCCCTCTTCTTCTCATCCTCTTTGTTCTTCTTCATGATTTGATGAGTAAGGAGTGACCTCATGAGTTCATCAAGCTTCAAAGTCTTCAAATTTTTGGCTTTGATGATGGCGGTCCTCTTTGAGTCCCAAGACTCGGGAAGTGAGTAGATGAGCTTTCGAACAAGCTTTTCCTCCGGGATGGCTTCTCCATATCCTTTGAGACCATTGGTGATGGTGGAGAACCTATCAAACATCTTCTCGATGTTCTCTTCCGGATCCATTTTGATCGATCAGGAGGAATCTCAGCAAGCTTGTTACTAATTGCAGGCACCTTGATCGATCTCTTTACTCTATGTTTCCTGCCAACAGAGCACAACCGAGAAAACTATGTCAAACCCCTTATGTATAAAAGGAAACAGAAGAAATTACGGGAATTAACATCAAGAACATAATTCTATAAAGATACTAAAGAGGGGAAAACAGAATCTAACCTCTTTTTCGAGCAGTGGCATTTATCGCTACTACTTCCACATTTGACAGTCCCATCTTCTCCCCTACCATTACATTTCTTTTTCTGTAAGGAACCCTTCAACGATGAACAAGGCGCCCCGATTACATGGAAGGCACTCCCACCGTCCAAGTTAGCCACACTACCATCAATACTCGACGACGAAATGAAAGACCTAGTCGACGACACAGTAGGCGTGCAGCTAGAGCTATCGAAATTCAAGTTAATGCCACTACTGTTACACTTCCTAAACAACATTTCAGCTTGATGATGCTTCATTTGATGTTGTTGTTGGAGCTGCAACCTTTGTTGCAGCAGCTGTTGCTGTTGTTGGTGAAGGAACCGATAGTGGCCGGACGGAGCCTGTTGGGCGAGTTGAAGAGGGTTTTTACCACTCGAACTCGATTCCAAAGATGGGTTTTCATGGTAACCAAGCTGACAAGCCTTGGATAGACAATTATCTGTTGACTTATAATGGTGTGGATTATCCAAAATGATGCTTTGAGGAAAAGGGGTTTCTAATTTCCTTAGTTTCTTCACTCTTGCATGTCCTAAACCAGAGTTTAAAAGAGAAATTACTCTTTTGAACCTAAAAACAGCCTCACCAGTTTCAGCCACTAAATTTTTATAGGGAACTTGCTCCTTAGGCCGAGACAAAATGCTCAAAACTCCATGGCAGCTCTCTACTGCTGCCTTGTTAGCTTCTTCAACCTCCTCTATATTACCAAACCCCATAAAAAATATCACTAATTCCTAAACCCAAATTACCTAAACCAAAACATCATACAAAAACAACAAAGTTCACACTAAAGATTAGATTTTTGAACAAAAAAAGAAAGACCCGTCACAATCAAAATTCAATTTCCAGCTATCCAAAAGACCCCCAACAAAGGCTTCTTCAGCAGAAACAGCTCTCTCATTAAAAACAAAGGGAAAGGCACCAAAAAACACAGACCTCGTTGGACTTGGTGTTGTCAAACCCTAGATTCTTCTTCCCATGTTTTTTGTTTGGGGATTAAAAGGTGTGAAAGAGAAGACTCTGTTTTGACTTTTGCCCGTGGGAGGAGAATTCATAAACGGCCATAAGCAAACAAAGCTCCCATTTTGCACCAATCTACTAGTATCATTTATACTACCACTACTAATAAATATAAGTGTAAACTTTATAAATGACTGATGTAATATGAAATTGGACTCGATTTAATCATTATATTTTTAATTGTAGTAATTAAATTATTAAATTGGACTCAATGTGACCACCGGCCGTTAAAATTATATATCTGGTCCTCGTTACTTATACATTCCATCAATTTGATCATAATTTTAATTTAATAAAAAAAATTATTTATTTAGTGTTACCACCTCACTAGAGGACTTTTTAATTATTTATATTTAATTTAATAATTTTTTCCCCAATAATCTAGTGACACGTGTTTCTAGATTAAAAGAATAAAAGAAAATTAAAGCGCATATGCTTTTGGCATGAATCAAACATGGGTTAACCTGGGTAAGGTGTGCAACATGCTTACCATTAAGCCAACTATATCTTTGTGATATGTTGTACAAAACTTAATATATATCTTAATTTGTTGCTCATGCTAGGAAAAAAATATGAATTAAGTAGGGTTGTAAACGAACCGAACGTTCAGCGAGCCGTTCGTGAACCGTTCGGCGGAAAGTTCGTTTATGTTCGTTTATTTATTAAACAAACGAACATGAACAAGATTTTTTGTTCGTCTAATTAAATGAACGAACACGAACAAAAGGCTTGTTCGTTCATTTATGTTCGTGAACGTTCGATAATCCGTCCGTTTATTCTCGTTCATTTATGTTCGTTCGTTTATGTTCATTTATGTTCGTTCGTTTATGTTCGTTTATGTTCATTTAAATTTATTCACATATGTCTAGGGGTGTTCATTATTCGGTTAAACCGAACTTACCGACCGAACCAAAACAAAATCGGTTAATCTATTAGATAATTTTAGGTTTAGACTAATAATTAAGAGTTTTTCAAATTTTAATTATCGATTAATTCGGTTTAAAAATCGGTTAATTAATCGAATTAATCGAACTAACCAAATATATTAAATATTTAACAAATTATATATGTTCGTTCATGTTCGTTTGTGTTCGTTTATGTTCGTTTACCATTTAAACGAACGAACATGAACGAACACGAACAAGCTACATTCCTTAATGAACGAACACGAACAAGAAATTTTGTGTTCGTTTATGTTCGTGTTCGTTCATTTGTTCGGTTAAAGTTAAACGAACGAACATGAACACACCCTCGTTCGTGTTCGTTCGGTTCGTTTACAGCCCTAGAATTAAGGGACTCGAACATGACATTTTTGGGATGCATAAAAACATCTAACCACCGAAATAAATTGTATAATTAAATTGTTAATAATTTTTTAATTAATTTTTAATTAAATTATTATATTAAAAAATTGAAAAAAGTAAATCATATTAAAAATTTATTTAACGAATCTAAACTCACGGACATAATTTAAAAAAATAAAATTTTATCAATTCATTTAAATTATGTTATATATGAAATTATATTAAAAAATTAAAAAATCGAAAGTTATATCGATTCATTTAAATTATGTTCGTGAGTTTAGATTCGTTAAATAAATTTTTAATATAATTTTTATTTTTTTATTTTTTTAATATAATAATTTAATTAAAAAATAATAAAAATAAAATTATTAATAATTTAATTATTCGGTTTATTTATGTGGTTTAGATGTTTTTATGCATCCCAAAAATGTCATGTTCGAGTCCTCTCAATTCATATTTATTTCACTTTTCCTAGCATGAGCAACAAATTAAGATATATATTAGATTTTGTACAACATATCACAAAGATACAGTTGGCCAAGTTGTAAGCATGTTGTATGTCTTACCTAGGCCAACCCGGGTTTGATTCACTCCAAAGACATGCGTGCCTAAATTTTCTTTTCTTCCTTTAATATGGTGACACATGTCACCTAATTAAATAATTAATTTATTTTAGAAATTAAAATTAGAATTAAATTAATAGAATGTATAAGTAATGAGGACTAGATGTGCAATTATATAAATTTTTACTAACTGCCACATCACTTCCTCTGTTAAGTTTTAGCGGCTGGTGGTTACATTAAGTCTAATTTAATAGTTCATTGGTTTAATTGCTGCAATTAGAAATATAATGGTCAAATTGAGTCTAAACCCATAATATAGTGGTCATTTATGTAATTTAACTTAAACATAATATTTTAAAGGGAAAACTATACCACTGACCACCAAACAAATTGGAGATACCTATTTGGACCACCAAACTATAAAAAACGTCAATCAGACCATCGAACTTATAAAATCAACATATTTTGACCACCGCCGTTAAAAATCTAACGGTGGAGTGACGGAACTGCCACGTGGCAATTGACGGGAAAATTTAAAAATTACACATTTGGTCCCTATTATTTACACATTCTTTCAATTTAGTCCTAATTTTAAATTAATAAAATAATAAATTGTTTAATTAAGTGGTGACACGTGTCAACACTTTATTGGAGGACTTTAATTATTTATATTTGATTTTATTAATTTATTTCTCCCCTCCAATCGGGTGGTGACACATGTCAAACCTTGTGTTATAATTTTCTCTCCTTTGCGTTTAGCATGAATCAAACCTGGGTCTCCAAGTTGTAAAGCTCATGGCTTTGCCACTGCACCAAGCACAAACCTTAAACACTAGTTTCACATATATATATATATAAATCTCAAACCCTAAACTCTAACTCTAAATATTTCAAATTAAACCCTAAACATTTCAAATAAATTCGACAAGGTTAGAGTTTTTTGCGTCTGGGCATAAGCTCAATACCTCAACCACATTCTCCCCGAAATTGAGCGAAGAACGGAGGAAGAAGAAGGTGGATTTTTGGTGCAGAGTTGTGGAAAGAACATTCGGTTTGGCCGATCTTGAAAATTGATGCAACAACAGTTAATTCTGTTTCAACTTCCTGGTAACATTGTCTTACTTTCTGTAGTTTTTCTTTTTTATTAATTTATAGACAAAAAAACCCCATGGTTTTATATTCAACTGAATAAATTGTAATAAATGATTAATGTAATACTGTTGTTGTAGTCATTGTTTTGCTTCAATGGCAGTCATACGTATATGTTTAGTTTTTAACATTTTCCTATTAAGTGTGGGATTACTTTGGAAGTTGCCAAATTTTTTAAAATTTTATTTCAAATTAAACTCTAAACCCTAAACATTTCAAATATTTAGGGTTAGAGTTTAGGGTTTGAAATTTATATATATGTGAAATTAATGTTTAAGGTTTGAGCTTTTGACTTATAAATGTGGAAACTACTAAGAGGTATATATTATATCTGGAGAATTATAGCACAAGGTTGTGTTTGGTGCAGTGGCAAAGCTATAGGCTTTACAACGTCGAGACCTAGGTTTGATTCATGCTAAATGCAAAGGAGAGAAAATTGTTTTTCTCCTCTAAATTGGTGGTGACACGTGTCACCACCTGATTGGAGGGGCCACTTAATTAAATAATTTATTATTTTATTAATTTAAAATTAGAACTAAATTGAAAGAATATGTAAATAATAGGGACCAAATGTGTAATTTTTAAATTTTTCCGTCAATTGCCCCGTGGCAGTTCCGTCACTCCACCGTTAGATTTTTTGCGGTGGTCAAAATAGGTTGATTTTATAAGTTCGGTGATCTGATTGACGTTTTTTATAGTTCGATAATCCAAATAGGTATCTCCAATTTATTCGGTGGTCAGTGGTGTAATTTTCCCTATTTTAAAACAAAAGGAAATTCTAGAGAGAGAAAGCCGGCCAAGAGAGAAATTTTGACAAAATTTAAAAAATCCCGAACAGCAGAATGGGGTGAAGAAATGAAACAACCGTCTCTGTCAGTCATATATATTGAAGGTGGGTCCCAACTAAAGACCTTGGTTTATTATTATTTTTTCTGGATAAAATACAATATGAGTCACTTAATAATACATTTGGTAACAAACATGTCATTTTTTTAAATAATAATTTAATCACTCAATTAAAATTTTGTGATAAATAAATCATATCATTGCTAAAATTGAAATGGACATCTTGATATCATAACAATTTGAATGCCTAACTTATACATTTACTATTTTGGTCTTAATTTAAAATAATTGAATAAATTTAACTCTTTACATTTAAATTTTTCATAAGTGAATTGATTGTTTTTACTAGCAGACGACGTTAAGGTCATAGTAAGTTAGTTTTATTAGTTTGTTTGTCCAATAGTAAAATGATTGTATTTGTTGAGCTATCACATATGTCTATTATAAAGCTTAAGAAGAATAACAATCATAAATGACGTGACGAGCCAACCATATTATATAATTTCTCCCGTTTTTGCTTCAACAATAACAACCATCTGTGCTTTGCTTTGCTTTGGCCTGCACTGTAAATATTGCAAGAGTTGTTGAGAAATTGGTTAACAAGTTGGGTGATTTTTTTATTAAATAGAAAAATATTACGTTCTTATGTTAAAATTTGAATTCATATAAGATAGAACAAGATGAATATTTTTAGCCATTAGATCAATTAGTAGATCTCAAATTTTGGGGACTTTTGAGACTTTTTTTTTTAGATAAGTGTTATCATTTTATTGCACAAAACAGTAAATCACTGTTACAGGGTTACAAAGTATCACATCTATACACCTATCTGTATACCCCAGGTTTCACACAACTGCACATTAACCCTATCATCAGTATCTATACACTTTGTTCTCAGCTTAGTACTAACAATATCCCTAATTTGACGTATAACATCCCCTTGGCTTCTTGAGGAATTCCTAAAGTATTTACAGTTACGCTCCTCCCAAATGCTGTAAATATACGCATTCCATGCTAACTTCAGAATTAGTACCACCAAAGATCTGCCCTTGAGTCGAGTAGCTAACCAATGGATCTCCTCATCCCAACACAGAACTTGTCTTTGCACACCACAAGCACGCAAAATGGTTTCCCATATACCAATTGCAAACGAGCAACTAGAGAAAATGTGGTCCCTGCTTTCCAGCCCACCACAGAACAAACAGGAAGTCTCCTGTGTTATTCCCATTCGAACTAACCTCTCTCTTGTAGGGAGCCTATCCAAAATAGCCATCCAAGTTATAATAGAGTGCCTAGGTATATGAAGAGAAAACCAAACAAGTTTGTGCCACTGCGTTCTCTCCCCCTGGCTTCTAACCTTTTCCCAAATCCACCTAGTATTCACATCAGACAAATTGCGCATCCCATCGAAAATGTCCATCGCCTCATCTCGGAGATTAAGAAGCTTCTTAACTACCCAGCTGAAATGAGGTTTGTATCTCACTGTCCAGTAGCTTTCGCCTTTAAACACATATGCATTGAGCCAAGCTACCCACAACGACCCTTCCCCAGCAAGAATGGCCTTGACCAAGAGGAGAAGACAAGTTTTATTCCAGCACTGGATACTCTTCAACCCCAAACCACCTTCAGCTTTAAGCTGACACACCTTCAGCCAACTAACACGTGCTCCCTGAGCAGAGGCATTCTCACCCTTCCAGAAAAACCTCATGCATAGCTGTTCAATCTGAGCTATGACATTCTTTGGTAAGACTAACTGTCGACACCAATAATTGGTTATGCTGAACAAGACTGCTCGGATAAGTTGCAGCCTCCCTCCATAACTGAGTTTTCTATTAGCCCAGCAACTCAATTTGTCCTTAAGCTTCACTAAAAGAGCCTGACAATCCTTTTCACTTAGCTTCCTAGTGACCAGGGGCACTCCAAGGTAACGGACAGGCAAATTCCCAAGTTTAAATCCAGTTAACTCTTGTATCTCAAGCAGCTCTCCATCATTGACTCCGCAGGCAAAAAACTCAGTTTTAGTTGCATTGAGCTTCAGACCAGACAAAGTATAGAATTGCTCCAAAACAGACATCACACCCACCACAGAATCCTTATCCCCTCTGCAAAATATAAGCAAGTCATCGGCAAAACTTAAATGGGTTAGCTGGATTTTCTTGCATTTTGGATGATATCGAAACAAACCATTTCCTGCAGCCAAATTCAAAAGACCAGAAAACACATTCATCACCAAAACAAAAAGATAGGGGGAGAGGGGATCTCCTTGTCGCACCCCTCTTCTCCCACTGAAATACCCTACCAAACTGCCATTAAAGCAAATAGAAAAATGAGTTGAGGTGATGCAGGCTCGAATCCATCCAACAAACACTTGAGATAAACCCATAGCTTCAAGAACCTTCAGCACAAAATCCCAACTGATAGAGTCGAAAGCCTTTTGAAGGTCAACCTTCAAAGCACATCTTGCAGACAAGGATTTTTGTGAATAACCCTTCACCAACTCCTGCGCCAAAAGAGTATTATCAGCAATGTTCCTTCCTTTGACGAATGCAGATTGATTAGGCAAGATCATCTCAGGGAAAAAAGGGCCAATCCTGCTGACCAAAATCCGAGTAATAGTCTTGTAAACAACAGTGCAGCATGAAATGGGCCTAAATTCCTTAGCTCTACAGGAATTAGGCAGCTTAGGAACCAGAGTTATGCTTGTGGCATTAAAAGCTGGCAACAAGTGAGAGGTGCGGAAAAAAAACTTCACTGCATTCACAAAGTCCTCTCTAACAATGTCCCAGGCATCTTTAAAGAACCAGGCAGTGTACCCATCCGGACCAGGGCTCTTTTCATTACCTTGCCCAAAGAGTGCTTCTTTGATTTCCAAGTCAGTGACATCCTTGCTCAGAAGCTCATTAGCACCAGCGGGCAAAGATAAATTTAATATCTCCCCCAACAGATCCACAGAACAACTTTGGACAGCATGATCCTCAGTCCCAATGAGGTTCTGAAAAAATGCCACCATCTCTTCAGACATCTGCTCAAATGTTTCCAACCTGTTACCTTCCTCATCCAAGAGTAATCGAATAGTGCTCTTCTTCCTCTTGGCTGCAACAGTGGTATGAAAAAACTTGGTGCCCTGGTCCCCATCCACTAGCCATTGAACCTTTGCTTTCTGTCTGTAGAAGAGAGATTCAGCATGTTCAAGCTCATGAAGCTCAGCACTGAGAGCCCTCTCTCCCTCTAGGTCCCTAACTCCATCCACACTAAGGTTCTGAATCTGCTTCTCTTCCAATTGCATTCTTTTGGCAATAACTTTCCCTGAAATATTGCCATATTGCTCCCTGTTAAGAGCCTTCAGTTTGGCCTTCAGACGTTTAAGTTTGAGAAACAAGACTATCATAGGATCACCCCGAACATTTGCTTGCCAAGACTCCTCAACAATTGCACGATAAGCTGGGTTTGACGTCCAGAAATTAAAAAATTTAAATGGTTTTGGGCGAGAGGCAGGTAGCTCCTTCTCAAGCCAAGCAATCCCTGGACAATGGTCAGACTCCCCTTTAGCTAGGAATTCAACATAGGAACCTGTTAAATGATGCAGCCAAGCACCATTAACTAAAATCCTGTCAAGCTTCCTCGCAAGGAATCCCTCCCCCTGGTTATTAGCCCATGTAAACAAAGGACCTGCATAAGGATGATCCATTAAAATCAATTCATCCATACAAGTTTTCAATTCCTCCATCTCAGGCAGCACAAAAGGCCCAAGCACAGCACTATCCGAACTCTCAGAAGCATCAAGGAAAATGTTGAAGTCACCTCCAATAATCCAAGGGAGGGACCCAACAGTAGCACCAACAGCCTTCAACTGTGTCCATAAACGTCTTCTATGAACCCCATCGTTGCTTCCATACACAACACTAATAACAAGATCATGGTTCTGTAATCTGCCTCTTAAAGTGATGTTTTGATCAGCTACATCAGTAACTGCAAACTGCAAATACTTCCTCCAAAAAATCCATATTCGACCATTTGTGATAACATCATAATTGAAGAAAATATTCCAATTCTGGGAGAGCATTGAGGCTATACGATCAGCATTGCTACTTCTTACTCTAGTTTCCAGCAAACAAAGAACCTCAACATTAAGTTTATCAAGCTTGGCTATAGTTCTTTTTTGCTTCTGGGGATTATTAAACCCCCTAATATTCCAAAAACAAACTGTCATGCTGAGGAGGAAGCCTTCCCCCCAACATCTGAACTAGAAACACATACTTCACTGTTACTGCCTTTAGCTTTGTCTAAGCAGTCCTTCTTTTTGCCCCTCATCTCTTGAAGCAAGGTAGCAACCCCTTGAGATGCCACCCTAGGCTGCCTACCTACTTCACCGGCATCGGAAGCCTCACCAAGTGCATCTAATTTAGCCGAAGAGCTAGTACTCTTCTTCTCCTTACTTCCTTTGCCACGACCCTTCCCTTTCCTCTTGATCGAATCTTGCAAAGAAGGGAATTCAGGATCATTTTCTACAACAACTTTATCAGGATCATTTTCTACAACAACTTTATCAGGAGCGTCCCCTCCCTTCACTAATTCAACATTATCTACAGCAACTTCAACAGCCGGAGCTACAGGGGGGCAGCAGATTCAACATCTTTAGACTCTTTAACCTTCCATACTTGAATAGGTTTATCAGGCTTCTCAGGCTTGGCAACAATCGGAATAGGGCAAGCTCTATCCGAGTGTCCAAATGACTTACAGGTGGAACAACTTGGTGGCATCCAGGGCACAACCACCCTTACTGTAACTTTAGAACCATCGCGCATCACCACGTTTACAGACTTAGGAATCTGTTTACCCACCTCGACTTCGACACAAACCTTAGCATATTCTAGCCTCTCCTTAGATGCAGTGACAGAATCCATGTATAATGGTAATCCAAGAGGACTAGCAATGTAACTCAAACCTTTCCGAGAGTACAGCTCTAATGGCACATTAAAAAGCTGAATCCATATCGGCATTCGACACAGATCAAAATCCAATTTCTGCAGGTTCGGCTCCCACTTTCTCAGCAACAATGGTTTATTTTGGATATGCCATGGCCCGTTTTCCAGTATCCAATCCCGAGCTGAAGCATTGGTGAAAGAAAAAACGTAGAGGTTAGAGCCCGCGATACTAACCTTGACCGTTGAATCTTTCCCCCAAAGACGCTCGACAATTCTCTGCAACGAGGAGAAATTTGGTGCGTTCCCAAGAAATTGCCCAACTAGAGCGTACTTCCAGTCAGAAATCCCCTCCTCAAAAACCGCCGATGGAGGCTGAACTTCCGGTGTATCCTCAGAAAAATCCGACGGATAAAACTCTAGGGAATGTTCCTCCGCCCCCTCAAAAAGCTGCTTCCAGTCCACAACTTTCGCTTTTGACATGAAAAGATGATGGAATCAAGAACAAAAATGGAGGAATCGACAGAATTCCGATGGAAACAAGAAGAAAAGAGACAAGATCGGAGACTGTTTACCTAGGGCACATTAGGCCCGCTAAAGTGCGCCCAGAGAAAAAAGTCTCAGATGTTTTCTATATTATAGAAACTACATAATTTTCTTCTCTCAGTTTGGTAATGGTATGATATGATGATGGGTAACTTCAATTCAAAATTTAAGAAATGGTTCGAGTAAAAAAGAATAATATTTTTTTCTAAATATTCAGATTTAAAAAAATTATTTACAAGATGTACATAAATTTAATTTAGTACTACAAATAAAATAGATATTATTATAGAATCACATTAAACGTATTAAAAAATATATTCAATTCAATTTCTAATGTTTAAATTCACTACATTATAGAACTAATTATAAACGCCATAATTCTACTTTACAAAAATAATAAATTACTCTTCTACTTTAATTTATCGGAATTTAATCATCTTGTTTTATAAAAATTGAAAAACTTGAATAACTTCTCAATTTTGACAAAATATGATAACTAAAATTTGAAAAATTAAAATAAAGAAAAATAATTATTAATTTCATAAAAATAAAATTATTCATAATTTTTTGAATAGTTTAGATCATTCATAATTTGATGTCATGATAATGTGAACCTTAATATGATCAATTCAAATCAATCACATCTCTATATCTTTTGAACCGTTTATGATAATTTTTCGAATCAATTTTAAAATTTGCTTTTTAAACTTTATTTTCGACAAAATAACTTTATTTTATATTAATTGATGTATTAAAAAGTTTTTGCTATAGGCAAGCTATACAAAATTCTTATAATTAATGAATATTTTCTTTTTCAATATAATATACTAGCATGTAATTAATTACATTCTTTAAAAAATTGTTACCAATAATTTAGGGTATTTAATAGTTAAACCATAAATCATAAAATTTAAATCCTAAACTTATTAATCATGAACTCTAAACTCTAAAATCATAAACCCTGAATCTTAAAATCCTAAACATTTATGTGATTATTAATTACATTAAACACCCTAAATTATTTTATTAATTATATATTAAACATTTTAGTAAATTCCATTAAAAATAAGCATTATAGCAATCTTGTAAGTCTTAATCATAACTCTTAGGGCTGTGTATAGCAAAACCCTTTTTAAAATTATAAATTAAATGAAAATAATATTTGGTTAAAGATAAAAATAAATTTGAACTTGTGAGACATGAAGGGTGAACCATCCAAAAGACAATTTCCTTAATATTCGATTCCAAAGATTCTGTGGGTTGTTGCCTCACAAAACGTCACTTCTACTTTTCTTCCTCTCTCATCGGAGTCTTTTCAAGAGGCTGATTGGAATCCAGACAACTCAAAGAACATGCTTCATTTCATACAAGATCCATCCACTTCCAACTGTAAGTTGAATGACATGATTTCCAACAACTAGGATAGCTTAATCCCATTACTTAGCCGCATACACTGCTCTATTTTTGTAGGTAGCAAACGAAATAAAAAAAAAAAAAAACTACTTACAGAATATATACTTCTATATAGAATACCATACCGTATTCGAATGTCCTACTATTATCACCAATGAGATTCCCAGAATGATATATATATATATATGGGTTGTTGATGTGGTTGCCAAAGAATGAAAGAAAGCATAACTATTGCTGTGGGGCTTTTCGAGCATATGCCAACACCATGATAAAATCCTTTGCAGAAGAACCAACAGACGCCGATACTCTCCGTGATGCCGAAGCTCTTTGTAGCCACCAATGGACTAAATTATACAACAGCAATGTGGGAACCACTGGTTGTCCCATAAATTTGATCTCAACCTGCCAAAAAAATGGTTTATCATCAATAATGGTTTTACCGAAGGAAGTATCACGATGGCTGAAACTACTGTTTCTTCGGTGCAACATGCTTTGTCTTAAGTTTCTAAGCAGAATATACAAAAATGTATCAAAATTCAAGGAAAGATTAACTCACCTCTGCTTCATCGGTGAGGTGCAATTTCTTCATCAGGTATTTTTGAATAAAAGAAACAGGTATATTTCCATCCCTGTCACAGAACCAGAGTAATGAAAACTTTCCTATAATTAAACAATTTTATTTTTAAATTATTTGAATACGGATCATTCTACCGTTTCAAGAGTCGGAGATAACTTCAAGTTTTACAAATTCATAGCAACACTTGATGAGCAAAATATTTTAAGGGAAATGATTATGTAAAACATCTTTTCCTTAACTCATCTCTTTCTGCTCTCACGAACCATTGAACACTTACTTTATGATAAGTTATACTCTATGACCTTATGGATTCCCGCATTTATTATTTATTGAATTCGTTTGATAGGTCTCTAAATCGGTAACATCCAATATGTCTGTTCCCTTTTCGTATGCCAAGCCATATACTAGGAGATTATGGTGCAGAAAAAGACCAGCCAGCAGGTTAGAATATATATACGAGCTATTCTAAGACTCATGCAAAAGGAACTTACTTTATCCTTAGGAAAATTGCAGGAATTTGAGGGAGGGGTGCATCTCCTTCCCTAAAAGCATTGATAATTGAATCAGTTAATTAGCTACACAAAATAATCTTAAAATAATTACGTTATCCATTTTAGTTTTGAAGGCTGAAATAAATTCTTACTGCTCTTCAGAGGCCACTAATGAGAACCACACAGGTCCAATTCGTCTTTGATGCTTTGCACCAGCAGCATCTAGCACAGCTTGAGGAGATATCATAGAATCCCCAAATCCCGAACTGCTTTTTTGACGGATCCTACGCAACTTTTTTGGAGTCACGGTTTCTGAATTTGCAGGATCTACATTATTCTTTTCATCCTCGACTTTTGTTTTGCAGTTGTCTTTCCTGAGTTTGTTTTTGCACGATTGAGCTTCAGGAATGGTGGCACGGGCAGGTTCTAATTTAGAATCTGAGCCTTGTAAATTAGACTTGAAGGACTTGGTCCTATTTGCAACCTCAACCAAACAGTCCAAAGGTTTCCAGAGATTCGATTTTCCATCACATGATTTGCCACCATTCTCCACTTCTTTATCCGTGTGTTGGTTAGGTTCGGCAGAAGAAGTACACTGTATTGCTCAATTTTTTGAAGACAACATATGTAATCAAGTCTTATCTAAAACACTATTTCTTTTCAAGTAAATGGATGTTTGAGAAAAAAAAGAGAGAAGTCGTAAACAATATTGGACACTACAAGATACTCAAAACAATATGCAGTATTAAAAAATGTACCTGTCTTTTATTCTGGGTGAATTTATTTAGTGTTTCAGGTGAGCTTGCACTCTCCTGGTGATCCTCCACGGAGTCTCTCTCTCTTTTAACAGGCTTCTCTACTGAAAAACTGGAACCTCGTAAAGCACTAGCCTTTCTGGCAACACCTTTTGCTCTCCTCTCAGTCATGGTAGTTTGTGTTGATACTTTGGGGGCATTTACCACCAATGAAGATAGTGATCTCTCCTTTCTTCTAATTGGCATTGTAACCGGAGGCAGAATTTCATGTGCCTTTGCTTTTCTTCTTTTAAGAGGGAAGATTTTGGCCCTCACATCTTGCAAAGTGTGGTCTGGCCTGATTATCAAAAGCAGAGATGCATCTCAATTCTCAATAAACATTATGTTTTCTAAAATTTCAATTAACCAACATAATGCATCGTTGCAGAGGGTCTACCAAGAAATATATAAAAGATAACTCTGCAAAGCCAAAAGCTGCATGCAATAGCATGAATCCACCCAGTACAAGGTCTTTCTTTCCATTTCAACATATTTCACCTTGATTTTAGCATCAAGAGAAGAGACTTCCAACCCCGAAAAAGCAATGAGTTCTTACATTTACATAACACTGCTAGATTCTGGCTAGATATTTCACTTGAAATTGGCTAAGTTACATATACTCAAATCACTTGATGTGGGGCAAGAAACCTTAGGAAAGGGAAGATAGTTTAAGCAATATTGGCTTCTCGTAAATATATCCGTACTTTTCTATCTTCTAGAACTTGGTAACAATGAACTCCGCTGAGACCATATGTTTAAATCTAAGATTCATAGCACCAATGGCATGTAGAAGCCACTGACAAATCTCAAAAATGAAGGAATGATATTCTAAAAGATAAATGATCCTAAGGCATAAAGAAGAAATCGACAACTTTTGTAGTAACCCCTAGAATAAATCTTTTCGAGTATTCAACACAATTAAAAGTTAAAACTAGAAGTGATTACTTCACAAGTCAAAAACATTATTCATAATGGAAGCAACTGACATATTAGTTTTGAGTTATGACTCATAAAAGACAGAGAATACAAGTAAATCAAGGAATAAGGATACCTTAATTTTTCCAGCGGAACAGAACCTAAATCAATGTTGCATATCGGACAGCATTCTAAATCTTCGGCTTCTATCTTATCATATATGCACTTTCTGCAAACTACACAAAACTCAAAAACACAAATTTATCATAAAATCTCTATTTATTGGCTCAACAAACATACAAGACACAGAAACAAAAGATCACACGCATCAATCTTGCAAGAAAGGAAACAAGTCGAGAAAGTGTCCTAAATCCTAATCAAAGCTACTGAAACACTACCATAACATGCATAATACATTGGTTCCACTTCAAAAACAGGAGGAAAAAAACATCTTAAATTTTGAAACTTGTTATGGACATGTAAAACAAAACAAAAAGAAAAGAAAGCTCCAATCTTGGAAAAGACCAAGTATATGATAGGAAGAACCCTTAGCTCAATGTGGAAAATAATAACTGTACACAATAAATTTTGGGGCTTTACTAACAATTACCGTTGGTTAATGTACTATTCATAGTAATAATAATATTAGATGAAGATATTGTAGTGACCTTAAAAAGTGTATTAGGCAAACACACACATCAGTAAAATCCTTGATTTTAAACAAAACCAATTCATAAACTTATACCACTTCTGCTATTCAACCAGCTAGAAACAAAGAGGAACGAAACAAAAAGAAGTAAATTGAATAGTAATGAAAACGTAAGGCGAAGAAGTCAAAAAGAGAAACTGAGAAGGAAAAAAAAAACCCAGATAAGAAAACGGGGAAAACAAGAGAAATCCTTGTTGGGTAAGGAGCAGAATCCAAAGAAGAGCAGAAAAATTGAAAGAAATAAGAGAGAAAGAGAAATCTCACACGTGTGGAGACATTCGGATATGGTGGTGGCATCTCTAACAAGCTTATTGCAAAGAGGACAAGTCATGCATGCCGCAATCGATTCTCTCCTCACTTTGACGACCTGATTCGCCATATCTGACTCCTTCTCACCTTCTCCGTGTGATTAAAAACTCAATAATTAAGACAAGCCCCGCTTTGCACGTTACCGCTGCTCTAACTGCATGCCAACAACGACAAGCAAAAGGCCAAAGGGGGGGGGGGGGGGGGGGGGGGGGGGGGGATTTACGTGCATATGTTGATAAAAACCTGCATTAAAACCGGTGATGGAAATAGGAACAAGAAGAAGGGTGGGTTATTAACAGAGAGAACGGGGAAAAGGAAAACGAAAGGTAATAGAGATATGGCGGCGTAAAGTAGAGATGGACAAAGGGTTCGAACCAAGGGAAAAGGGTTATGGGATGAGATGAACAAAGGGTTCGAATTTCGACGTGGATTTTTCCAACGGAGAAAAGGAGGAAAACACAACGATGATCTTAAATCTAAACACTTCAACGAAACAAAACAACACAAGAGTTTTCGGGGTTTTTTCTCTTCTTTTTATTTTATCTATACTATGGGGAATGCTTTGGGGCCTCTTCTCTAATATACGACGTCGTCTTACTCGGCATTAAATACTAACCTAATCTTTTTAGTTTTATCTCGAGAGTAAAGGAAAAAATAGGGACCAGCATAGTTCGGTTCACGCCGATCGAACCGAATCGATTTGGTTTTCGGTTAAATTAAGTTTTTAGGTACAGTTTGAGCATTGCTGTTTTCGATTTTAGATTTCAGACGAAATCGAATTATTTAACTTCACATTTTAATTAAATATAATATATGTTTTTACCCTTGTCTCCAATTATTTTATCACTAATATTATCGAACTCAAATTAGTTCGGTAAACGAATACGAATAAAAGTTTGTTTATGTTTGTTCATTTAGTTTTAACCGAATAAATGAACGAACATAATTTTTTAGTTCGTTCGTTAAAGAATGTAGTTTGCTCATGTTCGTTCGTTAAAAATGATAAACAAACACAAATGAAAGCAAACGAACATTGAGTATTGTTTATTTTTTTTTTTTGAAGAAGAAGAAGTCTAAAGTTTCGTACATTGAGTATTGTTTAATTTTTTTTATTTCATATATTTTAATATATGTTTTTAATTTTTTAAATATAAATACCTTTGTTATGAAAAATAATAAATATAAAAGGACATATATGAATAAATTTAAATGAACAAATTATCGAATGAGTCCTTTATTTATGTTCGTTCATTTTATTAAACGAACAAAAATCTTGTTCATATTCGTTCATTTAACAAATAAATGAACGTCATGCTAAATGGTTCACTAAATGTTTGATTCGTTTATAGCCTACTCAAATATCTCAACTTGAATTTAAATCCAAATCAAATATTAAATAAAAATAAAATCAATCCAAAATTAATAATAATAATAAGGACAAATTAATTTTTAGTCAATAAACTATATGGTCGTTTTTATTCTAATCACTAAACAAAGAAATATCGATTAAGTCTTCAACGTTACGTTTTTATTTTATGTTAGTCGTATCTGTTAAAATAACTCTTATCGCACAACAAAAACATTGGCGTAACTTGATATAATAACAATTTTAGCCTTCAAATTTTATATATTCTATCAATTTTAGCCCTATTTTGAAACTATTTAGTAAATTTAATCATTGATACTTATAAATTCTTTTTTTAAAATTTTCTTGTGTAATAACACTCTATACAAATAAATTATTTGAATCCGAATCACCTAAAAACATTTCCTTTTCAACTGTATCACTTGATGATTTCAATATGTCATTCTTTTCAAACTAAGTAAATATATTGTTAAGGTAGTATAATGATGCTTGAAAAAAGAAAACCACAAAATTATGTTTAATTGGGAAATTAACAATGCTTGATAATAAAAATCTGTAATCCACAACCATATATAACAGAAACAGCCTTCCCAATTCACGGGATAGCTTAATACTGCGAATTTTGAGTTAAACAAGAACCCGAAATTCAATCTGGTTAAGCTAATCCAATCTATTTTTAATCCCCGGAACTTGTTAAATACATGATTCGGAAACTAAACCCAGCAATCATTTCATACATTAAGCAGTGATTCTCTATCGTTAATACAAAAACAGTAGAGAAAATCTGCATTTCCTCATCACCAATCTTTTCTCTTTTTAATTCCCAGACACGAAAATGGCACGCCAATTTGTTGTCTTTGCTTTGGTCTTGATCGCCCTCGTCGGCTTGGTTTCTGCTGCCGACTCTAAGGCTGCTACTTCACCGGCCCCCGCACCCGGCGGTGCTGGTTCCTCTGGCAGCCCTGCAGGTTCACCAGCAGGTGGTGTTGCTAGTCCTCCTGCAGAGGCTTCCGCTCCTAGTCATGGCCATGGTGTCGCGCTCGAGGTGTCTGCTGTCGCCAGAGTTGTGGCTGCTGCTGTTGCCGGCTACTTTGTGTTTTAAGACTGCGGCGGGTTTTATGATTTTGATCTGAGACTAAGGTTTCATTTATTAATTATGTTGTGATTTGCAGCGATTGTTGTTTATCGATAAAGAAATGGAAAGGATTGGTGCATATTAAGAATAAAGTTTTATTTTAACTATACAATGCTGAGATTTATTCATTTTAGCTTCTAGTTTTTTCGGCCCTCGATGAAAATATGAATATATTTTACTATCCGTTTATATTTCTTTTTCTAAGTCACACACATTATAAGAAAAGCTGATTAAACCAGTGGTAAAATTTGTGAAAGAGTTTGGAGAGTCAAATTTAATTTTTTTTAAATATAGACTTAAATTAAAATGTTTAAAAATTTTGAGAGTCTAACTAAAATTTTTAATAATTTTGAGACATTTAATAATTTTTTTTAATTCAGAAGAGAGAATTTAATTAAAAGTAATTTAAATTTTGAATTTAAATTTTTAAATAATCATGAAATCATTAGAAATGTACAATAATTCATTTTTTAAAAAGTTTTCTAAATATTTTGAGTTATTTCTTTTTTAAATATTTCTTTTTTTGTTTTTTATTAATCATAACATGGATCACGTTAATATTTTTTTAACGCAAAAACGATGGAATAAACGGGTACAAAAAATGATAGTATAGAAGTCAAATTGATAAAAGAAAATTACAATTACCAAACTAATAATTTAGCTATTGTATAAGGACCAAAACAGGTATTAAACAAAAAGCCGACGTTTAGCCTAAGGGTGAGGGGGTTAAATTCGGGCTAAAAAGAGACGCAACCGAAATTTTTACAAAAATTATAAGAATTTTGGTATATATCAAAATTTTTACCATTTCGAAAATTTTAAATATTTTTGTAAGAAATTTGATATATATTGAAAAAATTGATACCAAAATTCTTACAATTTTTGTAAGAATTTCGGATGCACCTCATTTTAACTTATTTTAAGGTGCCTCACCTTGGAACTTCCCTAAGTTAGGGTAAATGGTCGTCGGTTTTTGTTTATATATGTATAACGTGACACGTGGATAAACCCAGTTGGGCCAATGTGGATAGAGATATCAACCTAATGAAAAATTATTAGATGGATCTGACTCGTCACGTCATTTATGGTCTCATTCAATAAAAAATTTTCATCTCATTTTTTTCAATGTAAATTTTCATTTTTTGCATGTAACTAAAGAGTGAATAGTTATAAAAGAATTACTATGAGATGAGCGAATTTCATTGGATAAATCACAAATAGCATGATAAGCCAAGTCCATCTAATAATTTCTCCAAATTAATGACTACATATCAATCTGGTTCGATTGTGGACCAACCGCATTAACTTGTTATATTCCATACAAAATCATATGAAATAAACCGTCATTGTAGCAAAAAAAAAAAAACCACTGATGTAGCAGCCTGATGAACATGGCAACCATCTCAGCCACCACCACTCCCTCATCACTCACACAAGCCATCGCCAAGGCTTGCAGCACCGGCTGCCATCGGTGAGTAAAAAGGGTTTAGTGTGAGTGTCGAAAACGAGTATGTATCTAACACGGATATTTGTAAATTTTACTTCTCAGGGTTGAAGAAAGGGAAATGTATTCCTTGCAGAACAAGAAGAAGGATTGTGCAGCAGAGGAGAATGGCTCCATCGGCATGAGTGGTTCATTGTTGGCTGCTGTGTGTGCGGCTACGGTGTCGAGCCCGGCCATGGCTCTGGTGGACGATAGAATGTCGAGTGAAGGAACCGGACTTCACTTTGGTTTGAGCAACAACCTTCTTGGGTGGATCCTGTTCGGTTTGATATAGGCGCTTTACTTTGTTTACACATCCAGTCTTGAGGAAGATGAGGAATCTGGGTTGTCTCTGAGTCTGTAAGCCAAACTTTTCACGGCATTTTTGGGTTGCAGATATAATGTTCAAATGAATGCAGTAAAACTACCATCTTCGGCATGTCCAACGTGTATTGTTTCTTTGTCGATGCTTGAGTTGGTTAGCATGAATACGGATACAAGAGAAGATTACAGGGAATAATTATTTTTGAAATTAAATCCAATCTTTTATTGTATTTAAATCTGTATAGTACTATAGTCTGTTGTTTCATTCACGATTATGAAAATTAGAATTTAACTTAAAACTGAATCTATCTAGTGATTTAAGTGGAAAAAATAAAGGCTTAACTCAGAAATAAGTACCTAAACTATGGACTTTTTTCTGAGATAGGTGCTTAACGGTTTTCTACTTAAATAGGTATCTAAAGTTTCATTCTATAGTGTTTTAAGGTAACACCGTTAAAAAAATCTTTATTTTTTGTTTTTTTTTTAAATAAAATAAGTTAAGCAATATATAAAAAAATTTAAAAACCACAAAATAGTCCCAAAACCTTGAACCCAAAATTAACTCTATTGTCGCATCTGATAATCTTGTTGGAGCCCGCCGCTGCTGTTGCTTGAAGCCACCGCTCATTTTTCTCAACCACCCATCACTGGTAATTGGTGGGAGGGGTGTCAATCGGACGTCAAACGACGGACATAAAAGGCTCTAGTTATTTGACGTTCGATTGGCACTGCTTTCACCGGTTATCGACGACGGGCGGTTGGAAAAAATAAGCGAAGGTTCAGCGAAGCTAAAGACAGCTATAGTGACATTATTTTAGGATTTTGAAGTTTTAAGAATTTGAAAAAAAATTGGAGATTTTTTTAATTTTTTTAATTTTTTTTTCAAATTTTTATAAAAAGTAGAGACATATGTTATA
This sequence comes from Hibiscus tridactylites, assembly GCA_958450335.1. NCBI lineage: Eukaryota > Viridiplantae > Streptophyta > Magnoliopsida > Malvales > Malvaceae > Hibiscus > Hibiscus tridactylites. Next base: position 93,845,044 of record OY288268.1, read on the forward strand.
TTTTGATTGGGTGAAGATTTTTTTACTAGTGTTACATTAAAACACTTACAAAATGAAACTTTAGGCACCTATTTCACAAAAATAAACATTAGGTTCCTATCTTAGAAAAGTGTATAATTTGGGCACTTATTTTTGAGTTAAGTTAAAAATAAATATTATTATTATTAAGTTAAATGGGTTTGAATAACTTGTCTACACAGTGCGTATGCATTATTAAACTATTAAGATTAATGAATAAAGATACCAACGTTATAAAAACATGTGACGTGATTGTGAACACCTACTTAGTAATACGAGAGAACCAACTCAATGATTCAAATTGAAGATTGGCTAGTTCAGTAAAATAATAAAATACCTACTAACAGAAGAGGCAGACGAATTCAAACTTAACCAAAAAAAGAAAAGAAAAAAGTTTACAAAAACAAAATAAAAAATATATATTATAAGAGTACACAAAAACATTATCATTTTTCATAAGAAAAGAAAACAAAGCTAAGTACAAATTAATTGATATCTACTTAATTAAAATATTAAAATTTAAGATCCAATATAATAAATATATTTAAAAATATATTATCCTTAGCTTAGGTTTCATTTAGTTTAAGAAAATAGTGGTAATTCTTTTAATTTTTTAGAAAATAGAAAATATTGAATATATATATATATATATTTAGATAAAAATAATTAAAAATAATTTCTAGAAAATAAAAATGAAAATATGTTTAGAAAACAATAAAAAGTTGTTTTTATTTCTGAAAATAAATGTTTTTTTTAATTTAATCGATTGATTCAGATTCTAATTAGGGAATAGGGATGACAACGGGTTGGGTTTTTAGTCGATCCGATACAGGTTGGGTCTTTGGTTAATCCGATACTAACTCAATAAAATCTGACTCTAATCTGATCCAAGTTTAATTTTTTTTTCACATGACTAGAATTCGACCCAAAAACAGAATTAAAAATTTAACTCCGACCCGATTTAATATAAATTTTCACATTTTTGTCAAAATGTAAATTAATCGAGTAAAATACTACTTATCAAATTTAATATAATAAAATTAAAGGGAATATTATTTTAATACCATGATTTTTTGTACATTATATGGTATTTTTTAATATATTTATATTTATCAAAACTTAACTAAAAATGAAAATATGGTATTTTTGTAATTATCTCGAATCAAGTTGAGGCGGATTCTCTATAAACCTGAACCCGGCCAGACCAATGTTAAGGAAAAAACTGACTCGTGTAAGAACCCAAATTTCAAAAAAAAATATAATTATATAAGGTCAGATTGGGTCGGAATCCGTTAAGTTCGAGTGAAATTATCATACCTAGTTTAATTTAGGGATAATCATGGGTCGGGTTTTGGCTGAACCGCACTCAACTCGAAAATTTAACACCTCAATCTGAACTCGACCCGACATTTTATGATGCTCCATCAAACCCAAGCCCGATCCTATTTTAGATTAAAAACCTAAACCAGACCTGACCCAACATAAATATTTTTATTATTATTTTTATTCAATAAAATAGGGATGACAATGGGTTGGGTCTTTGATCGATCCGACACTGACTCAATAAAATCTGACTCTAACCCAATTCAAGTTTTTTTTTCACATGACCCGAATTCGACCCAAAAATAGATTTGAAAATTTAACTCAGACCCGACCCGATTTAACATAAATGTTCACATTTTTGTCAAAATAGAAATTAATGGAGTAAAATACTATTTATCCAATTTAATATAATAAAATTAAAGTAAATATTGTTTTAATACCATGATTTTAGTACATTATATGTTATTTTTTACATATTTTTTATATCAAAATTTAACTAAAAATATAAAAATAGTATTTTTGTAATTATCTTGAATCAAGTCGAGGCTGATTCTCCATAAACTTGAACCTGACCAGACCAATGTTAAGGAAAAAACTGACTCGTGTACGAACCCAAATTTCAAAAAAAAAAATATAACCGTATAAGGTCGGAATGGGTCATAATTCGTTAAGTTCGAGTGGAACTGTCATACCTAGTTCAAATTAGAGATGGTCATGGGTCGGGTTTTGGCCGAGCCACACCTAACTCGAAAATTTAACACTTCAATCCAAACCCGATCCGACATTTTATGATGCTCCATCAGAACCCAAACCCGGCCGGATTTTAGATTAAAAACCTAGACCAAACATGACACAACATAAATAATTTTTTATTCGATAAAATAAAAAATTAATTGAAAAATACAAATAGAGAAGGGATATTATAATAATTATTCTATTTTTATTAGACATGAGATAAATTAAATATATATATATATAAGAAGGGCATTATAATAATTATACCTATATATTTAAAATAAAATAAAACTATTTTTTCGAATCGGGTCAAATATCGTCCTGATTCAAAGCCATGCAAACACAAAAATATTCTTTTGTCCAATAATATATATATATATATATATAATTTAGGATCATTTAATCCATATAAATATTATATTGCGATTGTAGAATAAATGTATTTTTTGTATTATTATTATTAAAATATAGTTCTATTTATCAGTCATGTTTTTAAAATTTTAGAAAATTTAAAATCATTTGAAAAAAATATAAAGGTAATATTTGACAATTAACATATTACATTAGCTGATAACTGATTGTATAAAAGTATTTAGTAAAATTAACTGATAACTAACAATTGTTTAATTATTTAAACAAACAAAATGCATATAAAGAGATGATTATAATTTATGCTTGTTTGAATAGTTTATTAGTTATCAATATTTTGTATCTATTATTTTTTAATATAATATTTTATATCTATTAATATTAATTAGATTATGAAAAATAATTTTTTAATATAACAATACTAAGCATATTTGAAGATTTGTATATTAATTTATTATTTATATAATTATTTCTAATATAATTTTATTTAATTATTAAATTTAAATAAAAATATAAATGTGTGAGAATAAAAAAATAAAAAATATTACTTTATAAATGTCAAAATATAAATACATGACAGTAAAAATTAAAATAGAAAAAATTAAATTTAAGTTATTTAGAGATATTTGATAATTGTTAAGGCTAAAAATGTCTTTATAACTATTATGTCAAGCTGCTAATTTCACAAAGCTCATATTAATAGTTTTTTTAAAATTAGAAGTTTCACTTCAATCCGTTATTTACTAAACATTTAAGTTTGTGAATTTGACCGGTCTAACATCTAATATTAGCTCAAATTTCTAATTTTGACTTAAACCGCTATTTATCAAACATGACCAAAATATTTTCAAAATTAATAAAACATTAGAGACGATATTTAGGAGTGACAGTCACGCACCTTGAACATAAACAGTAAGACGAACATACATATTACCAAAAAAAAAAAAAAAACTCACAAAGAAAGTAGAACTTGGACGCACTTGGGCCACAAAAGTTGAAACATCAAACAGCACCTAGGACGACGCCTCCCTCAGCCGCAAATCATCTGAACGGATAGTTATTTCATCGGCGGACCCCCTTCGGCCATTCACCACCACCAACCCCAACCAATCATAAGCTATATTAATTCAAAAGCAGAAAGATTAAATTTAGAGAAAAAGAGATATATCCCCCAAAGATGGTCCCTACTTGTTTTACGGCTCCCAAGCTCTCTGCCCCAACTCTTCAAACCCTTTGCCGAAACCTTTCCGTGCATTTACCCAATACCATTTATTCATTTTCACGCCACCTTTCTCCCTCTACCTCTCGCTTCCGCCAGTTTCAGCGCCGCCGCCTCTTCTCCATTCGTTCAAAGTCTGACAATGACGCTGAGCCGCTGCGAGAGTACGACTTCGACCTCTTTACTATCGGGGCCGGAAGCGGTGGCGTTCGTGCTTCCCGTTTCGCTGCCAATTTCGGTACTTCCGTCGCTGTCTGTGAACTTCCGTTTTCGACCATTTCCTCCGAGACTACCGGCGGAGTTGGCGGGACGTAAGTCTCCAGATTATAGAACAGACATTCTAATGTGACTTAATCTTTAATTTATTTATTGTGTCTATTGCGCATTGAATTATCTGGGTTACTTGGAATGTACAAACTTATCTTTTAACCTTATATTGAATGACGGAAGTATTTTGCTGTTTTGCAACCTAAAGGCTAATTCGAGTTCGAGAAAGCCTACATAAACTTATTTTAACCATTAGAACCGTCACTCTTTTTCTTGTCTATGTTTATTTGAAGTTGTAATATGAAATGCTGACTGCTGATTATGATTGCAGATGTGTGCTTAGAGGGTGTGTACCAAAGAAACTGATGGTTTACGCATCAAAGTATTCTCATGAGTTTCATGAGAGCAATGGTTTTGGTTGGAAATATGACACGAAACCAAAACATGATTGGGGCACCTTGGTGGCTAATAAAAACGCCGAGTTACAGCGTCTTACTGGTATTTACAAGAACATTCTCAACAATGCTGGTGTTTCATTAATTGAAGGCCGTGGAAAGGTAGGATATCCTGCATTTGTAATTTTTAGTGGTTCAGGTTCTTGATTGTGATTACGTTCTGACGAGATACCCTGCAGATTGTGGATCCACATACTGTTGATGTCGATGGAAAACTTTACACTGCAAGACATATACTGATTTCAGTCGGTGGACGTCCATTTATTCCCGAGATCCCTGGAAGTGAGTACGCCATAGATTCTGATGCTGCCCTTGATTTGCCCACAAAACCAGAGAAGGTTGCTATAGTTGGTGGCGGATACATAGCTTTGGAATTTGCTGGCATTTTCAATGGGTTGAAGAGTGAGGTCCATGTATTTATTCGGCAGAAGAAAGTTTTACGGGGTTTCGATGAAGAGGTGAAGAATCATGCAAACTGGTAGCTGCTTTACTAGTTTATTGTATAATGTTTATGGTTGTTTGCATGATAACTTGTTTTAGAAATCTTGTTACTCTTACTAAATATCTGCCCCTTTTATAGATCAGGGATTTTGTTGGAGACCAAATGTCTCTAAGAGGAATCAAGTTTCACACAGAGGAGTCACCTCAGGCTATTGTTAAGTTAGCTTCTGGTTCACTGTCTCTGACGACCAACAAAGGAACAGTTGAAGGCTTTTCACATATAATGTTTGCCACTGGTCGAAGGCCTAATACAAAGGTTTGGAATAACTTTTGTGATTCAGTTCTCTTAGTAAATGTCCTTCTGGTAGCCAATTGCCAGAAAAAGGTACCACATCGGCCATATTTGTAACCGTACTAAGTACTAACATAAATCTCCCACCAGAGACAGAGGGCATATAAAGAAAAAGGAGAAAAGTTAACAAGCTGCATATTATAACCCTTATCTTGATTGTAATTAAACTGCTTGCTTTGCTTGATTCTAGTTCTTATTGTGGCTGAAGGAACCTTAAAATCATGATAGATTTGGTTTTTTTTGTATTGCATTTAACATTGTGTCCTACTACGTTGCAGAACTTAGGGTTGGAGTCAGTGGGGGTAAAAACTAACAAGAATGGGGCAATAGAGGTACTGCTCTTCTTATCCTCATTCCTCAAGCTCACTTTGTTTTATTTCTTTTTCCTGGTATTATTTCACTTCGTTCATAAATTTTCTTGCCTCTTTGTTGTTTTAGGTTGATGAATACTCGCGTACTACGGTACCTTCCATTTGGGCCGTAGGAGATGTCACAGATAGAATAAATTTGACACCTGTTGCTTTGATGGAGGGAGGAGCATTGGCAAAAACTCTGTTTCAGAATGAACCAACTAAACCTGATTATAGGTAATCTAAACACTAGAAGTTGATTGATAGATTTTTTTTGAAGGACTGGGTAAAATTAGGAAGGGCTCGTGATTCGTTTTTGTCTCCACTCTGCTAAATATCGGTTGAGGAAGTTGCTCCCCCTTCCAATTGGAAAGCCATTTCTCATGTCTGGCTACGTCTAGCTATTTCTACTGTGATCTAAGATATTTTATGTGGCATATTACAATTTCAAAGGTATAGATTCATATGTCCATTTTATATTTTATTTCAGTTTTCTTCTCTTTAAACAAACCTCTACTCTGGGTCTTCCTTGTCTCTCTTGTTGGTAATGCATATACCAGGCTACTTTTTCCCTTTTCAAAAAAAAAAAAAAACTACTTTCCAAAGCCTTTCACTACTGCACAATCCTGATGGCTATCCTTTCTTTCCCCTCCAAAGGTTTAAAGTATCAAATGTTTGGTTGGAGAAAGCTTCTAAAGAAGTCGTAAGAGAAATGAGAAAGGAAAATAAATACAGTATAGTCTACATCTATTTTAACATGCCATGTGGCTCTCATCTAATAATTCCTTGGAAATGACCCTAGTAGAGATATAATTGATGGAAAGCAGATTTCAATTTTGCTTGTTGTCAATGTAACTTATAATGATTCATATCCCTGGATTAAGACCCCATACCCACTTAGAATATAGTATCACATTCAAACTTTTGGGTGCTTTCGGGGTAGTAGTGGATTTTATTTCGCTTTCAATTGCCTTTTTGACGTTTCTTCGCATGCAATTTGAGTAGGGCTGTACCCTCTGCTGTCTTTTCCCAACCACCAATTGGACAAGTTGGTCTTACTGAAGAACAGGTGAGGGAACTGTTTTGTGTAGTAGCAACGGATGAAAGTGGTTTATTCCCCTCACAGTTTGAGGGTTTTACAGGCTATAAAAGAACATGGTGATATTGATGTCTACACATCAAACTTCAGGCCATTGAAGGCCACTCTCTCAGGGCTTCCTGATCGGGTTTTCATGAAACTCATAGTCTGTGCGAAGACGAACAAAGTTCTTGGTCTGCACATGTGTGGAGAAGATTCTGCTGAAATTGTGCAGGTTAAAGGCTTTACCTAAACTGGTGCTTTGGATTTCAAGTTCTGCTGGGTTTTTGTTTTTTTATCCCCTAATGTTCGCTATTGTTTGCTTAGGGGTTTGCTGTTGCTGTGAAAGCTGGCTTGACAAAAGTAGACTTTGATGCCACAGCGGGTATTCATCCAACATCAGCTGAGGAGTTTGTCACAATGAGGACTCCTACAAGGAAAATACGACAGAGTCCTGAGTCTGAGGTTTGTTGTAGTCTAATCTTTTTAATTACCTCTAATCTTACAACTGAAATCACTGAAGTCCAACAACATTCAATGCCTTTACCATACAAGTGAAATTGTTTTTCATCAATGGTTACTGATTCATTATTTTGACGTCTCTAATTCAAAACCGAACATGAAATTTTGGTTTCATTCGGCTCCTTTATGGAAGATGGATAAATTCAAAAAAAAGAAGGAAACAGAAATAAAAAAAAATTATATAAAATAAAAATAAAATAAATAAGGCAGGAACAAAAATGAAATGGAATAATAATTTGGCCCAAGCCGCCTGCTTCTGTTACGATTTGTCTAGGACAAACTTAATACGCTCAAATTGTTTATTTGGTTTGAGTTTATACTGTGTTTCGAAGCATTTTGATTACTTACTATTAATCATTTTTATTTATGCAACCAGTAACTTTATTCCTATTTAATCATCATTGCCCAAACTGAGTGCTGTCGCTCTTTTTAATATCTCACATAGGGAAAAATGGGCATTGAGGCAAATGCTACGGCAGGGGTTTAACGCGAGTGGTTGATTGGCCATACATTGTGGGAGTTCCGTTAAGGTGAAAAGACTTTGGTATGCTTTTCTTACGACTTATTCAATATGATTTTTTTTTTCTTTCAGCTATTAACATGGAAAGTACCAAGAACATCAACACATGTCCCAGATTATTGCTGTGTTCTTACTGGATAAATTGATTCTTTTCTGGTGGGTTCATCGGATATACTGATTTACTAGGGATCTTAGGGACAAACTTTTGGTTTGTGGTGTGAAATATAGTCTGTGTATGCAAAAGAAGTTTGGCAATGTAAACTATCTGCGGAACTTTAAAACCAATTGAAATTACTATCGCGTTTTTGCTGTAAGCATTATTCGTGCTTGCTTATTCCCTCTGAGTTTTCGCCAACCCTTCTCGCTAGTCTAATCATCTCAAGCAATTTGGCAGGTTGTGACGACCGGTGGCAGTATCAAGAATTGATTTCGTGATTTAGGATTTAGAAACTTTCGGTTAGACTAGGGTTTCTGAAGAAAAGTGAAGTAAAGGAAATTTGGGGATTTTCATTTACAATATAGGAAAAGTCAATGTATTAAGTTTGACCCGAAGTCAAACTTTTATACATGGTAAAAATAAAGAACCTATTAAAAAAAATACAGCTGTAGAAAAAACTAATTTTCTAACTAACCAACTAACCAATATTCCTAATACCTCCTCAAGGTGAAGCATACACATTATGTATGCCCAACTTGGAAATAAACCGACTAAAATCAATAGAAGGTAGGGCTTTAGTAAAGCAATAAGCCAGTTGGTTCTTCGAAGAAACAGGAAAAAACTTTATTGTTCCTTGTTGGATCTTCTCTCTGATCAAATGGCAATCAATTTCTATATGTTTCGTACGCTCGTGTTACACAAGGTTTTCAGCAATCTTGATAGTAGATTGATTATCACAGTATAGATGGGCTGTTTTCATTTTAACCTGCAAATCAGAAAGAAAAAAATTAAGCCACTGTAATTCACATGTAACAGCAGCAATAGCCCTATATTCTGCTTCAGTTGAGGATCTAAAAACACTATTTTGTTTCATTGATTTCCAAGAAATTAAAGACTAACCCAAAAATATGCAATAACCAGTTGTTGATTTTCTAGATTCTGGACATGAAGCCCAATCAGAATCAGAAAAGGCCTTTAATGTAAAGTCATTTTCAGTGGGAAAGAAAATGCCCTGTCCTGGACTATTCTTTAAGTATCTAAGCACCCTATGAGCAGCAACAAGATGAATAGAAGTAGGAGCAGACATATGTTGGGACAATTGTTGAACAACAAAACAAATATCAGGCCTCGTATGTGTTAAATACAATAATTTTCCCACAAGTCTTCTATATTCTGTAATGTTCACTAAAGATTGTTCTGAGTTTGCAACAGTTTTAGAAGCAATTACCATAGGAGTGGCAACAGGTTTGAAATTTAAGAAATCATAATCCCTTAATAAATTCAGAGTATATTTCCTCTGACAGAGATTAATTCCTGAATTAGACCTAGTTACTTCCAATCCTAAGAAATACTTAAGAACTCCTAAATCTTTAATTTTAAAGACATTATCCAGAACAGACTTGATATGAATTATTTCATCCATGTTAGGACTAGCAACAATAATATTATCTACATATATGGCAAGAGCTATAAAGGAAGTACCAACACCTTTAATAAACAAAGAAGAGTCAGAACTTGCTTGCTTAAAATTCAAGGACAAGAAATTCAGTTAACCTTTCATTCCACTTTCTGCTAGCTTGTTTTAAACCATATAAGCTCTTTTTTAATTTGCAAACTAAGCCAGGAGTAGGAGGATTAAATTCAGGTGAAAGTTCCATATAAACTTCCTCTTGCAGAAAACCATGCAGAAAAGCATTGTTAATATCAAGCTGATGTAAGTGTCATTTATTAGCAGCAGAAACAACAAGCAAGGTTCTAATAGTGTTTAACTTAGCAACATGGCTAAATGTGTCAAAATAGTCTATACCAGATTGCTGAGTGAATCTTTTTGCAACTAAATGTGCCTTATACCTTTCCAAAGAGCCATCAGATTTCAATTTTGTCATATATACCCATTTACAGCCTATAGTTTGTTTCTCTGGTGGAAGAGGAACTAATTTCCAGTTGTGATTTAACTCTAAGGCATTAATTTCTTCCTGCATAGCTATTTTTCAACACTCATACTTAATGGCCTGATTATAAGTTTTAGGCTCACTTAAGACAGAAACATTATTAATAAAGGACTTATGAATGTCAGAAATATTAGCAGAGGAATCAACTTTATCAAGAGTATGAGAAGAAGATTTTACTTTGGGCATAGAAACAGCAAAATCTTTAAATTTTTCTGGAAACTGCCTTTGTCTAACAGGCCTTGAAGGAACAACTTTTTGTTCTTTAGAAGAAGCTAAGGAACTTTGCTGTTCATTTAAAGAATCAACAGGAATAGTAGAGTTTTGATTTTTATTTAACTCAAAACTGCCACTAGTAATATTATCAGAAGTAACATTATGATTATGTAAATTTTCAGAATTAACTTTAAGAATATCTTCATGAGAATTATCAGAAACAACTCTATCAGATTCAAGACAATTTTCAGAACTAGAACTAGCAGAAACATTTTCAGTAGTTTTTAAACTACTCCTATCTTTAAAAACAATGTCTTCAACATTGTTTTCTAAATTAGGGAGAACAGCACCATTTTGAGTAGCCTTAGAAATTTTGAAGGGAAACTCATTTTTAGAGAATTTAACATCCTTAGAAATAAAGACAGATTTAGTCTCTAAGTCATACACCCTATAACCCTTAGTATTTTTAGGATACCTTAGAAAAAAACACTTGTAGGCACGAGGATGCATTTTTGTTTTGGATTTAGGCAAAATAGAAGCATATGTAAGATAACCAAACACTTTTAACTAACTTAGGACAGGTTTAAAACCATATAACAATTCATAAGGTGTTCTATTTTCAAGAACAGGAGTAGGTGTAACATTGATAAGATAAGCTGCGTGAAGAACACAGTCAATCCAAAAAATCAAAGGGAGATTAGCCTGAAACCTAAGAGACCTAGCAACAGACAAGATATGTTGATGCTTACGCTCCACAGTACTATTCTGTTGAGGTGTGTAGGTACAAGAAATTTGATGTATAATGCCTTTTTCTTTGAAAAAATCAAACATGTCAAACTCCTTAGCATTATCACTTCTTATACATTTTATCTTCTTAGAAAATTGAACCTCAACATAAACATAGAATTTAGTAATAACATCTCTTACTTCTGCTTTTAATTTTAATGGAAAAAATCCATAAAAAATTACTTTTATCATCAATGACAGTAAGGAAATATGAGTGACCATATAAACTTTTAATTGGGAATGAACCCCAAACATCTACATGAACAAGGTCAAACACATTACTGCTAACAGAAGTACTAACAGGAAAGGAAGGTCTTCTATGTTTAGCTAAAGGGCAGATATCACAATTAGAAACACAACCAACAGGAATATCAGCACAGATTTCAGGAAAAAAAAAAACTTCATCCTCTTTGCAGAAGGATGGCCTAATCTAGCATGCCAAACAATCAAAGAAGAAGATTTAGATACAGAGTTTAAGAATGAAACCGAATTTAAAAGCTGAAGATGATAAAGTCCACCAATTTGGCTAGCTGTACCAACCATCTTCGAAAGAGCAATATCATGTATGCAACAAGACTGTTGTGAGTAAAATAAGGCATACTTATTATCTTTAACTAACTGAGAAACAGATATAAGATTAAAATCAAAATTAGGAATATAAATAACATCTTTTAAAAACAAAACAGATTTTAGAAAGATGTCACCAATACTGGATACTTTCACAAACTCATTATTTGGCAATTTAACAAATTTATTATGAATGACTCTACTATTTTAAAAGAGACTCAAATCATTAGTTATGTGGTCAGTGGCACCTGAATCAATAATCCAGGTGTCACTGGAACCATGAAAAACAGAAAAAATCATACATGTATCTGGAACAGTGTTCTCAGGAGCAAAGCTAGAAGAAAGAACATTGATTTGAGAGGAATACACAACACTTTCAGGAGAAGAAGAAGAATTTCTCTCTTGAAGTATAGCGACAATGCTTTCATATTGTTCTTTAGTAAAAACATGAGAAGAAACAACATCTTGACTTCTAGAAGAATCACTAGGAGGGACAGATTCATGAGAACTAAGTTGATTAGACTTAGACGACTGATATCTGGTTTTATATACCCGTATTTACAATAACACTTGTCTATGGAATAACCAGAAATCCCACAAAAAGAACAAACAAGTTTCTTAGAAGCAGAATTATTATAAAATTTCTTACTATCAAAATTGGAACTTGAAACAGGAAGTTTTTGCGAGGAAAACCTAGAAAAATTCTGAGATTAACCCTTCTAGCCAAGAAAATCGCAGAATCAGAATTAGAAGCAGATCTTAGGGTTCGTTCATGTCGAAGAACTAAGGCAAAAATTTCATTTATCGATGGTAAGGGCTTCATCATTAGGATTTGGGATTTTTAAACTGAAAAATTCTCATTCAACCCTCTTAAGAACCTAAGAATGAAATTCGGTTTCCTATACTTGCTAGCATCACAAGAACACGAAATTAAAGGTCGAAGGTTTGAAATTTCATCCCACAATACCTTGAGTTGAGTGTGGTAAGCCGTGACAGAAGAGGAGCCTTGCTGATGGGAATAAAAATCTTGCAGCAAATCCGAAACACGAACAAGTTCCCCTTGGCTAAATCGGTCGAATAAATCGGACCACAACTCACTGGCGTTGTCGATCCAGATAACACTCTGCGCGATCTCAACACTCAACGCGCGCTGCAACCAGGACAAAACCAGGTTGTTGCATTTGACCCAGGCACCATACGAGGAATCGTCTTTACTGGGTTCTTGAATCGTCCTGTCTACAAACTGAAACTTATTCTTCGAGATGAGGGCCATCTTCATCGATCGAGCCCAGCCATGATAATTGTTGCCGGTGAGAAGAGCCGACGTCAAAACGAGAGAAGGATTCTCGTTGGGATGAACATAAAACTCGTTGTTCGGATCATCGGTGCGAACAGAACGGCCGTCCAACGTTTTAGAGGAACGCGGATGCAAAGAATCAACTGATACCATATCAAGAATTGATTTCGTGATTTAGGATTTAGAAACTTTCGGTTAGACTAGGGTTTCTGAAGAAAAGTGAAGTAAAGGAAATTTGGGGATTTTCATTTACAATATAGGAAAAGTCGATGTATTAAGTTTGACCCGAAGTCAGACTTTTATACATGGTAAAAATAAAGAATCTATTAAAGAAAAATACAAAACTAATTTTCTAACTAACCAACTAACTAATATTCCTAATAGGCAGTCCATCTTGTTTATAGTTGATGGAATTCAGATTTTGACTCGTGGTGAATGAACGATGGTATTTAGCAAAGCAGTCCTTCGGGTATGGTATTTAGCAAAGCAGTCCTTCGGGTTGCACTCATTAAAGCAAGCTACAGAAGGAGGTTCTTTAAACAGTAAACACAATGATTTTTGCTGTGAATTTGTTATGTGGCTCACCCATTGAAAAACTCTCTCCATTTTGAAATGATAGCATTAGTCTTTTCATTAATTTTATGCAACAACTTTTAACCATTCACATTTGTTCTTGGAATATGTCATAAGATTTAGCAAGGGTACCAGACTAGACCATACTTGCCTCCACAACTATAAGACACAAAATCCTTTGTGGTAAAGAGACAGGAAGACAATTTTACCAGACTCGAAAAAATTCAAATCAAGTTTAAGTTATAAAAAAAACTTGTCAGCTCGACTAAAATAATTTTTTTTGACTCAACTCGAAAAAATTTAAATAATGTTTGAGTTATAAAAAAGACTCGTCAACTCGACTAAAACAATTTCTTTAAATTGACTCGATTCGATTGTATACTCACCCTAAATTCAATTATGATTGTAACTGAAATTGGAAGAAAAAAAAGATGTGGACCCTCTTTCCTATATGTATTACTCCACATTACAATTCAAATTGTAAGAGATCTGCAACAATGGGTTATGGTAGGCCTATGAGTGTCTCAGAAAAGCAAAACTAATGGCAGAATATGGTGCCCTATCTTTCTTTTTGGTCTTCAAAATGTGAGTTGTATTTTGATTTTAGTGAGCAGAATGTGATGGTCTGCTAAAGAATGTTGGTGTTTTAGTGCATGGCAAACAAAGCTGCCCCATTAGCCAACAAAGCTGTCTGAGAAAGTTTCCAAGTTAGGGGGTGGGTTGCTCGGTACTTGTGCCACCTATATTGGGGTGCTCGGTCCTAAGTTAAACTGCCAACCGGTGCTAGTGCTACCAAAATTTAAAGGAATTTGGTTTTTGTTTCTCAAGATCTGCTTTAAAGTAGTTCGTGCCTTCCATATGGGGCTTGAAATTAGGTTAAATTCCGACTTGTTATCAGAGGGGGAGTCAATTTTTAGAGTTGAGGTCTTGATTTCACTTTCACATAGATGAATTTCCTCAATCAAAGTGTTTTTGAACATTTTTTAGATTAAAGCTTCTTATTTTCGCAAGAAAAATGAGAATGAAAACTCACATTATCAAAATTGAGGCACTAGAAATAGATGAATTATAAAAATTAAAGTAAATGACACTTAGAATTGTTAAAATTTTCAAACATAAACAAATTTTTTTTGAAAAACTTAAGGAGAAATGAAGAAGATAACGAATGTCATATGTCACACATTCATTGAATTTTTTTTACAAATGACCTAAAAATAAGTAGGAAATAAAACATTAGATGAAAATTTATAAAAAATATTTTTTACATTTATTTTATAATAAAACCAATTTATAACTATGTAAATCATACTTTTATGTAAGTAGATTGGTGCTAGGGACAAAGTAGCAAAATCCTGGACAAGAAGATCAGATTTGGAGGGATATCCTCGTATTTACATTCACTCACTGAGTTTTTAAAAGATATTTCCAAAATTATTTGTTGAACCTCAGATTTTGTGGACCAGATTACATGCCATAAAATAACACACTCAACTAACCTTAAGTCACTTTATTATTATTATTATTATTATTATTATTATTATTATTATTATTATTATTATTATTATTATTAAATTGACATTTAAATTTGATATTTTTAAATTAATAATTAAATTAAAAATAAATTAGCATTTATATTAATTGATAAGTTTAGTATCTGAACAATCAATTAAATTATTACGTAATATTGATATTTAAATATAATATTATTAAGTGTCACGTATTATAGTTTGACTGATTGTCAATATCACATGTGTCGATACCAATTTAAAAAAGTTCATATCGATTTCATATTTTTTTCAAATTTAAGATATTAATGTTCAAATAATAATTTTAATTTTTTTTACTAAATCCATATACCAATTTATACACCAAAGCTTGTTATAATAGAGGAGGTAGCAGAAATGACAAGTCCCACGTGACATCCCACATGTCATGTTACACGTTTCAAGTCATCATTTCAAAACAAACGTCTGACTCTATTATGAGATGAGCCTAATTCACCACGTTATTTATGAATTCATTCAATAATATTTTTTTATGTTATTTTTTTAAGGTGAGTATTCACATATTTCCTATATGTAATCAAAGACCAAATAGTTATTTAAAAATTGCACTAAAATAGCTAAATATTATTAGATGGATTATGGATAACCTGGTAAGTCGAGTTCATCAAATAATTTCTCCTATTTGACCTACTTGTTATCGTCTTCGCCAATCAATGACACCCACGTGGGACCTCCTTTTCACATGGGGCTGTTCATGACTCCCTCATATCTCAGCCGTCCATTATGGTCCACACTCTTGAATGTCCTCGGTTGTGGTTGTCCCTCCTTTGTCTCCTCCGCTCGGTGCACCCAAACTCAAGGCTGCCCTACATGTAAACAGGCACCCATTACCATTATCATTATCTTCAGCTTTCTTGTATCCCTAAATCATCAAGACACAAAACCATCGAGTTAAGCGCGTGCGATAGTTAGCCTAGAGCCCAGATATTGTTGTTGAAGGCAAGAGAAAATTCTCCCCCTATAAAACTACTTAGCCTGCAATATTGTTCTGAAATCATTCACCTCCCAAGGAATTTTATATATATATTTGTAGCAATGGAAACGAGAGTGATTTACAAGAATGAACTCAATCTCATGGCAACCGAGCTTAGACTGGGATTGCCCGGTTCTGATGACATCAGAAACAATAAGAGAAATTCACCTCACATTTCTCAGGATTACTCCACTTCCAAGAGCGCTTCTAGCATTACAATGCCTGGGAATGATCACCAAGATAGTCCCCCTCCAGCCAAGTAAGTATACATACACATAGGGGGTGTAAAAGAGTCTAGTCGAGTCTGAGTAGAGTTGAGCTCGACTCGGCTCGTTAAGAACTAGAGTCGAGTTTGAATATTGACCGAGCTTTGACTGATGATCGTTAATCATTAATCAATGTAGGGAACAAGTTGTAGGGTGGCCGCCGATTCGATCCTACCGGAGGAATTGTATACAAAACACCAAGAAAAACGAAGGTGAAGGAACAGGGATGTATGTCAAAGTAAGCATGGATGGAGCTCCTTATCTCAGGAAGATTGATCTCAGGGTTTATAAAAGCTATCCTCAACTCCTCAAGGCTTTGGAAACAATGTTCAAGCTCACCATTGGTAAGAAACTATTTGTTTTCTTATGCCACTTGTTAGAACTAAAATATAACTTAGGATCCGTGTGTCAAATCATCAAGAATGCAAATGCGTACCTAAATATATCTGTAAATTGAAAATTCTTGAGAAATGAGCCCCATGTTTCTGAAATCTGAACTGCAAAGTTTGAATAGGTGAATACTCAGAAAGGGAAGGGTACAATGGATCTGACTATGCTCCTACTTATGAAGACAAAGATGGTGATTGGATGCTTGTGGGAGATGTTCCCTGGGAGTAAGTTCCTATTACATTGTAACTTCACTTGTTCCTTGTGGTTTTCATTACCAATAAACTCATTGTTTTGTTTGCAGAATGTTCGTGTGCTGTTGCAAGAGACTGAGAATCATGAAAGGATCACAGGCTAGAGGGATTGTTTAACGACATGGAATTCTTCCTCCATTGTTCTGTTTTTTTTCTTTCTTTTTCTAATTTAAAGAATATAGAAATACTTAAAAGATGGAATCCAATTGTACAAAAATGATATACAAGAATTTGGGGGAATACTATGCCTGATTACTTATTTATTACCTCTACTGATGATATTGGGATGTCCGTTACAAATAACATTAACCAAAACCGTTCCTTTGTCAAAAACCAACACTTGGCAATTGGCATCTCCAGCCAACCCTGTCATGTTTTCCCTTGTCTTCTGTGTGCTACCAGACTGACACACAATTCCCTGTCACCCCATCTTTAATAATCTAAAACTTAAACTAATCCCACCACGAAAAATGAACATACTCCACTACTGGGGAGAACAACAGTACTCATCAACACAAATGACCGCCTAGCTCCGGCGACTAAAGGGGTGTGCTCAGGTGTGGCGATAGCGGTGGTGATTTGTAACTTAAGTTTAAAAATTTTAAACGATCAAACACTTAAAATTATAACAGTTGAAACTTTAGGCACTTATTTTTATAAAAAATATTTTAAGCATCTAAAGTTTAAAAAAGACATACTTTATGCACCTATTTTTCATTTAAGCCAAAAGAAAATATAGGTCTTTTCATATTTTTAAGGGTAAAATATGCAGATCATCACTTAATTATTTTCTCACTCTTATTTTGGTCACTCAATAATTTACTAACTGAATTTTTCAGATTGTTCATTTTTTTATTACTCTCGATTATTTTATTATTATTTTGACATTTTTATTATTATTTAATATAAAAATAATATAAAATTAAATCTAACCGGTCGTCAGCCAACATTTGTCGCCGTCGGACGCCATCGTCGACGGCAGTAGATGATGGTCATTCAGTCTCAAATTTTATCGGTCGCTTCGACTCAGCCCTTTGAATCTAAATCTAACTTCTATTTTACCAAAAAATGCTCCAAAGTTCACGAAAAAGAAATCGAAAGTGAGAAAATCATAAAGTTTCAAAACGAAATTTGCGGGTTTTAAAACATTTTTCGGCAAAACAAACATCAAATTTAAAAATTAAAAGGTTTGAAAGTTGAATGACCAAAATAAAAGTAAAAAGATAATTATTGATAAACGAGTATATATATATATATTTTTAGAAAAAAAACAATATTATCTTTTTTTGTAAAAGGGTTAGAGTTCGATCAAAATTACGTGGCATACCATTTTTTCTTGTTGCGTATGTTTGTCGAGGTAGGATTTTTTTTGTAGAGAGATGGTATTAATTTTAGTTTCTATTCTGTTTATTTTTGGGTATAAAGATGATGGGCTTAGGTTTTATATTTTAAAACTATGGTTTAGGGTTTTAAATCTAAACAAATTTAGGGTTAAAAATTTAAATTTTATAATTTAAATATTAAAAAATCTTTGATATGTTAAATGTAGAGTTTATGAATTTAGGTTGTAGTATATAAATTTTAAAGGTTAGAGATTTAGAATTGGGTTTTATTTTGATGCACAAGCTGTGTAAATTTTTTTTACACATTCCTTTTATAAAATTTAAAATCTAAATCACAAACCCTAGCAACCTAAAACCTAAGCCCTAAATCCTAAACTCTAAATTCTAAATTCTACCCATAAACCTTAAATTATATACCCTACATACTAAACCCCTAAACCCTAAACTAAAACCCTAAACCCTAAACCCTAAAATTAAAGGGCTTGTGTAAACTAAAGTTTACACAGCTTGTGCATCAAAGTATTTTCGTTTAGAATTAAGGTTTTATAATTTAAACGAGAAGGGTTGTGTAACATTTTTACACCTATTATGTATCAAAATATAACACTTTAAATATAAATAAATGTGTAATTTGTTTACCTAATTTGTATGTAAAAGTCTAAAAGATAAATCTTTAAACATTTACATGTTACTCAAATATTAGTAAGATTAAATATTTTATTCAATTTTAAATTTTTATAAAAAAATCATTCAGTTAATCAATTGTCATAAATAAATCATTGAACTATTAGACGACTTTCTATCATACAATTTTTTATTTATTAAAAAATTAAATTTTATCGAATTATAATTAAGTCATTCGATTAATTAATGTAACAATACCACACACGTCGGCCGTGATATATCATGAAATCATGATCGATGATTCCCGAATTTCATCGTAAAATTTACATCAATCTTCTCATTTAATTTATCTTATTAAATTCTCAAAAATATATTCTAGAAGGCCACAATGATTAATCGCTGAGATACCGAAAGGACTTATAAGTACTTGACGCAAATGACCTTGGGTTAAAGGACTTTTAAATTGAAAATATTCGCTCATTTTTGTACTTCAAATATTTTCTCATTTCCTACCATAAAGCTCAATTAATTTGTGGAAATTATATGAAAATATGTTTCTTTCTTTTTCCAAAAAGAAAAGGAACAAATTTCCTTTCTTTTTTTGAACATAGGAACAAATTTTCTTTCTAATCAGCTGCTTTTCTGAGTAGTCATGAACAGATCGTACCGAACCTTATCCACGGTATATTTAGCCCGTACATTTCCATTACTAAATATTTAATTTGGATGCCTTTTGTGGGACTATGATGCAACAACAATCGAAAATGTTATAAAATACGGAACATAAAATTAAAAATGTTACATTTTTTTAATAATATTTTCGATTGATGTCTCGCAACAGTATCCATACCTAGAGACAAATTTTGATACTTACAAAAACCTAAAATGTTATTTTAAGCGATAAATATCGATACTCGAAGCTAAGTTTCGATACCTAACCACCAACCTAAAATATTATAAAAAAGTTGTCTTGTAACATTTTTAGTTGGTGCCGCACATGCCTTAACTCGCCCATTTAATTTATGTAAACTGTATAAATACATATACATATACATACTACATTTGTAATGTACAAGTTAATATCAGATTATTATTTTTAACCCTTTAACAACATATATACAGGTCACCTAAAATAACAACATTTCCCTTCTTATTGGAACCAAGGGAAGGCCTACATGAGACGGAAACACGAGCGAAAACAATGCAATTTCCAGAAAATAGGGGGAGCTTCCCTATATCATATATAGGAGAGGAGTGCAGGCTATGGATTGCACAATCATATGATGATCTTCTGCAGAATTCTTTTTGAACAAATGAATATAGTTCTAGCATTTAACCTAAGGTCTCTTCTCAGGAAATTCGTAGCAAAACAAATTAATAGGAAGAAATCACCTTCCCCAGTCCACCAAGGGTAGCCTCTAACACATTCATATCGGACAATTCACAAGTTAAAATACATAAAAGGAAAGCAAAACGCTCAACCATAACTCAGTGTTTATATAACAAGCACCATTTGGCAATGGTAGTGAAACTGAGCAAGCAGATTAATAGCTCGTTCCGTCCATAAGCACCAACATACAATCAGCCTAAGGCGAGTTTACAAGTCGAACATAAAGCGAAAGCATAAGAATCTCACTAAAACAGGGGCAGGTAAATCTAAGAAAGTTGGAACTCTAACTATTAAACAGAGACACAAGTACTGCCTTTAAAACAGTCACTAAGAAGGAAAAGACCATTCTTAAAGCTAAGATTGTTCCTATCATCCATCTAGATGAATACTTAAGTGCAACCCGAATTGCAAAAACATGATCTGAATCTAGAATTAGATATATAATTACCAAAAAGGAAGAAATATAGATTAATAGAAACATGATCCAACAATGTTTCTTACTCTTTCTCTTCCCTCTCTCGGTTCCATTGCTCAATTCTGGCTCTGCGCCCCTCACTTCCTTCCCTACCAGGTGGAGGGCTTCTGTTTTTTTTAGGACTCCCATGTTTTCGCCTGTTGCCGCCGTCTCGGTCACGGTCCTGCCTATCTGGTCTCCGTCCATTCCTATCACGATCACGGTCATGGGACCGAGACCTGTAATCCCTCTCACGCCGCTGGCGAGGACTAGCACTCCTACTCCTGCTCCTGCTCCGGCTAGCTCTATACCTACGGTGCCTCCCAAACAACTTCCTTCTCAGCTCCCTCCCAATTACCTTGACATGCATAAAATTACAGTAACCCCCACGGTTACAGTTATTCTCCTCATATTGCCGACAAGTGGCTTCGCGGAAGTCGGTGACCGGGGAAAAATCGGCAATGATAGGACGACCGGAGTAGAACCTTCCTTGAAGTGCCTGGAGGGCGGCTGCCGCCTGATCCTCCTCCCTGAACTGAACATACACGTTTCCGATCATGTGGTCGGCGAGGTTGTCGCAGACGTTGAGGCTCTCGATCTCACCGAACTTGCTGAGCTCCTCGAAGATGTCCTCGTAAAATCCCTCGAAGTGTTCCTGGATCTTGTTGGGGTCGATTGGCTGGCCCTGGGGATCGACGCCGGGGGTGATCATGTCCGGTCGCTGGTACATGTTGGAAAGAAGGAGCGTTGGGGAGATCGTAGGCCGGTTGTGGAGCCGTGAACACCTGTCCCCGTGCCGGCATGCTCCAATCTTGAAATAGAAGGGGCAATTGACGCGGTCTTTCTCGGTACCGAAGATTGAGGCCAAGTGCTCCGCCATTGTTGCTTGAAATTAGGGACAAAAACAAGCGCAGGAGACTGGTGAAGATAATTTAATTCAAAAGCTTTTATCTAATCGATGGGCAAATTAACCAAACGAGTGTCGGTTAAGGAGGAGCTACGGAGTACGGTGGAGTTAGGGTTATCGAAACCCTAATTCAGGATTTTTCGCTTTGTTGAAGAAGGAGGGGGGTATGATTTATTCCTATTATTTACCAATCAGAAAATATGAAATGGGTTTTGTTTTTATTTTTATTTTATTTCATATTTTCTTCTGTCTTTGCGCCTCTAGGATCGGGGAAGCTTTTCGATGATTCAATTTCCTTTTTAATAAAGGTAAATTACAGACAATAGTCCCTCAATTATGAGGTGTTTTTTTGTTGAGTTCCCAACGGTAAAAAGATATAAAATGGTATTCCGACTTAAAAATAATAATAATAAGTTGTTCTCAAGTACTAACAACGGCTGACATGGCAGTTAACAAAAGATTGCATAATATATTCAGTCCCTCATATTTACGTATTCAATAAATTTAGTCTTAATTTAAAAAAATTATTTATTTATTCTATTCATTTGGTCTTATTATAAATAAAAAATTATTTAATAATGTTTAGACACATGTATCACTCATTGATTACTGGAATAGTAAATACTAATAGCGACAATAATTGCAACAATGTATTTATATATAAATAATGATTGTATATCTATAAATAATAATAAGTGTATATACATATTAACAATACATGTATATGATTACTTATATATATATAGGGTTTTATTTTGATGCACAAGCTGTGTAAATTTTTTTTACACAATCCTTTTATAAAATTTAAAATCTAAATCACAAACCCTAGCAACCTAAAACCTAAACCCTAAGCCCTAAACCCTAAACTCTAAATTTTAACCATAAACCTTAAATTATATACCCTACATACTAAACCCCTAAACCCTAACCTAAAATCTTAAACCCTAAACCCTAAAATTAAAGGGCTTGTGTAAACTAAAGTTTACACAAGCTTGTGCATCAAAGTATTTTCCATATATATATATATGTAAAAACTATGAAGGATTAAATGTATTATTAGGCCCATTTTTGTTAACGGTCACACTATCCGTCGTTAAATTTTTAACGACACTAAATTAACTTATTATTTTTTAAAGTTGAAGAATTTTTTTGTAACTTTTTATAGTCGGAGAACTTAACTAAAAACACTCTATAATCGAAGAATAATTTATGCAGATTACCCTTTTAATTATTATAAAAGGATTGAATGATTGACACCAAACACATAAGGTAATTTTTTTTATGATTTAAATTCCAACAATGATGTTTAGGATGAATCTATCACATGCGACGAACATTGCTGAACACCACTAACGATGAACACCGATGAACACCATTATTTTTTTTAATTTAAAAATATAAAGGACTAAAATTATAATTATAATTAAAATTATCTCTTAAAAATAAAAATCAAATTTAATAATTATTTTATAATATTTTTAATAGGTTAGAATCAAATATACTCAATTCTCCTAATTCAAATCCCAATCAAACCCTAATTTTAATTTTCCCAATTTCGAATTTGTTAGGGTTTAGGTTTAGGAGATTCGTGTATATTTGATTCGAATCTATTACAAAATTATAAACTGATTTCTATTTTTTTAAGAGATTGATTTTGTTAGGGTTTAGGAAAATTGAGTATATTTTTTTAAGAGATTGATTTTGTTAGGGTTTAGGAGAATTGAGTATCTTTGATTCTAACCTATTAAATTTTTTTTATAAAATAACTATTAAATTTGATTTTTATTTTTTAAGAGATAATTTTAATTATAATTTTAGTCTTTAGATTTTAAAAATTTTAAAAAAATAACGGTGTTCATCAATGTTCGTCGCCCGTTGTAGAATTTTCCATGATGTTTATAGGAGATGAAATAAGAATGTGAGTAACATATTAAGCTCAAAAAGTCATTATAAAAGGACCACTATAATGGTGACACGTATTATCCACAATGATTTAATTGATTGTAGGTGTGAGCGTTCGATTAAATTGAGTCGAGTCAAAAAATTTTAAGTTATTCGAGTTGAGCGACATATTTTACAATTCAAATTTTATTTTAAAAAATTTCGAGTCGAATCAAGTTTTTGAGTTCCCATACAAATTTAATTATAATTATTTATCATGTTATAGTATAAGTTGATTCCAATTTAAACGACTTTCTATAATCACATAAGACATGCATGTATATTTCATCATATTTCTTCATATGTGACATATATTTCTTCATATTTATTATATAGGTATTATATATATCAGAAAAAATTGAGGGAGTCGACTTGAACTTAAAAATCAGCCCACTAATTACTAAACATTTCGAGTTATTCGAATTTCTATTTTGCAACTCAAACTTTATTTACAAAAATTTCAAATCAAGTGGAGTTTATGTAATTTCGAGTCGAGTTTTTTCGCCTCGAGTCGAGTTTTGCTCACCCTTAATTGATTATATTTTTTATGTTAATAGCTTAATTTGGTGCAAATTATAAGAAACAATTACTATAAGGTTTAATGGGGTAATTTCTTTCATGTAATAATATCAAAGCAGCAATTTGTTCCTCTATAATTTCATCAATTTAGTCGGGTAGTCTCTAAAAGGGGAAAGGAGGGAGAAGGGGGGGCGTCCTAATGAGATCCTAATCTCAAGACACAGGGGGGATATAGCGAAATTGGTAGACGCTACGGACTTAATTGGATTAAGCCTTGGTATGGAAACCTACTAAGTGATAACTTTCAAATTCAGAGAAACCCTGGAATGAAAAATGGGCAATCCTGAGCCAAATCCTATTATTTTACGAAAATAAACATAAACAAAAGTTCAGCAAGCTTTGATATTATTTTACGAAAATAATAATAATAAAGGAAAGGATAGGTGCAGAGACTCAATGGAAGCTATTCTAACAAATGGGGAACTATATTATTTCTCATTTTTAATTTCATCTATTTAATAACTTCTAAATTGCATTTGCATCATTCTGATAAAAAAAAAGACCCAGTGAGAGACAATAAAATTACTCGTCAATCTTTGTTGCACGCTAACAAAATTTATAAAATCGACCCCCACCCGATCTAATTAAACATTTTTTTAGTTTTTAATACTGAATACCAAAAAAATGAAAGGAAAATTAAAGAGAAGGATTTTACTGAACAGTGTCTTTAAAACTAAAAATATATAATTAATAACATTTTTTGTTGTTTTTAACGTAGGGGTGATATTATTATATAATAAACTTAAAAGATTACTTGAATTTCATGGCATTTTCCATGAAAACTACAGATTTATCCCTTCCTTTGTTGGTTTTAACGTAGAGCTACGGTTGGGGAGAAACCTTAAGAGGCGGCAGTAAGAAGAAAATCAAACCCCACATAAGTACGGATGAATGGCATTTTCATAATTATACCGGGTCGGGCAAATGTACCTAAAATCAAACTCCGACCTAACCCGACACAAATTTAAATTACATGAGACCCGAAGTCTGATTTTAGAAAAATAAAATCCGACTATATCAGTTCGGATCATGTCGAAATCTGATTTCAAACATCATTTATTCAACAGAAAAAAAAGCCATCAAAGCATATCTCCAAATAGGAAGTAGGAAAAAGAATAAATAATTCATGCAATAATGTAAGGAATGAAGGAAATAAGAACATCAAGGCATAGTGAAAAACTCTGGTATATTATTTAGTGCCTAGATGCCACAGATTCTGTAGAGAAGAGATGCTTAACTCGTGAAAGGATCGAATCGTGTGCAGGATCGTAAGGATGATTCTTGGATGGAATCTCCAATATTGCTGGAATAGGCTTGTTGTAGCTATCCACCAGAAACCTAACCATATTGGCAACCTGCATGCAATTAAAAGGCAGCTTACTTTAGCCCGGTTTGATGAACCCGATTGGAACTAGATCCAACTGGAACTCGAAATCACCTAAACAACTATCTTGAAATGACTCGAGCCTAAAGTAACCAGAAACCAAAATAATATGAGGCCATAATGACCTGACCCGAAAAACTTGAGCCTCAAACCCGAAAATGAATCGAATATAAATCAAAACCAACCTGACCCACTTGATTGACAAGTCTAAGTAAGAGCATGAAAAATAAGACACCTATCTTACCGATTTTAACACTGGAGTTCAAAGATATTGTTGATGCATGGGAATATAATCTATGTTCATAGTCGTCATCAAGAAGTTTGAGTGCTCAACTTACAAAGGCGTTTACACCTAAAACAAATGATGTTGTATAAAAACAAATCCAGCAACCAACTTACATATTGACTGATCAGCACGACAGCAATGTCCGTCCTTGTTGTGAACTCTTTAAATGCTTCTTCAATTTGCTTTACAGTGGTTTCTAAAAGATGAAAACAAAAGGCATTCGATTAGTGAAAGATAACGATGATGATATTCACTTGGATACCGAATAAACAAACAAACAAACCATATAAGATAATTTAGTTAGAGAAAATAAATACAAAGAAAGAGATAGCTAAGTGGACTAAAATCTATAATCTAGCATGTATTCTATTCTCCAATAATATGTCTCATCTTTTCAAAGAAAGCATTAACTGGTGAACCTCAGCATTCGATGAACATCATGAAAGTAACTACATAATGCTGACGAGGATTGAAAAAGGCCACAATTAAGAAGCAAACTTTCCAAACAGTACTACAGTAGAAATAAAACAAAGAAAGTTCAAGAGCATACTTGAATCCACGATAAGATAATTTGTCTTTCTCCGCAAGTCAACATTACCCACACCAGCTAATAGAAATCCGACCACCGTGTCCTAGCCCAAACGAGATATGAATCAGACAGGTTAAATCAAATGTATTGAAGATAAAATGTAATGGCCTTCGGTGCCATATTAACAACATTCGCGGCACTACTAATCAAATATGTCATAAAGTGTTACCAAGAATGCAGATAGGTCCAGCACAGGAAAAGAAAATTAAAAGGTAAATCACTACTTATGTGAAATGTAATTCGGTAAAGGTAGTCTTTCTCGATTCGTTTACAATGAAATACGATTTATACGAACGTACCCTTTTTTGGAACTTAGATATATCGTTTTTGCGTTTATACAAATATACAACTCCACAAAAACAAAATTTGATGTTTATTAATCATTTTTACTCAATAGTTTTATAATAAACTACACATTAATGGGATAGTTAGTCTTAAATCAAATCACTAATGATCCCTAGTTTGAATTGTGTGAACTAATTCAAAAATTGCAGGGGGAAATAATGATTTCGGGTCCATGGTAAACTGCTAAAAGAATAAGTTTTTAGGGAATTTGTAAAAAAGTGTATGGTGATTAGTAAAAGCTTGCCCAAAACAACATCTAGAGTAAACGGAGTTTACATCGGGTAAGCAACGTGAATCAAACTTATAACAATATTTTCTACCCGTTCCCCAAATAGATGTTTCAATCGTTAACTAATTCATTCTTAAAATAAACGAAAACTAAATTAAATCTCTAGCTAAAATTCAAACGTCTGATTGACAATTAAATTAAGGCATTGCAGAGCTAATTCAAAAAAAGGCTGACCAGCAAAGTTTTACGGACGATGCAACAAAATGATATGGAAACGAAAAAACGGAGATCTGCGTAGTGATTTAGGCCGCTTTAAAAGTAATACTCACCTCGTCGGCAATCATAGCAATAAGAGCTGAGTTGTTAGTGGGGATCTGAACTCTGCCCGCCATTGGTAAAAAATTTTAACTACAAAATCACAATAACCGAAAATATGAATCAGAGGCGGGTGCGTTCGAAAAATTGGCTTAAAAAACTGCGCTGCTGTTTAAGATTTTGGATCAAATATGATGAAACAAAGAAATCTACCTTTCTGTAGAGGATCTCCTGCTCCTACTCTCGTCGTTTGATTTGAAATATCTATGAAATTTGCAGAGTATAAATTGGTTATGCTAGATCTGGCAAAAATAAATAAATATTTATACCAGATTAAAGGTGAGAAAGCCGAACTATTCGTCCAAGCCCAAGCCCAAGCCTATTTCAATTTAATATTGAGAATATATATATATATACAACCGTTTGAAAAAAAAATACTGTAAAAGCCAAATTTATTTATCTTTATTTTTTTTGGCTTAATACAACTTTTTCTCCTAAAGTATACTCGATTTCTCAACTTGCCCCCTAAACTTCATTTTCCCTATTTTTTTCCCTTAAATAATTCGATGTTACCCATTTTGCCCCATTTCGTTAAAAAAAATGTCGGCCAATAACATCCCGTCACATCATCAACGGGTTGACTAAGTCAATTCATCTGGTTTTATTTAAAGGGTAAATGATATGTCAAGTCTGTCAGGTTTGTTTTTTTTCAATTTAGTCACTGAAAAGTCTATTTTTACCTTAATTGACCCCTATTTGTTTTTAATTTTTATAATTTAGTCCATTATCTGTTATTATTAATAATATTATTTTATTAAAATGTTAATATTTAATAAAAAAATGTTTTAATACTAAATTAGTAATTTTTTAGATTCGAATTTCAATCAAATTCTAATTATTAATTCTAATTTCACTATATTTGAATTATAGTTTTTGAGTAAAATTCAAATTATATTCGAATCATGTTTGTATTATATTCGAATCATATTCGTATTATATTCAAATCATCTTCTAATTATATTCGAATTATTAATTCGAATTTTGCTATATTCAAAATATATTTTTTGAGCGAAATTCAAATTATATTAGAATTATATTTGAACCATGTCTATATTATATTTGAATCATATTAAAATTATTTTCGAAATATAATTTGAATATGATATTTCAAATGTAATTTGAATATGATTCGAATATAATATGAACATAATTCGAATTTAATTCTAATATAATTATATGTTTTTTCAACTATTATATTCGAATCATATTCGAATCATGTTTAACAAGTAATTATGTTCGTATCATGTTCGTATTATATTCAAATCATGCTCGTATTATATTCGAATCATATTTAGAATATAATTTGAATATGATTCGAATATAATATGAACATGATACGAATATAATTACATGTTAAACATGATTCGAATATAATTACCTGTCAAACATGATTCGAATATAATTACCTGTTAAACATGATTCGAATATAATAGTTCAAAAAACATGTAATTATATTAGAATTATATTCGAATCATGTTCATATTATATTCGAATCATATATAAATTACATTCGAAATATCATATTCAAATTATATTTCGAAAATAATTGTAATATGATTCGAATATAATATGAACATAATACGGATATAATTACCTGTTAAACATAATTCGAATATAATTACATGTTAAACATGATTCGAATATACTATGAACATGATTCGAATATAATAGTTGAAAAACATGTAATTATATTAGAATTATATTCGAATCGTGTTCATATTATATTCGAATCATATTCGAAAATAATTTGAATATGATTCGAATATAATATAGACATGGTTCAAATATAATTTTAATATAATTTGAATTTTGCTCAAAAAATATATTTCGTGTAACACTCTGAAAATATATATATATATATATATATATATATGTATTATACTTATAAAGAAAAAAAAGGGAGAGTGACGGCCAAGGGGACTCGAACCCGTGCCCCTTGGCATGGGAGGTAGAAGGATTAACCATCTGAGCTGAGGACTCTTTCGATGTTAATTTTCTTTAATTTTATTTTAAAGTATTATGTTTCTCTTATACCAATAATAAATAAAGATCTGAACCTTTCACCTACACAATTTATTTATTTTTTATTTTTTTTTCCTTTGAACACATTCGAATATGTGAACTGGGAGAGAAAATACCCAGAAAGTTTCAAACCCTTCAACTCCCCCTTCACCGTCGATCTCTGCCACCGCACCGTCGTGGGCGTCACCGCCGGCAGCAAACGGAGCGTTGTCGCCCTCTGGTCGGATACCTGGCCGCCACTCGCAGAGATCAGCCGTCGTTCGCCGTGGGTTTTGGATCAAGGCTTCGTCGAAGCCTCCATTTCGGCCGTCTCTGTTTTCCCTCTTTTCTGGCTACATCCGCCGTCGATAAGGCGCGTCGACCGTGCAGGCGGGTTCAGCATGTCGAGGGGAGCAAAACCCCCTTATCCGATCGTGTGTCCGACGCCGGCAAGCCCCTCATCGGCGTCTCGTCATTTTCCGGCCGTTCGAATGCTTCATAGGTAATTTCCGGTCCATTTCCGGTTTGTTTTGCGTTATTAAGGAGTGTTTTGGAACCGTGGATGACCGATCTACATTTTTATGGCAGAATTTTCGCATTTAGGAAATCCGACGACCACTCCGGCGACCGTCCGGTGATCGAGTTATTGAGGTGAGTAAACCCGGTCTGAACCGGGTCCAAACCGGTTAAACCGGTTGAACCAGTCAACTCGGTCAAGACCCGACCCGTTGACCGACCCGACCCGGTCAATAGTGACGTCAGCATGACGTCAGCGTTGACTTTGACCGCTGACGTCAGCATGATGTCAGCGTTGATCGTTGACTTTGACCAAAAAGTCAAATTTTCCGAAAAGCCCTATTTTATGTTTTTCGACGTTCTGAGTCCGATTTTGAAGCCCGTTTTGTGAAATTCTAACCCGAAAGCCTCCGAATTGGACCTTGAACCCGAGTCTACTTATGTATTTTAAATAATCAATTATGAGTAAGGTGTTTAAAGACTGAAAGTGGAATATTTTTGATGAAGGTATTCAAAGTTCCTTGTATTCGGGATGTTGAGGACGTCGCATTCGGGTTCGAGAGTGATCGAACGGAGTATAATGGTCGACCGATATAACAAGTATTAAAGGTAATACACTACTACCCCTTGTATGCTTTATGTACATGTCGATATTCGGTTAATGCTTGCATGCTTATGATAAGTGTTTTGTGAAATCTGCTTAAGTTGAATTCGATACGAAAGATAAGTATGAGATGTTGGATATGAATTTACGAAAATGCCCTTGGAGCATAAGTATGACTAAACTACCCCTATGATAAAGGAAATGACCTAAAATCTGCATTCGACCTGATTATGTAATTTTCACTACCCAAGATGTATGTTTAATGAAAAGACTTCGGCATTAATATGCAATTCGTGTGATACAAACTTGGATAATCCCTCAAACTTTGTATAACACATGAATGAGAATTCTCTAGAAATATTGTGGAAATACTAAGTCGATCCCTATGATAGTAATGCGTGAATTATATAAGAATAACGTTATACCCTCAAGTTCTGTAACGAATGAATCGTCTATAAAGAGGCGGAGAGTTATGGCGACTTAATTCCGTTTGAATACGTGAATGATGGAGGTACCAAATGATAATTCAGAAAGAAATGGTGGATTTATTCCAATTTCCAAAATGACGGAAAAGCCCTCTTGAGCTAAATATGCAGATATGCATTTGATGAAATTCTGAGATTTTAATAAGACTTTAAGGGCTAAAGCGCCCCTAAGTGTTAGGAATCACACTCATGTACGATAATCACTCCTGATATTAAAATAAGGTTTGAAGTCTTCTGCACAGAATATGAGTTCGACTACTCTGCGGCAAGTCTGGTGGTGAAATACGAAAGCAACCGTTCAAATATACTATACAGCCAGATACATTAGAAGGGTTGGTTAGAAATGCAAGGTTGAGGTATGATAGTTCGAATGATCTTGGAGGCTCGATAAACTTCTGGAAACATTAAATATTATGAATCGTCATATCATCATTAATGGGCTAAATTACGAAAATCATTCCTGATAGTTAAATGACCAAGATGCCCTCGTTGGCCCAAGTAATCAAAATAGCCCTGAATGTATCCGATACCGTGAAGAATCTTGACATAGAAATCTCTGAATGTCTGGTTGGAAATTTGATGAGCAAACAGAATTCCCAAGCCACTGTTTATGCCTTGTTGGTATAAATTACCAAAATGTCCGGGTATGATAAAATGACCATAATGCCCTTGTAAGCCTAAATGGCTGAATCACTCAGGATATGCCAAAGCTCTGAAAGATCTTGATATATCATCTCCTGAATATCTGG
This sequence comes from Hibiscus tridactylites, assembly GCA_958450335.1. Taxonomy (NCBI): domain Eukaryota; kingdom Viridiplantae; phylum Streptophyta; class Magnoliopsida; order Malvales; family Malvaceae; genus Hibiscus; species Hibiscus tridactylites. The sequence goes on from OY288268.1 coordinate 93,876,484, forward strand.
GTTAAACCGTTAGTATGAACCCTTTCTAATAGGGGCCACGTTTCAGAAATCCGTTCAAATCGTCACAAGTTCAATATGTCTCATTCCGTAAATGCCAAGCATTTCTAAGAAATGATTTGACCCATCTAGTGTGTTCCATGTGTGTACTATATTCTGTTGAATGAACTGCATGACATTCTCTGCCTACTTGATAGTATGATATGTTAGCTTGATATATGATGGAACAATCTGTTTGTATAATGTATACTGAAATGTCTGCTCTACTCAATAGTATGCCCATTTATCTGTCAAACGTATGAATTCTTTCGTTTCGATGTTATAAATAAAATATCTGTTATATATATTCTGTTAACCATGTCTGGAATCTTAACACTGAATTCTGTCTGGGGTATACTGTTGGGTTATGATATGAAGTCTCTGTCGGTACAGCCCTGATCAAGCTGGTAAATCCTTATGGACTCAAGGTCTCCCCTTGAGTGGCACCTATGCCCATCGGGCTTAGGGTAAGTCCTTATGGACCTAAGGCACCCCCTTAGGTGGCACCTACGCCCATTGGGCCTAGGGTAAGTCCTTATGGACTCAAGGTCTCCCCTTGAGTGGCACCTATGCCCATCGGGCTTAGGGTAAGTCCTTATGGACCTAAGGCACCCCCTTAGGTGGCTCCTACGCCCATCGGGCCTAGGGTAAGTTCTTATGGATGCAGTTCTGGGGGACTGCATATTGGTGTAAGGTTGGAGGGTATTTCTTGTAAACTTCAGTATGAACATTGGACATTTGCATTTAATCTGTTATGTGCTCATGTGATATAATGTTAGGTACTTATGTATGTTGATCTGTACTTATTGGAACACACTAGACGCCAAACTCTCTGATTCCTACCTCGTATGTTACCAGCCTATATAATTTCCGTTTAATTCTTAAGGTCCGATTAAAGAACACACTAGGCGTTAAACTCCTTGTTTTCATCTTCTCAATCTATCATATTGTAATATTCTCATTTGTTACTAGATGAGTGAATAAAGAACAAGTGTCGTTATTCTCAAGTATAATGTTACCCTGAAATAAAGGAAAGGGAAAAGAGAACTGTCACTTCTTGGATCATCATGAAAATGTTATGCTTACCATATGTCTACATGAACGTATAGCATCTTTTGGTAGTTCTGTATTACTGAGCTTTCCCAAGCTCATGTTGTTTTTACCATTTCAGGATAAAAGATCAGACAAGTTGCACCTATCAACGTCGGTATGGGAGTTTCTTCGGCTCGTCAAGGAGTATGGTATTTGTGTAACTAGGGGGCATGTGTGTCGTGTTTGTATTATACAAATGAGTCTGAAACTAATTTCCGCAACTGGTATTATGATTGTTTTATCATTTTGAACGATTTCTGAACTTGTATTTTAAATCATATATTTATTTTATGGTTTTAAAGGTTTAACCATATGTTTATTTGAAATTTTTCAGTGGGTCGCTCTTGTGACCTTAATGTGACTTCCTAGGATCCGTGAAACGCATAGACGGGTCTAGGGGGTTACATTTAGTGGTATCAGAGCTTAGAGTTGCGTTTTTTTTTGTAGATCGGCCGATCGTCTGTCATAGGATGTCTGGTCTGTACATGCCCCTAGATCATAACCGTACTCCATCAAGTCGAGACTCCGATGTCGAATCATTTCCTGTGATAAGTGTAATTAATCGTTCTGTCCATAATAGCTTGATCTGTACTGGAAAGGAATATCGGTAATGTTTGTCTACGAATTAGATTAATTTGGTGGATTTGAATCTGAGATGGTCTATACTTGTGAAATTGAAGATCTGAATCAGGTTAAGAATAAATGTTTGATAATGCGGGATGACCGATATAAGATTTCATGAAAGGCTATTCGGTGATAACGTCTGTGTTTGAAATTACCCAAAAAAAAACTATGAACTTCAGAGAAAAGTGTTTGTGATTGTGGCGAAAATGTAAATTCTGTGCTGACCCTTGGTTACGTTGAAGGTAAGTGATATCTATTAATGACTTTAGTTGTGTTCGATCAGTATGAAGAAAGGCATCTCCTCCATGGTGTGGCTTGGTATATCGTTAAATATCATCCATGACTGAAATTTGATGTTTACATCCTGATTCTGGAGTTGTTGTTGGAGTCCGAGTGCTTATCTGAACTGTAGTTGTAGTTTTTCATCTAAAAATTTTGGTCAACCTAGAAGAGTAATTCGAACTCTAAAAGATATACCTTTGGGTGGTATGATTAACTTCTGTGGAAGATCGGAATGTCTCTTATCCTTGACTGAAACCGGTTATAATAAAAGTTATGAGACAAGTGTTTGCTTGACATCATACAAGGTTCTGTAAGGGTGCAATTACCGTATTCTAATAAACAAATCTGAGATGTATGATGGGATGAATTCGAGTTAAGGTTACTTCGAGTGACTAAGGACGTTGCAAGATTGATCTGTGACCGTCTGTAGGACACTAGGAATAAGCATATCCTAATGGACAAGTTTTTGCAGGTGAATAAAAAGAATTGCAGATCATGTGTTAATCCAACTCTGGTAAATTTCGAGGACGAAATTTCTTTTAGGGGGAGAGAGTTGTAACACTCTGGAAATATATATATATATATATATATATATATATATATATGTATTATACTTATAAAGAAAAAAAAGGAGAGTGATGGCCAAGGGGACTCGAACCCGTGCCCCTTGGCATGGGAGGTAGAAGGATTAACCATCTGAGCTGAGGACTCTTTCGATGTTAGTTTTCTTTAATTTTATTTTAAAGTATTATGTTTCTCTTATACCAATAATAAATAAAGATCTGAACCTTTCACCTACACAATTTTTTTTCCCCTTTGAACACATTCCAATATGTGAACTGGGAGAGAAAATACCCAGAAAGTTTCAAACCCTTCAACTCCCCCTTCACCGTCGATCTCTGCCACCGCACCGTCGTGGGCGTCACCGCCGGCAGCAAACGGAGCGTTGTCGCCCTCTGGTCGGATACTTTGGGGGGAAAAGTTGTATTAAGCCTTTTTTTTAACAATTTTGTTTTGAGATGACAAATCACGTTGTAGTTTATATATACTTTACTAATTTTGATATACAGATCATGTAAAATTAATTTTACACAAGCCTACACTACATATTTACAATATAAAATTTAAAATTTTAATTTTTAATTCTAATTCTAAACCTTAAATCGTATACTCTAAATTTTAAATACTAATCTTATTTTTTAAACTCTACAACCTAAACCCCTAAAGTTCAAACTCTAAATTAAAACTCTAAACCCTACAACTAAAAGGCACATATAAACTAATGTCTACAATGCCTGTGTATTAATTTTTTTCCTTATATTAATATAATATTGTTTGTTTTATATGTCACGTTAATAAATAATTTGAAAGAAAAAATATAATCTAATATATATTGAATTATATTATTTTTTAATGATTTTGTTTTGAGATAAAAAAATCACGTTATAATCTGTAGATGAAAGAACAGTTTATATTTAATCAAATTTAAACTCAATATCCTCGTCAAATAACCGAATGAATTGATACAATTTAATTTATTATTAAAACAAATAACTTTTTTTTAATAAGATGGCTTGAATTAATAATGAGGAAGATGATACATTATAAGAACAATATTTACAAAATGGGCGAAAGTAAAATCAAACCAAAAAGATAAGCTATCACGCAGACCTAACAACTTCCTAAGCCATCAAATAAACCAGACTGGTTGGAGTGTATCCAAATACATATCAAACTATTCTCCAACTCAACGATAGTAACAGACTATCCCTTCACTGCAAGTGCTGAAACCAGTATCAAAGTACTATACTACCAGTTAGGTGCGATTTAAGCTATTCCAATCCCGTGCTGCAGCTAAAGTTATTTGAGCTAAAATCCTCAGATAAAACAAAGACGAATTTGCACTATATGATACAGATAGTGTACAGACTTGCCTAATACTATAAAGCTATTTGAGAACATCACCAAAATATAAAAACTAATTTATTTTTGTTTAAATTGAAGCACAAATATTATTTTCACCCTAACATTTTAAGGTAAAGAGTATTTGACGTTTATCAACTATCAGTTGATTTAAAGAGAGTTGGAATAAGTTTTTCTTAAAAGAAATACAAGATTTAACTTTTTAATGTAGCGAATAGAACAAGTTGAGTTGAAAAATGTCGTCATACAATAAACTTTTGTAATAGTCATTCTAAACTAGTTGACCAATAAATTAATAATTTATTGTTATATTAAAATAGTTTTGAGTTGTTTTTTAAAGTATTCGAACAAATGCTTTTGGTTGTGTATTATTACCACAATAGAGGTAGGCAAGACCGGGTGCTCGACCAATTTGCTTAAAATTGATCTCGATAACCACCAGTTCCTGAAAACTAGAACACTCATTTGGGTCAGGTAAGGTGAAAGTGTATTTCATGTGAAGCGCTCTATAGAGGCGGATATGATGAGTTTATTCTCCTCACAAAATTAATGTGTGTTTTTCATTGGAGTATAGGCTCTTTATTGAGGTTTTATCTCGGTTATATCTTTTAATTTGCATTATGATTATATGCACTCTGAGACACTTTAGTTTTGAATTATGCTGGTCTGAGTGAGCTTTTGTTTGGCTCTTAGTTAGGAAGAGTTTATTTATTTAATTGTTGATCTTATACAATTGTGTTTCGATGGTGTACTGGTTAGAAGTATGTTCTTTATCCAGATAATGTGTCAAACAGTTACTGTGTATTCTCTTCCTTAAAATATATATCAATACCAGTTATTATTAAAAAAATAATAAGGTGTGTCCTGGCAAAGTGTTTTCCTTAAAAAATAAGATTTTCAAAAGACACGTTCATTGCCCACGCTTTCCATTAAAAAATTAAAATATGTTACATTATTTATATATACCATGTTACTTTTAACTATTTATCATTAGGGGTGTTCAAACGGTTGGTTAAATTAAATTAACCGACCAAATCGATCTAATTCGGTTAAACGGTTGGCCACCGAACTTTGTTCGGTCGGTGAGTGGTTAATTTTTTTAAAGTTCGGTTAACGATTAATTCAGTTCAAAACCAGTTAATTAACCAAATTAACTGAATTCTCTGAAATATAATAAATATTAAATATATTATATTGTTATGAATATTTATCTATGTGGATGTCTATCATGATTAGAACTTTATCTAAGGAGTTTGATTTATTTATTATTAGGAATATTATCTCAATTAATTAGAGTTTAATGTATTATGTACTTCTTATGCCTATAAATAGATGATTCATTGAAGGCATTGTATACACAATTCCATATTTGAGAATAATACAAATTTCCCTCTTTATCTCATCTCTTTGTTCTTCCATTCTTGTTCTTTATTCTTATTATTGTTCTTTGTTATTTTATTCACAACACGTTATCAGCACGAGTTCGCTCGAAATTTTTTTGCACTATTCGTTCCAATCGAAAAGGAGTTACCGAAAAAAACCGGTTCAACGTTAAACCGAAGATAAGTTTTTTTCCCTGATTTTTTTATTGATTACTTTTATCTTGATATTTTAATTTGATCTTTAATTTTTGAAAAAAACATGGTGGTATGTTTTGAAGGCTTGAACGAGTCTTGGATATTGAAGGCACTCAAAGAACTCGCGAAAGTAGAGGAATTCACCATGGCCTAAATATATTGTTGATGTTATTGAATCTAAAAGGCATAGATTCGTTGAGAGACAAATAAAAAAAATTCTAAGACATAACATAAATTCAGTGCTCGTCATGAAATATTTATATTCTTCTCATGTAGTTTATTGTGACTTGAAGCCCGTCAATTTATTAATTCCACATGATCGTCATATCAAGGTAACCATTCATATGAAATTGTTTCATTGTTTTGCCAAATATCATGTATACATTGCATCGTCACTTGAAAAGTTTTTAATGTTTTTAAAGATGGATCGTGAGGTTTATACTATTGGATAATTTGGGAAAACCCCTATTATGTTGAAGGATATAAATTGATGTCATGCTTGTTTTGGGACTTAATAATAATAATAATAATAATAATATAATAAACCATTGTTTCGTTTTTTCTTTTATTTATGGTAATTTTCTTATTATATGTTGCCTTAGAATATTATTGGAAGTCGGCGAATATTTTAAAAAAAAATTATGTTGAGACTAATATTTGTTTATAATATTCTAATGATGAGATGTTTTTTAACCGTGTTTTGAGTTTTACATGATATATTTAAATGGCTTGGAAAGAGACATGACATGAAGAGATTATAAGAGCTATCTTGGTTATTTGCTATGTCTCCATCGTTCTCGAGAGGAAAACTATTATCGCTAAACTCTGCTGAACTTGAGTTAAAAGAGTGTTGGCCAACTGTAGACGACTGGACTAGTGTTAGAAATTTTAGGAATTTCTTAGAATACTTTTATGAAGTTACTTTAAGAGTTTCTGGCACTTCATATGTCACATCCAATAACTTCTTTTATGAGCTCATTGAAATTGATATCCTTTTACGAGATGCTCAAATAAGTTCTGATATTGAATTTAGTGTCATGGCCACGATGATGAAAAATAAATATGAAAAATATTGAGACTTTTTAAAGACGAATATGCTTACTTTTGTTGTTTGTGTTCTTGATCCTAGACAAAAACTGAGTTATCTTAATTTTGCACTTAGTCAAATGTACAACTCTGAAAAATATTGTGAAATTATACAAAAGTTGAAGGAGACTTTATCCGAATTGTATGATGAGTACAAACCTTGAGTTTCTAGTGATGGTGGCCATTCGAGTGTGTCAAAACCTTCTTCCCTAGGTGAAGCACAATAAAAAGTGAAAAGACGAATGAAAAATTAGTATAAAAGCGTGTCATTGAAACCGGTAGTGAAGACGAAACTTTTGAATTGAAAAAAAAATATTTAGGTGAGGCTACTGAGAATGATGGCGATGGTTTTGATATCTTATTGTGGTGGAAAGTCCATAGCGTTAGATTTCTAACACTTTCAAAGATGGCTAAAGATGTGTTAGCTATACCAATTTTCACCATTGCTTCAAAATCTGCATTTAGTAACGGGGGCGTGTGCTTGATCAATTTAAGAGTTCTTTAACTCCTAAAATAGTACAAGCCATTGTGTGTACTTAAAATTGTATTCGAAAACCATCAACCAAAGAGGAGATACGAAGATTAAAGAATAAATTCAAGAGCTTGACAACATTGATAACGCTATCTTTATTTATTAATTTTAATTTAATATGTACAATTATTTATTGAGTTTTTTGTCTCCTGAGAAACGACAGGAAGCTGTGCTGAAAGCAACGAAGCGTGGCCGAGGGAGACCGCGGAAGAACACAAAGGCACATCAAGAAATTACCAACGGGTCTTTATCGGATACTGATTTTGAGACGCACAAACGATCCATTCTCCGTGAGGCAAGGGAGACGTTGGACTTGGGAAGGTTTATTGGCGCCGAAACAGTGGGAAAGGAGGAGGAGATTGTTAGTGACATCGCGCGAGTGCCGAATCAATAGTAGCACATTATGAGGATGTTGTCATGGAATGTACGTGGTATGGGTGCGACGAGCAAGCGAAGAGCTGTAACCCCCTCGTCCCGGTCTGGCCGGATGACCGGTCCGAGTGAGCTACACGGGGAAAACCGAGTGAAAACTCCCTAAGGAACTCTCCCTCGGTTAGCAACCCTATATTTTTTTTTTCATTTTAATCTTGCCTAGATGAGAATTACATCCTAAGTGATCATACAGCGGAACAATATTTACGAAGCAATCGATCGAACCCAAACTAACACTTAAAAGCCCATGTTTAAAGTTAAACTGCAGGCGGTATCGATACCCTTGAGGGGGGTATCGATACCCCTTGACTAAGTCAACAGGGTTTGGTTAACCTGAGGAGACAGTATCGATACCCCCAATGAGGGTATCGATACCCTCCCCTAAAGTTGACTTCCCACGGTCAAAGCTAAGACAACGGTATCGATACCCTAGAGGCCAGTATCGATACCGAAATCGACAGTGGCTCCAGTGGCCAAAAAGGTATCGATACTCTCCTCGAGTATCGATACACGAGGCCTGAAACCAAAGGGGCAGTATCGATACCAGACCAACGGTATCGATACCCCAGCTACAAATCTACAGGTTTGAGCTGATTTAGAGCACAATGAGGCCCCTAAATCCCTCTAACAACCCCAACCAGCACACTATCATCAACCCTAATGCAAACCAACCATAAAAGCATGCTTTAACATGAATCAAAGGCACAATCCAACCCATGATGATACACGAACCATACAAGCAACATAAGCTTTCAAGCATGACATTCCAACAAATGGCATTCCAACATTCAAAACTCATACTTCAATATTCTAACATGAAGGCAACCTCAAAGGCACGTGACCAACACACAAGGTAAACAATTTAAACATGGTTACAATCCAAACATAGCATCATTAAGCCAATCAAAAACAACATAAGAAGGGAGTCTAAACATGCTCCTACACAACCAACACTAGCACAAAACAAAAACACCTATCCCATTGCTTTACTATTACAATCTTTAAATTTAACTATCATACTTGAGCTAACCGTAAGCATCACTTGGAGACCTTTTCCTTGCCTTTGCCACCCACAAGCTATTTATCTGCATTGTCGAACAAAAGAGAGCGTAAGCATAAAAGCTTAGTGAGGGTAGCTCATAAAACAAACTTTCGACAATGCAGGGTCCAAGCACGAGCAATTTCCATATTGAAATGCATGATCTTACCTCCGGTCCGCAAAGCCAAAATGAACATGATGCATGAACATATAGTCAACATTATGACATGCTCAACACCCATAAGCTCAACTTACCATGATATATAATTCAAGCATTAACCACATCATATATCAATTCATGAAGGCATCACATTCGTATCATATAAGCATGTATACATAATCTCATATTAGTATATTCATACGATCTCATATTGGCACCTAGCTATGACCCGAATACGCGGATAACTCGTTGGAACGCATTTCCAACAACAACATTACCTCGGTGGGATTCCACTCATCACCGGTCCTTGCATGTGCGGGATTCCACTCATCGCCACATGCCCTACGGATGGGATTCCACTCATCATCACGTAGAAATATATAAAAGCTTCCGGTGGAATATTACATCACCGTACTCCTCCTTGGTGCCTTAACGCCACCAAGGCCACGTACGTTTTGACTCAATTTGTGTGCACACTCATCCTAATGATCGATCATTGTACCCAAGCATACTAGTGCCAATATAAATCAAACCACACAACTTGTTACAATATCAATTTCAATATAAATTTCGTGCCTAACACGTACTCACCATGATTCTCCACAATCATGCCATCCACAACATAACCTCATTTCACAAACCAACACCACATGTATGTCAACCGAACAATCATCTCATCATATATCCACATTTTATTTATCATCAACATGCATATAAAATCAATACATTAAGCCATACTTTCGCATACATGTGTATCACATTATACATACTCAACATGAGGCATAACAATGATTAAAGAGTACATCCAAGGTCTCTATCTAAAGCTTAGGATTAGGCTACCACCCTAATCCTAACTCTAGGTGGGTCTACCAAGCCCAACCTAGTCCACATGCTTGAACCAATGTTTAAAACCATTTAAAAACAATAACCACTCACCTTCACCTCCAAGCTCAAGTACTAAGCAACCATGATCTTCAATTTTCCGGATTTGTTCCCAAGGCTTCACCGACCCAAAACCAAGCCTCTAAACACCTCAACACAAGCAAAACAACCTCAAATCAACTCAAACATCAAGGTAACTAACCCGGAATACAAATTCAAATATCAACTCAACATTTCAAGTCATGACCAAACCCCAACTTTATCTAATTCAAGCAGCCCATAATCCTTGATGAAAACCCAAGTTTCCCACACATTTTATACTCACAAATGATCACTAAATTCAGCCACAACATCAACCTATAGGTGCAAGCCAAGCTCCAACAATTTTCAACCCAAACAATCATCAAAATTCTCATTTTCGTACTCCCATTTTACCCAGCAGAAAATTCCATTTTCAAACACCCAAATGACCTCTAAAGCATCCCAAATCACCCTCCTATTATACCCTAACCATCAGCCCTTTGTTTCCAACCTAAAACCCACCAAAAATGGTGTTTTTGACAACTCAAAAATGGGTATAAGGGCTCACTTCGGATTTTTACCAAAACTTAATCAAATTAACATATCATGTGTATTTCAACTTGGCTAAACAAAGCCCCAACTCAATTTATCAAAACAAAATGGAAAACCCCTTAAAAACCCAAACTTTGACATAAACCCTAATTTTCGAAAGTTCATATTTTTAAAATCTAAGACAATGTATGAATAGGAAATGGAAAGGGGAGTTCAAATATGGGATTACCTTTCAAAAGCCCCTTGAATTGATGAAGAAATCAAAGGGAAAAGAAGCTTGAAAGTTAGGAGAGTTTTGAAGATGGGAAAGGGGTTTCATGTTGGAATTAATGGGAAAAGGGGAGAAGATGACAACTTTCAAAAGTTGTCATCCTTTTAAAATCTTTTGGGGAAAATTGCAACATAGGTCCCTCCCTCTTTAATAAAGCTCGATTACATCACAATTTAAGTTGAATTTATTTTAATAAATTTCATTGACCCGGACTACAACCCGACTAACTCCTAGCCCCAAAACACGGGTGTTACAACTCTCCCCCACTTAAGGAAATTTCGTCCCCGAAATTCATCGATCACGGAGGGCCACTGAAACATGCACCTCCACGCCTTCCCCTCTCACCACAACGTACTAACCAACTCGAAACACTTACCACACAACACTTGCTATCTTACACTAAGATCTCAACTGATTCTGCAAGGCATGCCAATTTCAAACTCAACTCAATCTCTTCAACAAGTATAGCACGGAACAGATCTGACTAACATTTCTGAATCATAGATACACGTAACACATCTCAAACCCCTTTCTAACTTTGGTGGTAACCGCAACAGATAACAACAGAACTAGCCCGATTCACAAACTCATACAATACTGCTTGAACACGTGACTCATATCTTTCTCTGACTGATCCTCTGTCTTCATTAATTAACCAAACACTATGCAGACGTCTTCAAAATTATTCTAGTTGAAATCTCGGATCTTTATTACTCACTTTTACTGCGAATCTTCCACAGATGTAACAAACTAGAAGAAAACTGAAGCTCAGTCTTGACGCGCTGGCAAATTACATACTTACTCTCATACTGAACCACATTATTCATCTACTCAATTCAGAAGCATTCATCTTCAACCCACAATACGTCTTCATACTACTCAGATGCAATACAAATGAACCACCATGCGCTTCAGCCAAAACAATACATCCCAAAACACTAGGTCAGTCGGTACAACTATTCTGTCTCTGAAATGCAAAACTCTATCATCTCTAAAACTGTATTCTGAAGGTCTTCTTTCCGCTATGTCTTGCACGTGAGGTGCCAAGAACCTGTCTTGCAACTGTTTCTCATCAAACATTCTGACTCAGAGTAGATTCAATGTGAAACGCGGCCACAAGAACACTGTCATTTGGTAACTGAATTCGGCAAATACAACTCGCAACTCAACTACCAAGCTGACAACAATTACAACTCGAAACATCGGTTACTACGTTGACTATCTTCGAATGGTATTCAATCTTGATATTTCAATCTTCAAGCAGTTCTAACACTCATGTTGTTCAAGTTTCAACCCTTCCTAAGTTGTCTAACAATTCAAGTTCTGATAATATGTACGTACACATTGTGCATTTCTTTACTATACCAGCTTTGTCTCTAAGTCTTCGGAGCAACACAACTGTAATTAACTCTGTGTCTCATATCGGATAACTCTTCTCACGGTCTTTCAACTATCTTGATGAACAAGTCACAATCTTCTGTCTTGCATAATCACACAACCTAACTCTACACGTAATGCATCACTGTGGTTCACAACTCTTTCTCTGACATAAGTTGATTCAAGGTCGAAGCTCTCTTCAAAGTTTCTTTCAGTTTCTCAAGGGCTCATTAACTCGCATCTAACCTCACAACTGAACAGTCTTGTGTAGCAATCTGACAAAAGAGCAGCTATCTTCGAACGACTATTTACAATTCTCTAAAAGTGACAATGCTAGACCTAGGATCTATAGATATCTGTCACAGTCTTCAATTTCCTCAACCTCATATCTTCTTTCGCCTACTCGGGATTTACTCTAATACACTCAGCTGGTCTACATGTCCTAGGTGAACATCTTCATTAACTCGAAGTTCGTGTTGCACAACTTGATATACAATTAATTCTCTAATAGAATCTACCACACTAACTTCCAAGCTTGTCATGGTCTTCTTCGGTACTTGAATATGCTCATGTGTCAACTATGAGAACTACTACGACTGATCAAGGAACTCTGAAATTATTCTGCTCAACATCTCTATGAAGGTAACTACTACACTAGTCAAACAAAATGGCATAACTCGGAACTCAAAGCGATCATATCTTGCCTCGAAAGATGTCTTCGATACTTCAACTTTTCTCACTTTCAACTGGTACTAATCGAATCCAAATTAATCTTCAATTTGACTGGAGCACACACTAACTGATCAACAAATCACTGACACATGTTTCGACTGTATGTAATCTAAACACATTCTCGTACTATCACTCTTTCTTCGACACAAGTTACACTGTAGAACTCTGAGATGATGCACTAGGCCTAATGAATCTAAGGTCTAACAAGTCTCGAAGTTAATTCTTCAACATTCTCAATTCTTCCGGAATTCATAAGTTACAGAGCAACAAAACTGAAGCAACCTCGAAGACGGTCTCAACAACGAACTTCTCTTCTCTATCAAGAGATAAACCGGCAATTCTTCCAAATACTTCTACGAATAGAAAACACAAACTATCCCAACATTCTGCGGTCTAATCTTCATTCAAAATTCAAATCCATCACAATTGTTTAGCAAGCCTGTCAACTAAACTCAATCGACCTTTGATCTCTAAAACTGGATCAACATTCAATAAGAAGCTCACACCCTCACCTACCACTACAGTCTCACAAAAATCTGTGTCTTCAAAGCAACTCTCTCTTTGTCTCAACGTATACACTAATTCTGTGCTCTTCAAGTCAAACCTTGACAAAAGGTACATCAAAACCGTAGGAAGACGATCGCTTCACACCTACTAGAAACTAGTAACTCTAAACCACCAACAAACATCTTCTGTACATCTTTCTGATCACTATTGTCTCCCAAAGGGGGCTAGTCACATGTGTCCCTACATATAAGGTCTCAACAAGGATATCTAATTTCTTACATGCTCACACAAAAAGAGGTATCCGCAGAAATTGCAACTTCACATGTACACAACTGATAGTCTTCGGTCCTCTTGTCTTCAGACTGATTCTTCAACAGAATCTGACTCTTCTAAACTGTTCTTAGAGCATCTCGTAACTTCAAGACTCAATTCTGATCGCTCATAAACAGTCTTGCTGGACTTGTTCTACCCCTACCAAACAATCCTGAAGTCAAAGCTCAAGGCTCCCTTCTCGGCTCAACTATATCGGAAGTGACTTCATCTCTTCCGCTTGCTGGAAAACAACTCAACGTACACTGACCCAATTACACAAACTAGCTCCCATTCTCAGACACTGACCGGCTGTCTTGCATTAAAATCATAGGCCGGACCCCAACGGCCACCAACTAACATTTCCGAAATTTCAGATTACTCACGTGAGACCCCTACCTTGATCTTGCTAAAAGAACCAAGGTACTCGCACCTACCTCTAACACTTCACCGGGCATATTCAAACTTGCGTACTTGCTGACGATATAAGAAAGCACAGATTTAGAATCAACTAGAGGAAGCAACTTAACACTGTACCAAGGGCTTATATGTTACAACATCGACACCAATCTAACTCCCACTCATATGCCTTCACCTCTTTTTACCAACTGATGCCAGTGTTGATCACATCGTCCCTCATCCACAGGAATCAACCCACATACACACCGTCTCAAGCGGACAAATTGTACCTCAATTCCGGTACAACCATACCTCCCTAACTAATATGATGGACTCCCTCAACATCGTCCACCTTTTCAGAAACTACAACTTCTACTTACCAAAAAGCAATAAATCAACAACATCAACAACAACAGTAAAACATACAAGGTTGGGTTAGCAAGGCAAGGCTTCCAAGTGGTTCAAGTATGATTTCCTCACTTAAAATCTCTTTTCCGATGTAATAGTAGCAATGGGACTCTACTAAACATGTTTCAAATGACTCAACACACATACATGCTCAAACAAGCATATAACAAGGCTTACTTGCTAAACAAACATACATATGCGTACAATCAAACAACATATATTCTCAATCAAGCAATCATACATCACCGCATTCACGGTTAACAAGCAACATGCTTTTGGGGTTGTGAAGGGTCGAAGGCTCCGGGTCCGGATGGTTTTACGTTCGAGTTTTATAAGAAGAGATGGGAGTTCCTTCGAGAGGATGTGATGCAATTTGTGCAGCAGTTTTGTAATTCCTGCCAGCTTTCAAATGGGGTTAATGCTACGTTTGTTGTGCTTCTTCCAAAGAAAGAAATTTCGCAAGGGGTAGGCGACTTTCGACCTATATGTCTTCTGAATTCCCTTTATAAGTTACTTGCGAAATGTTTAGCGAAAAGGTTGCAAACAATGTTGCCAATGTTGATAAGTGATGTTCAGTCGAGTTTTGTCTGTGGAAGACAAATTTTGGATGGAATTATGCTCGCAAATGAGACGATTCATTCATTGCAAAAGGGTCGATACAGTGAGGGAGGTATTATTCTCAAGCTAGACTTCGCAAAGGCCTACGATTGTATTAAATGGGAGTGCTTGGATCATGTTTTGAATAGTATGTGATTTGGTTTGCTTTGGCGAAGATAGATATGGTATTGTGTGAGTACGGTGAAGATGGCGATTTTAGTGAATGGGTGTCCGACAAGGGAGTTCGCTATGAAGCGCGGATTGCGACAAGGCGATCCGTTATCACCTTTGCTATTTGTAATTGTTGCTGAAATTCTTCATCAATATTTGTGTAATGCGGCTAATTTAGGGAAGTTTGAGGGGGTGCAAGTTGCCGATGGGTTTGTCATGTCACATCTTCAATTTGCAGATGATACGGTACTATTTTTTAAGGCGAATTTGCAATATGCGGTGAATTTGAAAAGAGTCCTGACATGCTTTGAATATACGACGGGGTTACAAATAAATTATGACAAATCAAGTATTTATGGAGTCCGGGTTAAGGATGCTTTGGTGATGGACATTGCGCGAGTGATGGGCTGTCGATGTGGGGTTCTCTCGATTGTTTATTTGGGTTTACCGTTAGGTGTGAATCCGCGAGGTATGCAGGTTTGGGAACCAGTGATACATCGGTTTCGCAAGAAGTTTTCAGGTTGGAAGCGCGGATCATTATCATTTGCTGGGAGGCTTATACTGGTAAATTCGGTTTTGTCTTCTTTGCCTTTATATTATATGTGTGTATTCGTTGTACCGAGGGGTGTGATTTTGAAATTAGATAGGATTAGACGGAGGTTCCTATGGGGGGTTCGGAAGACAAATTATGTATGAGTAGGGTGAGTTGGAAGGTGGCATGTCGTCCGAAGAGGTGTGGAGGTTTAGGTGTGGTGAATTTGCGTGAGCGCAATTTAGCTCTCTTTGCGAAATGGAGCTGGAAATACGCGATGAGTGAGACATCCCTTTGGCGTTCAATTATAGAGGCAAATATGGGCGCGACACATTTTTATGGCGTCCGAATGAGGTGGGGAGACGACATATATCGGTAGTGTGGCGTAGTTTGGTGGATGTGCAGCGTGATGAAACAGTGCGACGGTTCATGGGTTTTTCAGATTTCATGTGGTAAGTGGGGGATGGTACTAAGGTTTTGTTTTGGCGGGATTGTTGGTGTTTGGAGGAACCTCTTCAATTTGTATATCCGAGACTGTTTCGGATTGCCTCGTGTACGGAGGCATTGGTATGTGATTACGCGCGACTTGGCAAGCTTGAACATGAGGAGTGGGAGGTGCTGTTTCGGAGACCGTTGCGGACATTTGAATTGAGACAATTGCATGAACTAAAGGCGTGCGTGCGGGGCTGGAAACTCTTGGCGCATGAGCAGGATCGCCTTGTGTGGAAGCCGGACCGTAGGGGGTCTTTTCGGTGAGTTCATTGTATGGTTTGATGGTGTCATTTGGGCTAGAATCGATGTCCGAGTTGAATGCCATTTGGAGATTGCAAGTGCCGCCGAAAATTCAGTATTTTGTGTGGTTTGTATTGTTGGGAAGGTTGCCTACGATGGACCATTTACAGCTTAGGGGGATTGTGATTGACGAAGCTAAGGGAGATGTTGTTGGTGTCGGGAGGCGGCAGAAACGTTGGACCATATACTTTATGACTGCGCAAATATGTGAGAGATATGGATTTTATTATTTCAATGGTGGAAGGTGGTTATTGTAAGGCCGAGGACATTATTGGAGTTTATGCGGATGTTATTCGATAGCTTTTTTCACGGGTTGGTGCGAGAATGGTGGTTAGCCGGGTGTGCGGCGGTTTTATGGTCGATGTGGTTGGGTCGAAATGGAGTGATTTTTCGGGAACAACAAGTGACGATGAGTGAATTGTTGTTTCTTGTAAAAATTCGATCGATCTATTGGGCTCGCAACGGGACTGACGAATTTATTGCGGAACATATGTGGTGGGAATGCCCTTGGTTTTGTGAAATTAGACAAGATCCGAGGGTTGATCGGGTGAATGTGGTATGGGAAAAACCACCGTTGGGGGTGCTGAAGTTTAATGTTGATGGGTCATCGCGGGGGAAACCGGGTAAGGCAGATTGTGGTGGGGTGTTGAAGGATGATTGTGGGCGAGTCCTAGCATTGTTTTCGGGGCCGATTGGGGTGGTGGACTCGAATGAAGCGGAGTTACAAGCGATTTGTGCTACTTTAGAGTTATTGTGTGGCTCGACATGGCGTGAGTCGCAAGCGATTGTGATAGAATTCGATTCAGTGATTGCTATCGCATGGGTGATACAACGGGAGAAACTCCCGTGGCGTCTCGCACAATGGTTTTCTAGGATTGATGAAGCATGTCGGTCTCTGATGGATGTTTGTTTTCATCATGTTTTTCGTGATGCAAATGGTATGGCGGATGCGTTAGCGAAGAGTGGGGTCGATCGTCCTTCGTGGGTTCGGATACTTGGGTGATTGGTTGTATGGCCCTTTTCGCATTACCGGGGTACTCTTTTCCTCCATTTAGGATTAGGGAGGTTTTTAATGAGGCCACCGGTAATGTTGACATGTATGATTCTTTCGTAATAAAATCATACATTTTGAGAAAGAAAAAAAATATGTACAATTATTTTGAGCATTACATCTCACTATTAACTTGTTTAATAATTATGATTTTTTAGATATGTCTTGAAACATTTTGGAGTCTTATAAGCTTTGTGAGTTTGAGTTGAAGGTTTTTAGTACACTTTAATCTATATTTTAATTTATGTTATAGTATGTATTTTTAAACACTGCAAATGAATATTTTTTGGAAGATCCAATGAATGCATAGCAGCATATGAAGAAATTTGAAGATTGTTTTATTTTGTTTATCTATAATAAATTCTTCAATACCATTATTTTGTCTTAGGAATATGTTAAAAATTTAAAGAACTTAACTACTTTAAACCTCGCCATTTTAAACTATAACTTGAAGACTATTTTGTTCTTTAAAGTTGATTTTGGTTATGATTTTGAGTTTGTTGTCTATTGTATGTTTCATATTTGCTTGTTTATAAGTAGTTGACAAATCATTTGGTAGGGCAGTGAAAATATTTAATTTAATATTTGTTTGATAGATGTAAATTTTGTATTTGATTTTTGAAATTCAAATTCTTTTTTCTTTGTGCAGGTTATATCATCTTTCTTTATACATATTAATCGTTTTTATAACAGTTTAAGTGTTCTTTTATTTTGTCAAAGTTATTGACGTGGTGTATTTCTATTAAATAGATCATGCATTTTATGTTGTTACTTGTTTTGTTTTAATGTAATGTTTAAACAAAATTTTAATGTTTTTATCCATGTTTATATATTGTTTAAATTAAATGTGAATTTATCTTTGTAAACTAAAAAGTATTTCCATCAACGGGGTTGGTCCAAGTGGTAAGCAATTTAGTATTGCTTAAGCAAGGTCTTGGGTTAATTAAAAAACCGACCGAATTAATCAAAATTTATTCGGTTCGGTTAATATATTTTGAAAAAAGTTCGGTTCGGTTAACAATTAAAGATTTTAAAAGTTCGGTTAATTCGGTTCGACCACCGACCAAATTAACCGTTTGAACACCCCTATTTACCATACTAAAATGCTAGTTTTTTTATTAAATAGAAAAATATTACGACCTAAGATAAATGTTGAGATTTGAACCCATACAAGATAGAATAACATAAACATCCTTAGCCATGAGACCAATTAATAAATCTCAAAATACTAGTATTTAATATATATAATATACCATTTGTATTGTATTTATTGCAGTTTAATATTTATTTCTTTAATTTGAAAATAAATCACTTCCCTAATGACAACCAAACTTAATGGATTGAAATGAAATTTCAATCCATGGAAGATTCTCAACGGGATGCCATTTAATACACTTTGGTGACCGGTGAAAATCTTTATAAATAAATCCATTGTTAATTCACAACTTTGACTACTATAAATATAGTAAATTTTAAAATAAAATTAAACTAATAAAAATCGCGAGCCACTGAACACGCCTGGCTCTGTTGGTCCATGCTTCTTCAACGGGTATTAAAGCGCCGAATAAAAAAACAATGACAAACGTTTGCCACTTAATTTTACGCCTTAAACGATCGTTTGTCTATAACTAAAAAATCTAATTGATGCCCAAACGAGCGTTGCTAGCTAACAGACTTTCACCCCCATCAATTGCAAACGAAGCCAAATATTTCACTACTGTTGTGAATAAAATAAAAAAGAACAAGAAGAACAAAGAGATGAGAGAAAGAGAGAGATTTGTATTATTCTCAAAATATAGACTTGTATACAATGCCTTCAATGAATCATCTATTTATAGGCATAAGAAGTACATAATACATTAAACTCTAATTCATAGAGATAATATTCCTAATAATAAATAAATCAAACTCCTTTGATAAAGTTCTAATCATGATAGACATCCACATACATAAATATTCATAACACTCCCCCTTGGATGTCTATGAAGATAATGTGCCTCGTTAAAACCTTACTAAGATAAAAACCCAGTGGGAAAAAAAATTCTTTAGTGAAGGAAAAAGAGTACACACATCTTTGATACGCATAACATATTGCCTCATTAAAAACCTTACCAGGAAAACCCATTGGGACAAAACCTCGGTTAAGGGAAAAATAGTGCAACGCGTATTTACTCCCCCTCATGCAAACATCACAGAAGATCTTTGAATCTTCATAATTTAATCTTGAATATCATTTTTCTAAAGATCGTGAGGGATGAAACTTTGGAGTAATATGTTTCATGATGTATCCACTTTCAAACTGAGATATACATCTTGCGTTATCTTCACACAAGATAGCTTTTATCATATCTTGTAAAAGTAAATCCACATATCTTTTGGATATGTTGGGTCAATAGTCTTAGTCAAACACATTTTTTGGCTTGCCTCATGCATAACAATTATTTCTACGACATTTGAGGAGGCATCAACGAATGTTTGAAGATCTAAATGTAATGATCTTTGTATATTCATAGATATTTCTTGACCAACTAATATATAGTGCTTCAAGACCAAGAAAAGATATAATTATCTTTGTATATTCAGGGAATGAAACAGATCCAATAATCGCATGGAATAAACATCATGCTTGCATTCACTTCAGGGAATGCCCCATCATTGATAATTGCATGGAATAAACATCATGCTTGCATTTACTTCAGGGAATGTCCCATCATTGATAATCGCATGGAATAAACATCATGCTTTGCATTCACTTCAAGGAATGACTCCCATAAAACTTTTTGGATCAAGAAGAATTTTCGTAACTTGAAATTGGGAGAAGTCTATGGTCAAGTTTTTCAACGAAGAAATATTGCTTTCGGGCAAATATAGACTTTATAATAATCTTCTTGTAAATTCAAAATCATCATGATTTATCGCACTTTAAAATAATAATATAAAGAATAAAAATAAAACCAAAATTTACCGATATTGAATTTCGTCTCAAAGACAATGATGACGTAGCAAATGAACCAAGGCATCTTCTCATAATTTTTTTATGCCATGTCTCTTTCCAACTCATTTGAATACATGTAAAACTAAAAAAACGGTTAAAAGCATCGACTTTTATCAATAGAATAAAAAATTATTTGAGACTAGATCAAAAAGTATAAAAGTAGTCATAGATCAAGTTGAATAAACATAACTATAAGTGATGTGATCAAATTATAAACAACCATAGTTAAAATCAAACAACATTTTGATGAATGTATAAACACATCAAAGTAACGTATTCCTTTTGTCTTTGATTCACATACAAAGTAATTGATACAAATAATAAAGTTGTTTTATATCTCGAATTTATTCATATAAATTACCATAATAATTATAATAATGATAAAACAAATATATAACAATCACATGGCAACACAATCCTTGAATTGAATCAATTATAAATTAGAATGGAATATTAAAAACTCTTGAATAAAACTAATATATTGTGATAAAATGTTCCAACTTGTGAGCCCAATAGCATTTAGCCGAAATCCTTGAGGGGTTTAATTTGGTTTGCTTTATCAATCCATCTAATGAAGTACGATGATAATTTTAATTTTCGTTAATTCAAGAGTTACTTCAAGTATGAATAAAATAATAATAAATTAAAATAATAACCAAATAATAGATATGAATATATTAACTTTTGGAGAATGATAAATCAATCATTATATTAGTATATAAATAAGTAAAACATACCATACTTTCCAAGGTAAGCTGAATATATGATAGATGTAGTCACCAATATCAAATTGAAATTCTTTTCGAGAACCACCAACAATAATCACAGTAATTGAGCGAGCAAGATCGTGCTGATAACGTGTTGTGAATAAAATAAAGAAGAATAAGAACAAGAAGAACAAAGAGATGAGAGAAAGAGAGAGATTTGTATTATTCTCAAAATATAGACTTGTATACAATGCCTTCAATGAATCATCTATTTATAGGCATAAGAAGTACATAATACATTAAACTCTAATTCATAGAGATAATATTCCTAATAATAAATAAATCAAACTCTTTTGATAAAGTTCTAATCATGATAGACATCCACATAGATAAATATTCATAACAACTACCGAATTCTGCGTATTTATTGCTAAATAACTTGGCTCCCCAAGATAAGGACTAACTATTAGACATCCCTTTAGTTAGCCAGTGACATTTTTGCTCTTTGCGAGTTAGTTTTTTTTTGGGAAAGACATCGTTGCCATAGTCATTTTTTTTTTGAATTAAGGGAGTCCTAAACAAAGGAACTAATATCGATCACCACGAGCATAGTGGGGGCCATTGATGTCGCGCTCAAGCAATGGCAGAACAGGTGCCGGGGGCTGCGAGTGGAGATGGAACTGATAGGCCGTAGGGGCAGTGAGCTTCGACAGGGCGTCGGCAACGTGGTTGCATTCCCGTGGTATCCAAGTGAAATCAACGTACCAAGCCCTATCGCGCAACTTGCGAATTGCATGAACAAGGGAGGAGGCACGGGAAACGGAGGCGGAGAGGGCAAGATTGACTGCTTGCCTGCAATCTGATTGAAGTTGGAGTCGTTCAGCGCCGATGGACCAGGCGACTTGCATGCCAACAAGAATGCTCCAAAGTTCAGCTTGAAGATGAGATATCGAGCCAACTTGCTTGGAGTACCCGATCACCCAAGCACCCTCATGGTCGCGAATCACGCCACCAATAATTCCTGCATTTGTTGCGCGTGAGACTGCCGCGTCGGTGTTCAAGCATAACCAGCCAAGAGGAGGAGTCTGCCATGCGATATTCGGAGCGGCAGAAGCATGCGAAGGGGAAAAGATGCAGCTTTGCCCTTCAAAGTGCATTGCCCATACAAGGCTTATTCGAAACACATCGCTCAAAGTCAAACACAAATCCGCAAATAAGAATTCGTTACGCCGTTTCCATATTTGCCAAATAAAAGAAGCAAAAAATAATCGCCAAGGAGCAGACACATTACCGATGCTTGTCGGAGAGGAGATATTTGCATTAACCCAATCGAGAAGCGGCAAGGTGAAGAAAGTAGCTTGGTGTTCAGCCGAGACAATTGTCGTCCAGAGAGCTCACGTGGCTGAGCAATCGCGTAAAATGTGTAGAATTGTCTCAGACGCAGCACCACAGCAGGGGCAAGAGGAGTCCGAAGTCAAGCCTCGACGCAGTCTTTCTTCATTGGTGAGAAGACGTGAATGAAGTACA
This sequence comes from Hibiscus tridactylites, assembly GCA_958450335.1. NCBI lineage: Eukaryota > Viridiplantae > Streptophyta > Magnoliopsida > Malvales > Malvaceae > Hibiscus > Hibiscus tridactylites. The sequence goes on from OY288268.1 coordinate 93,899,097, forward strand.
AGCCATAAGAAAGCCCGGATGCGTTGAGGTATCGGCATGGACCAAACCGTAGACCAAATTTTATCTACAACACCCCATTGCGCTTCGACAAAATTTTTATACGCCGAGCTAAGGGTGAATTTCCCATTAGGCGATAAAGACCACGCGGCTGTGTCACAATCAGCATCAGGACTGGGCGGCAAGATGCCCATGATGTGCGACATTGCTTCTGGCAGAAACAGAGATGCGAGACGCTCACCGTCCCACTGGTTACTGTCTATCAACAAATCAGAGAAATTCAGCACAAGGGGGACTGTGGAGGGGGCACGACGCCAATCTCTCAAAGGCCCTAGAGTTGGCACCCAAATGTCATTCAAAATATCCGTAGAATTGCCGTCACCTATAAGCCAATGTATATTCCCACGAATCGAATCCCATACACTAGCGATTCCACGCCAAAGAGGTGAGCAATTGGGACGAGCAATCGAAAGGGGACACAAAGTGGCAATTCGATACTTTTCGCGAAGAGCTCGAACCCACAGGTCATCAGGCCGACTAACCAAAAACCATGCGAGCTTGGACATGTGCGCCAAGTTACGTTCAAATGAACGTGGAATTCCAAGGCCTCCGAAACACATGGGGCGGGTGATTGCCTCCCAATTGACAAGAGAGATGGGACGAGATGCGCGGGAAGAGCCCCAAACAAAGCCGCGGATCAGTTTATCAATCTTGTCACAAACCCCCACAGGGAGTTTCGCTGTCTGCATGAAATAGGATGGGATGGCGCATAAGACAGACTTGGCAAGGGTAATACGTCCCGCAAGAGAAAGATAACGGGATGCCCAGCCATTGAGCTTCGATTGGACACGGTCAATAATAAAGTTATAATCAGATAGACGTACCCTTTCATGTTGAACCAGAACACCTAAGTACGTGCCAAGCGATAAAGTTTTCTGATAGCCTAAAATCTCACAAATCTGATCTTGGATACATGGATCAGTATTAGGAGAAAAATAGATCTGTGACTTGCGAGCACTAACTTTGTGCCCCGAATACTTCCCAAACTCCTGAAGAATGCTCGCAATATTTTGTGCTTGTAAACAATCAGCCTTTGCGTAGAGAATTAGATCGTCAGCGAAGAACAAATGTGACAGAGGTGTGCCATTACGGATCATCCGAAAAGGCTGCCAAGAACCATTATCAATAGATCGACGGATGGCTTGTCCTAGTTTCTCCATGGTAAGGACAAACAGGTAGGGCGAAAGCGGATCGTCTTGGCGAACCCCGCACTCCGGAGTAAAGGTCTCAGAAGGGACCCCATTCCATTTCACTTGCATAGTAGCAGATGTCACACAGTGCATAATAATACGAATAAGGTCCATGGGAAAGCCTGCGTCGAGTAGAGTAGAACGAAGAAAATCCCATCGTACTTTATCAAAGGCCTTTTCAAGATCGATTTTAAGGGCCATCCATCCTTGTTTAGTTTTCTTCCCGCACATTGAGTGGATAATCTCTTGATTCAAGATGACGTTATCGTTTATTGATCTGCCAGAGATAAACCTAGTTTGCGTTGGATGTATGAGTTGTGGCATGACCGACGTCAACCGACGAACAATGATTTTGGTGAGTAGCTTGTATATGACCGAACATAGTCCAATCGGACTAAAATCAGCGAAGGATTGGGGGGCATCTTTCTTGGGAATAAGAATAAGAGCAGTGCGATTCAAGGAGGGTTCAATATTACCGCCCCGGAAGATACTTTGAATGGAGCGGCAAACGTCGGATCCAACTATATGCCACTGCTTTTGGAAAAAACTCAGCGTGTAAGCCATCAAGACCGGGTGCCTTGAGAGGGGCCATTGCTTGTAAGGCCTCATGAATTTCTTGGTTTTGTGGGACGGCACACAGATTTTCCATAACCAGAGAATCAACAGCGGGAAACATACCAGCAATGCTATAACTGCCTACAGGCGTGGGTCCAGACGTGTAGAGCGCGCGGAAAAAATTGGCAGCTTCGTTGCAAAGAATAGCCTTATTTTCGCACCAACTGCCGTCAGAGAGTTGTACAGTATGAATTTTATTTTTAGCCTTACGCTGAGATGCTATACAGTGGAAATAAGCTGTGTTTCGATCCCCAGAGCTAATCCATTCTGACCGCGATTTTTGTTGCCAGAGAAGCTTCTCTTGATCAATGATGGATTCAAGCTCGAGACGTAAATCATGCTCCAGTGAAATAAGAAAACCAGAACGTTTCCTCTCAAGAGCCTTTTGAGCACCTCGCAAACGAGCCATAATGGATCTTTTTTTAGCACCAATGTATCCAAAAACAGTGGTATTCCAGACGTCCGCGGCTGCTGCAAAGCGATGAATGGTGTTAGACAACGTAGCGGAAGATTGCCAATTGTCCGCTACCATACGATCAAAATCATCATGTCGCTGCCATCCAGTGAAATAACGGAAATGACGCGGTCTAGGTGCATGGCGATCGTAGCCAACATGAAGGAGAAGGGGTCTATGGTCCGATCTCATGCGGAATAAATGAGTCATGCATGTTTCGGGAAAATGTTCATCCCAAAGATCATTACAAAGCATACGATCTAATCGTGCATAAGTCATCCCACGCGACCAAGTAAATTCCGGCCCTTGAAATTCCAAGTCTCGAAGGCCGCTGTTAAAAATAAAGTCTTGAAAATCACGGCTAGCGGGAGTAGAACCTTTACCACCTTTTCTTTCCGAAGCATCAAGAGTGGCATTAAAATCGCCCATAAGGAGCCAAGGTTTAGAGATTGCTGAAGCTAAATTCATAAGATGCGGCCAGAGAGATTTTCTCTTAGAAGAGCTGGGGCTAGCATAAACAATAGTAGTCAAGAAGAAGTGTCCCGAGTGTAGACTAGTAACTTCACAATGGAGAAATTGAAAGTGATGTACGAGGACGGTAACACTAACCGAGTGATGCCAACATAGCCATATTCCTCCTGAGAAACCCAGGGATTCAATCCGATGAGAAAAAGCGAAACCTAGAGAACTGATAACCGAGTCAGCACGTGACCCACTAATGCGCGGCTCAACTATGCCTAGAAAATCAGGGCGATTGTCTCGAAGATACTGTTTAGCGGCTGTCAAAAACTTAGGATGTCCACAGCCTTGGACGTTCCAACACATAGCTTTAATATCCATTAAAAATAAAAAGGTAGAGGATGGCAGCTCAAATCTGCGAAGAAGCCGCAGGGGCAGAAGACGGCGCATTGGCAGCAAACGAGGGGGAAGCAGTAGTACCTGACAAGGACGGATTAACCGTCTGTGCGCTTGAAACAACGCTCTTCACAGGGATGGTTACCAACGGAGCCTGTTCAATATGCTGTTTGAGAGGCAAGGAGTCAGGCGGTTTCCGTTGTCTAGGAGTGGGGGGTGCTGGCTGATTTTGCTGAACATGAATGTTGGGGTCAGCATTCTCACTGATCACAATGGATGTGTGCTTCGATTTGTCAAACTTAGGTGGAACGCGGGCGGACGATATGGGGCGGGAGGAACCGGGGGAAGGCCGCGCTAATGTAGCATTCAGTTTAGAGGAGGCAGGAGCAGCGGGTTGTTGTACTTTTAGAGACTTCTTGACAATCACAGGAGCACGAGTCTTGGAAAGACGAGGATCGGCTGTAGCTTTGCCTTTCGCGCGACTCGCGTCTAAGGCGGGTGGCCCCGAAGGAAATGTATCTGGCAGAGAAGTAGGCGGAACTGAGAGGGAATCTTGGGCAACCATGTTGTCAGAGATGTGGTCTGTGGGAATGTCCTCGGAAACAGCATTTGGCAAGGAATCTTCCTCAGAGATTGGGTTGAAACGGGAACCTGTTTTCAGCGCTGTAGGGTGGCTGACATTGTTAGGCGAGTCTTTGCGTGGAGTCCGACGGGGGCGACGCTCAACCTTCATCCAAGGCCCAAAGGAGGAGGATGCAGGTGATGGCAAGGGGGGGACGGTGGAGCGGTTGGTTCACAGCACATCTCTCCAACTGGGTTGTGCACTAGCGGGCAAATATCCTGCACATGGCCGTATTTGCCGCATTCAAAATATATTGTCGGCAAGGATTCATACTCAACTAATTGTAAACGTCCATTGATGAGTAACTTGGAAACGAGAGGCTTCCCAAGATCAAGCGCAACTGCCATTCTCGCAAAACGACCACGACAACCATGCTCGGTTTGATAGTCAAGTTTCACAACCTTACCAATGCTTTGTCCAATTTCAGAGATGATGCTAGGTTTGTATAGAAGGACCGGCAATCCGGGCAAGCGAATCCAAGCCACAATACGATTGGGATGCGGGTTCGACGTTGAAAAATCAATGGACCAAGGCTCAACAGTAAGATAATGTCCAAAGATCGTCCAAGGACCCCCCGCGATTGCTTCGAGATAATCGGCATTGGTTCTGAAGGAGACTAGGAAGTAGTCATTTTCAATGTCCATAAGGCGAAAGGATTGTTTCGGTTTCCAAAGGTCATATAGTCGATTGCGAAGAGTGGTGTAACCGATTTTCCGGCCAAGCAATTTCACTACCACAGTGTGATCCAAGCTTTTAGCAGCCAGATTTTGAATTCTGTCAGAGAAATCAATCGCGATCACACCATCAACCGTGGAGCGAGTAACGTCGCCTTCGATTATCTCAAGGTCTTCTTCATCAAGGAAGTCGGTTTCAGTAGGGGTAGGCGGTGATTGGTTTCCAACGAGTGAATCTTTATATGAAGGAGGGGCCGGGGACATAGGAGTAGGGTTTACAGATGAAGCATTCGGTGGGGCAATTGGCGAGGATTGGATCCCTTCCATTGCCGTCGGAGACTGTTCTTTGTCGGCAACCGGTTGGCCGGTGTCGGGCGGCTTGTCGTCATCGCAGCGGGCCTTCTTCACCGTGCGATCGGCAGCGATCGCAGTAGGGCGTTTCGCAGTAGGGTCGCTAGGGTTTTCCATCTACTTAATTTGATTCTTTATCTTTTATTGTAGTCTAAATGGGTATTATTTTAGTAAATAATTTTTATTCTTTTGAATGGTCTAAATGTGATTACAAGGTAATATATGTTCAAACATATTCTTAACTCTTTGACAATGCACATATACTTTGTAGACAAAGCGATTTGAACATGTGTCTCCTAATATGAACATTATCCGTCTTTTCTACTCAGACACTTGTTGAGTTCTTTAGTAAATAATTTTTAAAGGATGCTATTTGTTTAAATAATAAATAAAAGAGGCATATTAGGATAATGATGCTTGTTGGGTGACTATTTTTAAAATGAGTTTTATTTTGATACATAGTCCGTGTAATAAAATTTATACAACATTTCCTTAATATCTAAAACTTAACTTTAAAACTCTAAATTATAAATCTAAACCTTAAATTCTAATCTTAAATTATAAACCTTACATCCTAAGCTCTAAATCCTTAACCCCTAAGTTTAACAAGTATATGTAAACTTTAATTTACACGAACTATATATCAAAAAATTTCTCCTTTAAAATTCGAAGGTAAGATTTTAGTGTAGGGTGTCTTTTCTACTTTGCATATGTTCAGGATGATTTTAGTTACCACAATAATAAATGAGATTGAGAATCATGCACATCTAGTCAAATGAAATTTAAGTTATAAAACAAGATTTATTAACTTGATTAAATTTTTTTGTCAATTTTATCCAACTCGACTCGAAAATGTTCCCTTCACAAAATAATAGAAAATCTGTCGAATTTCAAATAAGGGTAAAGTACATAAATAGTCACTAAACTATCATAAATAATACAAATTAGTCGACAAAGTTTCAAAAGTTACATAATTAGAATTATACTTTAGTTTTTGTTATAAAATGGTCACCGAGTCGTTAACTGCCATTAAATAGGTGATGTGGCAGTTAAGAAAATTTATATAATAATACATTTAATCCTTCATATTTAAATATTCAATCAATTTAGTCCTAATTTGAAAGTATGAGAAATTTGTGGGACTAACTCCCTAATTTTCCATTTTGTTTTATAATTTAATCACTTTTCAGCTGCAAATTCATCAGCTATACATCCATCTGTTGGAACTTTTAAATAGAACAATTTAAAGGTTAAAACTCCATTAGATCATACCAAAAGCAAGTTTAAAACTCCCCGCCGACTCTGCCTCACTTTCGATTTGCTTGGCCCCACCTCCCCCGGTTCATATCACGTGCTCTAATTTCCAGAATAGCCGCCCTCGCCACCCACTAATGAATAACACGTGTACATACACAGTAAGCAGTAACCCTCGTGGCTGGATGTTATTGGATATGCATTTTGTTTGTACCCGCACATAATTTAGGATTAACTTCACTTGATGTCCCTAGACTATTGTCCAGATTTTACTTTGGTCTTAAATTTTTGACATTCTCGGATTATCAATATATCAATCAAATCCTTTCATCCATTAGCTTTAGTATTAAATTCTAGCTCAAATACAGTGTAAAATATTTAAGTTTGACATGTTATAACAAAATAACTTTAAGCATTGTTTAATTTACTCATTTATTTATAATTTTCTCAGAATGTAATGGAGGAAGTATCAAAAGACTAGTTTAAATGGTTTTCAATAATTAATATTGTGGTGTGTCACTGTTTTCATGTTCTAAGCAGAGACGGACCATTATTATTGCCAGTGGGAGCTTTGCCACCCCCCCTACCCGCACATAATTTAGGACACTTGATGTCCCTAGACTATTGTCCAGATTTTACTTTGGTCTTAAATTTTTGACATTCTCGGATTATCAATATATCAATCAAATCCTTTCATCCATTAGCTTTAGTATTAAATTCTAGCTCAAATACAGTGTAAAATATTTAAGTTTGACATGTTATAACAAAATAACTTCAAGCATTGTTTAATTTACTCATTTATTTATAATTTTCTCAGAATGTAATGGAGGAAGTATCAAAAGACTAGTTTAAATGGTTTTCAATAATTAATATTGTGGTGTGTCACTGTTTTCATGTTCTAAGCAGAGACGGACCATTATTATTGCCAGTGGGAGCTTTGCCCCCCCCCCCCCTCAAAATCTGATAAATAAGTTTGTAGCCCTTTGAAAATTTTAAAAAATTAATTTGTCCTATTAAAAAATTTAAAATTTATTACTCCTATTATATTTTAAAATTTTGAATATTTTAAATTAAATTTCCTCCTAGATTTTAAAATTAATCATCAAGGCTCAAAATTTTTAAACTTTTTTATTTAAACCCCTAAATGTTTAGAAAAGTTTAAATTATATCCTTCAAAAATTTTAAAATTTCAGTTTAAACGTCTAAAGGTTTTAAAAATTTTAGGCCTTTCGGCGTGTGTTGCCAAGACCCGCCCTTGATTCTAAGAACGCTTGAATCTAAATTTGAATTGACATTTAAACTATAATTAATACAATATGTATCTTTTAAGGATTCAATTAAAATATTTTAAAATTTAGAAACTAATTTAAAATCTGGATTATAGTTTGGGACATTTGCCATTTGGTACAGTTAATCCCAGATTTAAATGATAAGAACAGGAAGAAAAGGAAAGGAAGGCGAATTGCAATTTTGGAGAAAAAATAACCAAAAAGATTTTCCCTGAAAACGATGCATAATATGTTCTCAGTTGACGATTTATCGGACTCATTTTGGGCGGCGCCGGCGGGGATGAACCGAAGCCAATCGGAGTGGGCTTTCGAGAGTTTCCTTGAAGAGTTTGCCGGTACTGGCGGAGCGATCCCGGTGTCGCGTTCGAGTGAGAGTGTGATTGGTCCCTCCGTGGCGGAACCTCAGCTGTCCGTTTCGAAATCTGAAGACGGCGATGGCGATGATGACGTGGTGGAGATCAAAAGGCCTGGTAATCAGAATCATAGCTCTGCTCCGTCCGCTCTGAAACCGACGGTCCCGATTGACTCTGACGACGTCCAGGCGATCCTCAAGAGCAAGCTCGAGCAAGCCTGTGCTGTTTTTGCTCTCTCTCGTGTATCACTCTTTCTCCGATTTCTATTTCCCAATTGGATTCATTATTGTATAATTTAAGTAATCTAATTGTGTATCTTTTTTTCTATTGAAAAAAAAAATTATCCAGGCGTCAGCTGTGAAGGCAGAAGCTTCGTCTGCCCAACCTGAAGATCAATCGCTTCAATCGAGATCCCAAGTTCAAGGTAAGCTTTTGCTTTGCATTCCTTTGATTTGACTTTTTTTTTTATTTATTGTAATGATTTGAGTCTTTTGGACTTTTCTTTCTTTATCTAATGCAATAGATAGAGCTATTTTAGATTTAGACCAAGGATGAAGAAACGTTTACGTTTCTTATTCTTATTTGCGTGACTCTGTTTGGCATTTGAAATGCAACTCCTGTGATATAAGCATATGAATCACGCCACCCTGTAAATAAATTTTAGTTATTTTCTTCTGTGTCGGATTTTGCGGAGCCAATTTAGAGTTAATACAAAGGGGGTAATTATATTCCTGAGCAGTAGTTAGATTGTAAGGGAGTCAATTAATATTAAAGAGCTATGATTTGTGTAAAATTTTGCTTCCGTGTTAGGGTGCTTGTATTTCCGCGAATTGATGGAGTGTAGTTGCCAGTTGGGATTTGGGAAGATTACTAGTCATATACAGGGTGATAAGCAATCTTGCTCACAAGTATGATTCATTGTAATAGGAGGCTGCAACATTGATCGAGTTTAATTTAATTTCTAAATGACAGTCAAACCCTTGCATATGAATTTGAATCAATGTGGTTAACTACATCACCGATTCATTGGCTTCTTGGTGAACTGTAGGAAAGCGTTCTTTTCATTTAGTTTTTACAGGAACCATTCTATATACATCATGCATGATTGTTCCTAATAACAGTAAATTAGTGATAGTCATATTTTAAGTTTATATGAAGTGCAATGTGATTTGATCTTGGATTCATGCTTGTGCTGAAAGAGCGAAGGAAAAGGAAATGAGAAAAAAGATGGAGGGGTACATAAAAATTGAATTAATTTGCTTTACTAGATTGGATAATTTTACATAGCCATTCAAACAAGAAACGGAACAGTAGCCTGCTTACATTTCATTTTCTTCTCCATTTTCCTTCCTTATTTTTATTCACATTTTCTAATACTTAAGTGCTACAAGATATGCTAAAGAACTTGTAGTTCTTCATGCATTAATTTGGTTCTCCTCTTTCCATGACTAGTTTACATATAATAATATCTTGCTGATACAAATTCTACCATTGAAGGTTCCTCAAAGACTCAAGGACAGGGTGAACCAGATGCTACACCTTGTGGATTGCCGGCTGTGTCAACTACACAGAAAAAAGCAGGGGTACAAAGGAAGCAAACAACAAGCGTGTCGTCAGGAGAAGATTCAGATGATGAACTTCAAGATACTGAAACCACTGACAACCTGGATCCGGCTGATTCAAAACGTGCAAGGAGGTAAACATGTTTTCTATTTTTTGTCCTGTATTATTGATTGGTTTGAGGATTTGCAATGCTATCTTTCTGTTCTTTATTCTCTTTTGCTTAACATGTTTGATTTCTTTTTCATATCTTTTTCTTTGCCCTAATTAAAAGGATAAGTATTTCTTCTAAGTAATAGCTGTAAGACTAATTTGTTATCATCGAAGGAATCAAATATTTATTCTGCAAATAGAACTCAAACTTATGATTCTATACCACTTAATAGAACAAAATTCTATTATCCGTTTCTAGAATTATTAAAAAAACACAAACGTTCTAAGCAGTAATAACCTATCTCACTGCCAGACTTGTAAATTTATAAATTCGCGCTAAACTTAATCTTCACTTCGTTGATGCAATCACAAAATTCCCTGAACTAATTGGTACGTTGGTGATGGATCAGAATGCTGTCAAACCGAGAATCAGCTAGACGCTCTAGAAGAAGAAAGCAAGCACATATGAATGAACTTGAAGCACAGGTTTTGCCACATCATTCCCCCTACCCTCTAATGATCTGGTACAGTTTGTTATATTGTCTTTTTGATCCTGCAAGTGATTTTTTTTTCTAGGTTGGTCAACTAAGAGTTGAACACTCCACATTACTCAAGACTCTAAGTGACACAAATCACCAGTATGATGAAGCTGCTGTTGACAATAGAATTCTGAAGGCTGATATTGAGACATTAAGAGCAAAGGTAAACCATCACTGATCACCCTCAAGTCTGCCACCATCACCATTGCCTAATTTGCATTTTCTTATTGTGGGTCCAGTTATTCTTCATTTAGTTGACTTATGGGTCCAGTTGAAACTTGAAAATTTACTTCCACATAAATGACTGGAGAATATGTTATTGTGACATCATGAAGTTTGTGAAGATTAGTAAGTCAAGTTCTGAAAAGCCACAGTCCCGTATAGACACACTGTGTGTTCAAGTCCAACTGTTCATATACTTGAAATTACTTATGATTTGTTTGTCACGCTGATATTTATATAATGGATATTGACACGATCTCTTGTGTTTGTTAATGCACTGGAGTTGCATTGTTGGACATCAGATATTAATACCAGTGTTGGACTGTTCCCAACAGTGAAACACGGTCTTGCATCTTTATGCCTAAAACTACTGCAAGTGGTTATACCAATGTTAATTCCGTTTCTATCAGGTTGACGGTTGTGTTTGAAACTTTCAGGTAAAAATGGCTGAAGAAACAGTTAAGCGGGTGACGGGCATTAACCCTGCTATTCTGTCTAGGCACAATGCTAATGTCGGCATGCCTTTTGTTAGCAGTCCATTGGAAGCATCTCCAGTTGCTCCCGTTCGGTTGCAGCAAAACAACAATCAGTTCTTTCACCAACCAGTTCCGGGCATTGTTGCTCCCATGCACCATCAGAGAGTGGAAAACAGTTTCGCCGGCAACACCCTGGTTCCTCCTTCCGTGAATCCACATATTGAAGTAGGAGTGAAGAATGTCAATGAAACATCTGCATTGCATCATACTCCCAGCTCGGAGCACGTTCAAGATCCGATTGGTTGTGGTGTCAGTCCAAGCAGACTCATGTCTGGCTGGGAGCCTCCACAACATGCAGCTGCCAAGAGCAAGAAGCAAAGTTGAATGCCTGTGCCGTTCCCGTTGTGTTTTCTGAGATGGGGTTTGAGATGGTATTAATATTAGTTAAAAATCTATTAATCGGTATGCATTGACTCAACTTCTCAGTCCATTCAGTCAACTTTATTCAGTGAATCATTATGTATGAAAATCATATGGTGTTTATACCTGGTGCTGAAGGAGCTAAATCTGTTGTCAAGGTACTCCAATTAAGTCATCGGATTTTTATAGGTCGTTGGGGCATGTTTTAGCCTCGGAGATTCGAGGTTAAACTAGACTGTTGTTATTGTCTGCATTTAACATACACTTCTATTTAAGTGCTACAGCAATTTCGTGGTAAACTTTACATTTTCTGGTACTATAGCGTTGTGCATTTTGGTCGAAATTACATTGTAATGGAACTATTTTGCTCGTTTTCTGATTGAACCTAAATAGATTGATCTTTGACCCGACTAAAGAAGACTGTTTTTCAATATTTGGACATAGTTGACAATCGACTGAGGAAGCTTTTCGTGCATTGGTTTCTGGCCAAGACACGCGTGTAAGGACAACAACACTTAATCAAAATACAATCCGTTGGAAGGCAAGGCCGGTTGAAACTTAACGCGGATGGTGGTAGAGATGGTTAGGATGGTATGGCATTTTGTGGAGGAACTCTTCAAGATGATGATGGACGTTGATTGTTGGATTTCTCTGTGGAATCGGAATTTGGGGAGTGTATGAAGGGCTATGCAGTACTTGGAATTTTGGCGCACGTAAGATTGTGATCGAGTTAGATAACCGGGATGTGACACGGTTACTTCAAGGGAGAGCTCGTGGTGCTACTTCATTATATTCAAAGCTTAGTGCGACCGAATTGAGAGATATCTTTTGAGCTTGTCTTTTGTGAAGGTAATCTCCTTGCAAACGATATGGCAAAGATAGCAATGAAAGGTACACCTGAAAAGAGAATGAGACATTAATCTCACATTAAAAAGAAAAAGGAAGGTCTTGGCTCTTGAAATATATAAGTGGTAGCACTGCACACCCTATCAAATATGTTTTTTGAAAGAAAAAAAAATTTGTAACAAAAATCTAACTGTCGGTTTATCATAGTCCACCAAATGGAGTGTTAAAATTTTATATAATAGTTGTTGTAGTTAAGTTGGTAATCATATTGATTTCTCTTTATTTATGAAAAAATATATATATCTTCGCTCTACTCACTCCACACTTCTTTTCTTTTCTTAAATAACCATAAAAATTGAATCAGAATATGGCGATCTCAAGTTAATTTAAGCCATCTTGTTCTCTTTCTTTTAGTTGAGAGACGTATATTATCATTTTAGTCCCTCCACTATATTCATATTAAGGATTTGATCTCTATATTAATTTGCTATATATCAAATTAAGAGGGAGCAAACCCTAATAATTAAGGTATATCACCATTTAAACTGTCAATAATAGAGGATCGGAATGGGGGTTTGGCGTGATAAACAGGGTTTCGGAGTCTCTGTTGTAGGTGAACTACATCATCCATATATGGGATAATTAGGGTGTGACTTTTAGGCAATCCTAATAATTAAGCTCCAAGTACCTGATTAGGAATATTAGTTATTACAGTCAATCTTGTCTTTGAAAGAAAAAAAGAAACGCAACGAAAGGGACTGATAACCAAATATACAGAATGAACCTAACATAACCAATTTAATTACACGTCCTGAATTATTATTATTATTATTATTATTATTATTATTAAAACCACTTATCATTAAAACCTAACGAAAAAAGTGATGTGACAGTTAACAGAAATGAGTATATTACACATTTGATCTATGTTACTTAATAGAGTATTACACATTCTAATTGGTAAATTAATATAATATGCAAATAATTGGCGGCAATTGTATGTTTATGCTTGGGTGGGTCTGTGTGCACCCTAAACTTTTCAAAGTTATCACATTTAATTTTAATTTTTACGAGCTAGTCCTTAAATTTTATGGCTCGTGTCCACCCTAAAAATTTGAGATTTTTATGACTTAATAAAAACACTGGGACAAGTTTGAATTACTTTGCTTGAGAGTGTGTGTATGTAAGAAATGTTATGTCCAAAGTACTGGGAATCTTAAATAGGAAGTGTGGTCCAAAAGTTTGCACAAAAAAAGTAGAGGGACGCATAACGCATTGATGGGCGAAAGTAGGAGACCATTCCATGTCTTTGGATAATCACCCATGCAATGACCAGTTGACTACCTTCCACCGACGCTGCCATTATTCATAGGTTTAATTCTCATTAAATTATATTTTTTATATAGATATTTGAAATATTTTTTGAGTCAAATATGTGTTTAACGTTTTATTTATAATTATTTTAAAGGTTTTCTATAACAGGGGTTAAAAATTTTATGTTATCTAATTAAAACATGACATGTGACTTATTAGGCTTAATGCACAGAATAGCCCCTAAAGTTTACCACTTTTCCCAACTTGGTACTTAACGTTTCATTTGGGACGTTAAGCCCCCTAACGTTTTCACCGTTATCCCATTTTGCCCCAAACCGTTACTTTTGCCGTTACAAAAAAGTTTTCAACCGTTAAAAAAAATTTCAACCAATAAGATCGCGCCACGTCAACTCCTCTTTGATAGAGTAACCCACCTGATTTTATTAAAAGGGTAAATGTCATGTCAAGTCTCCTATGTTTATTTTTTTATTCAATTTAGTCACTAAAAAATTTATTTTTACCTAAAATTGACCCCTATTTGTTTCTATTTTTTTAATTTAGCCCAATATTTGTTATTAATAATAATATTGTTTTATTTAAATGGCGAATTCATCCGCTCCCAACTTGACGGCCTCTTTGCTTGCTCTTATAAACCGGGAAACAGCTCCCCTCGTGTACTCGTTAGCTTCTTTCACCGTCATTTTCTTGCTCATCTCGTTAGGAAAACTGCTCAAGAAATGGTCGCCGTTAAGAACAGCTGCCAGCTGAACTATCTCACCCTCAAAAGTGCCAGCCCAAGCATTTCTATGGGTAAATTTTGAAAAGAGAAAAACACACATTATGATCAATGCAATTTATCTTTATTAAAAATATTTTAATTTTAAATTAGTAAAATGTAATTTATATAAAAAATTGTTTAATGTTAAATTAGATAAATTAAGAGACTAATTTAATATTAAACTAATATCAAATTATTAATTTAGGACGTAATGGGACTTAATTATAAAATTAATTTATTTTGGGACGTAATTGGAAACTATTTAGGATTAACATTTAATTTATTTTGATGGGTCTAAATTATAAATCTAATTTATTTTGGAATTGCAAAAAATAATATAATATTAAATTAGTAAGGATTAATTTATCAAAAATTACTAATTTAATATTAAAATATTTAATTTATTTTTTTATTAAATAGTAACATTTAAATAAAACAATATTATTATTAATAACAAATATTGGGCTAAATTAAAAAAATAAAAGCAAATAGGGGTCAATTTTAGGTAAAAATAGATTTTTCAGTGACTAAATTGAATAAAAAAATAAACATAGGAGACTTGACATAACATTTACCCTTTTAATAAAATCAGGCGGGTTACTCTATCAAAGAGGAGTTGACGTGGCGCGATCTTATTGGTTGAAATTTTTTTTAACGGTTGAAAACTTTTTTGTAACGGCAAAAGTAATGGTTTAGGGCAAAATGGGATAACGGTGAAAACGTTAGGGGGCTTAACGTCCCAAATAAAACGTTAAGTACCAAGTTGGGAAAAGTGGTAAACTTTAGGGGCTATTCTGTGCATTAAGCCGACTTATTATTATAACTTTTATTTAAAAATAAATAAAAAATCTTTCATTCTAAAAATATCTTAAAATCTTTAAACTTTTTATAAAATAAAACCCAATCACTAAACCCTTAAATTTTTCTCTTATAGCCATTGATTCACTACCACCAATCATTCTCCCTTCTCCCATCCCCCACAACCGATAACATTAATCTTACGTCGTCACAAATCGACAAACGAGCGATTAAATGAACAACGAATGTCGAACTTGAAAACTTCACTCTGACAACAAACAACTAATGAACAAACAATGAATTAGGCCTTGTGACTCGTATTCCGTGAGGAGGAGACCTTACTACTGAGTCGGCGGGGTGGTGTTCGACTATAGTAGAAAGGAGATTTGTGAATTATTTTAAAAACCATTGAAGTTTTGGTTTTTTTTTAAATATTTTTTTTATTTTTAAGAAACAAATTAAATGAAAAATAAAAAGGCTTAGGGTATCATAAGCTTATAAACTTAAAAAAAGAATTAAGTCCTTATATTTTAATATATCATCAATTCACCCCTTTGAGTCTTTGACCAACGTTGCTAACCATTTTTTCTGGGTCAATTGGTGTTATGTGTCGTGTTACAGTGTTGTCACTTGACATTTTTTAAAAAAATAATTAATTTATTCACCAAATTCTTTAAAAATTCTAAAAATCTTATAAAACAATTTTCTAAAAAATCTTGTAAATGTCACATGATAGAATTGTATTGTGTCACATGGCAGTAATATCTTAAGAAAAAACCGTCAAAAATTGATCATCAAAATTGGTCAAAGGGATAAATTGATTTAATTTATTGGTTGGAGGGCTTAATTGGGTGAAAAAAAAAACAATGTCTTAATTATTTTTTTTCTCAAAAGTTCAAGGGCCTCAAGCACCCTTAGCCAAATAAGAAATAGGCTATGTGTCATATTTTAATTGTATGATGAAAATATTTTAACGATCATTGAGAAAAAAACCTTAAAGTGATTACGAAATAAAACATTATGCACCTATTTGCAGGGGCGGAATATTGCAGGGTTCACCGAGATGTGGCCCTTGCCAACTTTTTCTTTTCAACAGTAATAATATACAGTTTTTTTAAAAAAATGTAAAATTAATATTGTAATCCTTTATTTTTTAAAATTTTATTTTTGGCCCCTCAAAATTTTTAATTTCATTTTAATTCTTTCTTTTACAAATTTCTAGTTTTAGCCCTGTCTATTTAGTTCAAAAAATAGTTCAAACACATTTCTAAAAAAAATTATAATTCAGACAGATTTCTGATGATTAAACCTTATTTTTACGTACATATGTATCCTCACAATGTGAGAGGCGCACATATACTCTTAGATTTGATAATTGTAAGGGTTTCATTTAGGTTGGGAATTGGGTAAAAAAAATTATGATTACTTGTATCAATTTATTAGGTGATTAATTTAGATAGTATATTGTATAGGTCTATTATAGGACGATCTTTTGAATCTTTTATTTACAACGTTAAACTTTAAACTTCAGATATTATTTAAAAAAAAATTGTCTCATCCCACTAAATTAACTAACGTTAATAATTTAGATTTCATTTTGAGATGAGTTCTAACACAAATTTTTCATCCATAATGTTTGAACTCAACAACTTATCTAAAAAAATCAAATATTTGACTATTTGATTCAACAAACACTATTCTTTAAAGCTCAACCTCATTGAAAAACAAATCAGATAATTTAACTAATTTAGAAATATTTTTAAACTCGAATTTCAGAATCTATAACTCTTTTCTCTTTATTTCCAAGCTAAAGTCACAAAGAACAACACTGTTGAAAGCGTAAAAATTCTTTCTTCCAGATGCCGCTACTACTGCATGCGAAGCTTTTTCGAGGCATTTCCGGCCCTTTTTCAGAGTTCACAGTCGCTGCTAACCGATTACCGGTGAAAACAAATTTAGAAATGATTTCGAGATGGACAACATAAATATTAAAAAATATTTTATGAATCTAAAACAAATATGAAAACTAACGGGTTGGTCCAAGTGAGTTTAATATCTTTTAATTAGGTCTCGAGTTTGGAGCATTGTGTATGCAGAAAATTCTCGTCGGAAAACTCATCCACCAAAGTCAGGCGTGCGACGCGAATTAGTCTGAATTACTCGGGGCAAAACTTAAAATACCGGGAGGGCAACTGAATTTAACTTTAAAATATAATTTGGTATCTAAACTTTTTCGAGTCTCGTTAGGTACTTGAACTTGACTTATTGGTGCAAAATATACTCAAACTTTAGTTTTTGGTCCAAATTAATACTTACGGTAAATGTCCTGTTTGAACCAATTTGGACATAATAGTTAAATTCAAGTACCAAATGGAACTTTAAAATCAAATTCATATCCTTGATTGGAAAATATATATATATACACCAAATTGACCTTGAAATCAAATTCACATACTAATATATATTTACCTTTAAAAAATTAATGGAAAAAAAATAAAAAAAGCCCGGCCCAGTTATTTATAAGCCAACTACTTTGGGTTACATTTTACGTTAATTAAATTTAGAGAAAATTTCCATTTAAATCCGATTTGTTTTGTTGTTTAGTTTACATACAACTATATTTATATACATATACACACACATAATGTACCAGAAACTTTATATAAAATGTATATGAGTTGATTTTATGCGTATAAATATTGTTGGTAGGTTTTAAAATTTTCATAAGTTGACTTAGATTTTAAGATTTTTTTTTCATATTAAGTTTTGAATATTTTTTCATATTATACAGAAATATGTCACTGTTAAATCTTTTGATGAAGATTATAGTACTGCACTAAATATTATATTATTTATTAAATTATTATTTCAGCTCAAACCTCGAATAAAAGAATGTCAATGTCACATAATTATTGAGGCAATAAAATTGTCGATTATTTTTTTAATAGCCTAAAAGTAATTACAATGTAGTACATGTTCACAGGAGTGGAGTCAGAAATTTTTTTAAGGGGTGTTATTTTTTTAACGGTATTTAAGAGAAGTTAATTATTTATAAAGATATGTCATTTTATTTATTAATGGTATCATTTTATTTATAAATGGGTGTCAATTACATATTTTTCAATTTTTTCATATACAAATTATATAGAAAAATACGATTTCCAAAAAAATTTGAGGTCATCAGTCACCCCAATAGCCTTAGTGGCTCCGCCCATGCCTGTTCATACATATTTTTAACCCTTTGACAATGTGCATATACCTTGTAGACAAAACGATTTAAACTCGTGTCTCTTGAAATGAAGATCATCGACTTTTCCACTAGAAGACTTGTTAGGTTCAAATAGTTAATTATTCTATTTTATACCTTTTGAGTAATCTTTATTAATTTAACCAATATCAGTATGCTTTTAACTTGTAACACCAATTTAATTTTATGACCTTAAATATATAGATTAGACAATACCAAAACAATGATATTTTTTAATTAATAGTTTCTTACTTTTTTTAATAGAGTAGTTTCTTACTTATAATTTATAAATATTAGTAAAAATAGATTGAGCCACAAGCAAAGGCACTCAACAGACATTAGAGATCAATCTTATAACATAAAAGAGAGTATTAGAATTGACTTTTGCTTTTTTAGGTTTATAGAGTATAGAATATGTGTTAAAATTATATTTTTTATTGAAAAAATTAATTTTTATTATTAAAGTAGATGTTTAACGTTTTATGTGTTTAATATTTCATTTCGTCAACATTTCAAAATTAATCTATTGTTATTATTATTTAATCATTATTTAACATGCGACATAATTTTTACAGAGTTAGTAATGACCCCAATTTTTATTTTTATTTTTAAAATTTTAACGTTAGACAAAAGAAACCAACATAGCTTATGCATATATTATATACATATATAGGTATGGTTGCTGGTGTGAGGTTGCTTTCACGAATATAAATGTATATAAATAAACAAGTGGAATAATGTCAAAAAAAAAACTATTGACATAGTAATAGTTAACGGCCACTTATTATTTTATTATAACTATACTTTACAGTACACTCAATATGACCCCACCCAATTGTTTATACCATTTGGAGAAATTATTAAAATTAAATAGAATAAAATACATTAATAGTTATTAAGTTATGAAAACTGATTGTTTGAATTTGATAAAATTGATAAAATTGAATGACTATTTTATAACAATTTAATTAATTTAATAATAATTTTGTAACAATTTGATAAAATTGAATGACTATTTTATAATATTTTGATAAAATTTAATGACTATTTTGTAACAATTTAATAAATTTAAGGCTAAAGGGGTACTTTTGCCCATGAGTTCGACCCAAAAATGTAATTTCGCCCCTCGTCAAAAAGTGCACTCAATGTGGCCCTCCAGTCCATGAAATCGATCAAATTGGCCCTTTGACCAACGTTGACCGTTACGGTGCTGACGTGGCAGTTAACGGTGATGACGTGGCAGTCCATGATGCTGACGTGGTGGTCAATGATGCTGATGTGGCAGTACACGCGAGATGATGACGTGGCAGGAGGGGCTGAATTGATTATTTTAACCGAATTCAAGGGCATAATTGATTTTTTCTTGAGTTTAGGGGCAAAATTAAAAGTTCGATAACTTATTTAATCTTTAAGCTAAAAAATAAAAACTATTAATATTTAAATATTTATAAAATATTAAAAAAATAAAAACACCATAATGAATTAAATATAAGTAAAAACATTAAAGTTATAAATATAAAAAATTAAAAAATATTTATAAACCATTAGAGAATATTTCGATTGTTTCTCGTTATGCTAGGCGTACTAATGTTTCTTGAACATGTTTTCAATTGAGACATCCTTGTATTAAAGTATTAATAAAGCCAAAATTTTCTTTCATTTCTATACATCAAATATTAATGAACATCAATTTGATGTAAAAGAGCGGGAAAAAAATGAATTCTATTGTTACTCTAGTACAATGTTGATTCCACTAAAAAATAACAAATAGTAATACTCAAAATGACGAAGTCGAATTTTTTTCGATAAAAGTGTTTAATTTTTTAATAATTTATAAAAAAAATTATTAAGTTTTTAGATTAAATTTTATTTTTTTAATTCATAAAATATTTTAATTTTTTATATAATTTTTATTTTCAATAACTTTTAGAATATTTTATTTATTTTATTAACTTTATGAATTTTTATAAAATAAATTGAAGAATATTTTGATCTTCTGTAAGAGTTTTCACTTTGTTTTTTTATATTATTCTCACTTAATAAATTTATTTATCTAGTTTAATATTTTAAATTTTTAATAATTTCATAGATTCTTATTTGTCAACTTCAATATTAAATAAGTTATCGAACTTTTAATTAAAACCAATTATGCCCCTAAACTCAGGAAAAAAAATCAAGTATGCCCTCAAATTCAGTTAAAATAATCAATTCAACCCCTTCTGCCACGTCATCATCCCACGTGTACTGCCACGTCAGCATCGTTGACAGCCACATCAGCATCATGAATTGCCACGTCATCACTGTTAACTGCCACGTCAGCACCGTAACGGTCAACGTCGGTCAAAGGGTCAATTTGATCGATTTCATGAACTGGAGGGCCACATTGAGTGCACTTTTCGGCGAGGGCGAAATTGCATTTTTGGATTGAACTCAGGGGCAAAAGTACCCCTTTAGCCAATAAATAAATAAATAATCAACCGGCTTTCGTCTTTCTGCAATTTCGAAGATATTATATGGACCCAAGCACCGAAATAACAACATTTGGTGCTCTTTATTAACAACTCAATGACATGTTTGGTAAAGGGAGGCTTGAGTTAAAATTAAAGATTTGAGTTAAAATTAGAGGTTTAATCGGTTAAATTCGTTAATTTAAATGTTTGATAAAGAGCGGATTGAAATTGCAGACTGTGGTGAAACCTCTGATTTTGAAAAAGCTGCTAATATGAGCTTTTTAAAATTTGAGGTTTTGACATAAGAGTTACAAAGATCCTTTTACCCTTAACAAATATAAAAAATATCCAAATAACCTAAATTTAATCATTTTTATTTTAATTCTTCAACCTCACATATTTACATTGTGGTATTTGTAAACTAATATTTTTTCTTTTTTCTTTTTATTCTCACACATTTATATTTATATTTATATTTAATAATTAATTAAATTGTATTAAAAAATAATTATATAAATAATAAATTAATATATAGATCCTTCAAATATGTTTAGTAATGTTATATTAAAAATTATTTTTCATAATCTAATTAATATTAATAGATACAAAATATTGATAACTAACAAACTATTCAAATAAATATCGAATATAATCATGTCCTTATATGTTATTTTGCTTGTTTAAATAATCAAACAACTATCAATTAATTTTACCAAACACTTTTATACAATCAGCTAATACAATCCGCTAGTCAAATCAGCTAATGCAACCAGATATCAGCTATCGGTTAATGTAATCAGCTATCAAATATCCACTAATTGCCAAACAAAGTCAATATATTTTTATTTATTTATATTAAATACAGAGATATTACATTCCAAGATAAATATTAAAACTCAAACACATATAAGATACAACAACATGAGTATCATTGACCACTCAGCCAATCAATAAATCTCATTAATAACTCAATATTAAGAGTGCATACGAGAAATGTAATTTTAAGTGAAATATATTTTGATATATAATATGTGTTGAGAAAAATTATATATTTTTATTTAAACTGTGAAATTTAAAAGCAACCTTTTTAATTAAAAAAATAAGTTTTAATCTCTAGACCTTAAGCTCTAAACTATAATGATAAATTTCAGTATCTAAACTTTAACTTTACATTATACTCTAAATTATAATCTATACAGCCTAAACCATAAACTCTAAAGTATAACCATAAACCAATTATAAACTCAAAATTACAACCCTAAATCTTAATTTATAAACCTTACAATATAATCTCATAAACCTTAAAATTGATAAGATCGTGTAAGCTTTAATTTACACAGTTTGTGTATCAATTTTTTTAAAAAAATATATTTTTAATATAAGATTCCGAAATGAAATTATTTTATTTGGTTTAACAATATTGTATGGTGTGATAATGAAATTATATTATAATTTTTTGTAAATGAAATCATATATGAAAAATATCATCACCAAACAAAATATTTAATTATCACAACAAGAACGTTTTAAACTATAAAAAATCAATTTTAAATATAAAATCATAATATAAGAATTTTCGGTACAATTAACCTATTTTTTATAATTATTTTCCCACAATATATTAATACAAATATAAATAAATAAAAAGTCAATAAGTATATTGGGGAAACTATAAGTAGATACAATCAAATATCACAAATTTAAAAATAGGTTCGCATTTGTTTCTTTGCAGGTAGGAAGGTTCTGCGGGTCGGAGAAATCGCAACCGGTTTCTTGTTTTAGTGTTTGCCCGACTTGCAAGTAAAATACTTTGTTATTTTTTCCCCTGTGAAATCCGGTCCCTAAATTCGGAAATTATCCATAAAGTTGAAACAAGGAGGCTTGTCCTCAAAGCTGTTTCCAGAAAGATACCCGCTTTCTTATGGATTTTTTCTACTTAAATTATGATTTTAGCTATTATATCATATATTTTTATAATGTCACAAATTAATCCAAATAATTCATGTGATTAATATTTTTATATAAATTATGAATATCTAATTTATTAGTTGATTAATTTATATCAAATATTGTAAAAGTTTATTATGGGACGATCTTTCTAATCTAATTTGTTTCATTGTCAACATCAAAATTAAAACTTTCGACCTTATTTGAAAATTTTAACATCTCATCCCATTAAATCAATTGATTATTAATAGTTTATTAATAGATTTAGTTATATAATTATCCAAATGACTCTTAAAACGGCTCATTCCAATAAAAAAATTAAAAAGTAAAATCAACATGATACGTAAGAATTGGTTTTTAAGGGCAAATTCATATTCTCATTTTAGATAATTAATAATATTAACAATTTAAACTATTTTTATGTCATTAAATTAAAAATATAATGACCATATTTGGTAAAGAGAAGTTTGATAAAAAAAATAGAGGTTTTAGGCATAATTAGAGGTTTGATCAGTCAAATCCGCTAATATTATTGTTTGGTAAATAGCGGATTAAAAGAGCGGATTGGGGTGAAACCGCTAATTTTGAAAAAGCTCATAATAGGAGTCTTTTGAAATTAGAGGTTTGATATTATAGTTGTAAAGACTCTTTTACCCTTTTCAGTTACCAAAAATCTCAAAATAACTCAAATTAAATATTTCTCACCCTATTTATAAGCTAATCCTATTTTTTATTATTATATCATTTTTATATGTGAATTTAAATTTATTAATTAATTAAATTATATTAAAATAATTATATAAATAATAAATTAATATATAAATCATTTGAATATGTTTAAAAAAGTTATATTAAAAATGATTTTATAGATCTAATTATTAATAATTAGATACAAAATATTAATAACTAATAAACTATTCAAACAAGTATCGAATATAATCATGTCTTTATATGTCATTTTGCTTGTTTAAATAATCTAACAACTATCAGCTATCAATTAATTTTACCAAACACTTTTATAAATCAGCTAATACAATTCGCTAGTCAAATCAGCTAATGCAATCAGCTATCAGCTAATGTAATTCGCTATCCGCTAATTGCCAAACAGGGCCAATAACTTTCCCAAAACGTTTTTTTTTTCAATGACATGTAAAAAAATTAGTGAAGATTTGGTGGTTGAAAAAAATAATGGGGAAAATGATGAAGTGGGTGGTTTTTATTGGATTAGACTATGGCTGATGTGATAAGTCAACCTATGATATAAATTTTTACTAACTAGAGGGAATTTCAAGGTGAGACTAAAATGAGGCGCTACATAAATTCTTACTAACTAGAGGGAATTTCAAGGTGAGACTAAAATGAGGCGCTACATAAATTCTTACTAAAATGATAATAATTTATGATCGAATAAGAATTTATATAAATACATAAAATTTTACTAACTTGATAAGAATTTGTTCTTATAGTATAACTTAAATTCTTATCTAAATAGTAAGAATTTGTGTAAATAAAATTTTGTGTTGGTTTGAATTTATTGCAAATATAAGTCCGTCCGTCTGTACATTTTATTGATTGATGTCGATTGTAATTATATAAAAAATGGATGGACTGTAATTATAAACTCATTTGTGCTTTATATTGATTAATTTTAACTTTGACCATGTAAATTATATAAAAAAAATTAATATTAAAAGATAAAAGTACATCAAATGTCACTAAATTATATTAAAATATCATTTCTATCAATAAACTCTTAAATACTACAAAATAATTATTAAATTTAAACGATCATTACGTTAGAAATAATAATAAATTTCAGTAAATATTAACCGAATATTAATTTTTTACAACCAGAAATTTAGTCTTGTGTAAGAAAACGTCATTAGGATTCATATTAGTAAAAATCAGATCAACCCTTACATAAAAAACTTAAGGGGATTTTTCAATCAGTTTAGTCAAGTTCAATACTGTGTTTTGATTTTTCAGTAACAAAAAAAGGGTCAAAATTTTATTGTTTAATTTCATCTTCAATGGCTGAAGCCAAACCAGTCACCATCTTTACCCCAACCTTTGGGCTCCTGGGATTTTTCTCAGGCGGCTTCCATTCTTCGGAACTCTCAGACAAACCAAATATGGGTTCCCCCAACTCACCATCTTCAACCGAGTTTTTATCCTCAGGATTCATTTCTTTCAGCCTTCCAGTTATAGCAATTCGGCTACAAGGAGAAAGCCATTTGGCCTTGATATACTCAGCTTTCCGCCATGGAGGAATATGCATTCCTTTCTTCTTCAGGCATTGCTTTACCGCCTCGGAAACAATGACGATTATCTTCTGGAGACGGTCAGCTTTGCCGACGAAGATAAACGGAAGCATTTGGAGGAGTGACTTGTACGATTTCGTTGATCGGGCGAGTTCGAATTCTGATCTGAAATCGACGTCGATCAACAATCGTTCCCCCTCGATTATCACATCTATGTATTCATATTCCCCTGCTTATAAAAAAATGAAATTCAAGCCATTGATTGGAATCGGAGAACTGGCTAATTTGAAAAACGAGGGAGAAAGAAAGTACCGGCTGGAAAAGAGGGGGATTTTTCCCAGCAAGATTTGCAGATAGAAGCATCGTATCCAAGGGTTAATAATCCATCGGTAACAATTTTCCTGCAAAATTCGTCTTTGCTCTTGCAGTTCTTGTTCTTCTCCATAATCTTGGCTGTATCCGCCAATAAATTCTTTTCGTTCGCACTCATTGGAGAAATCAAACTCTGTTTCAGAAAAGAACAAAATCGGATTTAAAAAAATACTAGTGTGATTTTGAGATAAAAGGAGGCGGAAGTTATTGTTGTACCTTTAGGATTTCGGATGCTTCAGCGGAAGAAGTAAGATTGGAGTCACCAAAGAAGCCGTCCATTTCGTCATCGGAGCTGTCGCTGCAGCTACGGTTGCTGAAGCAGTTACGGCCGATACACCTAACCGCACAAGATTGTTGTTTCTCGTTGCTTTCTTCTATGAAATTCTGAACCATCTTCGCCAAGCAAACGGAGCTCGGCTCGAACTCAGTGGCGCATTCTTTGCTAAAAGGAAGCTCATCGGCGGCGGCGGCGGAAACGGCACCGATCTTCTCCGCTGAGGAATTTCTCAGAACACTAGGGAACAGCCGCTTGAATCGCGATTTCACCGCCGGCTGCTTCACCGTCTGCGGTGGCGCCACTTCTTCTAGCGTGTTGAAATCGATCGGTTGAATCTTCATCGGGAAAGGCATGTTTCTCAGCCTTTAAAAAAACCGCTTCCACCGTTACCGCGGCCGCTCTTTAAACGCTTGTTGATTCTTCGCTTTGCGATGAGATCAGTATACGCAATTGATACAGAAATTCATATCTTAGCCAAAAAAATAAAATTTAATGCGGTTTAATTTAATCAAGACACTATCATTTACATCTAATTTGCCAGAAAATGCATGGAATAACTTCAGAACTCAACTAAGTAGACTAGTAGAGTCGATTTGCTTAGGATTTTTTTCCTTTTTTTCAGATACGGTTAAAGTTCCCGAATCACGCGACGGGACGAGGACATAATGTTATTGCCATGGGAATTCACGCGAAGATCATGAGTAGCTAGCGCCTCCATCATTTTCTTGCCGGAATTTATTTTTCCGGCGAAGAGAACGAGAATAAAGGTAAAACCCGATGAAATGAGCTTGAAGATGGAAATGAGATGAGGGTGTTTGCAGGGGCGTGGTTCGGGCCATTTATAAAGGGCGGAGGGGATTTAATGACAAAAGTCAAAAACTTTGAAATCCGTTGAGTTTGGGGTGTGTTGACCCGTAAACCCGGTTCGTTTCCTAGTGGTAGTTTTACACGATGCCACGTAAAGGAGCGTGACGACGAGGTAATAGAGTCCCATGGGTCTGTTGATTAAATTTGGCTTAATTCATAGTTTGGCTCCTGAATTAAATCTATATTTTTTATTTTAATTATATTTTTTTACAAAATTTGGCTTAAGTCATACTTAATTTAATGACTAAATTGAATTTAATGACTATCAAAATAAAATAAATTCATTGTATAAAAAATATGCACATTTAGTGATAACAAATGCACAAATTAAACAAAGTTTTTTTTAATAGTCTAAAGGTGATTACAAGGTAGTATCTGTTCATACATATTTTTAATCATTTAAAAATACACATATATCTTATAAACAAAGCGATTTGAACCTGTGTCTTCTTGAATGAAGAGCATCCGTTTTTTTACTAAGACACTTTTTGGGTTCAAGATTAAACAAAGTTGTAACAACACATTTGATCTTATCTTTAATCACTCAATCCTTCTAAGTTAAGAGGACTATATTTAAACACTTGAGAAAGTATTTTTTATCAAATAAGTATTTAAAGTATAATTTTTGGTTAAAATAAGTACCTAAAACATATATTTTTGTCAAAATAGGCACTTAATATATATTTTAATCAATGTCATATGTCAACTTTTAAGAACTTAGCTGAAAAAATACATGTACTCTAGCAGGGGCGAAGCTGCCTTGGGGCCTCTGGCCCCTGTTATAAAATTTAAACATTCGCTAAGTATTTGTCTAATTATAATTTGGCCCCTGTAAAAAATAAATATTCATATTAAAAAATAGAAAAGTTATTAAATATATAATCAAATATGTGTTGAACTAAATAAGAATGAGCTTTTGTGGTAAGCATGTCGGTATTGCTTAAGCAGATCTCGAGTTCGAGACCTTGTGTATACAAAAAAAATCGCTAGAAGACTCGCTTACCAAAGTCAGGTGTGCGACACGAGTCGGTCCGAATTAGTTAGGGCACATGTCGTCAATTTTTTTGTCCAATAACTACTTAGGTCCCTATAAGTTTAAATATTAGACAAATTAGACTTTGCCCCATAAATTTTAAGTTTAAATACTTAATAAGTCCTTACATATTTTAAATTTAATATTTTGGCCCTTGCCATTGTTCGATCATGCCTGGCTCTGCCCTTGTACTTTCGGTATTTATTTTGACAAAAATAATATATTAATTACTTAATTTTATAAAAAATATTTTAAGTGTCTAAATAAAAAAATAGTATGTTTTAAATACTTATTTGTAATATATTTATTTGAATAGACTTATTTGTAATATAAGCTTTGTCTAAAACCCCGATACATTTAAGGACCGAATGATTAATAAAGCTATGAACATAAGCCAGTCTCGTGATACGGAGGTTTTGAAACTGATTCATGATGGTCGCGTGGGGAGGTTCGGTAAACTATCTTTTCCATGGTCTGACAAAACACTGTACAAACAGGACGGCAATTTTGTCATTTTACCCTCTTTAAGTAAAAATGGATCGTTTTTATATATTATTACTGCAGTTTTTTAATTTCATAGGTAAGTTAAGAAAGGGTCACCTATTTAATCTTCAATTTTTTTATAGTTTAGGTTTATTTTATGGTTGATGTTTAGAATTTGTGGCTCTTACTCCTAATAAAGTCGTATCTAATATTTAAATTTAAACAATTTTTATCTAAGGGGAGGGCAATGGCGAATCTAGGGGTGGGCCTACCTAGGTCATGGCCCATCCCATTCCACTAAATAAATTTTTATTTAGTCTCAAAAATAAAAAATTTAAATATTTTTGTTTAATTTTATGGTTCTTAAATTAAAAGTTTTTGGTTCCATTGTTCTTAAATTCAAACTTGAAAATCACCACAATTTTTATCATCCCATATAGGAGTGTAAATATATATAACATTCGATGGACTATTCATATAATGTTTGTTTATTAAGTTAAATAAACGAGTCTGAACAATTTTTTTATGTTCATTTAATAAACGTGAACACGAACAAATGTGTGTTCGGTTTGTTTATGTTTATGAACAAGCTCATTTATTTATTAATGATATTTTTATAAAAATACTAAAATATAATCTCTTTGATTTTACATGTAAATTTCAACTCATTAATCTAAGAAATATATATCATATTTGCAATTACTATTGATAATTTGAAAAAACAAGTTATGGACAGTGTGCTCTAACGTCTTGTTTGGTACATTAGATGTGAAAGAAAAGTGTTGTGTATGAAAATATGGATGAATGTTTTGCTACTACATCAAAATGTTTGGTTTGTTGAGAATTGTGATATATATTATTGACACTATATTCAATTTTAACTGTACTATATTTTATTTAATAAACAAATAAAATAAAATAAAAAGTTGCACAACCAATATTTGTTTAAATTTTCAAATATCATTTTTAAGGAGATTTGACAAATTCATAACCATAAACTTTTGAATAAGAAAAAAAAACTAAGTTATTAAATAATTGATGTTTTTTATGACATCCAAAATAAGTAAAGAATTAACCACCGATACTAATATTTAATAAAATATATTCTTATAAATAATAATAAATAAATATAAATTTTAAATACATTAATATTTATTTATATTGTCGTAAATAAGCTATTAATGTTTATTTACACAGTTGTAAATAAGTATTGATTTATTTATACCTATTTATGTCCGTTAACATAGTTGTATTGTTTTTTAAATTCTTATTCTATTTTTAATTGAAAATTGTATATACGAGCTATGTTAGATAAATCTTTTTTTATTTATATTGACTCAATTAATGTTTTTTTTTATTCACCACTGGAGGAGGGGGATTTGCTCATATTGGGGTTTGAAACCACAACCTAAGAGACCGGAGGGGGGAGGGGGATTTGCTCATAATGGGTTCTGAAACCACAACCTAAGGGAGAGAAGGATGTCAACTAAAAACTTTAACCACTTGCTCAAGAGATTGTTGACTTATAATTCAAATTTGAGTTCTATGTGTTCAATGAGCATTGTCACAACATCAACACTTCTTGGTACCTATATAATCTTTAATGATTCTTCAAATAATAAATTGATACTAATGTTATGAATATTTATATATGGTGGATATCCATGTATTAAAAGCAACTTTAATGTACTTTATTATTATGGTTTAATACTCATTAGAATTATAGTTTATTCTTATTACTACAAATATAGATATTGGAGAAAATATTGTATACAACATTACATTGAAATAATACAAATTTCTATATTTATCTCATCTTGTTTTTGTTTTTGTTCATCTCTCTTGTTTTTCCTTACTTTATTTATATCATTTAAATAATAATTCTTAATTAATGGAATTATCTTAATAACTCATTTTAATATATTCTTTAAAGAAAATTACCTAATTAGACATGTTATTTAGTTACAACTAAACATATTAATTATGATTTGAAATTGAAAATTCAATATGTTTAACTATAATTTGATATGGAATCAACTTGTTTTAATCATAAAAATAAAAATAAAAATGAAATTCAAATTTATTTTATCCGAATTTAAAATAACTCCAACTGAAAATGACTAAAATTTAAAATGATACGGATTCATAATTATCATAGCTGAAAATAATTGAAATATAAAATGGTCGGAACCAAGTGTCAAACATAAGTGATAAACTCAAAATGACAGATTAATCAGTGCAAAGTCCTGGAGAATAATAAGAGTAACAAAAAAAAATAATCTCAATTAATCCAACTCAACTTCTATAATTACCTCAATAATTATTACTAGAAAAATGCAATGAAAGTGTTGAGTATTGGGGGTAAAAGAATGATGTATTCATTTGGTCGGTTGATCAAGCTACTCAGTATTGTTTTATCATATTCTCTTAGGTTATGAGTTCTAGACCCACTAGAAACACTCTATTTCTTTCTTTAGAATCTCGAATTTCTCTATCTTCTAGGTAGGATTAGGATTAAAATTAAAATTTGTCAAAGAAAAAGAATAGTAAATTAATGGAAAGGTGGGATGTGAAAACAAAATATTAAAGGTGTGTTCAACAATACTTCTTCAACAGGTGTTGGAGCTTCAATCGAAAAAATAATATTGAACAGGTACAAATAATGCGTTGAACGGACATTTCTTTACCGAATTTGGCGTCAAAATAAACGTTTCATCATAACTAAAAAATTTAATTTCTCAAAAAACGACGTTGAAGGTCGACGAACTTTGGAAAGTCCTTGCTGGCCGGACCTAAATGGGAAAAAGGTGAGGTTGGTTCACAATTAATGACGGTTGCTTTTATTGTTCTTTTGGGATGTTAAAGTAAATCGGGAAGACTGTGGGGGGCTAAATAGGGAAAACAATGGAAATTTCCTTACGTGGCACAGAAAGAGTTAACAGGTGTCGTTTAGGATTAAGATGGACACGCGTTGGGCTACAAATGGATGATTATTTATTGTTTCTTTTGAATAAATTTATTGTTTTCTTTAGAATGGATTATTATTTATTGTTGATGTATGAATTGTATGATTTGACAAGACAGTATAAATTCATACACATTTGACTAAGAAGATTTCATCTTATTAATTATAGTTTTTTTTAATTATTTATAATTTTAAGAAAATATTTTGATATATAAGTTGAATAAATTTTAGTTTATATAAATTTATTAATTATAGGGTTTGTACATTTGGTTTAGGGATTAAGTTTAAAATATATTGTTTATTATTGAGTGAATCAATGGATTAATCAAAGTCAAGAGAAGAGGTGAATTGGGTTTTTAAAATTTGTTGGAGAAAGTGAAATAACAAAAAAAATGAAGAACAAGACAATTTAGAGTGATTCAAGTTTCAAATGAACTCTACATCCACTACCTTAGCTACCACTAAGTATTTTCCAACAATCCACTAATTGCTCTTCCCCTTTTCAAGGCTTAGGAGGTAACTTTTACAATACCAGTCAAATTTTCTACACAAAATTTGACCAAACCCTCACAAAAGTACAAAGAAGAATTTAAGGCAAGAAAGATATCTCTCAATACAAGTTTTTCCCTTTAAGTACAAGCACTCAACCCAAATTTGAATACAAGATACGAATTAAACACAACTCAATTTTGGATTTTACAAGTGATAGAAAATTAGGCACTTTGAGCTTGGATTTTTGTAGAGATGTTTCTTTTGGATGCAATAGTTGTTGCTAGTATTCAAATGACTTCATTTTATACATTCTCCATTAATTTTAGCTGTTTGGGTGGTTAGGGTATTGATTATAGCTGTTGGGACCCTCTCTTTCCACCATAAATGCACTTTTGCAGCTTACCGTATTGGTACACGGGGATCCGTATCGATACTTGTCTCAAAACAGAAAGAGCTGTTGCACAATTTCAAGAAGGGCTTATCGATACGCGTGTAAGCATATCGGTACGGGATAGGGATCCGTTTTGATATGGGTAAGACCGTATCGATACCTTTATTCTCACAAAGCTCACTGGAAGTTTTCGTATCGATACGACAAAGGGCGTATCAATACGGGACAACCAACACTTTAAAAATCTGTTACCTAACAACTGACACCAACGGTAAAAAACATTTAAGGCTTTTCGAATTTAAAAATCCATTAAATCCGTATCGATACGGGTGACACTGTATCGGTACGCCATTCAAACTCCTTTAGTTTTTATAGAGAGAGTGTATCGATACAGATTCAATATGTTTCGATACGGTAAGAGGCGTATCAAAACGTGTTTCTCCAGTGGCCAAGTTTGCAAAAAAGGTATCGATACAACAAGGAGCGTATCGATACGACTGTACGATTTTCAATGGTTTGGCCTTGGAACACTTAGAAAATATTTTGGAGTTTGAGTTTCTCAAACAAGATTAAAGCCTTGTTGATTTTAAATCTTTTGAGGGACTTAAAAATCTATTTCGAGTTTTTCAATTTAATCCTTAACATACTTTGTTATATCAAAATCAAACATAGGTTTTGCATTTACAATTTAAATTTTAGATTTAAATTTTATAATTCAAATAAGAAGGATGATGTAATTTTTTTACGCAACTTGTGTATTGTAATATAACTCATATAATTATATATTGACCTTGTTTGGTAAAGAGAGGTTTGGGAAAAAAATTAGAGGTTTGACCAGTCAAATCCGCTAATATTATTGTTTGGTGAATAGCGGATTGAAAGAGCGGATTGGAGTGAAACCACTAATTTTGAAAAAAAAAACTCATAATAGGAGCTTTTTGACATTAGATGTTATATATTCGAGTTGTAAAGACTCTTTTACCCTTACCAGTTATCAAAAATCTCAAAATAACCTAAATCAAATATTTTCTCACCCTATTTATAAGCTAATCATATTTACTTTTTTCATTTTATTATCACATATTTATATGTATATTGAAATTTATTAATTAATTAAATTATATTAAAATAATTATATAAATAATACATTAATATATAAATCATTCGAATATGTTTAGAAAATTATATTAAAAATAATTTTATAGATCTAATTAATATTAATTAGATACAAAATATTGATAACTAATAAATTATTCAAACAAGTATTGAATATAATCATGTCCTTATATGTCATTTTACCAAACACTTTTATACAATAAGCTAATACAATTCGCTAGTCAAATCAGCTAATGAAATCAGTTATCAACTATCAGCTAATGTAATCCGCTATTCGCTATCAGCTATCCGCTAATTACCAAATATACCATTATTAATTCATCAAATACAAACTCAAAATCGTACAACCAAATATACACATTTGCTCTAAAATAAAATGCGGTTTGAATAAAAAGTTTAATATTTAGAAACTGATTACTAACAACTTGATAATTCAAATTATATTTTTTATAGAAATTCACCCAAATTAATAAATTTATGAGTATTTTAATTTTAAAACACTTGATACATGATCTGATTCAAATTCAACCATGAATCCCTCTAATTTTTTTAGAATAATTGAATAATAATTATTTTAAAATTCAATTTGATTCAGCACCTTAGTATCTTTAAAACATTTTATACATGAATCCAATCCAAATTCAACCTAAAACGAGTCATGAACCCCTCTAAATATTTTTTTAAATAATTGGATATCAATTATCTTGAAATTCAACATGATTCGACTCATGAATATATTTAACATTTTATGCCCAAATCCGATCTAAATTCAACTTAATTCGATTCATGAACATCTTTAAACGTTTTTTTTAGAATAATTGGATAACAATTATCTGAGAAATTTTATTCAAGGTGGTTTAAAGTAGGAAAGATTTCCTTTTCAAGGACAAATTGACACCTTTTATTTTATTTTATTTCCTACCACTTTGATATGAAACCTGGTAATAACATGATATTAGTTGGAGTAATTGATTATTTGATGGGCCATTGATATTTTATGTGGGCCCCCAGTGAGAAGAAAGGACAGCCACATGCTTGATCAATGGACCCACCCAACACACATCTCTCTCATTGTGGGCCTTAGTAAGGGAAGGACGTCTCCCCAATTTATGAGCTTCATATATGTATTGTTTTCTCCTAATTATCTAAATTCCTATTAAAAATGGGTATAATTATGCATTCAGTCCATTTACTGTGATAAAATTTATAATATCCTCTCTCTATATTTTCCTCATAATTTGGTCACTCTTTTTTTTATAGTATTATGAATAGGTGTAGGTTGAAATTGAGAACACTGTTAATTGTTGTCGTTGAATTGCCATCATTAATTTTTCATTGATAATTTTTGTACAATAAAGAAAGCCCGAATAACTTTTCCACAGTAAATGTCATCACTTTTCTGGTATAATCATTAGGGAAAACTACACCAGTGACCACCAGAGATATTGAGGATACCTATTTGAACCACCGAACTAAAAAAACGTCAATCACACCACCAAACTTATTAAATCGACCTATTTGAACCACCCTCTGTTAAAAAAATAACGGCAAAGCTGAGTTGGCATACTACTTCAATTTTTTTAATGCCTTGTTGGAGGCATATTGCCACATAAGCCTAGGGCATTTGGGTAATTTCCTTAAACTGATTGTTTTATTTAATAGAGCCCTAATTGATAGTGAGTAATGTTTTTTTCTTTCAACCAATCTTCCAAACCTCCAACGGCAGAAGAAGAAATTGCAGCAAAGGGAAGCAAGGAAGGAAGAAAAATGGAAAGTGAGAACTTCGATCGGGAATGCTTCTGTGGAGCGCGTTCTCCATTAAAGATTGGATGGAAAGATAGTAATCCGGGTAGAAGATTTTGGGGCTGTGGAAATTATGGAAAAGGCACCCAAACTTGCAATTTTTTTGTTTGGTACGATCCACCGGTATATAATCAATCAAGGATTGTGATTGTAGGTCTTCTAAGAAAGATTTCAGCTATGAAACGTGAAAGAAGAAATGAGAGGTTTATTAGGGTTTTGCTTCTATGTGTTGTGTTTGTTTTAGGTTTAGGGTTAGGAAAAAGGATGACCTAATTTGTGGTCATGTTAAGGAGTTTTGCAATTTTTCTATGTGTTGTGTTTCTTGTAAGCTGTTTTTTAGGTATGATGGAGTTGTTATGTTCTGGTGTTTAGTGTAATGGATTGTGATTGTTGGAGTTGTTATGTTAAGTTGTTTATGATTAAGTGTCTAATGAAATTTTTGTTTATGTTAGATTTGTTGTTAGTAATGAGTGCCTTAAAAATAGAAAGTATATACACAAATTAATCAGAAACATCAAAACATCATCATTTTCATTTCATTTCATAAGTTATCCATAAAAAACATCAACTGTTTTTGACCAATACAACAACAAAATGTAAATCATGGCCATTCCTTGAACATGTATAAAACATGTATACACAAAAGTTAAATCCTAATGGTCAATTGCATGCATTACACACAAAGCTTGCATGTGATACCTATAATCACAACAAAATCAGAACATAAAGTTAATTCCTAATTGTCAACTGCATGCATTACACAAAAAGAAACCCTAAAAATAAGCCTTGAAATGTTTAGAATGGCCTTGAAGATGATTGAGTGACAGCACTCTCTTGAGTGGTGGGGGTGGGCATCCATCTAACAGTATGGGTTGGTGGTGGGGGTTGGCTTGCCCTTGGACTGTTGCCTTGATGCTGCCTACCAGGTTCTTCTACATTGCTCTCATGAGTGGTGGGGGTGGGCATCCATCTAACTGTATAGACTGGTGGTAGAGGTTGGCTTGGTTGGCTTGAAGTGTTTATTTGATGTTGCACTACAGACTGATTTGGTGTTGCAACAGAATCCTGCTGCACATTTGTTCCAGATCTTCTTCGAACCTGTACACCAAAAATAAATGTGTTACTGAACTTTAAACAACAAGTGTAAATTAATAAAAAAATTAACACATATTTGTACAAAAAAAATTACTGGCAGTTTTGATCTTTTAGGAGCTCTAGTGGAAGTGGATGCTCGTTTATATGGTCTAGTATTGGCACAAAGAGGGCCCCTGCATGTCCTTGTATTATGACCAGACCCTCCACACTTTGTACAAGTCATCTTCACACCTTTCTTGGACACCTTAGCAGATTGAGGTGCTTCATCTGGCTCCCTTCTTCTGTGGTTCTTATGTGGTCTTCCTGGTGGCCTTCTCAAAATAGGAGGTAAGACACGTAATTGTGTTTCTTGAGAACTCCACTGGTTCTCACCCCTCACTGGATTGATAAAATGTGAATATATGGACATTTGGGTAGAAACTGAGTAGCATGGTGTCACAAACTTTTCGGGTCTGTCTTCAAGCATTAATATAACAGAAATGGCATGGATGCATGAAATTCCTGTAAAAAAAAATTCAATGATTAGTGTGTATAAACAAATAGATCATTAAAGAAATAAATTGTTAAAAATAAAATTTTAACCTGTTAGTTGCCATCTTCTACATGAGCATATTTCTGTTTGCATGTCAATAGAGTGTTGGTCTTGAGGACCACATGAAACTTGGTACATTGCTCCACCAGACCTCAGAGGCCAACATCTATGTCATAAACAAACCAAAATCAGAACCAACATCCTAACAAACATAAACAAACATGTAATGAACCAAACCAAATCAAAATCAGAACCAACATCCTAACAAACATAAACAAACATGTAATGAACCAAACCAAAACAAAATCAGAACCAAAATCCTAACAAACATAAACAAACCACCAAAATCCTAACAAACCCTAAACAAACTACCAAAATTAGAACCAAAGTTATACTTAAAACATTTCATAAACAAACTTAAATAAACCACCAAAGTTAGGGCACAAACCTAATTAGACCACCAAAGTTTAGAACCAAACTTAAATAAACCACCAAAGTTAGGGCACAAACCTAATTAGACCACCAAAGTTTAGAACCAAACTTAAATAAACCACCAAAGTTAGAAACAAACCTTTGTGATAGTAAGAATGCAGTGTCAAGCTTTTTCTGAATTTTAGGGCACAAAAGACCAGTTAACTTCTCAGCTTCATCCCTCTTTTTTGTAATTCTTTGCATCAATTTAGACCTGATTGACTCCACCAAAGTAATAATTGGTTTGTCCCTAGCTTCAATTATCATCTACAAAACAAAATAGTAAGTGTTAATATTGTAAGTTAAGTATATAAAATTATAAGAAAAAATTAAAGAATTAACCTTATTGAAACATTCACAGTGATTGTTTAGAAGGATGTCTGATTTAGCTTTGAAGGAAAAGTGAGATTTTGTCCACATTGTAGGGTCTTTTCCTGATAACCATGTATGTCCAGCACTTGATAAACCCTGCACATTAACATACAAATAATATTATTGAACCCTACAAATTAAATGCAAAATAAATTAAAAAATTTGTTTAATTATACCTTTAAAGTTTCCATGGCAGCTTCAAACTCTCTCACATATGTTGCCCTAGCAGCTCCCCAAAGTTGGTCTTTCAAAGCTTTTCCTTTATGCTGCTCATGTAACTTGAAATTATTGTAAAGGTACCTTACACATGTTCTATGGTCTGCATGGGGAAACAGTTCTGTCACAGACTCCATCAATCCCTACAAAACAAAACAATTTCTATGTTATTAGTGGAAATAAATTAAGAAAAACAGTAAATATTTATAAAATAGTGTAAATTTACCTTCTGTTTATCAGTCATAAATGTCAGGTGATGAGAATTGTTCAACTCCAAATCAGTCTTTAATAATTCCATAAACCAGCACCAAGATGACTCAGTCTCGGCCTCCAGCATCCGTTCCAGCAGCTGACAGAAGTTGACCCCCATAATGGCCCTTCAAGTGACACCCATCTAGACATATAATTGGCCTACAACCACCTTTGAAGCCATCCTTCATAACTTGCATACAAATATACAGTCTTTCAAATACACCTTTATCCAATTGCAAGACTGTAGTTGTCCCAGGGTTTGAGGACATAAGCTCACCTAGGTAATCATAGAGTCTTGTGTACTGCCCCTTTATATCACCATGTAACTTCTCAAGAGCCAAATTTTTTGCCCTAATACACTTACTTAAATGGACAGAAATGCTGTAATCTCTGAATACATCTTGCTTAAGGGACTTAGAGGAGTAATTTGGATCAGTATGAAATTTGTCTAAGTACTGGTTTGCTATAAACTTAGCAGTCATGTATGAGTTCTTATACTCCTTAAGACATCTATGTTCACCAATAAGTGACTTAATTTTCCAAGTTTCATTAGGCTCTTTAAAGTCTACTGGAGAAGCCCACAAATTCCATGGACACCCTGCCTTACAAACTGCTTGAATTCTCCTATTATCATTTTTTTTGAGCTTAACAGTGTATCTATTTTTGATGCTATACATCTTAATAGACTCCCTCAACACTTGTTTTGTTGCAAACAGTAAGCCCACCTTAAAAACTAGATTGGAAATGTCTACAGTGGTATTGAATTCGGGATATCTAGGCTTCTTATGTTGACCATCTAAATCAGACTCATCTAAACTGTGAAATGATTCAGAATTTACACTATCAGGTTCACTATCAACCCTAACTTCATCACTGCCCTCTACATTAGGTTTATGTGATCCTTCTTTAGTCATATTATCACCCACACCCTTAGAAACAATATCATTATCAAGGTCTTCTTCACTATCACTAAAACCAGATTCATAGGTAGTTAATTTCTCAACTTTATAGTCAATGTCTTCTGAGTCAGAATTAGAGTCTACCCTAATCTCAGAAGACACAGAAACATTATCATTTGTTTCTGGTTCACCAATGTTTTCATCCACATTATGATCATCACTAGGTTTTTCAGAAAAGTCTACCCTAACTTTAGAATTAGAGTCAGCATTCATTTCAGGTTCTACACTAACAACATTACTTTGATAGGGTCTAACCTCCTCCAAGTATATGTGAACATAATGGTTTCTAGGTAATTCCCTAAGCATCTCTAGAACATCATTATCACTAGCTAAAGCTTTAACCTCAAATGAATTTTCAGAAACTTGCCAATACATCTTCATTGGTGAAGTTAATCCTAATCTTCCAATCATAGCAATAACCTCAAAGATGCTCATTTCATCCACATCACAATTATCAAAATAATTAATAAACTGACCACTATATACCAGCTTTCGAGTCTGTAGAAAGTAACCACCATAGTGAACAACTAGGGTGAACATGGATGAAGTTTGTTCTGTCAATATATAAAAAACAGTATTAAAAAATAAACTAATTAAATATAAACAAAGCAACAAAAACAACCAAGAAGAACCACTAAAATATACATATACCAATGCCACTAAATGAATATACCAACTAGGGTGAACATATATATATGAAACCCTAATTATCACCAGCAACTACAACACTACAAAACAACTACTTTTATCATCCAACATGCAGGACCACTAAAATATACATATACCAACATGCAGGACCACTAAAAAATACCCTATGCAGAACCACTAAATGAATGCACATATACCAATTCAATATGCAGGACCACTAAAAAATGAATGCACATATACCAACATGCTAACACTACAACACATGCACATATGACAAAAAGGACCCCACAACATATAATATGAAATTCAATACCACATATAATATGAAATTCAACTCTACATATGCATGAAATTCAACTCTACTTTTCATATAATAATCAAAAAGTGGTCCTGCATGTTCACAACATAACAAAAAGTCAAAAAGCAACAGATTTTAATAGTATTTCGAAAAACCCCTAATCTTATTTTAAACCCTAAACCAGTGAACCCTTTTTAAAAAAATAATTAACCCTAAATTTAACTTACTGTCACAACATTTCCACCAATCTCATTTTAACTAACCCCTAATTTCAACCCTAAATCAGTTCTATCACAACCCCTCATTTTAACTAACCAATTAACCCTTATATTAATTTACTATCAATGATAAAGTTGGTCTTTCACTAAACCCCTAATCGATCTAAGATTTTAATAGTATTTCGAAAAACCTCTAATCTTATTTTAAACCCTAATTGGTATACGAAATCGACATATTTACCAATAAAAACCCTAATCGATCTAAGATTTTAATAGTATTTCGAAATTGTTTTTACTGTGACTGATATATTAACCCTAATTTTACTGTCACTGACATGTTTACAAACAAAAACCCCCTAACCCTAATATAAACCCCGAATACAAACAAAAAACCTCTAACCCTAAATAACCCTAACCTTAATATTGAAAATAATTTTTCAAAAAGTAAAACAAAAGATAAACTTACCGTATTGCACATGTTCTTTCTCTCGTTCGCGATTAACTCAAACCATTTCGATGTCAGTTTCTTCCTTCTCGCAATGCCTCTTCTCTTTGAAACGTCGAAACACACAAGATTTTTTCCCTCTTCTCTTTCAAACGTCGAAACACCAGGATTTTCCCCTCTTCTCTCTGAATGTCGAAACAAAATATCGAAACAAATTCTCTAATGAAACAGATGGTTGTGTTTTGGGTTAATTAATCGACTTTTAAGTTTCTAATATATTTCTTTTAATGTTTTTTAATTTAATAAATGTTTGTTTTTCAGACGTGGAAAAAAATATAAAATAAAGCCCAGTCAACCTTGCCGTTAACTTTTTAACAGCCAACTCAGCATTGCCGTTATTTTTTTTAACGGAGGGTGGTTCAAATAGGTCGATTTAATAAGTTTGGTGGTGTGATTGACGTTTTTTTTAGTTCGGTGGTTCAAATAGGTATCCCCAATATCTTCGGTGGTCACTGGTGTAGTTTTCCCTAATCATTAGTATCTAACTCATTGACTAACTAATTCGAACTGGGTATTGCAGAGACATATTATAAGGTCGACTCTCTCAATTCAATTTGCTCCATTCATATTGTCATGATCCAAATTCTTGACATTGCTTAAGTAATCTAATGTCTCATCCCACTTGCGCTAAATCAATTTGTTGTTGGTAGTAAATGTAATCACTTTAATGCAATGGCTAGTAGTGTTATTAATTCAAACTTACAATAAACACTATAAAATTTAAGAGATCAAATTATGTTCAATTAAAGTACGAGGGTTTAATCCCAAATCTCAACATAATGCATGTGCTAAAACAATAATCAAACTAATAAAAAAATGTGACAAGAAATAAGAAAGATAAAAGTGTCTAATTTTTCTCACAATCAGAAGTTAGGCCCCCACAATAAGTGTAGCCTTTGCTAATTGTACTCTCTTCGCCCCACTAATTATGTCATTTGTTGACTTTTTAAAGAGTTTTAAAAAAATTATATAGTGTAAAATAATTTATATGACAAGTTTGCTTTAAAAAGTTAATTTTTGTTTTGTTGAAAAACTAAAAAAAGGATAAAAAGATAAATTTGTGTTAAAAAATTATTTAAGATTTTCAAAGTAACAATTTGACTGGGACAATTTTAAAATAGAAAAATGACACAATTAGTGAGACAAGAGTATACATTTTTGTGCCAATATTATTAATATGCCTCCCACAACATTTGGGGTTGTACTATGGTCACATAATGGTCCCAAACCCAAATCAAAATCAAAGTGTAGTGAGTGCTTTGTGAAGTAGAAAAAGGGGAAAGGATAACTCACAAAAGCAAACATTTACTTATTCATTATCATTGTTTTGGTAAGTGGCTAGACTTTATTTCAAAAGACCAACCATGGTCTTAGTTTTATCCTAAGAACCTAATTATGTATTTTCTTTTTCTTGTATTTGGTTGATTTTCTAGAAATTCCATCACTTTCAAATTTTGAAATTGAATGAAAGCAACC
The DNA here is from genome assembly GCA_958450335.1 of Hibiscus tridactylites. Classification (NCBI taxonomy): domain Eukaryota; kingdom Viridiplantae; phylum Streptophyta; class Magnoliopsida; order Malvales; family Malvaceae; genus Hibiscus; species Hibiscus tridactylites. Next base: position 93,940,663 of record OY288268.1, read on the forward strand.
TTTAATACCATACCACACACATATTGGGTCCATTTGTATCGCCTTTAATATTTTATTAGGATGAATCCACATACACTATTTACTAATAGTAAAAACTCAAATTTATTTTTTTGAATAAACATAAATTTATTCATCCAAGCAACCTAAAAAAACTATACAAGCCAAATCCACCGTCCCAACTCCCATACCTGTACACTCAGGAAAAAAAATTTACAGTCAAGCATTCTTAACCTAACATCCTGCTTTACACGATTAAAAATATATATCTCCAAACGAAGCATTTTACCATGCAATCTCCCGTTCCTTTCATGCCAAATATGGATAAATACTCCAATTATTTTAAATTTTAAATAATAAAAATCAAACCCTAACTAATTAAGTAATTATTATTTTTTCTATTCGAATTGAACCTAAATTAATAAATTAACAAAAAATTAAATTTTATTCGATTCGACTCATCCGTTCATACAATTTTATTATAGTGAAAAAATAACTTTATGATCAGATATCAAGTATTATTGGATTTTTTTTAAATAACAAGTAACATTTGATTGCTTTGAATTAAAGGTATACAAACATGCCGACGAAGGTTGGTATAAGAGATAAACAGTTTGGTATCGCTTAAATATGTCTCGAGTTCGAGATTTCGTGTATGCAGAAGATTACCACAGGGAAACTCACCCACCAAATTCAAGTGTGCGGCGTGAATCGATCTAAATTAGTCAGGGCAAAGCCCTAAAAACCGAAAGGACAAAAAAAATTATACAAAGCTTCCATATTCCTTTAAATAAAAGTTCCTCGAGCATTATCAAACAATAACATAATGATCTCATCAAATAAAGAGGGGTTATGAGTAATATTTTTTTCATTCTGTTATTTTTTCCTTTTAATAAAGTACATATTCATATTAATAAGACTTCATCCTATTCATAAATTAGAGGGTATTGCAATAACAACTATACCTACTCAACTATCTAGCAAATTATTTCTTGCTAAATTGCTAATTAAACACACTGTTCCCTTACTCATATAATTTTATTATTATTTTTTACATTACATGAATTAAATACATCTTCAAACTCTTCAATCGAAAAATATTAAACAATTAACCGTACTTCATTCTCTTTTGAATAACGACGTTATGGATTGATAAGGGCCTTGGTCTCCTAAAATGATATAATATTTTGCCCTTCAAAAACTTTAAACTTATAATATATTACAACCATAATATTTCACCTTGATCCCCAAATTTAATAATTTAATCATAATCCTTCGAATACAAATTATTAGGGGTGTTCAATCGGTCGGTTCGGTTAACCGACCGAACCGAACTTCCAAAATTTCATTAACCGAAATTTTTTTCATATTAACCGGTAACCGAACCGAAAATTTTTGAAAATTTTTAACCGAACCGAAAAAAGTTCGGTTAATTCGGTCGGTTTTCAAATTAACCGAAATTTGTTAGAAAATTTTGGGAAAATCACCCAAATGGTCACTAAACTATTTTAAAATAATCTTTTTGGTCACTAAATTTTCAAAAATTATAAAATAACCATTAAACTTTCGAACTATTACAAAATAGTCATTAACTTGCACGTTATAAATTATTGATAAATCATTTTGCGCTAATTTGATAAAGTTTAATGACCATTTTATAATATATAAAAAAAATTAATGACTATTTTATAATTTTTAAAAATTCAATGACTAAAAATAAATATATGAAATATATAATATATAAAAATTTAGGTTAAATCGGTTAATTAACCGATTTCGAACCGAATTAACCGATAATCGAAGTTTAAAAAAACCAATAACCGTTAACCGACCAAACCTAAAATTAACCGACCGATTAACCGAAAAAATTTCGGTTCGGTTCGGTTAATTCGATTTTAACCGAAGTTAACTCATGACTTTTCGGTTAATTTGAAATTATGCCTTCGACTTAACTCATGACTTTTTAGGGTATTGTGATAATAATGACAACAATTAAATTAAAAGATTTAAAGGTATAAGAAGTCCTTAAACTTTTGTAAAAAAATAAATTAAGCTTTTAATTTTTTTTATTCAATTAAGCCTTTGAGCCAATAAATTGAATCAATTAAACTCTTTCACCAATTTTGATCATTAAATCTTGACAATTTTTTCTCTTTAGATATTATTGTCATACGAAACACTATAGTTATATCATGTGACATTTACAGATTTTCTTAAAAAAATATTTTTATAAGTTTTCTTTTAAATTTTTAGGATTTTTAAAGATTTTTTTTTGAATTCTCAAGTAGCAACATTGTGACATGGTGCCCTCCATCAACTGGTTAAGAAAATCGTTAAATTCAACAGTCAATGTTGGTACAAGGGTTTAATTGATTCAACTTATTAATTTGTTTACATAAAATTAATTGGATACAAAAAAAATCAAAGGTTTAATTGATTTTTTTTCTTCAAAAGTTCAATGGCTTCTCTTATACCCTTAAACCAAATTATTTTTTTGAACAATAATAAATCAGGCCTTTATTAAAAAAATAAGAACAAAAACAAAGATATACAACAGATCAATCACAAACAATTGAAGTAAGATCGAAACATAAGACAGAACGGAGAAACACGAGAAAGACTAAGTAGAAAATTAGGGGAGAAGCAGAGGAGAGTAACATCAACAAAATACATTATCACAATAGAGAACACAAAACATCCCAACCAATGAAGACATTGGGATCAAAACATGCTAGCAGAATCACGATCTTCACCGCAAGACGCTTCTAATCATGTAAAAGAATATAAGCAGATTAAGAAGTACGAGAAGAGGAAACCACTCAACAAACCATCACGTCACAATCACAAATTGTCGATGACCGAAGGTTGATGGAGGGTGAAACCGAGAAGCTGAGCCAACTGGCAATCACTGCCGAAAAAAAGAGGATGCAACCACAAAGAACCACATCAACAAACTCACCACACAAAACCAAACACGTGAACAAAAAAAATTAAAAATAAAAATCATAGAGGGGGAGGAAAGGGGAAGAAGGAGAAAAAGGCCCCTCCTAGCCGCGATTCGAAAACCTTCTCATCAGAAGACATGACCACAATCATGGTAGAGAAAGATCCAAACGAGCGGTTGATAGATGCACTAAAACACCGCAATCGAAGAAAGAAAAAAAAAACAAGAAACAAGGAAAGGGAGAAGAAAAGCGGAGGAAGGGTGGGAGGTCAACCACTAAAAGGGAAAGTGGCTGGCCGCTAAGAGTAAATAAAAATTTTTTGTCCCTTTTTGGTGCCCATTTTATACTCCAACATTAAAAGAATTAAATTTTAAGATCTAACTCTAAATTTTAAATCATAAACAATATACTCTTAATTTCCTGAACCATGATCATAGACCCCTAACCCTTAATCGTAAACTTTAAACCTAATATTTTTAGAGCAAGTATAAATAGGGACACCTAAAAGAACATATAATTTCTATTCAATGTTATATGCTAGGATTTCTCGCCGGAGAGGGGAAAAGTGAATAAAAAAGGATTTTTAATAGTGAAACCGATGATTGTTTGTAGTCAAATTAAAATAAGGGTAAATTACACAGATCATCACTAAACTTTGTTCTCTAATTTATTTTAGTTATTGAACTTTCAAAACGATCAATTTACTCATTGGAATTAACTTTCTGATCTATTTTGGTCATTTTGAATTATTTTATTAATATTTTTTATGACTTGATATATTTTATTATTATTAAATATATAAATAATTTAAAATAAAAATAAATTTTATGTTATTATTGTTATTAAATAAAATATATTTTTTTTAATGATTCATAGGACGTTATGTTCGTTTATAACTTTTATTAAAGCGAACCTAATGAGTGGTCCTAGTAGAAAAGATCATCTCATTTAAAGAGATCCGGGTTCGAACAGCTTTGTAGGTATATCTTATCAAAGAGTTTAAAAAAGTATATGAACATATACTACATTCTAATCACCTTAAGACTATTTAAAAAAAACTTTTATTAAATCGTGTGTTTTTCAAAATGTATGTATGTATGGAGGGAAATTATTCGATACACAGTTGTGTAAAATTTGGGTTACATATCACCGTCTATTTCAATAATAATCTCCAAACCTTAATCTTAAACCCTAAACTCAAAAAATATATACCTTAAATGTTGGATTAAAATCCGCAATTATGGGCACATATGTAAAATGTATGTTGCTGTTATAAAGTATGACACAAATCTAAGTGACCAATTATGTTAGGCGTGTCATAGTTATTAAAATGTCATGGAAATAAAAGTGTAGATACCATAAGATATATTTATAACTCAAGATATTTATAATTCAATGAGGGGCAGAGTTATAAATATTTAATAGTTGGTTAAATCAACTATATAAAGAGGTAGTGGTCCCCAAGAAATAGGTTAACTTGTTTTTCTCTCCTTCCCGTCAGAGAGTTTTACTTCAAGAGATAACATATCTTCTTGGAAGATCAATACCAAATATTTGAGATTTCAACATCAAGATTCAAGTTTTTTAGTTTGTCGATTAATTCAGGTACACTTCCGCATTCAATTTATTCAGTTTATTGTTCTTAATGATTTGACATGATAGATCCTGAATTTTAATTTTATATTATTTATGATTTGGTTCTAACAAGTGGCATCAGAGCCTCGTCATGTTGAATCATTAAAGATCAATTGATTTATTTGTTATTCGACCTTTCAAATAAAAACCCTAAAGTTTAGCGATTTTAAATCATTCGGCATTACGGTTAAAAATCTTTATACATAGTGTTTCGGTTATGAAATTATGTTAATTTTTTAGGGATTTCATGATTATTGTCGTATAGTTTGATGGGCAGATCTGTTTTTTCGTGTTTTGGATTATACTTAGCTTGGAATCCTATATTTTCTCTTATTATTTTACTTTCTATCAACTAAATAAATAAGAAGGTTTAAATAATCTGGGATTGGTTCTGTTTTTTTATTTCTATTTGTCTTGAATTCCATGTTTCAGTTTCATTCAGATTAGCTTTTTTTTAATTAATTATGTTTTGACTGAATTAGTTTATGGTTTCTACAATTCAGTTTCAAAGGCAATTAATCAACTGACATGTTATACTTTGAATGCACGTTCATCACAATTTATTTATGTGAATTTGGTATTCAATTAATTAGGTTGAACAACATGTTAAAATTTGTTTAGTATGAAGAGCAAGTTGAATTAAAGTAACAGTAAGTTATTTGGCTTTTGGAAATTCAGTTTTTTATTATGTCCTATATTATTTTGTACGACATATTATTCATGCAGTTTCATGTTAAAGTTCTTTAATTACAGCTTGCTACTAGTTCAATTATATGTTGTTAATGCTATGAATTTTAGAACATATATTCGGAATTGATACATATTTGATTCAGTTTGATCAAAATCTTTAATTTTGATAGTTAAGTTATTACAAATATATTAAAGTTTTATGTGATCACTATATGAATAATTCATTTATATGGTAATTTTGATTTTGACTTTTAGTTAAAAAAAATTGGTTGTTTTGAATTCGACTTTAATTTCGGCAAATGCATGCTTAAGGAATTTTTTTTGAGAAACAGTCAAAGATTTCAGTATTCAATTTCTGATAGCCCCATTTAGACAACCTTATTTTGGGTTATTTCGGAAACTTAAGTGTTATCAGAAATTTCAGTTTTGATTGTTACAAAATTTTAAATTTGGATATCGGTATATTTATTGTATATATTTTGAGATAAATTAATTGAAGCATTAAGTCACCAAAGTGACCTCTATTGTGAAAATTATTTTATTTTAAAATATAGAAGGTTTTGTGCATGTAAGTCGGATTATGTTAGTATTAATCGGCCCAAAGGAAGGTTAATAATTAACATTATTACATGTGCAACTGTGGTAATAAACATGTGATAATTATTCAGTTTTATATGTGAGCAATAAATCGGCCCAAAGGAAGATTTCTGTTTGACATGTTCTTATTATCAATGTTTGATTACTGTACCAAGATATCACTTGCAAGTTAATGTTTTGTCCAAAGATGAAATATTAATGGAGTGTCCGATATCTTGATATGATGTTTACCTTTATTTAAATTTATTATTATTTTGGTTATCTTTTAATTTGATTGAAAGATAAAATTAAGACAAACATTCTGAAACAATTAAATTCATATTTTGGCTTCGGATGTCTAATATTTTAATGGATTAATTGAAACATAATGTCACCAAAGTGACCGCTTTTGTGTAGATTAGTTTATTTAAAATATTAAGATGATTATGGTTTTTGTAATTCATGCATTTATTAATTGGCCCAAAGGAAAGTTAATATTTGACAGAATTACAACGACAACTGTGGCGATAAATGTGTGACAATTATAAAGTATTTTATGTGAGCAATACGTTAGTCCAAAGATTATCCTATTGTTTGACATAGTTTATTGTCAATGTTTGATTGCTACAACAAGAGTATCGCTTACAATTAATATTATTGTCCAAAGACTTGATATTAATGTTGTGCTTGGTATCTTGAGGGGAACTAGTTATTATTTTGAATTTATTTGTTTACTTATGAATATTTATGTGATCTTGTTTCTATTTTATTTACTTATTTTTTTTATATTTAGGTAATTTATTTTTGTTGTCACAATATCTGTTAAATACATTCTACACTCGTGTTTAGTGAAACTAATTTCAAGGAATAGAAAAGACACTTACATATAGTATTTTGATTAATGAACATAGACTTTGCACTAAGGAATGAACAACTTGCACCTCTTATTGCGGTAAGCACCCATAAAAAGTATTTTGAGAGGTGAGATCGTTCAAATCGCATGAGTCTAATGATCATAAAACACAACATTCTAGATGTCTTTAGGAGCACAAATCTAAAGAGATTATTCATACTAAGGGTTTCTTTGACGAAATTAAGAAATGTTTTACCCAAAACATTAAGGTTAAGATGACATCACTTATGCTTTCTTTGATGTCTATGAAGTATAAGGGTCAAGGAAATGTGAGAGAGTAGATTATAAAAATTCTTTATATTGCTTCAAAATTTAAGACACATAAGATCGAACTTTCTAACAATTGTTTGTTCTTATGGTTTTGATATTGCTTCCTATACAATTTAACCAATTCAAGTTACAACTGTCAAAGGGAGAAATATACTCTATTTGGGTTCATTTCTCATCGTGTTCAAGAGGAAGAAAGGTTGAAGCATTATAAGTGTAAAAATAATTATTTTGTTAGTGCTCATTTAGTTAGTGTCTTTAAGAATAAGGGCAATAAAGAAAATATTTAAATAAAGTTGCTAAGGGTTCTAGCCAAAAGAAACGACAATAAGTTTTTAAGTGTTGATTCTTTTGTATAAGTTAGGACACATGTAAAGAAATTAAACTTTAAAAGCGAGCAACTACTTCGGTTATTTTGAGTGATACATGGACTGTAAATTTTATGATTCCACAATTAAGATTATTTTAAGGAGAGATTTATAATTGTTTTTTGGATGTTGAGTTTGGAGGGAGAAATAAGGTTAGATACATTGTTATTGAGGAGGAATTGAATTATAATTCAATTCCTACTATCACTTTTGACAATGTTTAGGTTTTCAACCTATCATTAATCAAGAAGTGAATCAAGTACCTCAACAAAACAATGTTGAACGACTCCCATTCATGATAAGGTAATTGTTTCAGAAGAACAAACTCAACAACCTTAAAAAAAAACAAGTGTCATTAAAGAGGTCCACGAGAGGAAGATGAAATACTATTCCAGATTATTATATTGTATTTCTTCAAGAAAATAAAGTAACAATGGAATGATAGAAAATGTTCAATCATTTTTTTTATCAGACCATAAAAGTTCTAACTCTCAAAAGTGAATTGATGTCATTCAAGAAGAGTATAATTTTATGCAAGAGAATAAAGTTTAGGAACTTGTCTCATTACCTTAAGGTGCAAACCAATTGGTTGTAAATGGATATTTAAAACCAAGAGGGATGCAAATGATAATGTGGATAAGTATAAAGCACGTCTTGTATCTAAAGGATATACTTTAAAAGAAGACATTGATTATGCAGAGACTTTCTCTCAAGTTTTATTGAAAGACTCTTTCAAGATAATCACGACGCTTGTTGCTTATTTTAATCTTGAGCTACATAAGATGAATGTTAAGCTTGTTTTTTTTCAATGACAACATTGAAGAAATTATTTATATGATACAATCATAGAGTTGTGTCTTATGATACAATAGCAATGATATGTAAATTAAAGAAATTCATCTATGATCTTAAGTAAAACTCTCATTAATGAAAATATAAATTTCATTTTGATTATCTCATTGGTTTTGAGATAAATTTGGTTGGCAATTGTATATACTACAAGTTCAGTGGGAGTAAAACCAAGTGATACTCATATTACTAAAGAAGACAAATTTAGTCTTACTCAATGCCCTAAAAGTAACCTTGAAATTTAGAAAATCCAAAAGATTCTCTATGCATAAGCTATAGAAAATTTAATTTATGCTTAAGTATGTACGCGTTCGGAAATTGTGTACATTGTTGGAATGTTAAACATATATTTGAAGAATCATATTATGGACCATTGGATAGCAGCCAATGGGGTTATGAGATATCTTGAGAGAACAAAAAATTACTTGCTCACATGTCGGAGTTCTGGTAAGTTAGAGATCATCAGGTTTACAGACTTCGATTCTAATAGAATATTGATGCAAAAGAATTTTGTCACTTAAGCTGCTAATTGTAGATTGAATAGAAAGACCACTTCAGTTATTTTGTGACAATAAATATGCATTCATTTATTCTATAAACAATAAGAACACTTCAAATTTGAAGCACATAAATATTAAGTTCCTAGTTGTTAAAGAAAATTCAGAGTGGTTGTGTGTCTATAGAGCATGTTGGTACAAACTCCATAATTGCGCGCATATTAAGAAACTGTCACCCTAGGTCTTTCATGAGCACACTACTCATGTGGGTGTAATGTTATTTAAGGATATTCGGTTTTAGTGGGAGTTTGTAATTTTGAAAAATGCTCATTCGGTTTAGACACAATTTCAGTTACTTCAGTTTAAAGTTATTTAAGATTATTTTCTGCAGAAATAAAGTTCTTTTGATTTATGCGCACTCTGAATTCAGTAAAGTTGATCTCACTAAGGTTTAGGAGGACCAGTTGGAAATAGACATGTATGGTTCACATTTCATGTAATTTTCCATGCTACACATCCATGATTGATCTATGTCATTTTGACTATATTTGTATACGTGACCATTGATGGGTCCAGTCATGATTGATATGGCGAAGACCGCTTTGATCCTATGTGAATATAGTTGATGGACGAGATTGTTATAGAATACCTATTATATAATAGCAAAATTTTGAGCTCATAAGGTTGTACATTTATCAGGAAACATATGTTGCCCAAGTGGGAGATTGTTGGATTAAAATCCGCAATTGTGGGCACATATGTAAAATGTATGTTGTTGTTATAAAGTATGACACAAATCTAAGTGACCAATTATGTTAGGCGTGTCATAGGTATTAAAATGTCATGGAAATAAAAGTGTAGATACCATAAGATATATTTATAATTCAATGAGGGGCAGAGTTAAAAATATTTAATAGTTGGTTAAATCAACTATATAAAGAGGTAGTGGTCCCTAAGAAATAGGTTAACTTGTTTTTCTCTCCTTCCCGTCAGAGAGTTTTACTTCAAGAGATAACATATCTTCTTGGAAGATCAATACCAAACATTTGAGATTTCAACATCAAGATTCAAGTTTTTTAGTTTGTCGATTAATTCAGGTACGCTTCCACATTCAATTTATTCAGTTTATTGTTCTTAACGATTTAACATGATAGATCTTGTATTTTTAGATTTCATATCTATTATTGTTTGGTTCTAACATTAAATACTAAATAAGTCAAATGACATTGAAAGATGTAAAGCTGTATACTTATGTATCAAATGAATTTTCATATATATAAGATTATAAGAACATAAATACCTCTTTTTTGTGCTCTTATTTATGTCCAAATACTAAAAAATTAAACTCTATATTTTAACCTTAATTTTTAAATCCTAAACTCTAAACTTTAAAAACTAAACTCTACATAAACATTAAATTTAAACTTCAACTTTTAACCCTAAATCTTATTTTTTTTAGTTTTGGAGCATAGATAGGGAAAAAAAGTCGAAGATTTCTGTTATATATTTAAAAGATAAATATTTGATAGATGAATTGATTTTCTCGGAAGCATACTAATCCATGGGCATGCTTTTCTTGAATAGTTTGGTTTCCTTTTGGGCATAAGTTCGTATCTTGTTGTACTTTAAGTGGAATAAATGTTGGTTCAACTTTTAAGCCGCGGGGAGGCAATGGGAGGTTGACACCATTGTCGCCTTTATCCAACACAATCAAAGTCTTGGGGGGTTTACCTTTTTCTTTTCATGATTTGCTTCTTCTTCTTCTTCTTCTTTAATTGAAAGCAGTTCATTCATGAGTGCAGAAAAGGAAAAGAAAGCTAGTGAAAGATGTCCCCGTCTCCATTCCTTTTCAAATTTTGGTGTTTCTTTCTCTTCTTTTCCTCCCCAAAGAGAATCAAATGTGGATGCGTTGTTTGTTTCTTTCAAACTTAAAGCTTGTGCGAGGTGGAGGGGGCAAAAGCCTAAAGCTGATGGACTGCAACCCCAACTCCTCTCTTGGATCTTTACTTCTTTTTTTTTTTTTTAAATTAAGTAGAGTAATATTACATTCTCAAGATAAATGTCGGTATACGAATCTATACAAAATGTGACAACATAAACATCTTTGGCCACTCAGCTAATCAGTGGATCTTTACTTTCGTCGATAAAGAATGTCAGTCGTGTTGAGTTTAGTGTAGGATAAAATCATGGGATCAAATTGATTACTTTTAAAATTTAATGGGACTTACAAAGTATTTTTACAAAAATGAGATCCGGAGTCAATTTGACTAATCTCAAAATTACTGGGACCTATAAGAAGAATTAAAATAAAAAAGTCGGGAGACGTGACTTAATTTGATTAGTCTCGAAACCGATAGAGGCTTAAAAAAGTCAGGAATTAATTTAATGAATATTTTATTTTACTTTTAATATTATTTTTGAAATTTTAACCAAAATTTGAAAAAATCCACATGGCACAATATAATTGGTTAAGAAAAATATTTAACGGGGTTAGTATTTTGGGGAAATTTGAGTAATAACTCAAACTTTAGGGGACATAGGTAGGGATGGCAAAGAAATCAGAATCCGACAAATTTTGACCCGACCTTAAGCGGTAGGGATGATATTTTTTTGAATTTTTTATTTTCGGGTCGGATTTGAGTTTAGGGTAGAGATTCCCTAACCCAGATTATATATATATATATATTATATTTTATATTTTTATTACTTTTCTTCGGAGCGGGTCAAGTTTAATCGGGGTTTTATTATAATTTAAGAATCGAGTTATACTTTTATTATATCGGGGCGGGGTGGGTTGAGACTTTAAATTTTCAGGTCGGGTTCGGGGCGGCCAAAAATACGCCCCGCTCCGTTTTCATCTCTAGACATAAGAGCCCAAAAAATACGTTAAGTACCAAGTTGAGAAAAGTGATAAATATTAGGGGGCAATTTGTGCATTAAGCCAAAGAATACTCTGTTAAGAACAATTCTGATGATTAATGAGTATAATAAATTTGAAAACATTCTTCGAATGAGCTTAACATTAAACAGTAAACATGCATACTTTTGTGAGAGCAAATCGTATTTTTAACAAATTCTAATTCGAATTTGTAGAACTAATTTTTTGATATAATAATTGAAAAATATTTTAGACTAATTTGAAAAGAATTCAAAATTTGTCTTTAAATCTAAACAACTTGAATTTATGTTTGAGAGATTTTAAAAGGTTTTTGGCAAATTTTTTCATGATTTAAATAGCCAAACTTGTATTTCTAAGCTGCCCGTACCGATACGGTCTTACCCGTATCGATACCTTTCTGCCCATGTTTGATCACTGCCAAAACTCGTATCGAAACAGGCTATACCGTTTCGAAACGGTAGGGGATCGTTTTGATACGCCTGGTAAGCGTATCGATCCCCATTTTAACAACCTCAACGGCTACTTTCCCAACGGTCTTTTAAATGTCATACCGTATCGATACACCCTCAAGCGTATCGATACGCCTAGGCTGGCAAGAGCCCAACGGCTAGTTTCTGATGAAGGCCGTAATGATACGGGTCCACGCGCATCGATACGGAAGGCTGCAGAACAACATTAAAGATGGGAAATAAAGTCTCCAACGGCTCTAATTCAACCCCAACGGCTAGTAATAGCTACAAACTCATTAAGGAGTATAAAAGAAATTGTCTTAGTACTTAATTGTCATTTATTTGTATAGACAAACACTAGTGAGCCAAAATTGTTAAATTTGCTCAAGTGTTTTAAGTTTTGAGTGAGAGCTAAATTGTGCAAACAAATATCTATTAGAGAGATTTGAGTTTGCTTATTTTTTCTCTTGTAAAGAGAGTTTAATCAAGGCTTTGGGTAGAAAGCTTGATCGGTGTATAATAGTTTTCTCTTAAGCCTAGAAAAGGGGATGAATCAACAGTGTATTGATTGAAAATCCTTAGTGGGAAGCTAAGGTAGTGGATGTAGACCTTGGTTAGAAAGTTGAACCACTATAAATCATTGTGTCATTAATATTTTTAGCTTCCACACCACTATCACCCAAATTTCCACTTCTCCAACACTTGGCGAGCAAGAACGGTTGAAAGAATTTTACACCGCAAAACCCAACATAATCCTAATCTTACCTAAAGGGGAAGAGAATGAAAACTGTAGAGGAAAAAGACGTTCCTAGTGAGTCTAGAACCGATAATTTAAAGAAAAATAAATGAACAAAAATAAACAACTTGATCAACTAACCAAATATGTTTAGGTAAGAGTAAATTGTCTTTTATTTTTGCTGTAATTATAAATTTATATTACACCAATATGTTTTATGAGATTTCATCACATACATGTAAATTGTAATAGATGAATTCAGAAAAAAAAAACATTTTGAATCATACTCAAATAAGAATTATTTTAAATTTAAAATAACGTGAATTCTAGAATAGTGAGTATTTGAAGGGTTTAATTCAAGTATTTACTCGGATTTTAAAAGTGTGAGTATTTAAAGGGGTTTGATTCAGACATTTACATAGATTCTAGAAGAGTCAGTCATCAAATATCATAAATTTATTTGTTGTTCTAAAATTATGACATTTTGTTACTGCCTGAATGTCAATAAAATAATGATGATTGATTTGCTTGTATATTGTTGATGAATTGAATAAGTTGACGATGGTGGGAATTTTTAGGTGGTTCACTTGAGTTGATGTAGGTGTACAGTAGTGACGAGGAAGTCTAACGAAGATGTTAAGTTTAAGCTTCTTAAAATATGATTGATGGGACAAATTAATTTTATTTGTCAGTTGATAGATATAGCTGATAATTCAGTGAATCTGTTGTCTGCATTGTCAAGGTCACTACAACTTCTGAATAAAGTTATTTTGGACTCTAAAAGACTTTAATATGTCATATTACGAAAGTTCGTTTAAATAAAGCTCATTGAGTATGGCTAGATAGATAATTTTAAAAAGATATATTCAAATAGCGTGACGAGTAGAGATGAAGCCGCCACCATATAGGTGGGAGGGGCAAATGTACACCAAAGCTTGATGAGTTAATTGTATTTTAGGTTCTAAATTTATGAAACTATTGCATTTTAAGAATTTGTCATTTAAAATTAATAAATTAAACTTTGATCTTTTTTGGTTTAATTACTAATTTTTTTAAGAACTTTTAGTTTTAAAATTTATAAAAGTAAACTTAAACTCATTTAATTGTACAATTTAATTACTTTTTAAGACCTATTTATTTTAAAATTAACTAAAGTGTCTTCTCGTAGTTCAATCATGACTTCATACTTAATGATGAGTTGAAAAGTGTAGTACAGTTCAAATAGAATTATACCACTACCTAGGTTTCTACTTTGAGTTTTAGAGAATTATACCAGTACCACTACCTAGGTTTCTACTTTGAGTTGCTGTGCGACAATGTCAATCAAACTAGAAACATTGGGAACAAAGAGCAGCTGTAAGACACCATGTACAGTTCAAATAATTTACAAATGCCAATATGTTACCATTATTTTTTCATCTCACGCTTCAGTTCAAGATAGGCTTTTGAATGAAATCTAGATCACCTGTTACAACACGGTTACCCTACCCTGACTAAATTCACCATTGTAATAACATATGTGATGACCAACCACCACAAACTACAACCTTAAACCCTAGGTTTGTCAATAGTAGCAATAATAGTCCTGTTTGAGAACCAAGGTTGTTGACTGTTGGTACATGCCCATATCGATCGAAACAGATTAAAATTTAAACTTGATGATTCCGGTTTATGACTGAAACGAAGTATATTGATCGAAAACCGCGTTCAGAACACCAACCTCCTACGAGTTGCTGCGAATTTATTACTTCTCCCAGCAGAATCAACGAGATCTCGGATGGTTTCGACGATGAGGTCTTTAAATACTAGCCGTTCGATGTCAAGGACTGCTTCGGACAACTCAACGGGGCAATCTTCCCAACCGGCAATGGCATCCCCTGCAAGGTCTTTTCTTAACACACCACAAATGACCTCAAACAAGTCATCCGATGAGTCCCTCTCTCTAATCTTTTGGAACTCGGACCAAATTTGTTGCAACGACGCATGTCCGGACCACAGATCGAGCTTCCACGGCGGTAAATGTCCCTTTCGGTTGAGAATTTCTTTGATGGTGTCGAATATAAGCTTCCTTTGGAGTCTATAGACTTTGGAGGTGTCTTTCCCTTTGAGGTATTCTTGCTTTTCAAGCAACAAAAAGATATCAGCATCATTAGGCAAGTAGTTGGATGCTCTGAGGATGTCGGAGATGTAGATGAAATCACTATCGTCCGATTTGTCTGATGATTTTGATTCGGCGAAGGACATGACACTGGCAGGGCTCCAAAGTTCATCTTCTGATTCAACAAGTTGGTCTGATAATTTCACCAAAGACAAGTAACAAAAGGTAAAAAAAAGGGGGTTAAAATTTAATGTTTGGGGTACAAAATCTCCATCCAACATTGATCGAAGATGAAACCCTAAACCCTAAATTTAAAGTTTTGAGTTCAAATTTGAGGATTCAGGGTTTATGACTGAAATAATTCAATGTTATGTAGTCTAAATTTTACATACACCATGAATCAAATAATTTTTCAGAATACTATATCATCATTGACAAAAAAAAGACTGATATTTTTCATTTGGACAATTCGTGTCCCTATCTCTTATAAAAACAAAAGTACTACTCCAAACTTGATTTATAAAAAATAAAAGGTCAAAGTATAATTTTATTATTTCTTTAGTTTATAATTATATAACTTTAAAAGAGATTAAACTGAAATTTTCTTAATTTTAGAGAGGCAAAGTGTATTTCACCATTGTTTTGACTTTATAACTTAATATTTTCAATTTTCAAAGGATTGTTGGAATATTGCCATTCAGGGACCAAGGCAGTGTCACCCCTGCTTCTATTTATTTAATTTCATACTTTATGTTACACATTAATAATACACGATTTTTTAATTGTTTTTTCATAAGTAATTCGTATTTTACCTAGAATTATTTGCTCAATACAATGAGCAAGAGGCACCCACAGTCAAGCGGCTAAATCATTCAAATATATCTCTAAAAATAATTAATTACATAAATAATTCTATTTGAAGATTATTTAGATAAATATTTTTTTTCAATCTACGTAAGACAGTAAGACAACTCGCATTTGCTATAAAACGAGTTACAAAATTCCACTTCACTAAACATAAATTTTGTGTTGAGTGGATAGGTAAGAAGGAATAAAATTAATTTACCATATTTATTTTACACAGCTATCATCCTAGACTTAAGGAGATTTCTAAATTCGCACTGAGTAAGATATAATTTTATCTTATGTGGGCCAAAAGAAGTATATATCTAAAAAATCTTCTAAAGGATTATTTATCTAATTGATTATTTTTAGAGGTATATTTAAATGATTTAGCCCAGTCAAACATAACGAAATACAAAATCTAGCAAATCAAAAGCAGCACGTAGACTTTCCAAAAATAGGAAACTATTTTACTAATATTAGAAAGCAAGCATTTTTTCTACCTTTGAATTCGATTCTTCGTTTCATAACAGGGGAAGGAGACGACTCGTTTTTGTAGAAAGACGAGTCGAGCACCGAGACCGGACTCGGCTGCGACTCAGTTGTGGCGGCGGTCATCTCTGCTATGCTGTGAAGCAACTTATCACACCTTTCCAGGAGGCTCCTCCCTTCCTTGTATGCCTTCGCCTTCGATCTCTGTAAATCCAGCACCCCCATTACAATTAATTAAGATAATCACTAATTAGGAAAGTATTTAATTGAATTAATCAGCGTGGTTTGGTAATTAAGCAAATTTACCTCATTATCAGTTTGTGAAGATGAGCTAATGCTACACTCTGAACCCGTTGACGTTTCATCCTCCGCTGGGATGAATACCTTATCTTCTTTAGGATAAATCTCAACCGTTGATTTCCTGTTTCCCGGTGATCTGTTCGTCGTCTGATCTAGTCCGGTTCTTCTCAGATTTAATCTTCTCTGATCCACATTGCCGTTTCCTCTCTGCGTTTCAATGCTCAAAGGCTTTCCGCTTGGTCTCTTGATGACGCCACACTCACTCCTCGTCGGAGAAATTGAGCCTCTTACTCTGCTCTGGTTCCGTAAGTTCATTTCACTCATCGCCGGCGTCGACTCGAGATTCGAGTTTCGGCGAGCTCCAGGTCTTGATCTGTAACTCGAAGGAGACGAATCGTTGCCGGTTCTCCTGATTTCCGCCGGTTTAATAACGACTATCGGGGATTGTTCATGTTCATAAGCAAAGTTCCTATCACTCCTTTGGTTTTCAGGTTTCGTATCATGTAAAAGGCCTTTCAGTTGCAAAGCTTCAAGGAATTGCTTAACGGTCTCGAGATCTTTTGACGGCTCGTCAATTCCTCGGAGCTTAAGCCGTTTCTCAATCTCTCCATAGATGGAAACTGTCTGATTTGCCTCGGGAAAGAAATCAACTGAATCGTAAAAACGTTTCCGTTGAGCCGTTCCTCTAACCTGAGTTTTAACCGGTTCATCTATCGCATTTCTTGAGCCTTCTGCTCCATTACTGAATACTTGATCTTGTTTGGCTCCATTTTTCGCTACCACATTGCTCGAAACCTCTCCGTTTAGGAGATTCGATTGCTGACTCTGTTTTAAATGGAAATTAAACCCGTCTATAAAACGTGTCTGGAATAGATCTCTGCCTTTTGCTTCCGACGCGGATCTTCGGAGCTCCGGTTTTCTATTCGGTTCGGGATCCGAATCAGGTAACGGCGCCTCAAGCCCCATGAGCCTCGCGACCACGCTGGTTGAGCGTCTTTGTTTGTCGATTGCATCCACTCCTTCTTCTTCTCTGTTGCTTTCGCATTGATTCGAAGATGAAATGGCGGCATTCGTACGGGTATCCCGGTACTTAAGGCTTCCGGTTGCATCAACCACCGCTCTGCTATCGAGAGACAGCCTTGGAGCATCTTTGGAGAATTTCCATGGAGACCTCGCGCTGTTTTCGTTGAATTCGAAAACGGGACTGCGGCGAGGTGACTTGTTCTGGTTTCCCGTCGCAATGGAAGATTCCGGCGACGGTGCTGATCGACCTTGTGGCTGCTTGTGAGTTTCTTTCTTTATTACCGGTGACTCAACGTTCTTCTCTTGCTCCGATGTCGCTTCTCTAGACTGAAAAAAAGAAAGAAAAAACGCAGAAATACATTTCAGTAGATGTCCACAATCTACATGCACATTAAAATGAAAGAAAGAAACCGACCGCCGTGGAAGGGAGGCGCTTGATAGTGTGAAGGCGTTTTCCGATAAGAATCTGGTGACGATCAAAGATCTGAAAGAAACCACCCATGCAGCCCTTTTGTTTGCCTAATTTCTTCTCCAGATTTTGCTCCTGCACTGCTCCCATCGTCACTAGAAGAGAGTAAAAATCTAATCTCCGTTTAAAATTATCCTTTCACTCAACTTTATCTGTTCTTTGAACTCACATCTTCACATTCCCCTTCATGTTTTCCCATTTCTCTCCGGCCGGGGTTGTAAATTGTAATAGCATTAGCAGGGCAGTCTGTACATGCATATCCATTCTCCCGCTTTTATGGTCTTTAAAAGGGTGGGCCAGCTTAAGTAAAATAAAGAGCAGTGCTGTGGGGACACGGGGCACCTCTCGTCACTTGGACGCAACTTGACCTTTCCTTTCCATAAAGGGAAAACTACAACAGCAGTCACCCAACTATTACGTTAAACTTTAAATTAGCTTTAACTTTGAAATAAATTTGAAATAATCCAAATTTAAAATTACGTTAAATAAACAAAAATTCATTAATTGTGCTAATGACTAAAAACATTCATATTGTCTCATATTCGAATCGGCCTAAAAATATAATACTTTTATGTTTGATAAAAAAAATTAAACAACACACCAACTCGACCGAACAACTCGGGTAGTAATTAGGAGTAGCAAGTTCAAAGTTTGTTGCATTAGAAGTAAGCCTCCGTGGGCAATGATTTCGCCTTACGTGTCATTCATTTGCTCCCTTAATTTCCGTGTCTTTGAACGACGACCAACTCATTTTATGTTTTCATTTATCCCTACTCCTTCGATTAAATTTTTCTAATAGTCCTTGTAGTCTGAGTAAATTGTGAATTTAGTAATTGTATTTTGATTTGATTGTTTTTATCGTGGCACTTTTCAAAATTTAAAAATATAATCCTAGTCCAAACAGTAGTAGTTAAGTTCCTTGAGTAAATTTTTACTATCACTCCACGTATTATACGAATTCATAGGTTTGGTTCTTGTTCTCCATTTGATTTTTTAAAATACATGTAATTTAATAACATTTTATCTATATTGTATTAGTCGAGATTAAAATTTCAAAATCCAAAAAGTGCAAAGATTAAAACTAATCAAATTAGAGTACATGGACTAAATTTACACTATAATATAGTGACTAATGACAAAATTTTACTCTAATATTACGTCATTATGCCATGTCTTAACACTTTTCTCTTTTTTGGTATACTATTTGTATCAAAACTATTGAATATTGGTCGATAAATCCAGATTAAATATTGTAAAAATTTATTATAAAAGACGTCCATACTAATTTAATTCACTTCATTTATAATATTAAAATTCAAATCTTAAACCTTATGTGAAGAATCTAACGTTTTATATCGTTAAACCATAAAATAATTTACATCGACTCTTTTTTTTTTGACTCAAACTTTGAAGGTGCGCATGAGTCATATAAATGCCGTCCAAATGGGGGATGGATAAGAGGGTGAAGGCATTAACGTGAATCACGAGAACGTATATAAATACAGTTATATACTTATATTATATGTATAGCAGTTGAAGTAGGACATGGCTTTACCAACGCAGACCAATGAGGTCTACTAAATATGCAGCAGTTATTAAAAAGTGCAGTCCGTGAGTAGTAGTATTAGTGGGGAAACAAAAATACAAGAAAACCAAACACAAAATATCTGAAACTAGCTACCGCCAGCCGGCTTGCGACAATGGGTGGTGGCGGACCAGTTCCAAAACTTCCATTATAGGTTGTTGCGGCGGCGGCGGCACTAGTGGACGTATAAAGGCTTGGCAGTTAGCACCTGAGCTGAGGGCATCAACTTTGATAAACCTGACACGTGGAGGACATATTGGCACGATGAAAGAGGATGGATAAAAGGAACCTTAAGTGGAGGGCCAGCTGACATGTTTGCACTTTCAAGCTTATAATTTTGGTACATGGTCAAATTATGATTTTGGTCCCTTTGGCTTTCAACAATTAAGTTAGATATGAAATTTTGATTATTAAAGTAAAGCTATTAACATACTAATCAATTCAATCTAATCAAATAGACCGACCATTATTGTTATAATCGAATTAATCAAACTAATTTAACATATATAACTTATTTAATCAATTTGATTGGTTTAACCAGAGACTATTCTCATCAAATAAAATAGAACTACAAGGATGAAAAAATTCTCTCATCAAGCATTTAACGTTGTTGTATTCCCAAGGTCGAAACTAATAGCGGATTACATTAGATGATAGTTGATTAACTGATTTTCTGTATTAGTTGATTGTATAAAAGTGTTTGGTAAAGGGTTTCGTTATTAGCATCGATGATGACACTTCCTTGCTTTGACACTTCGATTTTGCGAGTGTTTTGGTAGAGACTTCTAGCGTTTCTTCCACCCCCTTGTTTGTAGATATCACGTTCGAAGGGAAACTGTTTGGAATCAAGGTTTTTGTCTCTGGTTTGTTGAGGACATGGTTTTCCTTGATGGTCTTCACCCTGGTGAGGGATTGTAGCTTCCCCTGGAGGTTAAGGAGGTTTCTGCTCCTTGTTAGTTTGATGATGTAGTGTCTCATAAGAGTGATGGAAGTGCTCAGGTTAAAGATGCCTTGGTAGGTGATGGTTCTCATATGGCTCTTCGTAGTGATCTACATGTAGTTTCGAACTCTCATTGTGATGATAACTCTGTGGGGGGCCTTCAAAAGATTATCGTTCACCGCGCTTCCGATCTAAAGGGTTTTCGATCCATCTTTTTTGGGGTCCAAAGTTTCAAAAGTAGCTAAAAATCCACTATCCGTGACAAACCTAGAGGCTCGTTTAGGCATGGTTATTTGCTTCAATTCGGTAGAAGAGCTAGCATTGAAAAACTCAATTGGTGGTTTCAATTTCCTTCCCTTATTGATAAAGCCAAACTATCGAGCAAAAAACTAAAGGCTGATAAAAATCAGCACTCTGTTCCCATTCTAGGTCTCTAGGATGTCAACTCTTCTTAAAGGGCAGTTGAGGACTAAAGATCGTTAGTTGTGTGCGGTGATTTGAGAGAGGGGGCCGAGAACACCCTTCAAGTGGGTGAGTTCCTGGGCCTGGAGTTTGATGCCCCTCGATTCGTTATTATATCTAATCTTCAACAACTAGAATCTCGTGATAGGGGGATTGTTTAATTTCGTTTAGAGCTCTACTTTTCCCTGTGATTATTTTTTATTTCTCTTTAATTTATGGTTTCGTTTAACATTTTGTCTTGGAATGTAAGGGTGTAGGGCGTGTAGGTGTTCCCTTTTTGTGAGAGCGCAAGTGCATACTCCTGCCAAGTTATAGTATAAAAGATGTCGAATCCCACGAAGATTGATCAGCTTGGTTTGATTTGTAGTTCCTCCACAAGGTAAAGTAAAAGAACAAGTAAAGTGATTATTGAGATGAAGAGTAAAATAAAGTAAAACACAAATGATAAATGAGGAGACTCATGTTCATAAAGCAGGCAAGGTTATGTTGTCACTTAATGTGAAACTGCATTGTAAAAGGCTAAGTTGTTTTGTGCTGCCACGATATGCTGCCTCGACGGGTAATGGCTGGCGATAGCTACGACCCTGTCACGCGGCCGCAGCAGGTCACTGCTCTTGCAACTTTCGCTATCTCAGCAGGTGAAATGGGGAGAAGTCCTAGCGGCAAGTCTGGCAGATACTCCAAGTTCGGCGGCATAGTCGACAATGATCCTCCCTATGTCTAGGCAAGGATGCTCAAATATTTTCGTGATGTAGGCAATGCCTAGCAATATCAGTGTAAACCTAACACTTGCTAGTCAATTCAGTTGGTGATCCCTTTTAGCCACTGAAACTTGTGAACTTTTGGAACTAAGTTAGTCACGCCTCAACATGTTGTGACCGTGCTTAACCCTTTCGTGAAGTTGACACTTCCGTGCCCCCTAAATGGATTCTCTCAACTGAACAGTTAGGACTAATTGAAAGAATGAAGTGCATAGATTAAGCAAACTTTGAATATTTTATTGAAAAACAACTCAAACCTAATACAACTGTTTCACAACTAATTTACAACCTAACCCTTAACCCAAAGGAAGTTTAGAACATGGCGGCAATAGAGAACTCTAGCTATATCTATAGAAAACCTAAGATGATTTGAACTAGGAGTACATTGAGTATTTATAGACAAATAACTAGGTTAAGTCCCCCTTAAAGTATAAGTCCTCAAAAGTAGCTTTCCATATTTAATGTGACTTTAAACTCTGACTTCTTTGCGTTGAATGTGGACTTTATCTTGTTTGCCTTAACCCAAAGTAACCTTGAGATCTCACTTCGCCAGCTCTGGCTGCTGCTACAGACGTCAAAAAATCGTGTGGATGGTGGCGATAGACTCAAGATTTTAAGCTCTACAAATCGCACTCCGGTTCTCCAACTCCATAGTTTGCTGCCATGGGTAGCAAGATCGATGGCAACTTTACTCGGCAACAACTTATCTTCAGCTGGAATTGCATCAGTACAACCCCTTGGTTTGCTACCTCAGCGTTGCATCCTCAACTCTTCTTTAACCCTCTCAGCCTTATTACCTAACAACATAAATACACTAAAATAGTATCTCTTGTTTACCAAATAAACGATAATCTATAAAAGCAGGGTAAAGCGAAGGAATATTGTAAAATGCAATGCATGAACCTAATTATGCCTAAAATGAGCTCAAAACAGTAATAATAAGAGGTGGAATGTGCATGAAATATAGGACTTGTAGACACTTTACAAAGGGGTTTAGGCAAATCTGAAAAGAGAAGGGTGTTAAGTGTACACAAGTCCTATATTTATGCCCTAGTCTAGCTCAATTATTGGTGATCTTAAGCATAGTTTAGTTGCATTTATTAGGAAAACATACACAAAACTGCATAAATTAGATATTCTGTCTTATTTGATGAACTTAATTGTTTTTATATAAAAGATATTGCTCAGGTGCATTTTCTCCCTGTGCACAGGTACTCGCCCAGGCATATGTCGCCGAGGCAGCAAAGAGGGCAGAAGAGGAGAAGCTGGAAATTGATGGAGGAAGCTATTGGACCATCTAGAGAGTTGATTGAGAACTGGAAAACAGGAGAGACCCAGAATGAAGAGCTGTGTCAACCCCTGCACACCAACCCAGACCTCTATTGAGGCAACAACTCGAGGAATGGTTTAAATATGCAAAGTGGTATACGACTGAAAAAGCTCATTAGAGCCCATCAGACAAAGAAAAGCCATGGTCAAAGTCAAGGTGGAAAAAGTCAAACGAGAATCTAGGAAGATTTAATGTTAGATTTGTTCTTTTAATGAGTTGTAATTAGATTCTAACTAGGATTCCCGCCCTAAACCGACTTAGACCTAGGTTCCTCCCCTATAAATGTAAACCGACTTGAAGAAGAAAAATAAAATTGAGATTAGAGAGAAACCCTCATTCTTGTCGAAAAACACCCTTGTGTCGCCATCTCCATTATGTTCTAAACCTTCCCTAGGGCTAGGGGTTGGTTGCCTAGTAGTTGTGAGAGTTTTGCTTGTATTTGTTTAGGTTTCAGTTTTTTGCAATAAATTTCAAGGTTTGTTTACTCTTGATTCTTCATTGTGTGTAATATTTATCAGGAGAGAATAGAGCATCAATCTATTTGTTCAATATCGAGAGAGTTGGATTCACAAAACGAGTGAACACGGTTTTATCAAACCATAGGATAAAGCTACTTTGGCTTAGGGATAAGTTATAAGTTCGGCGGCTAAGAGAGGCTTCATAATCAGTTGGTGTCCATCCTTAGATTCACGCCGAGAGGTATTATCCAAGACGTGTTCGCCAACAATACTTCAAGATTAGGGATAAGAGGAAGTCATTGAAGGGAGCCTTGTCGAACATTGAATCATCGCTTAACTGTCCAAGCAGTCACATTGGTCTCTGCTAAGGCGAGCTTCTGTCAAGGCATACTCGTGGACAGCTATTGAAGTTGTTAAGTCAATCTGCAAAACTGTACCGAGATAGTACATCCAATCTCCACACTACGAAGCATTCTATTATCATCCATTTCTCTTACTCTGATTTCTCAATTTATTTTATTTGTTTTAGTTTTAGTTTTAATTAAATCTAAACAACTTTTAATACTTGTGTTTTATTTTTATTTGTGCAGAAAGGTGAATTCCGAAGGTTGTCACAATCCTTGTGGAGACGATATCTTAAATACTATAACTTGGCACCGTGTATACTTCAAGCAATTTGCACATCACTTTTGCATGCAACATAGGGCAGTTCGCAATCTAATTTAGAAGGTGGGAGTCAATATAATCTTTATCCAATATTCCAAATTAGAAAGATCAAAGGCAATCTTGTTCGAAGCCTTTGGAGTAATAACGATGCTTTTCTGGAGATGTATAGAGCTAACCTCTTTGTTCGAGTCCGGAATTGTGTTTTTTTATTGGGCTCCTATCGCTTCTGGGTGGAGATTTCAACGTAACTAGATGTATCCAAGAAAAATCTGGGTTGAACTTTAATTTGAGATCTTCATAAGTGTTTAATGAGTTTATAGATAATCTTTTCCTTATCGATTTTCCTTCGAAAAATGGTTGGTTCACCTAGGTAATTATTGTGAGAATCATGTGGTGTGTCGACTTGATCGTTTTCTCCTTTCGAACGAATTTGTAGATATTTTTTCGAACTTATGCCAGATTGATCTTCCTAGAAGCCTATCCAATCATAATCCAATTAAGCTAAAATAATTGGTCATCTCGAATGCTCCTCGTCCTTTCAAATGGTTCAACTCATGGTTTGAGGATTTATCATACGCGAAGGTGATTTTTGCTAGTACTTTGGTTAGAGGTGCTGGCATTTGCAATTTACTTTGAAAGGTGAAAAGATGTTCCAAAGCTTGGTTTGTTTCTAGAAAGTCTTTGGCTGCCAATATCCATTCTCTTGAGAAAAAGATTAAGCACCTTCAAGAAGAGTTTTGCAAAATTCTAGGAACCTATCTCTTTGGTCTATCTACAGAAAAGAAGAACAAGATTGGTTTCAATGTTCTCGGTTAAAATGGTTTGCTTCAAAAGATATAAATACGAAGTTCTTTCACCAAGTATATTCTCATAGATTTCGAAATAATTTCATTTCTTCTTTAAGAGTTGGCAACTCTACTTTGATTGATCAGTTTGACATCCGCAAGGCTTTTAAGCTCCGTTTCAAGTCTTTGTACAATTCAAGTTCTACTTTCAAACTTAGAAATTTCAACTACCATTTGAAGCAGATTAACGCTCAGTTCGCGAAAGATTTGGAAGCTCATTTTTCTAAATCTGATGTGTGGGCGGTAGTGAAATCTATGGAGGAATCTCGAGCTCTTGTCCTTGACGAGTTTAATATCAACTTCTTTAAAAAAATACTGGGGGTGCAGTGAAGCGATCTGATGGTCTTTTTTGTTGATTTTCAAACATGAAAATTTATGGATATTTTGGTGAATCGTTCTTTTATATATTTAATACCCAAAGTTGATGTCCCATCTGGTTGTGAGGATTATAGGACAATTATTCTTGTGTGCAATGTTTACAAGATTCTTGCGAAGGTATTAGCTCGAAGGCTGGTCTACTGCATTAACGAAGTCGTTGGGGAAACACGGTTTGCATTTGCCAAAGGTAAACATATCCTAAATTGCTCGCTCATCGCTAATGAAGTTGTTGATCATCTTAGAAAAGCTAAGTTTGAAGGCATCGTGCTTAAAGTAGATTTTAAGAGAGCGTATGATATTGTTGGTTGAAATTTTTTAAAATTCATAATGCTAAAGGTGGGGTTCAGTAAAAAGTGGTGTAACTGGATTAATCTTTGCAATGGCTCACCTTCCAATCTTTTAAAAAATCTCTAGAGGATTACGACAAGGCTGCCCTCTTTCGCCTTTTTTATTGAACATCGTTGGTGAAGCTCTTAGCTCATTGCTCACTAAAATTGTTCGTGGTGGTTTGTTCACTGGAATTGGTATTGGGACGAAGAACTTAGTTGTCTCTCATCTCCAATTTGCCGATGACTTGATCATTTTCTCTAGAGCAAGTGAAAGGCATCTTAAGAACATAAAAACGATGCTTAGAATCTTTGAATTGTGTTCTGGTTTATCATTGAACATGAAAAAGATCAAACTATTTGGCATTAATGTGACTGATCCTGTTCTTTCGAGCATGGCTTCTAGAATTTCTTGTGCTCGGGACCAATTTCCTACGACTTATCTGGGCCTCCCTTTGGGTGCACCAAGGAACTTAATCTCCGTTTGGAATCTTATTGTACATTTATTCATTAAGCATCTTGCGAGTTGGAAATCAAAACTCTTATCTAAAGCTGGTAGAGTAACCTTGATCAAATATGTATTGTCTAATCTTCTTGTATATTTCATGTCCTTATTTAAAATGCATGATTTTGTTGGAGAGGAGATTTCAAAACTGGTTGCTAGATTTCTTTGGGGAACTTAAGACTCTAGAGGGATCCATTGGTTAAAATGGGTTGTGGTGTGCTCACTTAAGGACGTCGGTGGTCTTGGTATTACTGATCCAAAGCTAAAAAATGATAGTTTACTTACCAAGTGGGTATGGCGTTTTGGCAGCTAACCTGATAGCCTGTGTAGGAAGGTAATTGTAACTAAGTATGAAGGTGATCGAGTTGTGCGCATCCCCTCTTTGCACCCTCCACACAATTATTCTTGGATTTGGAGGAACATATTCTATTCAGCCTCGAACAATAATGGGTTGTTCTCATCTAATCTAAGGGTGGTTCCGGGTAATGGTACCCCCATTGGTTTTTGGAATGATTACTGGCTAGAGGCTAGTCCTTTGATGGATGTTTTTCCTCGTTTATTCAATATAACCAGTAATCATGCAAGTAAGGTGTTCGAGTTTGGCTTCTGGTCTAATGATAAATGGTGTTGGAATATAAACTTGCGCCACAGTATATTTGATTGGGAGAAGCCTATTATGGATAACCTTATAATCATCATCAATAAACACACTGTCATTAGAGACAAACAAGATTCTATTAGATGGGCCGGCAATTCTAACAGATGGTTCTCACAAATTTTTTTTGCTCGATGCTTAATTCTTATGGATCTTTCCCTGATGTTATTTGGAAGTTAGTCTGGTCAGGTCTCGCTCCACCTAAAGTTGAACTCTTTACTTGGAAACTTGTTCAAGAAAGAATCTTAGTGAAGGTTGAGTTGGCTAAAAGGAATTCCAATTGGGTGTCACCTATCCTTTGCGCGTTTTGTAATATCGCACCCGAAACTATTGCTCATTTATTTTGTCACTTCCCAGTTTCATGGAAAATCTGGCAACGTTGGTGTGCGTTTTGGAATATAAGTTTCATAATATCTCCGAAAAGTCTCATGTTGTCTTGGTTTGGCTCGATCACTCATGCTCAAAATATTGATGTTTGGAGGTTGGCTTTCTTCGACATCGTTTGGTCCATTTGGTTATTTAGGAATGACATGGTTTTCAATGGTTCCATTTGTGATGAAAAATAGCTCTTCGACATTATTTTGCTTAGAATCGGTTGGTGGTGCCATGGAAATGGCCTTTATCTTTTCCATTGGCATCTTATTTTGCCCTTATGCGAGGGTTTGTATTCTAGATAATCACATCCCCTCCACTGTTTCGAAATGGCTACTATAGACTATTTAGGGAGATATGTAAAGTAATGTTGGCAAAATGTGTGAATTATATAGTTTTGGACAAGTTATGCCAAGAGTCTTTTGCGTGCAAGTATAACGGTCTGCAAGTAATACAGCTTGGTGAGCTGAGTTATCGATCCCACAGAGATTGACTTGGAATTCGATTGCTTTGGTTTACTTGTCACGGGAAAAATATGATTTGTTTTGGAGTTATTTTAGAAACTACTTAAAAGAAAAGAAAACAATAGAGTAAAATGTTGGCAAGGAGAGTGCTTTTAATGAATGGCGAGTGTTAGTAGGGAATGACTGGTTTTAACGATGTCCATGCCAACCTTTGTTGGCAAACTGTCTTAGAATTTTTTGCCGAGCAGATTCAACTTTAGCAAAGCCTCTCTCGATGGTCGTTTCCCTAAGTCGATTATGTAAAAACCTCTATATCTCTATAGTGCATGTTTTTAAATGAATCGAGTTGATTAAGAACAAATTTATACTTCGAGGGGGTAGATATCACTTTCGAAGTAAGTTCATCTACTTGAATGACTTCTCTCAAAGTTTCTCTCCCAAGTATCCAGCAATTGATCATTGCCTCCCAAGTCTGTTAAGATATTGAGGAGAAATAGACCAAATATGTCAGCTCTCGCTTGGAAAAGTATTTAGAAATATAGGCTTGACATTTACAGTTAGAAATAATAAAGCATGTCAGATAGAAAAAAACTTTACCGAAACATAACTGTATTCAAAGAACTAAGGCATGAAACCAACATTTAAACCAAACACCCCCACCAACTATGAAATTAGTTCATGGTGAGAGATTTAACCAACAAAACCATAACCGTTTTCAAATACATCATCATAAAAGTAAAAGTAAAACAACTTAAAACGAAAAGAATATGCGAGAGGGGTCTCTTGATGCAGCCCTCAAATCCAGGCTCTCAGCTAAGTTGTTGAACCACCCTTCTTTGGTGTAGCCGACCGTCACTCGTTGAGCTCTCCAACACCTCACTTTGATCACTCTAAGTCTTCACTTCGCTGCCCCCAATTGCTTGATCGGTTGGTCTTTATATATGCGTTTATGGGAAATGATGAGATAAGCCTTTGCATTTGAATTTGAATTTGAAATGATCAAGAGATAAGAGATAGAGCTTTATTCGATCATTTTGATATCTTATCAGCTTGGTGTGATAACTTATCAGGCTAGGACTTACGTCATCATACCGATGTTGCCTTGGCATCCAAGCTTGGCACAACTTTGCCAACATTACTTGGCACCACATTATCTGCTATTTTTTCGGAAGTTGATCCATTCACAATCTTTTAGGAGCTTGATCCTTTCTTATTTTTTCGGGGTTCAACAATCTCTTGGCATGACATCAAGCACACTTCTTTGCCAACAAGTGTTTGGCACCACTTGGTCCTTCTGTGCCAACAACACTTGGCATTCTTCTTGGTAATCCTAATTGTGTTGCTTTCCTGCGCCAAATCCTATGTCAAACCTGCAAAATAACCACAAAACAACCATTCACCTTAGCATAGACAGAAAACTAAACTCCTAATGCAAATGCATGATTCTAGCAACGTAATGCACCAAATGTACCTAAAAACAAGCAAGAGTGTTGTAAAATTGTCATTATAAACAATACTTTGAGAAGCTAACATCTACCCCCTCCTCTTGGGTGGTTGAAGTTTAATACAGACGGGGCAATTCGAGGTAGTTTTGGCATAGTAGACATTGGAGGTTCTCTTCGTGATCATAATAACATTGTTCTAATTCGTTTTTAAGGTGTAGGGATGCTTGATCCTACTGGTGCTGAATTTTTAGCATTAAAGGAAGTATGTTTGAGTTTTTTAGACTCTAGATAGGTAACGTCGCATTCTTCAATTCTCGAATTGAACTGTCGAATGGTGATATAGTAGATAAATAATCAGGGTTATGTTCCTTTCATTTTCGGCCAAGATATTTAATGATGTAGGCAATTAAGTATGACTTTTCTTGAAAATTCAGGTTTGTGCTGATTGAGATTGATCTTGGTGGTAATATCTTGTGAGCTTCTTGGTGGTTTTTTTTGTATGTGCATCCTTACTTGGTTTGTGTTAGTAGTGGTTCTGTAATCCAGTTTCTATTAGGAGATTTCTATGTTGTTTGTGGTGGTTGTGATGTCTTGTTTTACATTCAGACATTGTAATTATTTCGAGTATATTAATATATTTTTTGGGCACTCTTTCTTTTTCTGCTGATCGGGTTTTGATGTCATCGGAACCTGGTTAAGATGAGATTTTTAATGAGGCATATTTTCTTATAAAAAAATTAATTAATAGTTTATAGTTATTTGATTATTTAAACAAACAAAATGATATATAAGGACATGATTATATTCGATACTTGTTTGAATAGTTTAGTTATCAATATTTTGTATCTATTAATATTAATTAGATTATGAAAAATATTTTTTAATATAACATTACTAAGCATATTTGAAAGATATATATATTAATTTATTATTTATATAATTATTTTTAATACAATTTAATTAATTATTAAATTTAAATAGAAATATTAATGTGTGAGAATAAAAAGTAAAAAAAATAGTTTAGAAATATCACAATGTAAATACGTAAGGGTGACTGAATTAAAATAGAAAAAGTTAAATTTAGGTTATTTGAATTTTTTTTATAATTGTTAAGGGTAAAAGGGTCTTTATAACTCTTATGTCAAAACCTCTAATTTCAAAAAGCTCCTACTAGTAGCTTTTTCAAAATTAGAGGTTTCACCTCAATCCACTATTCACCAAACATCTAAATTAGTGTATTTGACCGATCAATCCTCTACTATTAGCTCAAACCTCTAATTTTGACTCAAACCACTGTTTACCAAACATGACCATAATTAAATAACAATGTTATTACATGACATGGATTTCGAATACCAAAAAAAATGTGCACCTGATAATGTCAATTTTACTAACTTTCATCGGGGACTTGAGTGGTCAGTGGTTTAGAAGAGGGGCATATTTGCTCATTTTTTGAAAGTAGGAGGACTGCTGAGGTAGTCTCACCAAAAGTAATCACATTCTTAACTAAAAGTTAGTTTTCCTCCCTGCCAAACAGAATCATTTACTAACGTCTCTCATTTATCTTTTCTCTAGCTTTTTTCCTATAACCCACATGTGTTTCAGATCTGCACTTGCTTTTTTCATAATAACAACTTCTCACCCAATCTGATCTTACCATCAAGAAGAAAGAAACCCAGTGATGTATTTATCATTTACATGTGTACTCATTCATTGCTCAAGTATAAATTAAGTAAATGAACATTGAATTTTACTTCCAAACTTATTTTAGTAAATTAAGTTTTAAAACGTTCATTTTATTCACTGAAATTTTAAAACGTTTACTTTACTCATTGAAGTTTAGATATTAAACTTTTTTTGTCACTCATCCGTTAATTTTTTGACAGCGATATGACGTAAACGTCGTCTACCGTTCACCGTCGATGGTCATAAATGATGGTCGTGTGGTCCAAAATTTCACTAGTAGTTTCGTCTCTGCCCCTGAGTTCGAATTCAACATTCATTCTGCCAGAAAGTGCCTCATAGTCCACGAATTGGGTAAAAACTTTTCGATTTCTCTCTCGCAAATCTCTCTCATCCGTCGTTGGATAGAGCTCGTTTCTCAGTATATTGCTTATCTCGTGCCAATGAAGCTTTCTACTGTCCGGATCTTGGAGACTTTTCTTCATTTGTCAGTAAATGGACGTCGTCCAAAAGTTAACGAATGAGTGACAAAAAACGTTTAATGTTTAAACTTCGTTGAATAAATTAAACGTTTTGAAACTGCAATGACTAAAATAAATTTGAAAGTAAAGTTTAGTGAAAATTTACATAATTCACCCTTGTTTAAACAGAGTTTTTATTTAAAAATTGTGATTAAATAAGTTTATCATGTAAATCAATGGAGGTCAATTTTCTATATAAGTCCAATTAAAATTACAAGAACAACAATCTAATAAAAAAACCACTAGTAAACCATGACATTAACATGATCAATCAGACGACCATAAACAAGCACTAGACTGTCCGTATAAATACTCCAGATATTTCTCTCCTACGTTTAGACTATCATCTTCTTTATGCGCTTAATTGTTACTTTTTTTTATTAAATCTTAATTCAATTGATACTGATGTTATTGTAACATACACACATAAAAAAATTATAGCCCTGTTTGGCAACAGCGGATAGCTGATAGCTGGTAGCAGTCTAGCAGATTACATTAGCTTATAGTTGATTGTATTAGCTCATTTAACTATCGGATTGTATTAGCTGAATTAAAAATTTAAATACAAATGTGTGAAAATAAAAAAGAAAAAAAAACAAAAACTATTAGTTTACAATGATCACAATGTAAATATGTGAGGGTGAACAATTAAAATTTAAAAGGTTAAATTTGGGTAATTTAGAGATCATTTATAATTATTAAGGATAAAATAGTCTTTATAACTCTTATGTTAAAACCTCTAATTTTAAAAAGTTTCTATTAGCAGTTTTTTTTTTCAAAATTAGAGGTTTTACCTTAATCCGATATTCCAATTCGTTATTCACCAAACATCCAAATTAGTAAATTTAACTCGTCAAACTTCTAATTTTGACTCAAACCATTATTTACCAAACAAAGCCATAAAAGAGAAAAACCTGAACAAATTAAATAAAAAATTGTATTAAAATGAACTTTTACATCTTTCCCCGACAAATTATACAAATATTATTTTCTTATTATTTCTTAATGAAATACCCCTTTAAAAAGTATTCGTAGAAATTTCTCATTTTAGACACGTATGATGAAATTACATTATGTCAAACGCGCTTTTAGAAAGCATTGTTAATTGGACGTAATTTTTATGTATATTTAATTTTATATGTATAAAATAAAAATATAATGTTAATAAAAGTCGCGTCTAGTCAACTTTGATTTTTATTATGAGCGTCAGATAGGGAGCACTTTTGTCATACGTGTATGAATTAGGGGTATTTCATTAATAAAAAAAATACAAAAAAAAGTCATACTTGGGTAAATTAACTTCTTTCCCGTCTCTCCGCGGCATTATCACAAAAAATGCATCATTTAAAATTTTGTTTACGCAAAATAACACTTGAGAAAAATTATTTCCCACCATAACATTTTTACAGTGAACTTGCTAGACATGTATGGCAAATTTATTATTTTTTAAATTTTTTAATAAAACTCGTTATGCATGTCTGACAGTTCTATTTTTATAATTTTTAATAAATCTTATATGGCATGAATGCTGAATTTCATTAAAATTGGTTTTCTTTAATACTTAAAAACTCCATTACTCACATTAAAAAAATTATAAAAAACGAAACTCGTCACACATATTTAACAAGTAGTACAGTAAAGGGTGATATGTTAAGAAATAATTTTTTTCTGCGCTGTTTTAAAAAAAATGATGCTAAAAGATATGCATAACGGTCACATAGCTTAGGGTAGGCCTACATATTTAAGGAATATTTAGGGGTTTATCATTGGTTTTCACCCTGCTTTGGGAAGCTGCCCCCAAACAAATATAAAAAGTTCATCGATACTTGCAACTCTGCAAACGGAAACGGACTTCATTGAAGCAAGTAAACAAATATAAAGTAATGTAGCTAATAGCTATCCGTTGCTAACACTATCATGCCCTAAACATTAAACAATATTTAATTACCTTATTTACACTTCCCATCAAAACATGCAACTTCCCTCATTTCATTATACTTAATTTCGTAATATTAACGGTGTTTATCGGATTAAAATTTTATTAATTTATTTTTTTTAAGATATGAGTTTTCTATTAATTTATATCCAACCCAATTATTTTAAAAAAAAATATTTCATGTATCGATGGTGAAAAATTTATTTTCCACATGTATGGATAAGTTTAAGGTTTATAGTTAAAATTTAGGTTTTAAAGTTAAAGATTTTAATTCTAAATTTTAAAATAAAATTAAATATATTAATAAAGTACTTTGTTCATTGTCAGTGCATAAAATAATAACCTTTGTTTAAATACCTAATACCCATATAAAATTATCAAGTCAATCTAAAAAAAACTCAATCAGATTCAAATATTTGATATTCAAATATGAAATAACTTAATTCAAGTATCCAATTAATTATTAATGGTATATATGATTAATTTGAAAAAAAAAATTCAATAAGAGTTAATTGCACCACATATTCTCAAACTATGACACTCCTTTAAAATTGTCCCAAACTTTTAAATATTCCAATTTCATTCTTAAACTACGACCTTCAATCTAATTGATATCCAAACTTTTAAGTGTTTCAGTTTCAGTTTCATCCTCAAACTATTACTCTAATTCTAATTGGTTCTCAAACTTTTTGAATGTTCTAATTTCATCCCCACATTAAAATGTATACTAATAACATCTTATGTTAATAAAAACACTATAAAATTGTTAATTGTCATGAAACACTAATGTGTTTTATGTAATAAAATGATATTGTATAAACGATAATTTGACAATGAAACTGGAATATTTAAAAAGTTTGGGGACTAATTTAGAATGAGATGCATGGTTTTAGGGATGAAATTAAAACATTTAAAAATTTAAAAACCAGTTTAAAATGAGAATCACAGTTTGAAGATGTATGGTACAATTAACTCTTTCGGTAAATAAATCTTAAAAAAGTAAAAAAAAATATGTGTCAGTTCAAATCATTCGTTAAAAAATTTAATTGGATTATTTTTATTTTCATATAAAATCGATTTGATTTATCTGATTTTAATACGATTGAATGCAAACCACAACATATATGTAAAATGGTTGGGTCAATGCTTTCTATTTATAGGGCTATTTTGCGAAAGAAAGCCCAAACAGCAGCCCAGAAAGTTGGTTACCAGTACCACTTACCAGTTACCAGCATTGAAGTAATTTCCATCTAACACAATTAAAAGCTAAAAAAGGGACAACCCAGAGACAGACCCAGAATTTCAAAAAAGGGAGTCCAAAATTTTAATACACTTTTTTTTTATATAAATAGGTATATAAAATAATTTTTTTTACAAATTAAACTATAATTTTAATTTTTCTCAAAAAAATAGGGATACATATGGCTCCCCATTGCATCCGCCCGTGGGACAACCTTCCCTATTTTATAAGATAATGATAGTTTATACGTTAAATCGAAGGTCAATATACATTAAACCCATCTAAACTCACAACTTTCAATATGTTGCAACAATAATAGTATCAATTTGAGTTTAGGCTCATTTTTTTAATAAAAATAGTGGATGTTTTTGTTTGCATTTGTAGCATGTATTAGTCTTGTTTTTGTAACTTTTTATTTTCAGTATTGAATTTGTCATCGCTTCTCAAGTTGATGGTTATTTGGTTATATGCTTGATCTACTCCTATTTTGGATCTTTAA
Organism: Hibiscus tridactylites; assembly: GCA_958450335.1. Classification (NCBI taxonomy): domain Eukaryota; kingdom Viridiplantae; phylum Streptophyta; class Magnoliopsida; order Malvales; family Malvaceae; genus Hibiscus; species Hibiscus tridactylites. The sequence goes on from OY288268.1 coordinate 93,975,780, forward strand.
GTTGGTTTTCTCATCTTGATATGGGCACATAATCAACCCATATATTAGGGTGGGTATTTGAACAAATTGAGTTGAATCAAATGAACAAATTTCGAGTTACTAAGTTGGCAAGTTATATTTTATCATCTTAATCCAATTTAAAGTTTTTAATCGAGTCGAGTAAAATGAAATTTGAGTTACATAAATTTGTTCTAGTTATATTAAAAAAAATAGGTCAAATTAAAATATGGTTAATAATATGATTAAATTTCAAGTTAGAACACATAAATATAAGACGGGTTTTTTGCCCATGTTCCGCCCAAATTAGCAATGTTGCCTATTGTGCGAAAATGTGTTCAATTAGGTCTTCCAGTTCGCACATTGCAACAAATAAGCCCCTTGACCAACGTTGACCATTACGATGCTGACACAACGGTCTACGATGCTGACATGTTAGTGCATGTGTGTTGGTGATGTGGCAGAGGGGCTGAATTGATTTTTTAAACCGAATTCGAGGGCATAATTGATTTTTTTGCCGAGTTCAGGGGCATAATTTTTTAATTGAAAGTTTTATAACTTATTTAATATTTAAGCTAAAAAAATAACATTTTAAAATATTATTAGAATTTTAAAAATGAATAAATAATTTGTTTAAATTTTAAGTTAATTTAATCGATTTATTTATTTTTATGATTAAAATTAGATAAATAATTTGATTTTTCAAGTTGAACTTTTACAAATAGAATATATGAAAAACCGATTAACAAATTGACGTAAATATCGTTTGGGTTCCTAATAATTTTAAAATAAGCAAAATGAGAACTCTCACAAAAAATTAAAATATTCTTCAATTTTTAAAAAATCAATAAACTTAATAAAAATAAATAAAATATTTAAAAATTTATTGAAAATAAAAATTAATATAAAAATTAAAATGTATTTGAGATTAAAAATGATAAAATATAAATATAAAAATTAAAAAAGTTTATAATGTATTAAAAATTGAACACTTTCATCGAAAATGTCTTTAATTTCGTCAGTCTGAGTATTAACATTCGTTAAACAAAATTTCAGTGAAATCAACCTAGTATTAAAGTAACAATAAAACTCAAATTTTCTTCGTTTTTCTACATTAAATTGATACTTATTAATATTTGAGGTAGAAAAACGAAGGAATTTTTTTTCTACTTTAATACAAGAATGATTCTATTGAAAATATGCTCAAGTAATATTAATAGGCTTATCATAGCAAGAAACAGTTGAATACTTTTCCGGTAGTTTATATATATTTTAAAAGTTTGAGTTTTTATATTTATAAATAATTATATTTTTAATTTTATGTTTTTACTTAATTTTTTAAATTCATTATAGTATTTTTATTTTTTAATATTTTATAAGTATTTAAATATTATTTAAATACTTTTAAATTTATAATATTTTTTTTTATTTTTTAGCTTAAAGATTAAGTAAGTTATCGAACTTTCAATTAAAATGAATTATGCACATGAACTCAGAAAAAAATTCAATTGTGCCCTCGAATTCGGTTTACAAAATCAATCCAGCTTCTCTGCCACATATCATCACACATGCACTATCACATCAACATTATGGACCACCACTAGGGATGGGCATTTCACTCGGCCCGACAGGTTCTGATCCGACCCGATCGGGTTGGGTATTTTTATGAAAAAAAATTGGGTTCGGGCCGGTCGGATTTTTGTGTAGGGCGAGGTCGGGTCGAGTTTTAGGGTGAAAAATTTCGACCCGACTCGGGACTAATGGTGTAATTTTCTCTAAAATTTTTAGGGATATTTGTACTAATACACATCTTTATATATTTTTTATAATTAGGTCCTTAAAATTAATTTTTTATTTACAATTTAGTCCTTAAATTTATTGTTTTTTTTATAATTGTCTCTTAAAATTATTTTTTTACAATTAGGTCCCTAAAATTAATTTTTTTCCTATAGGCCGGGTCGGGTTTTTTAAAGAATGGATCGGGTCGGGTTCAATTTTAGGATTATTAGTTTCGGGTCGGGTTCGGTTTTAGGATTATTAGTTTCGGGTCGGGTTCAGGTGGGCCAAAAACCCGACCTGTGCCCATCCCTAACCACCACGTCAACACAGTTAACTGCCATGTCAGCATCGTAACAGTCAACACTGGTCAAGGGGCTAATTTGCTACATTGTGCGAACTGGAGGACCTAATTAAATACGTTTTTGCGCGAGAGACAACATTGCTAATTTGGGTCAAACTTGGGGGCAAAATAACCCCTTTAACCTAAATATAAGATCATATATATTTGAAATCGTTAATTTATTTGTTTAAGGCCTTAAATTTATCCTTTTAGAACATTTTTAAATTTTTATAGTTTTTATTTATTAGAAAGAATTTTTAAGAATTATATATATATATTTTATAATTTATAAAATATTTGAAATATGTATATTTATATGTTTATACAAACTGAGTTTTACCCACCCTATCAGATTTGTCGGATTTGAGTTGTGATAAAATAAATGTCAACATGATGTCATGTTCTTTTATTATATTAATGTTGATAATGTTTACTTTTCATCGTTGGCAATAGTATTTGTTTGTATATTTTATTTTTTTCGAGTTATTTCGTTGAAGTTTTTAATTTTTTTTCTTTGTACGATTTTATTTTAGGGTAAATTACTTTTATAGTCACTTAATTGTTGGGGTGATTTTATTTTGATCATTGGACTATTGATTTTGTCAATCAAGTTGCTTAAAGTATTTAAATGGTAGCAATCAAACTACTAGCGTTATAAGTTAACATAAATTTTGTTGTGACAATTAAATAAACGTATATAATTACACTTTTGATCTTTATTTCTTATATATTTTTATTAATTTTGTCTTAATTTTAATTTAAGAGAATAAGCCGAGAGCTACATAGATAATTCACCCAATTTAAGAGACCAAACAGAAAATCAAGAATTTAACATAAAAAAATAATATTTTGCTGTCAGTGAAACTCAATGTCATGTTTTAAGTTTGAAGGCATTTGAAATGGCAAGTGAACCTTTGAAATAATGATTTTTTACATAACAATTTAAAGAAAAATATTTTTAGACTTATTTAAACATTGTAAAAATAATTTAAAGTCCATTTTACGTTGAAAATATGTTTAAAGTATTAAATGGTTTTATGTGTTTTTGACGTAATCAAATACTTTCAAAATACTTTTAAAGTCAAAAAGTAGCTTTTAGTACTAATACTTTAGTCCTGGTATCAATACACGAAGTTGTTCAAAATTTTAGTCAAGAATTTTAAAATAGGTATGCCCAGTTAGTATCGGTACGCCCAGTCAGTACAAATATGCCCTAAAATTTTGCAATAGTTTTTTTTTCTTTAGGCAAGTATCGATACGACAGGTCGAGTATCGATACAGACAATTGCAGAATTACATTTATGACTAATTTTTCATTCTCAATGGATTGAAATAACCTCATGACTAGTAACAACCACATGCTCATTAAAGAGATTAAAAGATACCTTCAAAGAGTCTTGGAACAATAAGAAAGCTATTGTCAACATTTATGTGCAGAGAAATCAAGTTTTGTACTTAAAATTCTATTTTTCTTTAGAAAGCATTTGTTGTGCTTAATTGTTACAATTGCTCAAATATTTGAGTTTTAGGTGAGTGATTAATTTTGCAAACTATTTAGTTTTATGAGGTTTCTTTAAGTTTTAAGGTTTTGTGGTATAAAGCTTAAGGGAGATTGTAAGGTTATTTATTTGTCCTCAAAAGAAAGCACATTTACTGGATTTGAGAAATACTCAGGGTGAACAGTTAAAGTAGTGGAAGTAAATTTAGTTTAGAAATCGAATCACTCTAAAATTATTGTGTCAAATTTTTAATTCTTAGTTTTTTATCCACAATTGTACAAAGGTCAATTCACCCCTTTTGGTATATTTGATTGAAATAATTCAAGCCGAACACGATATAATTGTCATTTGTCAATTCCCGACAGATTGTTCGACGGATATCAAGTATAAATTTCTTATGAACTCAACCGTTTATCAAGTATAAATATCAAATTCAGTTGTACTTTATAATGAATGATTCTATAATTACACCGACATAAATTATTTGTATTTATATCGTAATGTAAAAAATAAAAGTTAATCTTGATTCTTGTTAAGTACTTAGTAGTATTTTCACTTAAATGATCAAAAGAGAGCGCAAATAAACCATATTTTCGTGAAGATGTGGTCATGACCGCAACTATACAGCGTCTAGTTCGTTTTCATTTTCTTCACTTTTACTCTCAAGTCAGTCCCATTCAATTAATTAAAAAGTTTTCAATTCAAAAGAATTAGAATTCCCTTTCAATAGTAATTCCTACATCGGTCACTAATTTTGTTTAAAGATGTTTAATTCTGATTAACTGTTAGTTCTTTGATTTATTTGTTTCCCTTTTCTTCTAAAGAAACTCAATTTAGTTTCTAGGTGTTTTTGATAGTAGCTAAAACATGGGCTGATTGATGTTTTGAGTAGTTTTGAAACTGGTCTTTTCATGAGTTCATCTGAATTTTGGTGCAGAATGTCCCTGTTTGTAGCACCAATTTCTGTTTATGTGTATATATAAGCTTAGTTTCATGCAGTTCTTGAAGTTTATAGATCTCATCTTTTAAAATTCAAGGTTCCATATCTTATAGCTGAAGTCCACCAAGATCTGCTATTTCAGAGGTGGAAATCTTACACATTTTCAGCACATGGTACAAACTGTTTACGGACCGCGACGGAAAATGGGTGGTTGAGAAGGTGCAAGGGAAGGATGTTAGACCGCTGCTTCCGTCTGTGGGAAGAATTGGGCGGTCGTAGATGTAGCTGAGGTGTTCGATGTTCGGTGCTGGAGCATAGGAAAGGTCACAAAGGTGTTAAAGAACAATGATTCATTTGTCATTAAGTTGCTTGGTTCCATCCAACTAAAGGAGTTTCATGCATCAAGTTTAAGGGTTAGGCAGGCTTGGCATGGCAACAAGTGGTTGGTAAGGTAAATGGCCTACATTCATCATGCTTTTGCAATACATTCTCTTTTCTAAATGTTTACATAAAAGGGTCGATTTTGTTCGAATTTGTTAGGTCTCTCTTTTGATGAAGTGTAGTGTAACTCGTGATGAATCGTTTCGAATGAATTCAAGAAACTATCTTGTTGTTGCCTTCAACATGGTTCTTTATAATCTGAACATTATTGCTTGAAGTCTACTGAAAATAGCGACCAATTCTCAGTTGCTAGCTGTAGTTTTAATGGTGTTGCTGACTATGGTGGCCGGATTTCTCCTAAATCATCGGAAAACACACCTGACCATTCCAGTGCCGAATCATCATTCCTGTCTTTGTGTGGGAAAAGAAACTTACCCTCGTCCCCGTCAACAAAGTTGTCGATATCCATGAACAAGAGCTTCATGCTTACAAGTCAACAATGGAGGCATTGTATGTTTCAGGTCCTTTAACTTGGGAGCAGCAGAAACTATTAACGAATCCCAGCTCTCCCTCAACATTTCAGACGAGGAACACCTACTCCAGCTGAGACACCTTTTGTCGGCTCATATAATGTGATCCGATCTTGTTTTGTACTAAAGGATCAGATGGAGAAAACAAGTAAATTTACATTTCGATTTTTCAGCCATCCCAAAATTTTGGTATTGCACAAAGTGGACAAGAGTCAATTGAACAAATTGGGAGATGTAAACATGTTAACATGTATGTTATGTAAACAACATATCTTGGCAACAAACAGAAAATGTTAGATTGCCTTCAAATCACAGAATCTGGCATCTGCAACCTTCTGAATCTTGAGGCCCTTCAAACCATATATCCCACGACGGGTTTATGGGACCATTTGTTCTGTAATCAACAACAAATCCAACCGTTAGAGGTTAAGAAAACACAAGCAACTCGATCGAAACCAGAGAATACAAGAACAATAGTTACAATGGAAGTAGCGGATCAGATCTGGTCTCCATGCTACGCAGCAATCTGATGGGGGGAAAACATGCAAATATATTGATAAATGACTGATCATTTAGAATCCGAAAACTCGTTTCTACGTCTGCAACTTCATAGGAAAGAAAAATTTTAGTTCTTAAACTTACTCCTCACACAATGTTGACACATTATCTGTTGTCTCAAGCACCTCCATCTCTTCCTGGAAAAAACAATACACGAAGAGAGAAAATAATAAGACATACTACACTGTAACATCCTACATTTCAGCGCAATGGCTACTTTTGGGATCTTATTGCTCAAAGCAAAACAAATCACATCGATACAGAGACCACGGATTGATCATCTGCAGGTGGTAAAGATAGACAAAAACGCGACGGACGATACCAAGCGTGTGAATCAATGACCTATAACACCACTAATATGCTCACTGGATAGAAGTTTAGGCTGTTCTTGGTCAGCCTACTGATAGAACACATCATTCGAATACCTTACCGACCTTGAAACAAAAGGGCATTATATCAAAGAATGCATATAGAAACAAAAGGGCATTATACATATATTAACAAGCACTAGATGTTGTCGTACTTCTTCATAATGACAATGGGAAGAATCAAAAGATTGAAGACCAATTTTCTAACGAGGTTGGTCCAAGTGGTAAGCAGGTCTCGAGACCTTGTGTATGCAGCCAAAAAGACTAATTCAACAGGATTTCATTAGGGGACTTAATGGGAAAGAAACAATGAAAGTTTAGCACTTTCCCTATAGAGAGCAGCCATAACAAGATTGATCTGGGACTTCATTTGCCACCTATAGAGACCCCTTAAACATAACCCATCTGATTTGACTACGAAAACCCAAATCCGAAATGACTTGAACCTGAATCGAGTAGAATTTCGAATGATCCAAACAAATAATGATATGGCTTGAAAAACCCAAACCTCAAATCAAAATAATCCAAACACAACAATCTAAATTCAAAATTATTCGAACCTGAAATGAACCCAGAACCAAGGCGAGTAGAAAATCTTAAAAACTCAAATTTACCTGATTCAAATTGACTTGGCCGATTTGTGCAAGTGCAGCAATTACAATTTTGCAAGAAAAATAATTACAGTTTTCCAATATCACATTCTAAGATCTGCCTTGAATCGTTGCACTAAGTTCACATAATCCAAACAATCTAAGTTCACATATGGGAAATATAATTATAAATATTTAATATTATCTTAAGAAGAAAAGCTTGTGAAAAAGTTCGCAAAAGGAACTGCTCTTTCTTTTCCTGATATATTCTACAACTTTATTTACGGAAGATTCAAGCTTCGTTTAAAAAAAAATCCTTAAATTTATCAAAATTCAAACAAAGTCAAAATTTGTGAGGGAATATAGAGCAAATCTTAACTAAAAAGAGAATAGAAACGTTGAAAAAGAGCTAACCTCGAGGAACTTGGATTCTTGTTCGACTCGCTTGAGTTGAGCAAGAATCCGATGTTTGCCTCTGGTGTCAGCTGCTGAACCGGCAGCCGCTGGTTGTTCATCCGTCGACGACGCCGTTTCAGACTCCATTTACTACACGCTCGGTCGGTGGCTCTCTCCCTTGGCTGCTGGAACCGGAAGTATTCAAAATTCAATGGCTCCAAAAACCACGCGGTTCGTTTTCATTTCATTTTTTTCTTCTTATATTCTTAGAAATATGAATCGCATTACAAATTCAAAAGCAACCAAAGCTCTCAATAAACCTACGGATCTGGAATTGTCCGTACAAAGCTTTCGTTTTCTCTCTCTCTCTAAAAGCTCCGAAAACGGAAACAGTAAACGACTTCTATTCCTTACTGTTTGTTTTCTTCGCAAGACCCTTTTCTTTTTCTGATTTCCATTTTTCTGTGTTCCAAAATATTAAAAAAATTTCATAAATGGTACTGCAGAATGTTTATTATCTGAAGACTTTTTTTAATGTGATTTGAGTAAAATTATAATTTAAATATTTTATTTTAATTAAAGATTTCATGTTTCATCGTATCAGATCTACGATAATTAGTGAAAATTAGATAACTTCTTTCTATAACGAAATTCCCTTTCCTTTTCTAAGTAACTTGAAAAGACTATCCTATCCTCATTGCACGTCACGTTTCACATTCCTAACGGGGTTTGTTCTGTAAATTTGCTTTAGTTGATTTCTTCATTCCTTTTCATTGTTTTGATTGGTCAAATTATAAAGGTCCTTATACTGTGATTTTTAACGGATTAGTCCCACTATTATATTTTGATCTATCCGAGAACTGAATTTTTTAACTACCGATATCTAATCATTAGATACTACAAAGACCCCGTATTGAGACGACATTGCTGATGTAATTTATTCCACTTATAACCTTATGATTCAAACTTTTAACATTGTTTAAGAAATTTAATTCGTAATCTTATTAGATCAACTGATTCTTAGTTTGAAATACATGATAACTTATTCTTCTCAATAATTTGATTTTAAATAACAATGTTTATAAAAAATGGACTAAAAATATCTATAGCATAACTCGTTAGAAAAATAAAAAAAAATGTTAAGCAAATAAAGTCAAATCATTGGACAATTGGATTATGAATTTATCAATTAAATATCGCGTGATGAAGAGTTAATTATATATATATATATATATATATATATATATATATATATATATATATATATATATCAACTATCATTTTTTGTCCAGTAAAATAAAATATAAATATAAATTTAAATAAAATAAATTGAATTAAAAAAATTGTCATATAATAAACTTTTGTAATACTCAATCAAGAATAGGATTACCCATGATTATAAATGAATTGTAATATTTTAAGAGTATTATTTATTAGGGAAAACTATATAAATAGTACTCACCTATTTTCGCATTATTGTTTTAGTACCTTAACTATTATTTTTGGCAAATGATACCTAGCATTATTTTTTATTCTATTTTGGTACTTAACCGTTAAAAATTAACGAAAATAATGTTGTGACTTGGAATAATCACACTTTTAGTCCAAAATACATATATATCTTATCAATTTAATCCAAAATCTATCCATTTAAAACATCGTTTTTATTTTAGGATAAAATTGTAAATTACTCACTTCTTCTTCTTCTTCTTATTGAACTAGAGTTAGAGTTATAGAACTCTAACTATACAACGACGACAGTGAATTAGTAGGGAAGACTTGCGGCGGCACGTCAACGACAACTAGAAACAGAATAAAATGCGTAGACTCTCACAACAGTAATCAAACACTTTAGAATGATAGTGACAACAAGGTTTTCGGTAATTTTATTCCTAAAATTAAGATGATATTTTAGATTGATAAAATATATAAGTGTTTTGGACTAAAACTATGCTTATATCAAGCTACGTCATTATCTCTGTTAATTTTTAACGGTCGGAGTTTCAAAACAAAACAAAACGTAACATTAAGTATCATTTTACTAAAAATAATAATTAAGTACCAAAAAACAGTAATAAAAAATAGGTAGAGTGTTATTTATGTACTTTTCCATATTTATTATTTTGAATATTGTATGATACAGTGGCCAAACTGGGGTGGGCGACCGCCGACCAGCAGAAAGATGCTGTGCTTTTTTATTTTTAAAGGGGGGAAATGGGTTGTTTTAGTTTCTATTGTTGATGTGGTTGATAGACAAGACACATAGGTCCATCCCACATTGCCAAAGTGTCTTTCACTGCCGTCTCTTTCTATTATCCCATTAATTTCTGTTCATATCATAACATTATATTTAAAGGAAAAAAACAAATGTGTTAGAAAAATAAATTATGTAATGAAATTTAAAATATACTTTGATATATAAAAATAATTTAATCGAGTTTCCCCCGTAAAAATGTGTATTAATATAAGAAATTCAATCAAAGTATTTCAATATATAAATATGATTAATTATTTGAGTATTAATTTTCGGAACGAGAGGATAAATTTCTCACGTTAGGTTAGAAATTTAAATTTTGATGGAAATAAAGTTAAATAGATTGGAAGGTTTGCTCAATGATAAACCCTCATCCAATCTCAGTGGAACCATCAGTCGTATCAACAAGTATATCTAACTTGTGATGACTATGTTGATGAACACCACGGACAAGATCCCTAGCAACTGAATACCCAAATGCTTGAACCTTGCCGTCGGGCACTTGTTCTTGAGTCCATAGAAAAGACCGATGTAGTGCTGCCATTCGTGCACCGAGTAGAAAAGCTAATTGAGCTTCGGCATTGCAAACAAACCGTAAGATCCCTCCGAGGCCGCCGACGTGTTATCGACTAGCTTCAGAAACCATACCTTGTGTAGGACCATCATGTTGTACCATGGGATGCTACCAGACATCATTACCATCAATATTGCAACCCATCCTTGCACCACACCTATTATCAAAAGTTACACTTTGTTTAGTAGGCAAATACATACATTAATAGTATTTATGTACCTGCTTCTGGGGTGATGCAAACTAAGCCAGTGATCATGCCCTGAGTGGCTCCGGTCACGGAGGGTTTTCCGAAGAAAATAATGTCGAGCATGAGCCATGTCAATAACCTCGTGGCGGTGCAGACGTGGGTGTCAAGGACGGCTAATGATGCATCAGTGCTGACCGTATATGGATCACCACCGTTGGAACGGGTCCCTCCCATCCAAAGAAGTCCAGCCCCGACCAACATCAGCCAGTGGCAGATCTATATGGTCCATTGGGTGGGCCTGTGCCCACCCTGAATTTTCTAAACCTTACACATTTGGTTTTAATTTTTATAATTTTTATGAATTAGTCCTCAAATTTTATGACTTGTGCCCACCCTGAAATTTTGAAATTTTTATGATTTGTACCCATCCTAAAAAATATTTTGATTTGTGCCCACCCTCAAAAAAATTCTGGATCCGCCACTTACATCAGCAGGATGTTGTTTGGTGGGAATCTCTTGTCCTTGATCCAACCTTCACCATTATTGAAAACAATCGACTCACATTAATTACTCTAAATCAAAACTTTAATCCCAGCAATTATAGGTCAAATTGAATAGAAAATGCATTTTTATTATGAATTTAGTCTATCTACTGTAATATGATTATTTCTAGTCCTTACTTTGGAGACACACCATTGTCACCTTTGTTCAACCAGGCCGGGCTAGCCTCGCCGGGTTTCAAGTTCTCGGGTAGAGACATGTTGGGTCGGATCTGACGGTAATGTTTAGATGAACACGATTAGGATATATTGAAGGGAAGTCGAGAAAGTGGTTATATAGTACACCAAGTTTGTAGGCAAAAGAGGCTTCTAAACTTTGTTGTAACATACATGGATGGTGTCGTTTTCTTTGTAAATTACTTGCCTCTAAGCCGTTGCAGTTGCGAAAATGGATTTGTGGCCTTGGTTTATTAACGTCTGAGTGAATGGGATTTTAGATCGTAAAAGTATTAACAAAAGAGATGGAGTTTTTCTAACTCTAATTATGGTCCTTTTAGTGTCCTATTTTATCAAAATAATTGAATAAATATAACCCTTCCTATTTAGAAATTCAGTTAGTGAAATAATTGTGTCTATTAGCAGGCGACGTTAGGGCATAGTAGGACCATTAAATTAGTTTGTTTGTTGTGTAGTAGCAAAGTAATTGTGATTGTTGAACTACATCATCTATCGTGTTTTGAGCCAATTGACAGTAATCGAAGAAAGTGTCATTATGGTGCAATATCAAATTTTTTAAATATAAATAATTAAATTATTGAATTATGATCAAATTGATAAAATGTATATGTTCTATTACCATAACCGTTATTAGATAATGTCAATTGCTATGTTATATGTTTGTTTCAATTTTAATGGTTCATTAAATTGTTTGTAATAAAATTTTAGTAGAATGGTTAAATTATATCTTTTAGAAAAATATGACTTATTTATAATTAAGAAAAATACTTTGATACATAATTTGTGTAAACTAAAATTTACACAAGCATTTCAATTTTAGGGTTTAGTGTAAGGTGTAAAATTTAAGGTTTATATTTAGAATTTAGAGATTAAATTTTAGGGTGCTAGGGTTAGATTTAGGTTTTAAATTTTATAGCTTAAATATGAAGGATTGTGTAATTTTTTTTATACAGCTTGTGTATCAAAATGTAAGTAATCTAGGATGTATTTTACGCTTAAAAATAAGAAAAATATTTTGATACACAAGCTTGTGTAAGCTTTAGTTTACACAAGTCTTTCAATTTTAGGGTTTAGAGATTTAGGTAATGAATTATAGTTTAGGGGTTTAGGTTGTAGGGCATAGAATTTAAGATTTATGGTTAAAATTTAGAATTTAAGGTTTAGGTTTTAGAGTGTGAGATTTAAGTTTTAAATTTTATAGCTTAAATATACAGTGTTATGTAATTTTTTTATACAACTTGTGTATAATGTCACGTCGGTAGACTGAAGCTAACTCGATCGTGTGGCCTTAGCTCGCTTTCTCTAACACTTGCGACTAAGTAAGCCTGAAACAGTTAAGCACGAAGGCTCAAACTCTTGCGGAAAAAGACAACGGAAAGGGAAAATGACAAACACAAGAGAAGAAGTGTTGGGAATTCAAGTTGTATTCCACAATGAAGAAGTGATGAAGTGAGGAGGGGCAAACCTCTATTTATACATGAAGCCCCGTACATCCAACGGTCCAAATTAAACTAGATGGACGGCTCAGATCGCCCAAAAATCTCTAAATCCCTAAAAACAAGGGGAGCCATGAAATTATTAAAATAAATAAGTAAAATAAAGATTACATGGCTTAAAATAGCTAAGACTTATTCTCAAGTCGGACTGGGCCCTCTTGGGCTCGGCTGGGCGCACCCAAGGTGCTGAAACAGGCCCCCATGGTGCGGAATCAAGCCCCTAGGGCCCCTGGTGCGTGCTGGCTGCACCCTGGTGCGGGCAGAATACACCCTGGTGTGTGCTGGACGAACCCCAGTGTTGAACTGGCTCGGTCGCGGGCTGGCGGTCCGTGACATTCTCCCCCACTTGAGCTAGCGACGCCCTCGTCGCGCGGTCGGCATGATACTGCTCAATCTGATCTTTGAACTGCCAAAGGTCCTCGGCTAGCTCCCAACTCCCCTCACTATCGGGAAGTCCCTTCCAAAGAACAAAATACTCATGTCTCGGACGGTGACCTGGTCGACGAATCACTCTTTCGGCTTGGATTTCTTCGACCTGGTTCTCATAAGAAACCTTCACTCCGACTGGTGCTCGGTGTGACTTGCCTCGATCTGGATCCTTCTCATCCTGGTGGAATGGCTTGAGTAAGCTGACATGGAACACGTGATGAGCTCGGATGGATGATGGTAGCTCTAGTCGGTACGCCATGGTGCCGATCCTCTTCAAAACTCTAAACGGACCCTCGTATCGTCGCACAAGTCCCTTGTGTACGGTTGGGTTGCGCAGAATCCCGGTCAACTTGGCTAGAACAAGGTCGCCAACTTGAAAGTTCACATCTCTACGCTTTCGATCTGCCCATCTCTTGGTCCGCTTCCCCGCCTTGTGCAAACAAGCTCGGGCTAGCTCCTGATGTTCTTGCCACTCCTTGGCATAGTCATGTGCTGCTGGATTAGGCCCATCATACTTGGTAGCAACCGCGTTGGGCGTGAGCGGTTGCTGCCCCATCACAATCTCGAACGGACTCTGACCTGTGGCTTCGCTCTGTTGCAAATTGTAAGAGAACTGAGCCACATCTAACAGCTTGGGCCAATTCCGCTGCGTGGCACTCACATAGTGCCTCAAATAAATCTCCAAAAGTGCATTCACCCGTTCGGTCTGTCCGTCTGTTTGTGGGTGAACACTCGTCGAAAAGTTCAAGCTCGATCCCATAAGCTTGAACAGCTCGGTCCAAAATCGCCCTGTGAACCGTGTGTCCCGGTCACTGATGATGGTCTTTGGCACGCCCCAATATTTCACCACGTGCTTAAGGAAAAGTCGGGCTGCTTCCTTGGCTGGGCACACCTTGGAAGCTGGGATGAACCTCCCATACTTCGAGAACCTGTCCACGACCACCATGATACTCGACAACCCGTCAGTACAAGGTAAACCAACAATGAAATCTAAAGAAATACTCTCCCATGGTCGGTCGGGTATCGGCAAAGGCTGCAAAAGTCCCGCAGGTTTCTTCATCTCTATCTTGTCTTGCTGGCACACAAGGCAAGTTTTCACATAGGCTTCAATGTCTGCACCCATGTGAGGCCAATAGTAATCTCGGGAAATGAGGGCTATGGTCCGAGTAATGCCTGGATGTCCTGCCCACATCGAGTCATGACACTCCTTCATGATCTCCTTTCGCAACTCTCCAAACTGCGGCAAATAAAGGCGGCGGTCTCGGGCATATAACAAGTCCCCTTCGAGCCAAAATTTTCTGGTTCTACCCTCTCTGACATGATCTATCAACATCTTGGCTGTTGGGTCATGAGATAGCCCCTCTTTGATGCGCTCTAACAAGGTTCCCACAGGCAAGCTGACTGTCTCAATGTTATACCTTCGGCTAAGTGCATCGGCAACGGAGTTCACCTTCCCTGGCTTGTACTCCAAGGAAAAATCAAACTCTGCTAAGAATTCCTGCCATCGGACCTGCTTGGGAGAAAGCTTCTTCTGGGTCAGAAAATAACTATTTGCAACATTGTCTGTAAATACAACAAACCTCGACCCAAGAAGATAATGTCGCCAGATGCGCAAACAATGAACCACTGCCGTCATCTCCTTCTCGTGGACCGTGTACTTCTTCTCGGTCTCATTAAGCTTCCGGCTTTCATATGCAACCGGATGTCCCTCTTGCATCAAGACTCCTCCAATGGCAACGTCTGATGCGTCTGTGTAAACTTCAAATGGTTTGGTGTGATCAGGCAACACCAACACTGGTTCGCTTACCATGGCCTTCTTCAATTCTGCAAAGGCATTCTGACACTCAATGCCCCAAACCCACGCCTTGTCCTTCTTCAATAGCTCGGTCAAGGGTGCGGCAATCTTTGAGTAGCTCTTCACAAACTTGCGGTAATAATTGGCAAGCCCAAGGAACGACCGCAGCTCGGTCACCTTGGTCGGTGGACTCCACTCATCAATAGCTCGAACTTTGGCTCCATCCATTCGGATTTTGCCCCCACCAATGATATGGCCAAGGAAAGGAACTTCTTTCTGAGCAAACGAGCACTTCTCTTCTTTCACATAGAGCTCGTTCTGCCGTAGTACTTCGAACACCTGTCTCAAGTGCTCAACATGCTCCACAAGAGATTTGCTATACACAACAATATCGTCAAGGTAAACTACAACGAATTGATCTAAAAACGGTTGTAGTACCTTGTTCATAAGAGTGCAAAACGTTGCTGGAGCATTCGTGAGGCCGAACGGCATCACCAGAAACTCATACGAACCATATCGGGTAACACACGCGGTCTTCGGCTCATCCCCTGCGGCTATTCTGACCTGCCAATGCCCGGATCTCAAATCCAACTTGGTGAACCACCTTGCACCACCAAGCTGGTCGAACAAGTCTGCAATAAGCGGGATCGGATACTTGTTCTTCACCGTGAGCTTGTTCAAAGCTCTGTAATCAATGCACATTCTGAGGGATCCGTCATGCTTCTTCTGAAACAGTACTGGAGCGCCGTAGGGTGCTTTAGACGGTCGGATATACCCTGCCTCTAGGAGTTCTTTCAACTGTCTGCGTAACTCCTCTAATTCGGGCAGAGCCATTCGGTAAGGGGCCTTGGCTGGTGGCTCTGCATCAGGCACAAGCTCAATTCTGTGGTCTACCTCCCTCTTTGGCGGCAGACTCTTCGGCAATTCTGTTGGCATCACATCACGGAATTCTGCCAACACCCGTCCCACCTCATCGGGGACCTTCTCGGCAATGACTGGTTCATCTACCACCAATGTCGCTAGAAAGGTGGGTTCCTCCTTGCGCACCCCCTTAGATACTTGAATAGCTGACAACATTCGGGCCCCAACTCCGGTCTCTCGGCTTGCCGGAACAACACATTGGTGCCTCGGATCCAAGATGCACAAGCAATCGGCAAAAGGGACGGGAAAAGCATTAATCTTGTCAAGGAAGCTAATGCCAATAACAAAGTCAAAATCATCAAGCGGAATTACCTTGATGGCTTCCTTACCCATCCAACCTCCAATGTCGAGCTTAACCCCTTTCGCTACACCGGCAATCGGAGCTTCTTTGGAATTGACTGTCTTGATGAACCCACTCGCCTTCTCAACACAAAGGCCGAGTCTCTTTGCTGCTTGTTCGGATATGAACAACTCTGAGGCACCCGTATCAACTAATGCACTCAGCTTCTGTCCGGCAACAGTGGCATCTACAAACATTAGACCCTTCTTCTTGTTGCCTCTCTTGGAATCCATGCAACTAAGGATGGCTCCCATCTTGTGAGTCTCATTCTCACCAGCATCCTTCTCTTGGATGGCAGCAGCTCTCGAATTTTGTGGGCAGTCCCTCGCTATATGTCTTCCCCCACAAGTGAAACAACTGTTACCGTGATTGTTTCTCTCCCATGGACGTCCCCTTCCATGGGGTGGCCTCCCATGGCCGCCTGGAGGCCTATCGGGCTTAGTTGCTCTGTCCCTGTCTCCTCCCCACTGCTCTTGAACTTCAGCTTCGGTTTGGATGACTCGGGTTTCCTGTTCTCAAACTCGGCTATGTCTTCGGCTGTGGAAAGGGCCGATGAAAGGTCTTTAACTCCCATACGCCTCAACTCCATCTTCGCCCACTTCTGAAGCCCATTCATGAAGTCGAAATAGCCTTCATCTTCACTCAAACTCGGCAACTGGAGCTTAAGTTCTGTAAACTTCCTCACATACTCGAGGATTGTCCCATCATGCTTTAGGTTGCGCATCTTCAATCGCGCCTCTTGCTGAGCATTCTTCGGATAGAAATGCTTCTTAAACTCATACTGAAAGTCCTTCCATGTCCTGAAGGGAAGTGTGTCGCCTTCCTCTTCATCACACATACGTCGCCACCACAACAGAGCGACATCGGTAAGGTAAATCGAAGCTGTGTTTACCTTAGTCGTATCATCATCGATACCTGACACACGAAAGTACTGTTCAAGTCCCCAGATGAAATTATCCACATCTTGGGCTGCCCTCGACCCACTGAACTTGTTTGGTCGTGGAGCGTCTATCTTCGGCTTCGGTGCTGCTACTTCGGCAAGCATCCCGCTCTTCATAGTTGCTTGATAAATGCGAAGTTCACTCTTGAGCTCCGCCATTTCCTCTTTCATCGCGACTATCTGCGCCTGCAGTGAGTTGTCACGATCATCCAGTTTGTCGTACATCACACTTAGGAGGTTCTCCAACTCCTCTTTGATCTTCCCCTCAAGGGTCTCGACCAAACTCGCATGTGACTCATCGTCACCTCGGGTCTCCTTGACTTCCCTCACGGACTCTTCAAGTTTAGCGACCCTCTTATCCAAGGCTGCAACCATGTCCTTGGAACTTCCTCGCTTCTTCTCACCATTGCGGCCGTTACCTCCATCGGCTGCCTGAACATCACCTGTGTTCTGTGGTGCCATTTCTCCCGATCAAACTCGCTCTGATACCACTTGTCACGTCGGTAGACTGAAGCTAACTCGATCGTGCGGCCTTAGCTCGTTTTCTCTAACACTTGCGACTAAGTAAGCCTGAAACAGTTAAGCACGAAGGCTCAAACTCTTGCGGAAAAAGACAACGGAAAGGGAAAATGACAAACACAAGAGAAGAAGTGTTGGGAATTCAAGTTGTATTCCACAATGAAGAAGTGATGAAGTGAGGAGGGGCAAACCTCTATTTATACATGAAGCCCCGTACATCCAACGGTCCAAATTAAACTAGATGGACGGCTCAGATCGCCCAAAAATCTCTAAATCCCTAAAAACAAGGGGAGCCATGAAATTATTAAAATAAATAAGTAAAATAAAGATTACATGGCTTAAAATAGCTAAGACTTATTCTCAAGTCGGACTGGGCCCTCTTGGGCTCGGCTGGGCGCACCCAAGGTGCTGAAACAGGCCCCCATGGTGCGGAATCAAGCCCCTAGGGCCCCTGGTGCGTGCTGGCTGCACCCTGGTGCGGGCAGAATACACCCTGGTGTGTGCTGGACGAACCCCAGTGCTGAACTGGCTCGGTCGCGGGCTGGCGGTCCGTGACAATAACATATAACCTTAAAAAATATAACCTTAAAAATATACTACTTTGGGCATTGTTAAACATGTGGATGCTAAGAATGTTACAATCCTCGACCAATCTCCACACCAGCTTGCCAAGGCTAAACAAAAGGGGCCTCTCAAGGAATGGCAGGTATAATTCTCAACCCTTTTGGGACTAATTATTTACTTGAAAAGATGTAAAATTTCGGTAGCTTTATACTGTGAATTGGGGCATGTTGTAGGAGTATGGTGGATTTTCTTGTTGGTTTGCATGGATGAATTGTTTTGAAATGACAGAGAATGTGCTATATTGTAGCAGAGGGTCAACCAATCTAGACAGAGAATGTGACTTTGCTGCTTCCAACTTCCATACATTTCTTTAGTTTATACATCCGTGTTAGACTCCGAAAGGTATTTCACATTTCTCAAATAAAAACCAACATTGCTTCACAGAAAGATCATGAGCACTGCTGCTTTTTGAATAGTAAAAAATGTGCACCAGCCGGGAATCGAACCCGGGTCTGTACCGTGGCAGGGTACTATTCTAGCACTAAACCACTGGTGCTTCTTTTGTTGTATGTGAGTAAACATACTAATATATTTATTCATAGTCATTACGTAACCTACCTTTAGGGGTGGGAGAAAATACCCGACCCGAAAACCCGACTACCCGAAACAAAAATACCGGGTAATTCCCGAAAAAAAATTACCCGACCCGGCAAATTTCCCGGGACACGGGCCGAGAGTTTTCCCTTACCGGGTACCCGACCCGACCCGATAAAGTTTAATATATATTTTTTATATTTAAAATTATATTTTTATTTTATGTTTCTTAATATTTTCACTCTAAAATTAAGTTTAAATCCCTATATTTTTTCTATGTTTGTATTATATTCTTTTAAGTTTAATTTTTTTTAAATATTTTTGTGTTTAACATATGATTTTTTTAATTTAAAAATAAAAAAATATATATGAACTGGGTACCCGGGTACCCGGATTTAATGGGCCGGGACACGGGCCGTTTAAAGAGGTACCCGGACGAACCGGGTACCCGACAATTCCCACCCCTACCTACCTTGTTCGTTTAATAATTAATAAGGCGTTTGGTAGCTAATTAATTCCCGTTTGTATTGAAAACTTATCATAAAACACTACTTATCCATAGCTAAGATTTCCCCCCCCCCCCCCCCCCCCCCCCCCCCCTCAAATTCAAGTATTTAGTTTTTCTTCTGTGGGAGATGTGCCGATTGGACAAATAAATGTAATCTTCATCCTCAACAACGTGTTAGTTAATTTAAATTGTTTTTCGTAGGAGGTTTTATAAGAGATCCACTAATTGATCGAGTGATTAAAGATATTTATATTGTGTCATCTGATATAAATTTTAATTCTGGCATTTACTTTATGAACTCTATCTAATAAAAAACTATAAGAAGTTTTATAAAGTCGGTAGCATAGAACATGAATAAAGTTAAAAATTAAAAATTAATGGGTCAAGTATAAAAAAATGACAAAAGAATATAACTATTAAGATTTGATTTATTGACGATAAATAAAATAAACATACTTTCATTTACGCACATTACTACTAAGACAAGAAATATCTTATATTACCAAAACAAGGAAACTAAATTATCACTTGAAATTCTGCATGAGCTAAATTAAGAAAGACAATGGTCTGTAGGGGTGGCCGCAGGGGCCAGCCCCCATGTAATTTCTCTCATACATAGAACCGCACGAAATGACACCAACATTAGCAGTCTCAGATATTTTTGGTGTCTTTAGCGAAAATTAAAAAAATAAATTAATGTAGAACGAAAGTAAATTACATGCATCCCTTTCCTGTAACTATATTTTGCTAAATTCTATTTTTTTTAATCGATGAGAATAACAAGTATTGATGAAAATGAGGTTTTTACAGTTATTGCCTGAATCAATGCTTTATAAGTGCATTTCAGGTGTTCATTTGTAGTGCGAATGTTAGGACTGAGGGGAGAGGGTGGGCTGCAGAAGGTAAAAGAAAAGAAAAGCATAGAAAAGAAGGGTTTGGTAATTATTAGAAGGTGGCCAAAAGTAAGGTCAAATGTACGGAATAGGGATGTCAGAAAGGTGAATTTTACAGAGATTTGCCTTGTTTCGTATTTAATTAAGCATGGATAGTTACAAATTTTTCGGTTGTGGGCGGAGATGAAGATAAAAATTAGATTCGTTGTGAGTAGAGGTGAGCGTTCAATCGAGTTGAGTAAAAAAATTCGAGTTATTCGAGTTGACGCATCATATTTTACAACTTGAACTTAATTTGAATTTTTTTATCCGAGTCGAGTTTTCGAGTTCATATATAAATTTAATTATAATTATTTACCATGTTATGGTACAATTTGATTCCAATTTAAACGACTTTCTCTAATTATATAAGATATGCATATATATTTCTTCATATTATTTTTCACATGTATAAGTAAGATTTGTAATGTTGTTAATAAAAAAATCATCTAAACTCCTAAAATATATGTATAATATTATTTTGAAATAAGAAACTTTTGGGGATAAAGTATTGATGGGAGTATAAACGAGTCAATGAATTGATGTGAAGAAAAACAATTACAAAAAAATTCAGTTGAATGATCAAATTGAATAAAATGTAAAGTTAAAGGATTAAATTGTAAAAAGAATATATTTGTTAAAAATATGAATTGAAGTTATATAGATATTATATAGTGTTAGCAAATCATGTGGTTTAATTTTGGTCAAAATAGACTTAAAACAAAAGAAGAATTGAAGAAATGAGAAATCCTTCAAAATTAAGGGGCTAAATTGAAAAAGTTAAAAAATTAATTTAAAAAATATGAATTGAAGCTAAATATGTATTCTATGGTGGTATAGGAGCATGCGGTTCAAATTTGGTAAAAAAAATTAACTTAAAACGAAGGAGGGATTGAAGAAATGAGGAAATCATACAAAGTTAAGGGGCTGAATTGAAAAAAATATGAAATTTATTTTCAAAAATATAAATTGAAGATAATAAGTATTCTACGTTAGTTTAGGAATATGTGGCTCAAATTTGATCAAAGTGGACCTAAAATGAAGGAGGAATCGAGGAAAAATGAAATCAGGGACTAAATTGCAAAATTTGTTTTTTCAGTTTTTCATATTGGGAAAATTTCAACTCGACTCGAACTCAAATTTTTTTGAGTTACTCGATTTGAATCGAATAACTCGAACAACTTGAATAAGTCAACTCAAATAACTCGAAATTGAGAGAGAAAAAAACATATCAAATTTTTTTCAATTCGAGTCGAGTTTTGCTCACCCCTAGTTGTGGGTGGTGGGGAAGGGGTGAATATGCTTTTTTACCCGCCCCGAATCATCCCCACCCACCCAACAAATATTATTGAAAATAGAATATCATTTTGGATCATAGTCAATTTTAAGATAATTTATATTGACTTATCTTTAGATATTAATGAATAGTTCAATATATATATATATATATATATATATATATATATATATATATATATATATATATAAAATTGAGTTTGATATTGATTAGATCAAATATATAAATAAATTTTAAAATATCAGTTTGAATCAGAGTTAAATTTTAAATAATTTATATTGACTTATTTTAGAATATTTATGAAAATTTATATATAGATATATAAATAATTTTAATGTTTATTAATTTTTTCTTTATCGTTGTTTTCCGTTAAGCCTTCTTCTTAGATTTGTTTTCTCCTCCTTATTCCTCACCATATGTATGTTATTCTTTTATATTTTTTTAATTTTATTTTCTTAACATTGTATCTTATTTAGATTTTATTGGTATTTGTTCTTTAAAGGTTGTTTTTTATTGTTATTTTCTTTTTAGTTCTTTCTATATTGTTTATTTGTTACAACAAATTGAATATTATTTTATATGTTATTTGTGCTATTTTTCGGTCATTTACAATAGACTTTAGTATTGTTTTAGTCTAAATTTTTGTGATGTACAAAATTTAATTTCGTATATTATTATTATTTTAAAAAATGATGACAATTGAAATATTGTCACACGTGTGGTGGGGTTCAAGTGACAAGTATTTCATACTTTTTTCATAACAAATTTGATTTATATTTATTTAACTAATATTAATAAATATATTATATGAATGAGTCATGGGGCAGGTAAAAAAGAAATTATGTGGATTTCAGGACCCACGTGAGTGATATGATAGGAATGTTTTTGTATTGCGGATCACGGGATAAGATGGTTTTAAATTTTATATTTACAGCGGATCGTGAGGCAAAAAAAAAAATCTTGACGAGAATAGATATGAGAAAAGTACTTTCACATTTCCCCCTAATAACCATCCCTAGTCAAATGCGATTCCTTATCAAAGATGACCTAATTATTTGATATAGAACCCCTATAAGATTTAGGAAAGGAATAAAAAAATTGATAAAAAAAAGTTAAAAAAGAAACAAAGAGATAACTATTACTCAAAAATGTTTGGTAAAAGATAAAATTTTGTGTAAACTAAAGTTCACACATACTTGTTAAATTTAAAGATTAGTTTAAATTTTTATATTATGGGTTTAAAATTTAGAGTTTAAGGTGTATGATTTAGAATTTAAGATCTTATAATTATAAAGATTTAGATTTTAAATAAAGGTTGTGTAAATTTCTTTGGAAAATACTTTGATACACAAGCTTATGCAAACTACACAAGCCTTTCAATTTTAGGGTTTAGAGTTTTAGTTTATGTTTCAGGGTTTAAGGGTTTAGTGTGTATGGCATAGAATTTAATGTTTATGGTTGGAATTTAGAGTTTAGAGCTTAGGGTTTAAGCTTTAGGTTTTAGGGTGCTAGGGTTTGAGATTTAGGTTTTAAATTTTATAAAAGGGTTGTGTAATTTTTTTACACAACTTGTATATCAAAATATAACTCAATTTCTTTTACACATATCATATATTAAAATATAACCGTTTTATCGCCACATAGTAGTCCTCTGCAAAACTCGATCAAAATTAATCAGATATCAATCATTAAACCCAAAAAGAATATAACCCTTCTCAAAATCATCTAACAATAAATTTCTAAATTTTGTTTTTTTTAAAGTGTTTGACAATGTTAATGGTGCTCGTAATGTTTTGGATAGTAGTGCGTCGTGTGGTGGGGTTATTCGTGATGCCAACGAGAACTGGATTGTCGGGTTCTCGAAGTTCTTAGGGAGGTGTTCGGCTTTTAAAAGTAAAATTTTAGGCTGTGTTGAAGGGGTTGGAGTGTGTCGTGCGCATGAGAGCGAGTTCTATACTGGTAGAATCTGATAATCAAGAGGTAATTCGGTTGCTTCAAGGTACTGATGATCGTTGCCACCAGTCTTCTTTGTTTCTTCTATTCGAAGTCTACTGAGTTGACATTGGTGTGTGGAATTTTAACATGTCTTTCGGGAAGGTAATCGTGTGGCGAATATGATGGCGAGGCTATGTTGCCGCGATGAGTTTCAAACTTCTTTGTTTAGATTTTCGTCTGATGAAGTCTTACCTCTCTTGCATGATGATTTGAGTGGTTTGGTTTAGTATGATTTTTGTTGGTTGTTTATCATCTTGTACTCTATAATATGATCATTAATACTCTTTTTCTCTTTTAAGATTTAGGGAGATTTTTAACGAGGCCTATAATTATATTTTTCTCTCTTTGAATAAAAAAAATCTTTCAAAAACAGATAAAAAACAATGCTAACACTTTTAGAGATGTTAATGATATTCCTTTCCGTCCTAATATTTTTTTTATTTTAAAATTATCATATTTAAATTTTAATTTTGAAAAATACAACAACTTTTAGAAATAGTATTTTTTTTACCATTTTCTTAATTTTCTAAAAAATCTAATTTCTAAAAATTAAGTTGTCATTTTAATAAAAAATAGTAAAATAATAAACCCCTATGTATAATATATGAACACTAGTAAAATAAGTTTTTGTATATAATAATAATAATAATAATAATAATAATAATAATAATAATAATAATAATAATAATAATAATCTGGATACCCCGGATATTAACACCCTTACAGAGCCGATCAATACCGTGCAACTCAATTATGAAAGCTAAAAGTGACAAAAGAAAACTATATATATATATATTATGATAGGAAATTTGTCGCCTATATATTATATAGCTGTAAATTTAGAGAAAGATACAAGATGTTATACTAGATATACAATTTTTTAAGAAGAAAAGATGTTATATTAGATATACAATTTTTTAAGAAGACTTGTTAAAAAGATGTGAAATTATAAAATTTTAAGACTATAAAATTATATCATCAACACAAAAAATATTTAAACTTTGAAATTTATCTAAAAATATATCCGTATCCTAGCATCTTAAAGGCGATTTATAAAATTTGAGAGATAAAAATAAATTTTTAATAAAAAATTTATAAAAAATTTAATTTTTTTTAAATTATATACAAAATTCAAACTTTTAAGAGAACGATTGCCTCCTCTAACTTCTCCGACTCAATTCATGGCTAGCTATTAAATATATATTTCCCAAAAAAAATCTGCAAAATCAAAACGAAACTTCTCATGAGTCATGATGACCAATTTGGATACCGTCCAATGTGAAAGAAGAGAAAATTAATTTAAACAAAATGCAAGAAAACTAGTAGCTTTTTTGTTTTCTTTTTGGGAATTCAAACTCAAATTTGCTTTTGAGAATAGCTATGATTGATAGCTATCCCCGTGGATTTTATCATGCCCCCTCTGTCTCTTTCCTTTTTTGTTTTGCATAGAGAAGAGCAGTGTTTCATCATAAAAGGCTATACTTCTATTTGGGTCAAATTTTAATTTTGGCCCATCTACTATACTTAAATTTGGGATTTAGTCATTGCATTTTAAATTTAACATAATTTCATTTTATCTTATCATCAATCTGTCCAAATAACTGACGTTGTTGGGCGTTAACTAGTCAAGTTAAAATACTAGTGTCAATTTTTCTTAAAATCACCACTTCTGACTCACCATGCTTACATGTATTTTTAAGTTAAAAAATTCCATGTCGACGTTTTAACTAGAATAATTTTAATTGTTTGGGCTAACTAATGAGTAATGATAGTATAAAAATAAAAGACCAAACTATTCCAAATTAAAATACAAGGACTAGATCCCAAATTTAAGTCTAGAAGAGGGATTAAACCATAATTTGACCCTTTGTTTTGCCTTTAGCAATCGCCCCATGTTTCCGAGGCAGGCTCAGCGAGTCCAAAACCATGGGGTTTCAACAGCGAGTAGTCTCTCTCAAACTGCTGCAACTCCAGCCCTCCAGCGCACGTTAGAACCTCTCTCACGTTCATGCTAACGTTAACGTCCCCATCGCCACCACCATGATGGTGATGGTCTCCGGTCAAACCTAGAAGATCCTTCGTGAAATGGTCGCTACTCTTCTGCCATGCAGATAGGTTTCCGACTCCGAAACCGGAGAAATCCGATGAGACATAACTCGTCATGTTGCCATTGTTGTTGTCGCCGCCGTCGTTTATCTGTGTGGCGGTCACCCCAACGGTGGCAGCCTTTTGAAGGAGCGCAGTGGCCGACATGGCAACATTGGAGGAAACGACGTCATTGCTGACATGGAGGTTCCGGAAGGGTGAGACGATGCCGAGCTTCGGAGGCGGCGGAGCTGGATCTTGGAAGAATGGAACGAAATGATGAGACCAAGGCATGACATGAAGTGGGTTATTATTAGGGTTAGGGTTAGAGGTCAGAGTAGGTTCCCGCCATTGCTGGAAAGAGATATGAGTCTGGAAAGGGAAAAGAGGAGGATTCACGGTGGCGGCGGCGGGGGAGGCAAGTTGGTTGGCTGAGAACCTCGCACTTTCTTCAGCCAATGCATCGCAAAAAGCGCCGTGAGTTATGAAACTGTCCTTCCTGGAGAATTTTCACAAAGAAAGAACCATCAAAATCAAAACACTAGGATCGTGCGTGCGCATTGGATTAATCATAAATTTAATAAACAATATATTTGTTGGTCAAATGTTAATCAATGCGTATGGCGCTGCATGCAAAAAGATGGCTCAAGTTTTCATGAATTTAGTAAAATTATGATGGATTGTGTTATATATGGAAACTAGAGCTTCATGCATGTAACAAAAGATATGCAATCTAAACATGAAGATGATGATGTACAGTAAAAAAGAGAGGGAAAATAACAAAATAATCCCCTGATATTTCTGCAGATTTCATCAGTTTTTAGATCATGACCATCTCTGCGATCGAGTTGATAATGGCAAGCTAACATGAAATAAAATTTTGTAAAAGATTTCTGAATTGTACCATGAAATCCAAAAGGCGTAATTTCTTTTGCTTTTTCTTCTTCTACTTGGATATCATCATTGCTTTTGAGACCGCAGTCCACTCCATTACATTACAGGAAAAACATGTTTTCATTTATATATATAAAAAAAGAACTTTTGTTATGTTTTAGATAATATGAAGATGTGGTCTGGTTCAGATTTCAAAGGTTTTTGCTTTCAGTTTTCTCACGCAATTAGGTCACCATATATAAGACAGATGCAGACAATTTGTATTAATGGTGTTCCACTACGACAACACGAAAACATGTGGCTGCCATACATTTATGTTCCAGATATATTCCCTGCATGGCCTTACCAGTTACCATTCTCGTGTAAGAGAACAACAAATAGAAACAAAACTGGATTTCACCATATATAAAATCTAGCTCAAAATATGCATTCAGTCCCTGTATTTTAACAAATTTTAAGATTTAGTCATCGCAGTTTAAGCTAAAATTTGAACTTTTTTATTGATTACTACTACATACCTGGAGAAAAGGGTTCCACAATCACCTGTATTCTCTGGTTCCACAAGTCTTAGAATGAGCTTTCCAATCCGATTGAACAGCATAGATCTTTGAGCATTTCTCACACTTCCATCTCTTCTCCCCGTGTTTCCTGCAGAAGTGTTTCTTGATGCCGGTGAGATCGCCTAACGCTCGCGAAGGGTGGTGGTGAACGCATGTAGGCTCGGGGCAAACGTAGGCTTTCTTCTTCATCTCTTTGCTCTTTAGCTTCAGTTTCCATGGAAGGTTATGTCCCCTCCTATGGAGCTGCAGGTTTTGATCTCTCTGGAAACCTTTCTTACAGATTTCACATACGAATCTGTTGGTCGCCAATAGCGTCTTGGGTGATAAAGCGATCACTTCGGCATCCGGGTCTGCAAACAACACCGAATAGTTCATGTTTAGCGTTGTTTTTTTTAATTACCAATATCTGACTCATTGGTCAACTAATTCGGATACTACATTTAATGATATTGGGAACAAAATCTTACCTGGGTTCCCTGGGAGGTTTCTTTTCTTCTTAACCTTTTGTGGCGGCTGCTGAGGGGAAATGGTTGGAAGAACATGATTCAAGCTACCTGAGTCTTGAACCCTTGTAGTTGTAATAGAAGAGACACTAACTTCCTCCGACAAAGAACTGGAATTGGACATAGCTGTTGGAAACATGTCTTGGAAAGAAGATAACTCCAAGAAAGAAAGAACAAAAGGCTTTATAAACAAAATCTCGTGAAGGGATGATGGGTTGTGCTCCAAGTCACTGTCTGGCCATGGATTGCTTGTCTGAACAACTCTGCAACACAACCAGATATTATATGAGTATATTTTAGGGTAAAAAAACCTCAGCAACTGGGAAGCTAACCCTTTCCTTTTCTATATATATGTGTGTAAAGATTTACGGATAGATTTTGAGAGGGTGAGAGAGGAAGAATAATACTGAAAGTTTCAGTAGCAGGGTGCTGTAATAGGGATAAAAAATCCTTTGCCTTTTTCGGTGCGCCCCAACAATAAAAAATACTACAAAATTAAATTACAATTTCTAACTTTAAATTTTAAATTCTAAACCCTACACCCTATATCCTACAAAATACACCATAACCTAAAACTCTTAAATACACCATACTCTAAATTCCTTAAACTATAACCTAAAACCCTTAAACCCTAAACAATAAACCAAATTTTAAGCGTAAGGCATAAGGAGGGGCAAAGAAAAGGAGCAGAGAATTTCCATCCGCTATAATAGAGTGCAGTAAATATTTAATGGGTAAATTACTCCAGTGACCACCGAACTTTGGGGGTATACCTATATTGACCACCGAACTATCGAACTCGTCAATCAAACCATCCAACTTTTTAAATTGACATATTTTGACCACCACCGTTAAAAAACTAATGGAGGGGTGACATGACAATTAACGAAAATTTGTAAAATTACATATTTTATCCCTATTATTTACCTATTATATTAATTTGGTCCTAATTTTAATTTAATTCAATAAAATTAACCAACCAACCAAATGACGACACATGTCACTTGATTGGGTGAAAAATTAAGCAAATGAGAATTGTGGGAATCAAACCTACAACCACAAGTACAAACAACACCCACTCTACCACTAGGCCAAGTCCTTTAATTATTTCAAATATACTGACGTTTTCATTTAATAGGTTTCAAATAAACTACACTCCCAAACACGTTTAGGACATTTTTAACAATTCACCACCAACCGACAGTTTCAATCATCATTACTATACATTTCAAGCATCACCAAGCCAACTTCTATGACCACCACTGACTATCAACAATCCCTTTATCACCACATCCCAAAAGCCATTCTTATCCCCTTAACTCAAACTTAATTTGAAACCATCAAACAACATTCATCAACAGTGAGGGAAATAGAGAATATTGTTTTGATTATCTCGGCCGTCGACGATCGGAGTCTTTGGCCGACAATCTCAACGGTGAATTGAAGTGTCACGGTAAGGGAAGCGGTATACTTCGATTTCGAACATATCTGACGGTGGACAGTGGCGAATCAACACCTTAAGAGGCTGAAGATTTTGGCTTCGTTTCGAGACATTCCGATCGTCCCCATCCAAGGGAAAGGAAGAGCGTAACGAGAGGAGTTCGTTGTTGGCGACGGCGAACGAAGCCGCCACCAGATGGTGTTTCAAACTCGACGGTTGCTAGGGTTTGAAGGAAGGAGTTGTTCTCTTTATTAAATAAATTAAAATTAGGACAAACTGATATAATATGTAAATAATATGGATTAAATGTGTAATTTTACAAATTTTTATTAACTGCCACGTCACCCCTCTATCACCCCTCCGTTAATTTTTTAACGGTGGCGGTCAAAATAGGTCAATTTAAAATGTTGAGTGGTCTCATTGACGAAATTAATAATTTAATGATTAAAATAGATACGCTCTTAAAGTTTGGTGTTCAATGAAGTAATTCACCTATATTTAAAATAGATATCAGGTGAGAAGAAAAAGGTTAAGAATTCTAGAAAAAGGAGGAGAGAAGGAGCAGCTCTCAGAGGAAGCAATGTCTGGGAAATATCTCAGCTCGGTCCCAGTTGATTTGGAAGAAAAAAATATATATGGTATTTTGCTTTTATTATTTGTTTCAATTAAAGTGGTTGTGTAATCGAAATTGTTTGAGTATAATTATATAATTATGGTATGTTTAAATAATTATTGTAATTCGTAAATTTTATCGAATGTAATAGAATATGATTTGTAATTTGTTTTAATTATATTCTTCAATTCTTAAGAGAATAGTTGATTATCTGTATAACCATGCATTAAACTCTTTAATTTTATAATTAATATTATTATAAATTTTTAACATTATAATTTATACTATCAAACATGACTTAAAAATTATAATGTAATTACACTTTATCAGTCATGTCATGTCCAATGAATTAAAATTTCTTATAATTACATGTGAGTGCAATTATTGAAGTATTAATTTTCTTTTACAATTATATTGTGGTGTACAAGAATAATCTTAATAAAAAAAATGCATACCCTCCGACTTTGGTATTTTCTGTCTTTTTCTTTCTTCTTGTTATAAAACACCAAAACCTAAAAAAGCTTGATTTGGGTGGAATTATAAATTATTGTAACACCCATGTTTTGGGGCTAGGAGTTAGTCGGGTTATAGTTCGAGTCAAATAAAATTTAATTAAAATAAATCAACTATAAATAATGACCAAATTGAGCTTTAATAAGGAGTGAGGGACTAATGTTGTAATTGGACCCAAAAGTTAAAAAAAAAAGCAAGACAATTTTAAAATAAAGTTGTCATCTTTCTCACCTTTTTCCCATCTTCAATGTTAAACACCCCAAACCCTCTCCAAAACCCTCTCAAAGCTTGACTACAATTCCATTGATTTCAACTTCATTTCAAAGGGGTTTTGAAAGGTAAAATCATATTCTCACTCTCCTCTTTAATCTCTATCTATCTATGGTTTTAGATTTCAAGAATATGAACTTTTGAAAATTAGGGTTTGATTTAAAAGTTTAGATTTTTATGGGTTTTTCATCTTGTTTTGTTAAATTGAGTTCGGGTTTTGTTTAATGAAGTTGAAATACACACTATATGTTAATTTGGTTAATTTTTAATGAATTTCCGAACTGGGTTCTTAAACCTATTTTTGAGTTGTCAAAAATGCCATTTTTGGTGGGTTTGAGGGTGTAATTAGAGGGCTGATGGTTAGGGTATGTTAGGAGGATGATTTGGGACCATTTGAATGTCATTTGGGTGTTTGAAAATGGAATTTTCTGCTGGGTAAGATTGGAGTACGAAAATGGGAATTTTGGGGTGGTTTGTGTTGGAAATTAAAGGTTGGTGTTAGGGTAATAGTTGGGGGCTGTTTTGGAAGCATTTGAATGTGCTAAATGTGTTGAAATCACAAGTTTTGGTCTGTGTATAAGGGCTGCTCGGATTTGGTGATTTTGGGGGTTGTTGATGGTTTGAAATGTTGAGTTTGGTGTTTGATTAGTGTTCCGGGTTTGCTCCTTTAATTGATGAATTGATTTGTGGTTGTTTTACTTGTGTTGAGATGTTTAGAATCTTGGTTTTGGGTTGGTGAAGCCTTGGGAGCAAATCCAGAAAAAGATTGAAGACCATGGTTGCTTGGTAGTTGAGCTTGGAGTAGAGGTGAGTGGTTAAAATATTTTAAATGGTTTTGAGCAATTGGTTCGAGCATGTAGACTAGGTTGAGATTGGTAGACTCACCTAGAGTTGAGATTAGGGTGGTAACCTAATCCTAAGCTTTAGTTAGAGACATTGGATGATCTCTTTAATTGATGTTATGCCTCATGATTATTTGGGTATGTATAATGTGTTATATATGTTGTTGAGACATGGTTTGAGGCATTGCTATGCATGTGGTTTGTATTGTGATTGTGTATGATGATGTTGAGTTTAATATGATGTAAGATGCCATATTATTACTCTTGAACATGACATTATGATATTATGTTGTTGAGATAATTGATGTTGAGCTTAATGTGATGTAAGATGCCATATTATGACTCTTGGACATCGAAGGTTGTGAAATTTGATTAATTGGCACTAGTATGCTTGGGTACAATGATCGATCATTAGAATGAGTGTGCACACAAATTGAGTCAAAACGTACGTGGCCTTGGTGGCGTTAAGGCACCAAGGAGGAGTACGGTGATGTAATATTCCACCGGAAGCTTTTATATATTTCTACGTGATGATGAGTGGAATCTCATCCGTAGGGCATGTGGCGATGAGTGGAATCCCGCACATGCAAGGACCGGTGATGAGTGGAATCCCACCGAGGTAATGTTGTTGTTGGAAATACGTTCCAACATGTTATCCGCGTATTCGAGTCATAGCTAGGTGCCAATAAGAGAAAGTATATTTATGCCAATATGAAATTATGCATACATGATAATATGAATTGATATGTGTATCAATGTAATATGAAATGTGAATTTCAATGTGAAACGATATATGATGTGGTTAATACTTTGAGTTATGTATCATTGTATGTTGAACTATTAAGTTGTTGAGCATGGCATGAATTTGGTAGTATGTTCATGCATCACCTATACTTATGGCTCATGTGAATCGAAGGTAAAATCATGTATAATATCATGATAGTTGCTCGTGCTTGGACCCTGCATTGTCGAAGGTTTGTTTTATGAGCTTACTCTCACTAAGCTTTTATGCTTACGCTCTCTTTTGTTCGACAATGCAGATAAATAGCTTGTGGGTGGCAAGGGCAAGGAAAGGTCTCCAAGTGTTGCTTTTGGTGAGCTCAATGTATGAGTTTTAAGTAATAGATTGTAATAGTTAAGCAATGGGGTAGGTGTCATTGATTTGAGCTTTGATGCATATCGTTGTTGGCTTGGTTAGTGGATGCCTTGTCTGATTGTAAATATTACTTATGTTACATGCCATGAATGTCTACGTGTTTTGGTTGCTAAGGCATGAAATCCTAAATGCTTGTACGTCCATATATGCATGAATTGCTTTTTGTATGAATGCTATGTATGGATGCCTTGTTAATTGCTTGGTTGCTATTATGGTTCATGTATGGTTGTTTAAATGATAGTATGTGCAAGTCTTATGAGTGTTAATTCATGTCCTTGTTCCTTTTTAAGCTTCTATTTGTGTCTATGCATGATCTTGGTGTTTTTCAAAATTAGGAAGTCCTTAGGTTGGGCAGTAAGTGATCCCCTGCACTAAGGTTTCGAAACCTTGGGTAAAGTTTCGAAACCTTTGGTGAAAATTTGGTTCCAGGGGTCACTTCCAGCCAAAGTTTCGAAACCTTTGGGGTAGGTTTCGAAACTATGGTCAAAGGTTCCGAAACCTTCCCTAAGGTTTCGAAACCTTTGGTGAGAAATTGGTTCCAGGACATTCTGCCAACCAAAGTTTCGAGACCTTTGGGAAAAGTTTCGAAACTAGGGTCCAAGGTTTCGAAACCTTTCCCAAGGTTTCGAAACTTTGGGTGAGATTTGGGTTCCAGACCTTACTGCCAGTCTAAGTTTCGAAACCTTTTGGGGAGGTTTCGAAACCTTTGCTTAAAACTGCACTGTTTTGTATTGTTGGCCTTTTTAAAGAGATAAATACATAGGAATTAATATGCCTCTAGTCAAGATTAAAAGTTGGGTGTTTGAATGTGGTTTGGGGTTCGAAATGTGGCAAGATTAAAATGAAAAAAAAATTAGGGTTGCTAACCGAGGAGGAACCCTTTGGGTTTCGCTTCGGTTTTCCCCGTGTGGCCCACTCGGACCGGTCATCCGGCCAGACCGGGACGAGGGGGTTACAATTATTAATTGTATTAATTAAAAATATGATTTGGAAGCTTATAAGGCATTTTTCAGGTGGTAAAGGCAACAGGCAAGGGTCTAGTTTGAGATATAGACGGAATGGTAAGCTTCTGCTTTTATTTATGCCTTCGTCTTAAAAAATTAGATTTACGTTTTAGATGTTAATGTTTAAGGTTACTGCTAGTATTTAGAGTTTATGGAATTGATGTTAGAGTGTATTTTTTAGGAAGTAGGATTTAAAGTTTAAAATTTAAAATTTAAATTTATAACTTAAAATTTAATTTTTTAGTGTTGAGACATGAAAAATGACATAAGATTTTTGTTCATATAGACCTTGTATTACTCTCATCCTTATACTAATATTATGATTTGTCAATAGATATTATCAACTGAATTTTAGTTCGATTAGTTTTGTTAGGGAGTTATTACCCAAATATTGTTCTTCCATTTTTCCCAACAATGTGACACTCATCATTTTATTTCCAACAATGCGGCATATTACTGTTCAAAAGCAGAAGTCGGGTAGATTGAAATCCAACTTCAAATAGTGTTTTGCAAAATAATATTAAAATACTGAAGTTGAATAGATTGGAATATGACTTCAAACAGTGTTTTCACAAGTGGTGTACATGGATAAGTGCATTTCAATGGAGGACGACTTGAACCTCAAATTTTATAATATTTTTTGGAAAAATATTGTTCAAAAACGGGGTGAAAGCAGTCCAACTTGTGGATGCTACAATAAATCATCATATTGTTGGAAATACAGTGGTGAGTATCATATTGTTGGGAAAAAATGGACAACAACATTTGGGTAATTTCACCGTTTTGTTAGATATCATGAGTTTGAATATATATTTTTTAAATTGAAATTCGTTAGTTTTATTGAATGAGGATATATTCAAAATTTCAATAAAATTTTACATCCTAGTAAATAAAAACATCTAATTCAAACATATTCTTATAACCATTGAAACAAAAAAACTAGTGTCCCATATAAGGAAAAAGTAAAAAAAATTCAACCCAAAGATTCCAAACAAAAGATAGATACAATTTATCACCAAAGATCGACGATGAAAGATAAAACTATCAACAAACAACATAAACATGCATATTTCAATAAGACACGTTGACAACACAGTCATTACCACAGTCAATCGTGAACAAGAAACAATGATTCTAAGCGTGTATCCAAATTCAATTAGAGGGTCCAAACAGGAAGATCAATAAAATAATCAAAAGAGCGCAATCTAATCAGTCGTGGCGACGTCAGGTTCAATCCTAACAGAAAATTAAATGAAAAAGCGGCCAAAGACTAATAAATAAAATAAAAGCATGCAAAAAGATAAAGAAAAATGTACCAAAAGGTAGAGCAAAGCTTGTCACAATGGTAGAGTTATTTGTTTAAAACTAAGAAACAAAAGAAAATAAGAAAAAATAAAAATAAAATAAGAGAGTAAAGGAAACGATAGATCGTCGATGGCTGAGAACCACCGTTAAGATTAGTGCTGTTGTCCCAAGCAAAGAACAATAAAAAATAGAAAAAGAAAAAAACTACAAGCCAAAGAGAAAACTCTAAAAATTTGGGCTACATATGAGTTTGAATATATTTAAAGGTACAATATTGAGAATATACCTAATTTAGACATTGTGATATGCTCGATGTCTTCAGCCGAAAATAGCTCCGATGAAAGGTGTAGAGATTTCTTTTGAAATTGAGAAAACAAAAACTGTAAAAGAAATGACAATTTGACACGGTCGATTTTAGAGTGGTTCTGCCTTCTAACCATATCTACATCCACTATCTTAGCATCCACACTAAGGATTTCCCAATACACTAACAATGAATTCTTCCCTTTTTATGGGTTCAAGGGGTAACCTTACATTCCTATCTTTTCACAGGCTAAGATAGAATACTCTCCCTAGTTTTTATAAGGATCAACTAGAACATATCCCTCAACAATGAGGTCTTGACATTGTAAGCTAATTACCTCCCTAGGTGGGTGTTTACACTTTTTAGCTCACTAGGATTGGACTAAAAAATTACAAGAGATTACAAAAAAAAAAATTTACTCTCCTGATCTTTAAGCTTGGATGTCAATCCTCACCTTCTTCAAGTGTCATTGGCTTGTATTTATAGTGTAGAATGAAAAAAATAGCCGTTAAAAACTAGCTGTTGGGGACTTTTTAAATACTTGAAAATATTTTTTTGAGTAAAAACCTTTATAATTTTCAAGATGAATGTACTTTAAATTAATTTTGGAATATTTGTTCAAGTCTAAAAACATTTTTCATTAAGTTATATCAAAATAAATATCTTAACACATTGTATAATAAATAAATAAATGTAATAGTTGGAGGCCATTGGTTGGTCGATAGTCGCACCAGTTTTATTGTTAATCGCTGAGGTTGGTGTTACCATCGGTATTTCAATCTCCTTTGTTTTTATATATTTAGTTCTTGTCTTTTCTTATTTTTTTTATTTCTAGTTGTTTATCTACCTTTGTGACATATTTTTTTTTTGTCTTGTAGCACGTTTTCCCTTTGTCTTGTAGCACGCTTATGCCTTATGGCACGTTATCTTTTACCGTTGTAGTAGATTTGCGTTCGTAAATATATTTTATGACGTTCGGCTCTGATCTGCGGTTTGTCGGTGGTCTTTGTAGTTTCATCCCCTTTTTGTGTAGGGATGGCAATGGATCAGACTTGGATCAAACTTTATAAAGTCCAAGTCCAATCCAATTAATAATCGGACCTCCAAAAAAATTTAAGTCTGAATCCAAGTCCGATTACACAAATCCGAGTCCGATCCAATAAAATATCTAAAATCCAAATTCGAAAGTCCGAATCCAATTAATTTTTTTCCTTTTTTAAAGCAACAAATCTAACAAATATCTTTAAATAAAAATAACAAATAATTTTCATCAAACGAATTAGGGTGATTAAGGGTGAAGAATTACATGTTTAAAACTTGAAATTCTGAATTTGGAGAATATAGATACCCAATCACGATTCCACGATGTCGATTCCTAATCCGCAACGATAACGCTCCAACCTCTATGTAGTTCACCTAATTGAAACGAACATATAAAACTCTCTAAACTATTTAGAGAGTTTTTTCCAGAAAGCATTAATGAATGTTGGATCTCTCATGCCTTTATACAATGTTAGAATTGATAGGCTCGATTTCCTATAACTGATTAAACTTTCCAAGTGGTGAAGAAGTTGAGCTATTTGGGTGATTGGTGGTGGAAGCGAAAAATTAAAAGACATGATGACTTAGAGTGGTTCGACTTTCTAACCAAAGCCTACATCCACTATCTTAACTTCCCCACTAAGAATTTTTCAACTAATTCACTAATTGATTCGTCTACTTTTCTAGGATTAGGAGAAAACCCTTACAAATGGTTAATTTGTAGAACTAATGTTTTGATATAATAATTGAAAAATATTTTAGACTGATTTAAAAAGAATTTAAAACTATTTCCAAAGTCCAAATAACTTGAAACTATGTTTAGGGGATGTTTTTAAAGGGTTTTACATGTTTTTCAAAGCCAAACTAAACAAAATCTTACAGGCGTTTCGAAACACCCCTAGGTGTTTCGATACGGGGTCTTCTAGTGTCAAAACGTTTCGAAACGGGTCCTTTCTGAAAGAGGTTTTTAGCTAGCGTTTCGATACGGGCTATGCCGTTTCGATACGCCTATGTGGCATCGACCACAACGGTCATAAACCCCAACGGCTATTTCCCAACTAACATTTAAATGCAGATCGTTTCGATACGGGACTAGGCGTTTCAATACATGTGTTTCGATACGGCCAATAGCGTTTCGATACGGGTGTTGCAATGGCTCTTTCTACTTGAAGAGCGTATCAAAACGGGTTCGAACGTTTCGATACGGGTAGTAGCAGAACTACATTTATGGTGGGAATTTATGTCTCCAATAGCTCCAATTCAACCTCAACGGTTAGTAACGGCTACAAACTCATTAAGGAGTATAAAAGATACCTCTAAGCATCAAGATATGGTTAATACTTCAATTGTCAATCAACAAATGATCAAGAATTGTCTTTTACTTAAATTGTCATTTCTTTTATAGACAAACACTAGTGAGCCAAAATTGTCAAATTTGCTCAAATGTTTTAGGTTTTGGGTGAGAGTAAAATTGTGCAAACAAATACCTATTAGAGGGATTTAAGTTTTCTTATCTTTTCTCTTTTGTAAAGAGGGTTTGATCAAGGCTTTGGGTAGGAAGCTTGATCGGTGTATAAGAGTTTTCTCTAAGCCTAGAAAATGGGACGAATCAATAGTGAATTGATTGAAAATCCTTAGTGAGAAGCTAAGGTAGTGGATGTAGACCTTGGTTAGAAGGTTGAACCACTCTAAAATCATTGTGTCATTTATCTTTTAATTTTCACACCACATCCACCCAAAATTTCACCTCTCCACCACTTGGTGAGCAAGATCGGTTGAAGGAATCGAGTACCTTAAAACTCAACATAATCTTTTTACCCTAAGATTAACCAAACACTCTTTACAAGAGAAATAAAATAAGCAAACTAAAATTCCTCTCACAAGGTATTTGTTTACACTCTTTAAGCTCACTCAAACCTAAACACTTGAGCATACATTGACATTTTAGCTCACAAGTGCTTTGTCTATACAAGAAATGACAATGTAAGCACTAAAACTTGATCTTGATCATAATGTTGTTGATAATTGATGCATTAGTCTTCCATAGATGCTTGATGGTACATTTTATACTCTCAATTGAGTTGCTAGCCGTTGTAGACCGTTAGAGATGTTTTGGAGCCGTGGAGGCTAATTTTCATGCTCATTTTCCTATTCTGGTGCAGGGCATATCGATACTCGGGATGCGCGTATCGATACAATCTCTTTGGGAAAGAGTCGTTGAGCATTAAATAGCCTTAGCATATCGATACGGCTTATCATTTTAAAAGTCGTTGAAATTAGACCGTTAGGGGGTAATTGAAAGAGCCGTTGGAATAAAACAAAGGGTATTTATACGCTTCATAGCGTATCGGTACAGACCTACTCTGATTGGTACGATCAGACCGTATCGGTACGGGTTTTGGCTACTGAAATTTTTCTGTAGCTGAAACCCTAAGGCGTATTGATACGGTGTATACCGTATCAGTACAATGATTTTGAAAACGAAAGTTTGGCTACTTAGAACACATTTTAAATCATTTCAAAGCCTTATAAATCCCTTAAATATATTTTTAAGTTGTTTAGACTTACAAAACATTTTGAAATCATTTTAATTTAGTCCAAGACAATTTTTCAAATATTATATCAAAACATATATCTCATCAATTTCTTTTTTTTTGATATAATAAAACAACTTAAAAAGTTGTTCGTAATTTTTCCCTTTGTAAAATTGTTAGTATTCTCCCCCTCAGTCAAATAAAGCATTTAGAAGATTGAACGAGGGACAAAAACATTACAAAAACTTAACCCAAGTGGACTCTCTCTTTCCTACTTGTATAAACAATGGGTAGGTAATAAAATAAATAGAGAGATGGGTCCTATATCACACTTTATACTATAATCCTTGTGATCATCCCACTTGAATGATCAAATCAACAAAGAAAAACAATCTAAAGATTAAACTAGGATGATGAATTGTCTTTCACTGTAAAATTAGAGATTTTCCGATTTCGTTTCGGATTCAAATCAACTCGGTCCTTAATAATTCTGCATTAAGGGAGAAAAGTGTGAAAGATAAGAATGTAAGTAAGATTTTGCCATTTTGATCAAAGATGAGAAGAGAATCCAGAAGTAGGAGCACAGATCAAGAGCATTGATGTACCAATGATGAAATAATTACCATTTTTGGCTTGCTTTTGGTCCATCAATCCACCGTGCTGCTGCTCGACGGATTAGCACCGATCGATACGATATGAATTATCTATGAAAAGCTATAACATCTTAGAGGTGACCAATAAAAAATAACCAATGCTAAGATTCCACAGCAATAACCATTTTTCTAGTGTTTCCGTCTGGTGTCTGGTGTCAGTTCATGTTCCCTGTCCATGTAAATAGAAGAGCATCTTGAATCCTAAAGGATACGTTTAAATTCGAAATATCTTTAACGACTGCACACGCCTCAGGCTAAATCTGTTCGATCTTAGACAATTCCAACAACTACTAGGACTAGAGGCTTTTGAGACGCATTCTTAGCAAGGTTTCGGCCAAAATTTACACGATTAATGTCATCATACGATTTTGCCTGCAGTCTAATGTACGCTTGCCCATTGTGGCCTAATCTCTTTGTATAGTTTCTTTCAGCTTGGCTGCAGCCTGCAATGTTGGCCAAAAGCATTCCTCTGTCCCACCAGACAAACATCACATGTACATTGTCCTTGGAACAAAGGAACAGAACCCCTTGCATACCTAACGCATATATGTGAAAATGTCAAGCACTTGCTTATATGTGAGGCCAAACTAACCATTCCAACGTGTGAATGTGAACACTTTCTCTGTGAAGCTTATTTCGATCTTCATTTCATGGAACACGAGAAAAATACCAGTTAAGAGCGTGTCGGAAGAAACTTGTAATGTTTTCTTCTTCTATCCTTTTTCACCATGAGAAATAACCAATGTTCAGCAGACATGCAGCTAAACCAGCCATTCGTTTTCTACTGATATGTTCAAACATTGCAAAGACAACTGATCTCATTGTTCCTTGTCACTCAAGTATCGAGTTTCAGCGTTTCAACGTAACGAGATATCACGGTCAAGAGGCATTTATCCTCGGACATATACACAAAGTTCCATTACTTTCAGTCTGTTCCAACATTTCTACATTCATAGTACAACCACGAAAAGTAATTAGATAGCAAGGGATTTAGGAAAATGGCTTTAGATTTTGGAGTTCAAAAGGAATGCCTGTGCCATCCACAATCGACATCAACGACGGCTCGAATTTCGACAAAAGTAACAACAGTAAATGCAAAGTTTGAATTCGAACTCCGATATCTGCAATATCAAATTTCATAACCAAAACTCTTTTAACAGGATTACAAAAGGAACATAGATGCCACTTGCATACACACTTGGTAGCATACATACATGATCATTTTACATTTCAAAATCTCTTCCTTCACTTCCCCCCTTACTTCTTCTGCCCCGCATTTTATATGTTATAATTTCCATTTTTTCTTTTACATTTTAAACCAAGAAAAAGAAAACAAAAAAAAGAGATTTTAGGGTTCATGGCTGTTTACACGGCTGTGTAGTTCCAACATTTCTTGATGGTTTGGGTCTATGGAGAGCGCGGCTCGACAATCTCGGAGGGCGCCCAAGACATCACCAACATGCTCGTTGAAAGCGGCCCGTAGATGTAGAAGGTGAAGATCTGCTTTGAATGCAATAGCCCTCGATAGTTCAGCAATGGCTTCCTTCTCCTTGTAGCTATCCATTAACACTGTTTGACAAAGCCAACATGTTGTTCTAGTATCAGCTACGGTTAACTTTCAATTGACTGTATTATTAACAGAAGGGAACACATATTCTGACCTGCAGCTCGGTATCGGTAAGGATACACCCGGAGTGGATCTAATCGAGTGACCATCTCCAGATCTGCCTTCGTGAGATCGCGGTCGCAGTACTCAGATCTCTTCTCGTAGGCAGATGCATTGTTTTTAGCCTTTTCAATCAGTTTAGTCATTTCTTCATATGCTGCAGCCTTGTCGTTTCTTAGAAAATGTACACGTGCAAGGCCTTGATGGGCTCTCGTGTGTCGGATTTTAAGGGCATTAATGTAGCAATCGGCTGCTAAGTCTAGTTTTCCGCAATCAACAAACACACTTCCAAGATTGTTAAGAGCCTGAAACAAAAACGAGTCCAAGCCAAGATTAGACATGCAGAAATCCAAATGTCTTGCCTATGGAAAATATTTATAAAACAAGAATGTACACTCCGGAAGAAACTCTAATGACAGAAGCTTTTCCAAATGAGAAGGGTAGGGCAAAAGAAACCTTACTTGACCTTTCCGCAGATTATCCGAGGGGCATTTCAAGGCATTTTCAAGCAGTGAAATAACTGTTGAAGAACAAGATAGATCCATACTAGAGTCGGCCAGTGCATAAGCTTTGAGGAAGTAGGCTTCAAATGATCTCTTGGTTCCGATAGACTCTTCTGCTTTTCGAAGCCCTTCTTCACAGTGACCGGTATCATATAGGATCCATCCCTCATAAACCAGGCGTTCATGTTCACTAGATGCATGTTTACAAGCTAATTCTAAACTCCGCATGGCCGCTTCGGGACAGTTCAACCTGATCAAGTTGAGGCACAAACTCATTGCATGTCATATAAAGCGTGATTATGCAGCAACCCAAACTAAATACAATGTTCTGACATACATATGAGTACTTATTAGAGACATTTAATTAGTTTTTTTAAGGAACACTTTGTTCATATATGGGTTAAAAAGAATGCGAGTTTTTAGAACTCAAATAACTTATGTCAGAAGACACATGATAGTTTGGAAGCATGAGCATACCTGAGGAGGAGTAACGATTGTCGGAAGTATAAAACACTTTTTGCCTCACCGGACTCGAGCATTTGGTAGATTACAGACAGAGATCCAATATCATCTACAGTAGACCACCTATCATACAACTGCATCCAACAATCTGCTGTTGTCCAGTTGTCGACATGCTCACGCACGAGCGTACAGAGCTGGGATGCTGCCACCCGTCCCTCGAACATTCTGTAATCTGGGGAAAGTGTTAGAATGACCTGAACATCACACAAGGCTGCTTTGTAATCCTCATTAGCCAAATAAAGACAAAAACGGAGTTCCAAGCATTCCAACGCAAGTTTAAACCCAAGAACGCGATTGATCTCGCCAAGAGCAGCTTGAATATTCTGTTTCATCATTAAGGAAGCAGCCCGATACATGTAAGGGTAGGTGAGAGTAGGGTCCAGTTCTGTTGCTTTCTCGAGGTCTTCCCACCTCTTATCACCTTCACAGTATAATGACCTCTCCTGATACATCCATCCCAGTGGATTAACAGAAGAAATCACTGAGCTAAGCTTCTCGTAAGACCAAAGCTTACGCCCTTTAATGTAACCCAACCTAGCCAAGCCTGCAATAGAGTAAACATGGCCTAAACTTACAGCTGTCTCGAAAAGACTTTCAGCTTCATCATACTCTTTCCTCAGAAGCCTTACACATCCCAACTGATGAAAAGCTAACAGCCTCTGCCTGTCAGTTTCAGCAGATTCTATCAATTGTTCTAGGAAACAAACAGATTTATCAGATCGAGGATCATGGTTCATAGCTACTTCACTTAGTAAACAATAGAGAGAAAAAGATGTCCGACCAGCCATGATAGATCTCTGCTGTCTATCGGCATGGCTAAATATTTCCACCACCCGTTCATCACTCAAACAATCAGGCAGTTCATGCAGGAAAACTTGCAAACATGATGCAGCAAGGACAGGGGAATTCTCTTCAATGGCGTATTCCATAAGCTCCACAGCATCATCTTTGGTGCAAACCAGAGATGCGAGTTTCCTATCACAAGCATCTTTGAGTCTTTCGCAACAAAATTTGTTTGCAAAAACTAAAATTTCTAACAAAAGATCAGGCGGGACATCACTCAGGCTGCCCGTCACACTGAACTCGCCGATAGTCCTCATGCCCAATGCAGAGATATTGTTTTCAGATAAATCAATCTCCTCACAAAGTGATTCATTGAAGTAACCATTAAGCATAGCATGGAACGGGGCCGAAAGAGAAGCTATTTTCTGCCTATTGCAAATTATTTTCGCATCTCCAATCCTAAAGCAAACCTTTTTCAGACTCTTCTCCCCATTCATCGCAACGGTCTCCTGGGAAGTCCCATTCACCTCAATCGGAAACTGAGAAACAACATCTATCGGTCCAAACTCCCGTGCACATTTATCACAAGTTGCAAGCAAGTTAGCCATAAGTTCTCCCCCTTGCTTCTCGTACTTCAACCACGCCCCAAACACAAGCCTCTCATGGACAGTGCCAGCCTTCTGCCAAGCAGAACGGAGGCTTCTCCGCATCAATTTGGTTTCCCCAAGACCCCTAAAGATCTGAAATTGTAGTAAATAAAGATTCGACCTCTCTTGCAGAGAACACGATTCGAGTTCTTCATGAATTTGAGCTAAGACCTCTACATAATCAATAGGCTTAAAGAATGGCACTACGGGTGGCTCGGGAACCTTGATAAACGATTCTCTACAACAATTATAAACCAAAACAATCTCAATTCACTTCCAAAATAAGCAAAAAACAGAAGTATACAAAAATCCAAGAAAATTTGAGGGGGGCTTACATGGAT
Organism: Hibiscus tridactylites; assembly: GCA_958450335.1. NCBI lineage: Eukaryota > Viridiplantae > Streptophyta > Magnoliopsida > Malvales > Malvaceae > Hibiscus > Hibiscus tridactylites. The sequence goes on from OY288268.1 coordinate 94,019,420, forward strand.
GAAGAGGTGGTGGAATAGGAAGATGATACTTTAGAAAGCTTCCCTCTTTCAACTTGAAGCCAAGACTGAGGATTTGTAGCATTGAAGAGTGATTCTTTGCCAGAATCAGATGGCGAAAATGCCCTCATTGGACATAACAGATTAAACAAGTCCCAGATCTCCACAATAGTCAAATTTGGGTTTCTCTCAAAAACTCAAAAAATAAACCAACAAAAATTCTAAAGGAGAAAGAAAGGCAAAACAGTTGCCCTTATTAGCAATAATCACACTATTCCTATTTAGCTAAAAAAGAAAAAGCCCTTCACCAAGCAACAAAATTTCTATCGTGAAAAATTAATACACAAGCAAACAAGATCCCAGAAACAAACAACCATTCACTATATTTTCAATTTGAGTATCTTATAACAAGGTGGTAAAGCCTGGAATTTACAAAGAAAAAGTTTTTTTTCACTGCAAAAAAAATGAAGATCAGTTTAAGTAAATGGTCTTTGTTAAATAGACAATAAATTTAAAAAAAATCTACCAATACCCACCAACGGTTAACCGAAGATCTTTACCTCCAAGTTAACCAAAAACCCGGATTTTTGCTTTCAACAATAAGCCAAAATACCTTAACAAACAACACTCTTATCTTATGATGGAGACTGACAGAGAGAGAGAGAGAGAGAGAGATGGAATTTGGGTTTTTGAAATTTTGAAGAAGATGAAGCAGAGATGAGGCTTTGTAGAAAGGAAGATCAAAGTTTGAAGGGGGGATCCGAAAGGAAAATTTTTCTGAGTTTTTCCACTTTTCTATGCTTCTTTTTGTAACGTTTCTTTTGTTTGGTAGACGGGAAAGTTTCACTTTTTTTTCTCACCTTATTTAAATATAGTTATATTTTGATATATAAATTCTGTAAAAAAAAATTACACAATTATTTTATAAAATTTTTAGACTTAAATCACAGCCCAACACTTTAAAACTTAAATCTTAAACATTAAAATTTAAATTCTAAAATTTTAAATTTTATATCCTACTAAACCATTAAATCATAATCCTAAATCTTAAACTTTAAACTTTAAATTAAATTTTTTATGTAAACTAAAATTTATAAAAACTTGTGTATTAAAATATTTTTATTTTATTACTCCTTATTTACTTACTACTAGTATCATTTTTTTCTTTAATCGTTATGTCAGTAATATTTTATATAAAAATTATTTAGGCAATATTTGGTAAAAAGAAGTTTGGGTAAAAATTAGAAATTTTGAGGTATAATTAAAGGTTTAACCAGTCAAATTGGTTAATATTGTTATTTGGTGAATAGCGGATTAACAGAATAGATTGAGGTGAAATCATTAATTTTAAAAAAGATCATAATATGTGTATTTAAATTTATTAATTAATTAAAGTATATTAAAATAATTATATAAATAATAAATTAATATATAAATCATTGAATATGTTTAGAAAATTATATTAAAAATAATTTTATAAATCTAATTAATATTAATTAGATAAAAAATATTGATAACTAATAAACTATTCAAACAAGTATGGAATATAATCATGTCCTTATATGTTATTTTGCTTGTTTAAATAAGGCTTAAACGTCAGATAGGTGCCCAAACTATACCTTTTTTTCCACTTAGGTGCCTAACGTTTGTTTCGGGCCACTTATGTGCCTAACGTTTCATTCCGTAACCCATTTAAGATTTTAGCCGTGACGGACGTTAAAATTTTCCGTTAAGGAACATGTGGCACATTTTTAATGTTTCTGATATTAAAAATAATAAAATTAATTAATTAAATTAATTAAAAATAAAATTAACCCTTAACCCATCTTCTTCCCATCACCATCCACCAGTAAACCCTGGCTGCAATCTGCTCGCTTGGATGCCATTGAATGGATTTTCAACGTATCTTTAGGAAGAGATGTATATTTGCTATGGTATGATGCAGATGGGAAAAGCTTGCCTCTGTTCCGAGTGGTGGTGGTGGTGCTGTTGCAGCTGCTGCATCAGGAGCCGCCACCGCCACTGCTCCTGCTGCAGTTGAGAGTAAGAAGGAAGAGAAAGTTGAGGAGAAAGAGGGGGTGGTGATGGGGGAGAAGATGGGTTAAGGGTTAATTTTATTTTTAATTAATTTAATTAATTTATTTTATTATTTTTAATATCAGAAGCACTAAAAATGTGCCACGTGTCCCTTAACGGAAAATTTTAACGTCCGTCACGGCTAAAACCTTAAATGGGTTACGGAATGAAACGTTAGGCACCTAAGTGGCCCAAAACAAACGTTAGGCACTTAACTGGAAAAAAAAGGTATAGTTTGGGCACCTATCTGACGTTTAAGCCTTTAAATAATTTATCAGCTATCAGTTAATTTTACCAAATACTTTTATACAATCAACTAATACAATTCGCTAGTCAAATCAACTAGTGCAATCAGCTATCGGCTAATGTAATACGTCATCCGTTAATTGCCAAACAAAACCTTAGTCTAGAGTTTGAGGGCTGAGGCTACGCATAAAACTTTTACAGGATAATAGACTTATCGAAATTAAGTGTGTGATTTAGATTAATCTAAATTAATTAAAATAAAATTTTAAGAATTAAAAAAACAATTGAAAAATACTTAATCTAATCAAAAACGTGCTATATATCATGATTTTTTTAAATATATATCTAATTTCATAATATATATATTAAAATTATAATTATACTAGAATTATGTTAAAATAAAATAAAAGTTCACAAATATCTTCAAATATAATAAAAAAAGTCATGATCGTTATAGGCTTTAAATATACACTTGGTACATGCACGAACTAACTTACCTCAGTGGTTAAGAGAACGATTGTTGTTCTTATAGGTCACAAGTTCAAGCACCAGCAGCAAGCAGAGTGATTGAACATGTATTGTCAAATAATTGAGAGTATATTCAGAACAAATATTATTTGTAATCGCCTTAGCTTTCCAAAAAAATATACACTTGGTACATGAACTAGGTATTAAAAGAATTTTTACTCTCAAGGTAGAACCAAAATTTTAATTTCATCCACTGTTTTGATACTTTTATTAACATTTTTAAGAGAAGAACACACAATTTAGGAGACTAACATATAGAAAATTGATAGAATTTTTATATATAATGGGTTAAATTTATTAATTTGTTTCGAATTAAGACCAAATTGATCGAATGTGTAAATTTTGACACCAATTTGAAGAGAAAAATGTCTAGTTCAAGTATCAACTTGGGACTAAAAAATCTTCATATACTAACTTAGGAGAAGGTGTCTAGTTTCAGTACTAATTTGAGAGAAAAATTATTTAGATACCAACTTGAGAAAAGATGTTTAATTTAGATAACAAATGTATGTTTAAGCCAAAAATTTTGTTTACATATTTTTTAGTGTTTATGATTATTTATAATTTTAGTTTGGATTTATAAAGAATTTAAAAATAAAAAATCTTAAAATATAAAAATAATATAAATATTGGAATTTATGTTTTCAACTTAATTTTTTGTTTAAATTGTAATTGTGTTAATTTAATTTTTTAAAGAACTCGTGGAGTGGTCCCAATGGTAAAAGATGATGTATTTCATCCAGGTGATCCGAGTTCGAGCATCTTGTGTGCAATAGTGTGTGTGCGTTATTAAAGGGCTGAAAAATTGAACAGATACTACCTTATAATAGGGGTGGGCATTGTCGGGTACCTGGTTCATCTGGGTACCTCATTAAGCAGCCCGTGTCCCGGCCCATTATATCCGAGTACCCGAGTAAAATTTAGGGATTTAAACTTAATTTTAGAGAAAAATTATTAAGAAACATAAAATAAAAATATAATTTAAAATGTAAAAAATAAATATTAAATTTTATCGGGTCGGGTCAGGTACCCAGTAAGGGGAAACTTTCGGTCCGTGTCCCGGGAAATTTGCCCGGTTAGGTACTCGGCCTGGTCGGATAATTTTTTCGGGAATTACCTGATATTTTTAGGCTTAGTTAAAATTAAACTATAATACAAAGATAATAAAATACTAAGCTTTTTTCCTTAGGGTGTGGACTATAAAAATGACTGTTCTTGGTACTTATTTATGTCTCACACTAAGATAATAGGTTTAAAATTTAAGGTTAAAGTTATGATTTAAGATTAGAGCTTATAAAATTAGGAATAAGATGTATTTTTAGGGTTTAAGAGTTTAAAGTTTAAAGTTAAAGTTTAGAATTTAATTTTTTAGTACTGAGGTACAGAGAAACTAAAATAAACCAAAATCCTTACATACATAATTTCATTTTTTTCTTTCATTACCTACGTACATGTATACATAGAGTATAGATAGTTATTCGAAGTATAGAACGTCTTTTTGTTGAGTCTACTGACTATAAAAAAAGGGTTTTATTTTGATGCACAAGCTGTGTAAATTTTTTTTACACAATCCTTTTATAAAATTTAAAATCTAAATCACAAACCCTAGCAACCTAAACCCTAAACCCTAAGCCCTAAACTCTAAACTTTAAATTCTAACCATAAACCTTAAATTATATACCCTACATACTAAACCCCTAAACCCTAACATAAAACCCTAAACCCTAAACCCTAAAATTAAAGGGCTTGTGTAAACTTGTGCATTAAAGTATTTTCCATAAAAAAATGTAAAATGATAATCTGATTTAAAAAAAATAACAAAATGATCTGTTATCTTAAAAAAATTGACAGTAAATTACCGCAATTAAGATAATTACAAATGATTTGTAAGTTTTAAAAGAAAAATAACATATTTATCACCAAATATATAATTAAATGATCTAGAACGTAATTTATCCTTTTATGTACCACCGATATAGTACATATAAACATTCGATCATAAAATATTAAAACTAAACTTATTTAACTTCATTTTTAGTACTGTTCATTATTTGTTTTAATAGTGTTCGTTTTTTTTTTGTTCATTCTATTTTCCCTTTTGAATGATTGTAATATAATTGTTTACACAGAAGAAGACTTGTACAAGAAAATTTGTGAACGACTATGGTATTAGTAGTTTATTGAGAATTTCAATATGATTAATTCAATCAATTTATATAACTACTTTTTAAATAAATAAACATGGGTTGTTGGGTTTTTGTCGAATATTGAAATTGATGATGTGAGGAGGTGGCAAGTCACATGGTGTGATGAGATGGGAGCATGCATTTCACAGCCTCTATGTTCCTTTAAATCCCAAAACCAACATTTCCCTTTGCCCCCCGAGAATATAGACTTTGAATTATATAAATAAATAAAAAAACTGGAAATATGCATGCACATGCCCCTCTGTTACACATACACATGAAAATTTTAATAATAAATAAACAATGCTATGCTAGTGGTGTTGTTTAGGCCTCGGGAAATTGAAATCAAAACTATTCCATACGAACTGAGACCAAAGTTATTTTCACAAATATTCTGGAAACTTGAGGAACCAACTCAGTTTGACCGGTACGGAAGTGGGATTGTCTCGTTGCTTCACATTATTCCATATTGTTTTATCTCACTTCTTTCATTAATTTTGATATAAAAAAAACTTCCTTCATTAATGATTTTTTTAAAAGAAAATTGATATCATAAAAGTACATATTTATATGAAAATAATTTCAACATATAAATAATTGTTTCATTAACAACAATTAATTGTTCTAGTAAAATGAGATACTAAATCTCTTAAGCAAGGTCAGAAGTTGAAGCAAATTAGATTAGAAGAATTATTCTCATAATATGATAAAATATTAGCACTACTGGAAATGACGTTTATATGTCAAGTGTCTCTGCCTCTCGCTATCATGGGACAGACAATGCAACTATCAAAGTGATAATGCAATCCCTCTTTTGATCCTCCTGCCTGCCCACGCTTATGCTTATCAATTCATTTCCTCACCTCTTGCTCATAAATGAATGGACTCTCTGGATTCGTTGACATTTCCAATTGTGTGGGAGAAATCTTGGAAGTTTCATTCATTCAGCACCCGATCAAACTCTCAGCCACAAACTTTAAAATATTTGTGCCCGATCTAACCCGTATGAGTGGCCCGCACGTCATGTGCGGAGAACCGATCCACATGCATAAAATCTTAAATATTTGTGAACCCGGGGATGCATCCTCATTACCTTCATCTTAAAGATCATTTAATGGAAGAGCTAGTACCACTTGGACTAACAAAAGTTACAATACGAGGTGCTCCTAACACACAGTGACAGCTCAAAGATTTAAGGAATTTCGTGTAATTTATCAAAATAAAACTATCAATAATATTTTTTTGACTTGTTATTTATGTGGCAAACCGATTTTTGAATAAAATAATAAGTCCAACAAAAATTCAAAATCCATAAAGTACATCATTTTTATTTCTCATGTGCTTTATCACTAATCCAAAACTAACCTTCTATTTTTTCTTTGTAAGTATTTAACTTATTTTGGAGCCCTCCTTTTCTTGGAGGTCCTGTGCAATAGCTTCTATTGCACATATCTAGGATCAACCTTACTAACACAACAGTCAAAATTTAGACTAAAATCAATTACAGACACATCAACACATTATTGAAAATCCGAAACAAAAGACACTTTAAAAACCTCATTCAAAGAAGTCGGGAGATCCTCAACAGTATCAAATCAAATCCCATTTATCAATCAAAGAAACCTCGGGATGTAATCGAGGACTTTGGTTGATTTCTTAATCAAATCATGGTGCAATATGAATCAGTTCAAAGGCAAAGGATAGGTATGTTCATCAAAAAAAAAAAGAGGAAACAGCGGACCCACTTTTATAATTATTTTTCAAAGAGCAGAAAAGCATGCATAAATAAAGCACAAGATGACAGAGGGATGAATAAAATAAAAAGGCCATAATTCGGTTCATAGTAACTAGTAAGATGCTAGTGCCTAAGTGGTGGCTGCCTATAGGACATGACATCACTCAGAAAATTAATTATTAATCACATTCACTATTAGCATGTGTTTGGCTGATCGTACCCTCGTGGCTTTGTTTTTTTTTTAAGTTTGCCCTTATCTAACCAGAGATTAACATTGCTAAATCATTCAAAAAGGAATCTACGCTATCTACAAATTACGACCACCCAGATGATGCCACCAGCTAGCATCTATCTGTATTCGGTAGCATTGCCAAACAAACCATGATAAAGTTTAATATGGAAGTGGTTCAAGATTCTACTAGGATCACTCTTCTTCTCTCTCTTTTTTTCTAGTTTGGAAAAGAAGGGATTCGAACCTGAACTAAATTCCTCATTTAGCTTAATAATAATGGCCGCAACTAATACAACGGGTCTAACATTATGCTACGGACTCTTACAGTGAAGATTATACAGTCAGCACTCTGTCGTCATCTCATGTCAACATGGGTTTATAGCTGAATGCTGATCCAACATCGTACTCTGAATATATCTGCAATAAGGCCATCAGAACTCATTTATTTCGATTTTCATGTCATGATAATTTGTATAATAATTATGAATAAAAAGAGTGGAAAAAGTTATACATGGTCGAATGAAAAGGGACGAATAGTTGGCCTACCAAAACCAGTTCATTAATTGTGCCAATCAACTTTATAAATATGATGCATTTTAGTTCAGGCAGTTGAAATGTGTTGAACTAACGGATAATTTTATGATATGATAAAAACTAGTTAACTTTCCAGGCAAGAGAAGCAACAAGCAATTGGACTTTCCCAAATTTCTGCTAGTTAATAACATGGGAAAATTGTAGGATGATGATAAAATTTGGACAGGTGGAATTTTAAAATTCAGTTATATGCATTCGGGATAAGGCATTTGCCTTTCTTACAGTGCAGAGGAGAGCGGTAATAATCAATACTCATACGTGTAAAAATATGCCCTGGATTTCTTAAGTTCAAACCCCATTATGGCATAAAGACAAGACAAGGCATGAAATGCAAGAGATAAGTCACTGTCACCTTTGGCATCAGGATGAGTAGTGAGACTGGCAATCTTGGGATGATTTTCCATGGAGTTGCACCAAAGAGACATGAGGTGCTCGTGTAGGAGAATATGATTCGCTCTGCTTCAACTGCTCATTTGAGAACTGATCTCTCATTTGATTCGAGTAAACGTCTAAAGAACGAGATGAAGATGTTGCCAACTTGCTCTTGTTCTTAAACCTTCACCTAACAGGGATGTGAGAAACAAACAGCAAAGAACTAGATTGTGTGCTTATTTGATTCTAAGGTAGGAAATATTTGCCGTGAAAGGTACCTGTCTTTCTTTTTCTCAAGATATCTTTGCACCAATGCATTTCTGTTGATGGAACCTTCTGGAAGCAAATCACATGAAAAGAATATTTAAAAAAAAATAAAGGCAGAAAATTGATTTAATCTGCGCATAAAGACACTGCGTCTTTATATTTAGTGAAAACCATAGTTATTGTTTTCTTTTCATTGACTGAAAGTTGGATCAATCAATGACCTTAAAACCATATATGCTATGGTGTATTAGTTTCAATAATGTTTATACACAGACAGATTTAAAACATAAATCAACAAATCCAATTTCACTTTTGGAATTAAAAAAGTTCAAAGTTGAGCCAGAGACTGTTATTTCCCAAACAAAGAAAAACCACAGGTAAAAATCCGCTTTTACAGTTCCACCATATATTAGAATGTCATATTTAGAGAATGCTAATAAGCTGAAACAATAGTAAACCTCAAGTCCAGGTAATCAATGGCTTTAGGCTTCAGCCAGCTAAAACATAAACAAAAAATAATAATAAAATGCATGCCAAATGACATTTGTTTTTCTTTACCACATCAGTTCTCATATACACATACATCCCTAGAGATGTTATCAGGGTCACCAAAATTGTCATGGTTCAGAATCAATGTCAGTTAGCCCATCCTGGTAGAACACCTAATAAAACATCATGTACCATTTCATATCAATGACCACGAGAAACAGGAAACAATCATGCTGGCCAAAAAGCTGTGGGTCAAGTACCAGAAGTATCTACACAAGCAGAGCAATGTATGGATACTAGCTTTTCCCCTTCCTTTTTCTTGCTATGGGTTGTGGGGGGAAGGCGGGGTTCTATAAATGCAATTCTCATATCCAACAAGTGGAATATGTTTGGATGTCGTCATGTCTGTTCAGCACCAAGTTCATTAAGACAACACTTATCACCATGATTAAATTAGGAGAAATTTCAATTATTTCACTTAAATAATGTGCAATCAGCATAACAATAAAAAGATCAACCAAAAAGTGTTGTTAGGTTACATCCAGCATTATGGATATGATAGGAGGAAAGGGGAGTGAGTACTGAGTACACCTGGAGGCCGGCTCTGGTATATTAACACCATTATTTATGGAGATGATAGGAAGCATAGACAACACTGTTAATGAGCATGAGAACTACAGACAAGGGAGAAATAAGGTTCCGTTCAATCATAATTCATTAAATCAAGGATTGGCATCACAACTGTACCTGCTATAGTTCGAGTACTTAAAAAGATACAGTTTATTATTCAATGGCTTAATGCTGAAAAGACAAGTTCTAACCAAGATGTTAAAATCTAAACAAGACCAAAACAATGTGCACCCAGTGAATATTTATGGGCAACAAATGACAAGGGGCATATCCATTATCTCAAACCATTACTCATAGAGAGGTGCTAACTAAGCACGTATGTACAGCGGGTATGGGAAGTTTTTCAGATGCGCGCATCAACACTCCTACCCATTAAAGTAAATGGAGAGATTTTATGAGATAATTAGAGGAAGCATTTACCAAGGCTGTCTTCACAATATGCATTTCTATCTTCTTGAGGAAATTGACAGTTCTCTGCCACTTTCACTGCAAAGAAAATGAAAGCAGTGGGAATTATCCTGCTATTCAGGCCCTATATCTTACCCATTATCGGTTGCTACTTGAAATCATCCTTGTTATATAGCTTATAACATGGTTCCTTATGAACTAAAACAGGTTTGTCTAAGCAAAAAATAAGTTCTGCTTAATCTCCTTTTTACCACTTTGGGTCACACAAACTACATATGGCACTCAGCAGAAGGAAAGAGGCTCAGTATCCCATGGGCTTATTTTTATACCTGCAGCCTGTAAATGGCATGGAATGGACAATGGTGCAGTCCTTTGATCAACTAGAGTTTCCCGAGGAAATAGGACCGGGCTTGCAGCAAACTGCAAGATTGCTTCTGCCTACAAAACCATTGTAAATAAATTTGATTATATACTGGGATATCGATTATGATGTCTGAACTATTGAGAAAACTGGAAGGTATATGACCTTACAACCAGGAATATTATCATAGACATTCACTTTCCCACAATAAAAAATTGTCATCTGTCCTGCTGGCTCTTTTGCTACACTCGCAGTTCTGGACAGTTGAGAATTCTTCAGTCTAAGAACTTCACTTGGTAATATCAACTATGGAAAAGCAATTAATTCAGAAGTAATCTAATGCGGCTAGTCTGAGATAGAACGAGAAACTCGCAACCCCAACCAAGTGATCTAATTAGAATGCAGGATGCTAGTGAAGCAATCTAACCAGTGCAAAACTCAGTTTGGAACTTCACATTTCTTTAATATCTAAATTCAAAGTCATTTCATTTTAATGACAAGACCAATGAATTACACTATGACAATTATAGTATCAACATCCCAGTAGAGTTAGACTATTATGACTCTTGACAAACTAAATAAATCAACAGTTAGGTTGACACCACATCATATATCACATGTTTAATACCAGCATCCATCTACACATGCCACTTGCGACACAAATATGCGGATCCGAAACCATCTAATCATACACCAATCTAAATAGTTAGAACTTTATTGCGTAGCTATATGAAAAACTCATAGGATCGTCCAGATTGTAAGTCTATATGGAAAGGGGAAATATACTTATTATTGGAATGCCGTCATTGTTGACCAAAAGATTTTATAATAATTGCAAGCACAAAATCCGGAAATGAAAGATACCACACAGATATTCTAGCACATGTACAAATTCTCATTCCATTCACATTGAAGCCATAATTTTAAATCGTTGACTCTAGCAAAAGACAATCACGAGATTTCCTTAAGAAGAGTAAACTCAAGGACCTCGCACTCGCTGAACTCAGGTCAAATGCTTTTATTCCATGCAAAACTAGGGTTATTAGGAAACAGGTGCAAAATTAACAAACAACCTTGGAGAAACAGAGGCATTGCCAGATACGGCGGTTCGAACTGAATTTTCTCCGGAAAATTTGAATTTCGGGGGATCTGGACGGATACGAGGAACGGATTCGCTTACCGGACCTGAGATCCCGTTATGCTCCGTCGGTTCATTCGGTAGAACGGTTGAATCAGAGACGAACTGCGAAGATCTTATTTAATTCAGCTGGTTTGACTAAAAGAGAAAAGTTTCTAAAATATGTGTTACTGGCTTACTGCTTTCCATGCTTTAAATAAAAAAAATGAAGAAAAAAACATATTTATTCGAAAATAATAAATAATAATATAATTCCACGCACACGAGGAGGATTTTCGGGGCCGGGATTGCAAAATTTCTTGGAAGCTTCGACAGCGTCCGAATCCGACGTCGTTTCTAGAAGAGTTTTCAGTGAGATGACCTGCTGAATCGCCTGCGATTTGTTCCACGACGGTCTCCGCATCCCTACAAGCAAAGAAAAACAAAAGGATTTCAACAATTAGAAACAAACATTGACACAGTTTTGCTTTCAAACAAAAACAAGACCTTTTTCTTTGAGGTAACGGCGGCAATCTTCGCGAGTGACCTGAGAAATATCATCCTCGGTGAGTTGGCTGATAGGCTTGTAAAGAGGAGACCGGCAGACGGTTTCTCCGGTTGACATGGCGTCCGATTTCCAAGTTTCAGCGAGATAGATCGATGAAATGAAGTAAGGTGAGATTTCCTTTGTTTTTACACTCTGCAATGATTTCTTAGATTACTAATTTCGTAATTTGGGAACAATTCTAAGGGCTTTTTTGGTATGAAGACTGAGAGGATAGGGAAGTGAGTGCTTGAATTTGAGAGAAGCTTTTTAGGTTAGGTATGGCGGGATTTTCTAATTTATTTATGGGTAAATTGCATATTCCATCACTCAACAATCTTTTCATTCTTATTTTGGTCATTCAACTTTTAATTTTGAATTTTTAATAACTGAATTTTAACATTCAATGTTTTTGTCACTCATGAATATTTTGTTATTATTTTTAAATTTTTAAATATAAAAATAAATTACAATAAATAATAAAATAATATTTTATATTTAAAATAACTGTCGCTGGTTATCATCATCGGCGACCTTCAAAATCGATGACCGTTTGACTGCAAATTGCACCGGACGACTCGTTTTGACACGATGAGTCCGAATCTGGTAGTTGTTCCACCGAAAAATACCCTAAAACTCGCAAATTTCGATATAAACATTTTAGTTTCCTCACTTTCGTTCTCCTTTTCGTGAAATTTAGAGCACTTTTTAGCAAATTGAAGGTCGGATCCGAACTCAGGGGAGTGAGATGAATTGACTGGTGAAATATAAGACCAAAAGACCACCATCTACGGCAGTCGACAGTGGTAACGAATGGCGGTCGGCGGAAAATTTAATTTTTCTTTTTCTTTTTCTATTTTAAATTATTTTTATATTAAATAATAATATAAAATATCATATCATTCGAAAATAATAATAAAATATTCATGAGTGACCAAAAACGTTGAATGTTAAAGTTCAGTTGTTAAAAATTTAAAATTAAAAGTTGAGTGACCAAACTAGGAGTAAGAAAATTGTTGAGTGATGATATGTGTAATTTATCCTTTATTTATTTATTCTTCAACTTTAAATGAAGTTATTTCCACCCCTGATATGCCACGTAGTCGCTAGCTTTTCGTCTATTTATTATATTGACCCACACTTTCTTAAAAATATCAGAAAAAGTATTTAAGTATTATAGTTAGGATTTGTTTTTGTTTGTAGTGGGCGAACCACAAAGGTTTGAGGCAAATTAAGGTTTGTAAAAGTTAGAAAAATTAGTTTTTAGTAAACCAAAGTTTAAGAAGCTAAAATAGTGGACAAATTAAAGTTTTGATACTCAAAAGTAGAGTGTTTTTTGTTGTTTAAAAAAAGTGTGTTTGGGTTGGTAAAAGCAAACAAAAACAAGGTCTTAGTCTTGCTCAATTTGTAGATTCTTTAAGCAATGTTAATGATTCGAATCATGGTTTGTGAATAAAAGAAAAAAAAAATTTAGAAGGTCATCCTCATATTGAGCTTCTATAAAATGTAATCTATATTAGTCGACCAATGAGTCGTATATCAATAATTAAACCAATAACTAATATTCAAGGGTGTTGCATCTCCAATTTTTTAAGGGTAAATTACTACAATGATCACTTTCATTTCATAAGTGTTCACTCGAATTAAAAAGTAATGCTTTAATCACTTATGTTATCATTTTATAACGTTTTGGTCATTTAGATGTTAAATGTTATTAGTTTGATAATGTGTCACGTTAATAAAATGGGTTAATTTTTAATTTGACCCCTAAACTTTAGATAAAGTGTTAATTTGACCCTTAAATTTTAGATAATTATTCAATTGCTCAAACATTTCTCTCAACCGATTTTTGGTCAATTTTAGATAATTATCCAGGATTCTTTCATTTTCTCGTTGATTTCTTGTTTTTTAAACACGAGTGAACAAAAATCTTTTATCTAGTTCAAAAAATACCTTTAAAAACACCCCAAGAAGACCCAAAAGAGTTGATTTCTCATTTTGCTCCAAGAGTCAATGTCATTCAAACTTTAAAAATGAGATTTCCATCATTATTTTAAAAAATTGATGTCATCTTCAACCTTGGGCATTTTTGTATGGATTTAATAGGAATTTGGGTTTTAGAATATTGTTTGACAAAGTGAAATTTATTCTAATTTCAAGAATCAAGGCCGAGTTCAGATATACATACCACTAGACACTAGTCATGGGTAATTACAAAAGCAAAAAAATCGAATCTATTGTAGGATGGCTAAACTGAACGCGCCTCACGCGCGCCAAACTCTTCCCCCCAAAGCTCCCGAGCCTCGGATATTTGTTTTGATCCGCCGGAACCAGCTTTTTTGCTTGGTCGTTTCACGGGCGCCTCTGTCGCCGTCGGGGGGCCAGCTGATTGTCGGCTTTTTAGGGGACGACGATGACTGGTGGTTTGCTCGCTGGGGTTTCGGCGGTGGTGGAACGAGGGAGGCTCACGGTCCGGCAGCGTCTAGTGTTGGCACCGTCTACAGTCCTCCAACGACAATCCCTGACGTCTTATCTGGTGCAGAGTCTGTTGCGGACGGGGCGGTGAAAGCGGCTCACGAAAGATGTTGTCCCTGGCTTTCTGTCGAAGCTAGGTTTCTGTTTGGTTTGCAGGGGGGGTACCTCTACTCTGGTCATGAACACAACTCTTCTCCGGTTAGAGTTAGCTTCGATCCGGGCGGGTCGAGGGGAGATTGGCACGTTGGCTTTGAGCTTTCCGACTTAGGGTCTAGTATGTCTCTGGCAGTGATAACCAGAAACCGAAGTGGTTCCACATCCCGGGGGACGCAAATCGATGGAAAACTAGGTTTATGGGAAGATACAACGGTGGTTTCGCTAAATCGAGGGTTGGGTGAGGCTTCGGGCCAGGTTTCTTGTTTCCTCGACGGTGGTAAGGTTATCGGAGCGAGGTTCAACCCGTCACCGCAACATCTGAGTTTGCTCATGTTGGAGAAAGCTACAGTGCCAAGGGCAAAGTGGTCCTTCAACCTTCTGCCAAGCCAGATCAATCCAGGAACCCACCTTTTCGTTTTCGGAAAGTTCCTTTTTCTCTTTTCCGAGTTTTGTGGATCTGGGATCAGATCTTCCTTTTTAAAGTCAAACAAATCTTCATGTGTTGGATTTTGGGAAGCAGATGAGCTGTGGAGATTTTTTGGCCCCACCCGGATGCTGATTTGGGTCCTTAATAGGCTCTGTGTTTTGCTGGATGGCAGTCTTGCATGGGATCCAGGAGGATCCATCACTACTGTTAAAGTTCGATTTTTTTGGCTCTTTTTGAGCTGGTCTCTGGAGTTTGTTTCCTCAGCTGAAGCGATCCGTTCCTACGTGCCGTGGCTACAACGTAGGGGCTACGTTCCGCTTGCCTTGATAAGGCCCATCTCGTGTAGAGTGGGAGCCTGTCTCCGATGGGAGCTCTCAGGCGAGTTACGAGCGTATCCCTGTTGTCTCAAGCCCCGACAGATCGTGGATGGATCGTTGCTGTTCCTGCCGTGTTTCGGCTGTTGTTTGAAGCTATCCCTGGTTGTACCAGTGGACGCTCCCCTTGTTTTAGCATCTCGTTTATGCTTGTTTTTTTCTGATGTTTATGGTCGCCACGACAGCTTATGGCTCGTGGATTTGGTTTTCGGTTTCTTAGGTCTTGCATGGCCTTTTGCTTTATCTTTTTTCGGTTGTTTTGTTGATCTCGTGTATGCACGAGATCCTTGTTTTTCGGTTCCTGTTCTTTTCCGATGATGCTAATGAAAGTAACTTTGGTCAAAAAAAAAAGTGAAATTTATTCTAGCTTAGATTCTTGGTGAGATTGAGAAATGAAAGAATAGAGAAAAAATATAACTATAATGAAATTCTTGACGAAATTTTAGGTATATTTTCAAAAACTTCAAATACTAAGGATTTGTTTTAGTTAAATTGATACTTTATTAAAAGTTTAGAGGTCAAAAAATATTTTATCTAAAGTTTATGGGTTAAATTAAAAGATAACATCTTTTACTAACATATCACATCATCAAACTAACAACATTTAACATCTCAATGACAAAAACGTTATAAAATAATAACGTAGGTGACCAAAATGTTATTTTTTAAAATTTAATGAGAAAATTGAACACATATAAAACGAAAATATCATTACAACAGTATATATTTTAACTAATCATATATATAGGAAGGGTTGGGATGAGTATAGAAATAATTAGGAGTATAAATTCAATTTGAGGACTAATGAAACATAAGTTAAAAAGGTAATTGAAAGACTATTGTCACCGTAAAAGGTAATTAAAAGATTATCACGACCGTAATTCGTATATTTGATGTTTTGTATAAAAATGAAGTCACATGTAAAATTTCCAATATAACAACATTTGATATGATTTGAACACTAATATGTTTTATATATGATGTGGAACAAGCACATGAACTTGAAAAGAGATTTAATTTTTGAAGAGGCTTAGCACATAATACATGGGTTGTGAAATTTTTTTTTGTTTCTACAAGTGCCTTAGTTTTAGGGTTTAAGAACTTAGTTCAGGATTTAGGAGTTTAGAAATCAGTGACTGTGAATAGAATTTAGAGGTCATGGTTTAGGAACTTATATATGAAGTCATGACATTGCTCATGGTGATAACTACATGTATGGTTTAGGAATTTACATTGTGTCATTTGTAAGCTAATATTTTTTGTTTTTTTTATTCTCACACATTTATATTATATTTATTAATTAAATTATATTAAAAATAATTATATAAATAATAAATTAATATATAGATTCTTCAAATATACTTAGTAGTTTTATATTAAAAATTATTTTTCATAATCTAATTAATATAAATAGATACAAAATATTGAGAACTAATAAACTATTCAAATACATATCGAATATAATCATGTCCTTATATGTTATTTTGCTTGTTTAAATAATCAAACAACTATCAGTTATCAGTTAATTTTATCAAACACTTTTATACAATCAACTAATATAATTTGCTAGTCAAGTTAGCTAATGCAATCAGTTATCAGCTATCCGTTAATTGCCAAACAAGTTCGTTATAAAAAATATAAATGTACATATTGAATCATACTTTCATTTTTCAGTTGTAACATTTATGTGTTAGATGATATTTCAATAAATATGATGATGTTAATAATATTATGAGACTCCAGTTCAAATAATTTTATCTGTACGATATATGTTATTAAAAAAACTAAAAATATATATAAATCACCTTAAAATTATTCAATTTTGATACTCTTACACAGAACTCTTAATATTGTAGATTTTGATATTCTGGAATGAATTATTTTTAGAGTGCGATAAATAAAACCTCTCTTGGAGTCTTTGCAAAAAGTTTCGTACAAGCATTTAACTCTATGCTTAGACAATAAGGAAAAATGGGCAGACAATTCCAAGTGTAAAAGCCATCTTTACATGTCACTCTCTATTCAAATTATATGATGCATAATTAATTAAGATTTGTTGGACAGTGAACCCTAATCCTTAAAATGTTTTTTATTAATAATTTTTTTATTGACGTGATACGTTGATTTTTTTAAATAAAACTATAAAATTTTAATTTCGACATACTAAATATATAAATTGAATTGAGAAAATGACTCTATGATAGATTTTTTAGCATTTAAATTAATTACAAGATACTAAAATTATTTATAAATTTAAATAAATTCACGCACACCTGAAGATATAATGCTCGAACTCGAATCACCTAAGAGAAAGAATACAATCTTTCATCACCGAGACCATTCAATGAATTTTACAATATACGATCCAAATTGAATTGAGAAAATTGTCTCTACAATAGAATTTTGAGCATTCTAATTAATCGCAAGATAGTATTTTAATCCAGTTATAAACTTAAATAAACTCACACACATCTACAGTCTATACTGTTCAAACTCGGGTCACCTATGAAAAACAATATCATCTTTACCACTTAAACCACTTAAGGAGTTCTACAATACATGATTTAAAACAAGGGTAATTGTTCTATACACAAGCGCTTGTGAAATTTTTTTTACACAAGCGTCTTAATTTTAGGGGTTAGAGACTCCGTTTAGGGTTTAAAATTTAGGGGTATAAGTGTATTAGTTTTGAATTTAGGGATTGTTGATAAAATTTTGGGTTTAGGGTTAAAATTTAGGGTTTATAGGTTAAAACCTAAATCTCTACATATATTACCCTAAAACTAAACCCCAACCCTAAACTCTAAATTCTAACCCTAAGTTCTAAATTCTAAACATGAACCATAAATTCTAAACATTTACATTAAAACCCCTAAACTCTAAACCCTAAGCCCTAACCCTAAACCCTATAATTGAGGCGCTTGTGGAAATAAAAAATTTCCACCGCCAGTGTATAGGATATTAATCCTTAAAACAATTGAATCTATAAAATCAAATATTAATGGGTGAGTTAAGTGTGCAGTAGGGTTACAATACGGTTACGGTGCGACACCAACGAAATGTTACAAAATACGAAACTTAAAATGTTACTCATCAACCTAAAATGTTACACTTTTTTATAACGACATTCTAGGTTGATGGTTAGGTGTCAAATTTAGCTCTGAGTATTGATATTCGCCACTTCTGATAACATTTTAGGTTGATGTTAAATATCGAAATTTGTCTTTGAGTATAGATACTTCTCGTGAGATCACAAAACTTAAAATGTTAAAAAAAATATTATATTGTATATTAATGAATAATATTTTAAATTTTGTGTTTTATAATTTTTTAATTAGTGTCGCACCATAATCTTAGAGTAATCCTGTTGTAAGTTAGACTCCCGATATTAATAATTAGACTAAAAAGTAATTTATTGAGAACAAGACGTAACAATAACACTCGTAGCTCGCCAAAACCGCCGCTTTCATATAAATCCCATCATTTTTCGCAACTGAAAAAGTTCAAACCCAAAAAGAAAAAGGAAATCGTGAAATCCAGCACGAAATTTTGAAGCACTTCCCATTCTTTTTACCATCGATTTTTGAATCATACTTCGAATTCGTGTTTCAATTTTTAGGATAGGATGATGTATAATCAGAAGGACCGGAAAAGTGACGTGGAGGCCGGACCCAGGCCGTTGTATCCGATGATGCAAGAGCCGCCGGCGATTAGGTGGGCTTTTATTCGGAAAGTTTATTCAATCATTTCCCTTCAATTGTTGGCTACAATCGCGGTTTCCGCCACCGTTGTTTTTGTCCATCCGATCGCTCATTTCTTCGTCAGTACCGCCGCCGGCTTAGCTCTTTACATCGTCATACTAATCACGCCTTTCATTAGTGCGTTTCTGCTTGCCTTCTCTCTTTTTCTGTGTTTGTAATTTGTATCTAATTTAGTTGACTAAAATAGAAAAAAAAAACCTGTTTGCCGTTTCGCAGCCCTTTGTCCATTGTATTTATGTCACCAGAGGCATCCATGGAATTATCTTCTGCTTGGAGTTTTCACTGTTTCTATCGCGTTTTCAGTTGGATTATCGTGCGCTTTTACCAAAGGTACGCATATGAATATTTTTAATGTTGTTTTTCTTTCGACATAATTAGAAATTAGGGTAAACTAGATTACTTAATTATGAGTAAAGTTACCGTTTATATTTTATTTACTTAATTATGAGTAAGGTTAACTCAAATTAACTATATGTCCGTTGTAATTTACTTAGAAATTATTATTATTTATTATTATTATTTTTAGAATAATGAAATTATATTTCAAATATTATATTAAAAAAATATTTTAATATAGAGATTTTAAACACAAATTTCGTACTTATTTTAAAAATATTTAAAAGTTAACCATTAACTATTATTTTTAACGTTTCGGTTAACTGAAACTATTTAGTCTTAACTATTAAATTAAAATGTACAATTATGCGCATCCCTATTGGTTACATGAGTCATATTAGGTAAGGTGTCCAGTTAACAATGTTTTCAAAAAAAAGTATGTTTAATTGGATGTGTTTTCTTATGTGGCACACCTAGTTTTAAAAAAATATTCAATTAGAATAGTTAAAATATTGTGTAGTTTAAAATAATATTATTTTATTAGAATTAACATTATTTTTGAAAAATGAGTTTTTCGATTTTGCTATCTAATTTTAATAGATGATAAATAAAAATAATAATTTTTTAAATATGTTAGTGTGATTACAATAATTAAAATTTCTTGAAAGGCAAGTTAAATCAGCAACGTGCTTCATTTATATTAATTTTTTATAATATATAATTTTTTTTGAATATTTTAACTATTTTTTGAATATATATAATATAATTGATTATAGACAATACTAAGTTAATGCAAACGAAGTTGTTAATTTAATTTTTTGATTATGTATCAGACACAAGTGTACTTAATATAATAGAAAATATTCGATGTACTTGTGGCAGAAACGAAAAGTATCCACAAGTGCTTTAGTTTTAGGGTTTAGGTGGTTTAAGTATAAGGGTTTAGAATTTAAGTTTTAGAGATTAGAGTTTACCTTTTAGTGTAATATGGTTAGAGATTTAAGTTTTAACTATAAACTCTAAATTTTAACCACAACATCTAAATTCAAAACACGTCCATCAAAATTCCTAAATACTAGACCCTAAATGAAATCTTTAAACCCTAAAACTAAGATAGTTGTAGAAAAAAATTTCACAAGCGCTTGTGCATGAAATAATTACTCTTAATATAAATTTATGTGACATTTTTTTTTGGCAAACAGGGAAGGTTATTTTGGAGGCAGCGATTCTAACAGCAGTGGTGGTTATATCTCTGACCCTCTACACCTTCTGGGCTGCAAAGAGAGGCCACGATTTCAACTTCCTTGGCCCTTTCTTGTTCGCTGCTCTCCTTGTTCTCATTGTTTTTGCTTTGATCCAGGTATTTCCCATCTTCATTCTACCTTTGATGATTTCCCATTGTTGAAATCCTTGTGTTTTGCTGCAGGTTTTTTTCCCACTGGGCAGATTATCAGTGATGATCTACGGCGGCCTTGCCGCGATCATATTCAGCGGTTACATCGTTTACGACACCGACAACCTGATCAAACGCTACACTTACGACGAATACATTTGGGCTGCCGTGTCTCTCTATCTTGACGTGATTAATCTCTTCATGGCGTTGCTTACTCTTTTCAGAGCTGCGGATGGTTAACAACAGGACATGCAAGTGCCACATAGTTGAAGGAATTGTAAAGATTTTGTTTTGCTTGCATAATAATTCATTCATTCCTTGATTTTCTTTGCTTCTTCCTTTTATCAATGAAGTTGTTGGTATGGAAATTTAACTAGATTAGTTTAGATTTCAAGAAACCGAAGGAGTGACTAGGGGTGTAAACAAATGGGGAGCTAGAAATATAGTTAAGGGGTGTCATTTTTTCAAAGATATTTAAAGAGGATTAATTATTTATAAAGGAGTGTCATTTTATTTATAAAAAAGGTGTTATTTGTCTATATTTTTAATTTTTTATATACAAATTATATAGAAAAAATAGGTTTCCCAAAATATTTGAGGTGTCATAAGACACCCCAATTTAAATGGTGGCTCTGCCCTTGGGTGTAAATGAGGAGCCGAGCTCGAGTAGTGTTGAGCTCGACTCGGTTTGGCTCGTTAAGAACTCGAGTCTAGTTTGAGCTCAAATCGAGTTCGGTAGCGTTGAGCTCAACTTAACTTGTTAAGAATACGAGCTCGAATCGAGTATTAACTGAACTTTACTCGAGTTGGATCTGTCTCATCTCATTAATAATAATAATAATAATAATAATAATAATAATAATAATTGTTGAGTGAGTTTATTAACAACAATAATAATAACTTTGATATTTAATTTGAGAAATGAGTCATACCCTTTTACATTAGATTTGAGGACTTTTTTATAGAGGGCTCCGTCCTCTTTTACAATATTTTTCCTCTGCAATAATTTAAAATGACAAAGTAGAGATAATCTTTTATTATTATTATTATTATTATTATTATTATTATTATTATTATTATTATTATCCAACAACATACATTTTAGTTCACTTTAATTTAAAAATTTTAGTATATATTTTCGAGTAGTTTGCAAATTTTTCGAGTTGAATACCAAATAGCTCAACTCGGCTCGTTAAAAACTCAAACTGAGTTCGAGTTCAATCGAATTGAACTTTGACCAAGTCAAACTTGAATAACTCGTGATATGTGTCTCACTATTAAACAAAGGTCCGCTACCGTGAGAAAGCCTCCCCGTGGTTAATGGCGACACTAACTATACACATATAATAAAACAAATCACCAAAGCACACAAAAGAAGCATACATGCATCCATGTATACTACGGATTGTTTGTGACATGATGCGTTCAAGAACGAGCTGTGAAATAGCAGAGCTGCAGTCTGCAGAGGAGAAAGAGAAGTTCATGTTAGCTGCCGTTGTTGCAGTCTTATTGAGCTCCTCGGTCTCGCCGTTTATGTCTTCCGGAATCGACAAGGTGGTGCAAGAGGAGGTGCTGGCAGGCTTCGGGGCCGTACTTAAAGTTGAATCATTAATCAGGAGCTATAAAGAATGAGTACTTTAATTTAGTGCCGTATTATGTTCCTGTATTGGGTACATATTGAGTACGGATTGAGTACTCTCAATATTTTATCTCTTTATTTTTTTATTATTCTATTCTCTTTTACTTTTTTTGTTTTTTTCTCGTTTCTTTTTATTTTTTTTGCTCACATAATTTAACTATAAATATATAAGTATGTGTGATAATTTTATTTATAAAATTTTGTTTTTATATTTTTTAGAATATAAAATTCATTTTATATTAGTTGTACCCTTAGTATATCCGTACTCTTTAATTTTAAAAATTATCATTCCTCGTCCCTATTTTATATGTACCTGTATTTATATATGTATGAGTGCAACATAGATAAGGAGGAGGAAGAGGAGCGAGAGCTTTAGACACTTCGAAAACTGAAACAGTCTATTAACTCGTGAGAAACTCCATTGGGTCTCTCAGCTCTTCAGCAGTTGATTTCCGGCGAAAAAACCCTGGGAAATGTGCTCCGGTTGACGATGAGTAACCGGACTTGCTTCTTCCATGAAAACCAACGTTTAAAAGAGGAACCGTGGAAGTGAGCTATGTGTTGTTTTTCTTGTATAATCATAAACTACTAAAATCATTAATTTATTAATTTTATTAATTATGTCATATTAATTTTATTAATTATGTCGTTTAATTAACGAAATTTTGATCAATGATACATTTGTACCGGCGGATCTATATAGATCATCTCCTAACTTTTTATATAAAATATAAGGATAAATATTTTATACACATGAGGTGAAAACGGAAAGTTTCCACAAGCGCTTTAGTTTAGAGTATATGAGGTTAGTTTAGGGTATAGGGTTTAGGGGTTTAGGTGTAGGGGTTAGAATTTAAGGATAATTGTTTCAATTTAAGGTTTTGAGTTATAATTTAGGGATTATGAGTTCAAACCTAAATCCTCACCATATTACCCTAAAAACTAAACCCTAAACCTTAAACCCTAAATTATAACCATGAACCCTAAACCTAAACCCTAAATTATAAGGGTTTAGGGGTTTAGGTGTAGGGGTTAGAATTTAAGGATAATTGTTTCAATTTAAGGTTTTGAGTTATAATTTAGGGATTATGAGTTCAAACCTAAATCCTCACCATATTACCTTAAAAACTAAACCCTAAACCTTAAACCCTAAATTATAACCCTAAACCTTAAATTGAAACAACAATCCCTGAATTCTAAACCCCTACACCTAAACCCTTAAACCATATACGCTAAACTAACTCCCTATACCCTAAAATTAAGGCGCTTGTGGAAACTTGTGTATAGGATATTAATCCAAAATATAATAGGGAATTTGTTTATATAGATTTTCAATTTTCAATTTAATTGAACTTTGCCCCCTCTCATTTTATGGTTAATTATACCTTGTCCCTAATCTTAATTCTTCCATTCCTGCACATTTGGCCCATGTTACTTATATATTCTATTAATTTGGTCTTAATTTTAATTTGATATATATATATAATATAAATTATTAAATATTTAATATTTTTAATTAATTAACTGGTTTTGTATAAATTAACCGATAATAATTTTTTTTAAAATATTTATGCATTAATCAATCAAACATCTAAATAACTGAAATAAATTTCGATAAATTAATTTAATTTTAATCAAATAACGAATAAAAATAAATTTTAAAAGTTCAAAAGAGTATAATTAGGTCATAATTAGACTTTCAAGTGAGATAAAAATTCTCTGTCCTTTTTTTGTGCCCCTACTTATGCCCAACACTAAAAAACCATTAAAGAAAGAAAACATCTAGTTTTAATTTCAAGTCTGCATCTTTGCACACGCTGAGTCTGCATCTTTGCACGCCTTAAGTCTGCAGTATTGCACGCCTTTTTTTCTTGAATTCGCACCTAACAATGGAAAACGATATTGCAAATTTGTCCATAGAAGATGGGGAGGAGGAGGCTCTGGAAATTCCACCGGAGGTGGGGGAGGTTTCGGCTGAAGTGGGACTGTGTTTAGTGGGACGGTTCCTAACAACAAGTGTAATTCACTTTCTGGCGATGAGAAACACACTGGCTGATATATGGCGGCCGTTGGGAGGTATCTCAATTACTGATATAGGTGATAACAGGTTCTGCTTCAAGTTCTTCCATGAAGTTGACATGAACAGAGTCATTGAAGGGTCCCCTTGGTTTTTTAATAACCATCTCTTATTATTACACAAACTAGCGCCCAATGAAGACCCTCTGATGGTGCCACTAGAGACAACAATTTTCTGGGTTCAAATACACGAACATCCACCGGACTTTATGTCGGAGCCGATGGCGAAACAATTTGGGAACTTCATTGGTTCGTTTATTGAGTACGACTCAAGCCTGATACTTTCGGGGAGGAAACAGTATATGAGGGTGAAGGTTGGTCTGAATGTCAACATGCCATTAAAAAGGAAGAAGAAGATTATGGTTGAGAAGGATAAATCACTATTCGCCAAGTTCCAATATGAAAAAATAACCCTTTTTTGTTTCATTTGCGGAAAGCTTGGTCACGGGGAGAGTTATTGCCCCCTTCGATTGTCGATGGATCCAAAGGAAATAACCTTTGGCTGGGATTTGACCTTAAGAGCGCCGCCGCGACGAGGACCGCCGGCGCCAAGTAAATGGCTGAGAGAGGAGGTTACCGGTGTTCCATTGCTGTGCGTCAACGAAGCCAAGAACGTGCATGGGCAGTTGAGAAGGAGTGGCAGTGTGGGAAACTTTATGCAGCCGGTTAATGCACGTGAGAGTGCATCACTACCTGGGACCACTATGCCCTTGTATTGGAATGCAACATGGGTTAATTCCATGGGGCCCACCAAATCAACCATGCTGACCAACGAGCAAGGCCACATGGATATTGGGTTGGACATGGAGGACAATCCAATAGATGTGGTTGACGGGAAAAAGAGGCCACGAACAACAAAAGAGGTGCAAGACATTTCTGGTCAGTTGGATTTGCCTGCACCTGGTGATGGAAATTTTATATCGGCTAGCTCTGTGGAACAGAGCAGCCGGGCCCAATGAAGGTGACATGTTGGAACGTCCGTGGGTTGGGGAAGCCCCGGACGGTGAATCGTCTCAAGAATTCCTTGAGGCGTAACCCTCCCCAGGTTTTGTTTCTGATGGAAACAAAACTCGATGTAAGAAGAATGGAGCGAGTGAGAAGGAAATGTGGGTTCGTGTTTGGGATAGAGGTTGGTGCTGCAGGAACCAAATGAGGTTTATCCTTAGGGTGGTCACCGGACATAGACATTACATTGCAAAGCTATTCACAGAACCATATCGATGTCCTTATCAAAGAGAATGATTCAATGGTTTGGAGCTTTACAGGTTTCTATGGCTGTCCGGAGGAACGCTATCGACATGTCTCCTGGGATCTCTTGCGACAATTAAACGTGGACCAGCAGACACCCTGGCTGGTGGCCGGTGACTTCAATGAGCTAATGTTCTCTTTTGAAAAACAAGGGGGACGGCTGAGATCGGAACGTAACATGGCCCAATTCAGAGAGGCACTGGACGCTTGTGAACTTTGTGATTTAGGGTTTAAAGGAGCATGGTACACGTGGGAGAGAGGAAGAACGGAAGCAACCAATGTACGGGAAATGTTAGATAGGGCAGTCGCAAACTTGAGCTGGTTGGAAATGTACCCGGATTTCTCAGTGGTACATTTATCGCATTCCATATCGGACCACTGCCCGATATTAATTAACACTGGCCACAACCGTAGCAAACCACCAAGGTCACTTAATGACGACTTTCGATTTGAAGCAGGCTGGGCCCTTGAAGATGGTATTGAGCAAGTTATTTCTTCTGCATGGGAGAGTACAATTGCATCCTTACCTGAACGACTCACATCCCTGGGACAAACTCTGAGCTTTTGGAGTAAAGACCTAAGGCAAACAAATTCTAATGCAAAACGACAACTACTCGATAGGCTGCATGAATTGTCCTTGGCAGATCCGGATGAAGTAGCATTGAGCGAGCTCATCGATGTGAAGCTTAGATTGAACATGGAAGCTGACAAAGAAGAGATGTACTGGGAACAACGCGCACGTGCCAACTGGCTGTGCCACGGGGATAAAAACACTCCTTACTTTCATAAATTTGCGTCTTTTCGAAAGAAGATCAACATGGTAAACGACTTATATGATGAGCAAGGAAATTGGGTATCCGAAAAATGATGAGCTTGCGCAGTTAGCCACCTATTATTTCCAGACATTGTTTGCAACTTCGCAACCAAGTGATGCAGCTGAAATACTCAATCTGGTACAAACCAAAGTAACGTCAGAGATGAATGAAAATCTGCTCAAACCTTTCCGAGCGGATGAGATTAAAGTGGCCTTATTCAGCATGGCTCCTATGAAGGCAAGTGGAATGGATGGCTTCCCAGCATTCTTCTTCCAAAAATACTGGCACATAGTTGGAGAGAAGGTAACTCGATACTGTTTGTCGATTTTGAATATGCATACCGATATTAAAACTGTAAACACAACGCACATAGTTTTAATACCTAAGGTGAGTAATCCACAGAATCTTGCTCAATTCAGACCCATAAGCTTGTGCACGGTTGTTTACAAGATTGTATCGAAAGTGTTAACGAACCGTTTATCCGAAGTGTTGCATGTTTGTATTGATAAATCCCAAGGGGCCTTCATCCCTGGTAGATGCATTTCTGATAATGTGATTGTAGCCTATGAAATCCTGCACTTGATGAAGACTAACAGGAAAGGCAAGCACGGTTTTTTTGCTTTAAAAGCTGATATGAGTAAGGCCTATGACCGCGTTGAATGGTCGTTTTTGGAAGCAATGATGTAGAAGCTAGGCTTCGAAGCACGTTGGGTTCGAATGGTTATGCGATGTGTAAGCACAGTGACTTATTGCGTAAGCATCAATGGAAACAAAGGGGATCAGTTTCATCCGTCTCGTGGATTGCGGCAAGGCGATCCAATGAGTCCATTTTTATTCCTAATATGTGATGAAGGTTTGTCAACTTTATTGAATGAAGCAAACAACAGAGGCATACTTTCAGGGGCTCGAATTGGAAGAAGCAGATTGCAAGTTGGGCATCTCTTTTTTGCGGATGATAGTATCGTCTTTGGTGAAGCATCGCTACAAGGGGCAGCTAACATGGTGAACGTATTGAAGTATGCAAACATGTCAGGGCAGAGGGTCAATTATGATAAATCATTAATTTATTTTAGTGCCAATGTTGATCATGCGATAAAGGAACAAATTGCCAATACGTTAGGTGTGCGCATATCAGTAAACCCAGAAAGGTACCTTGGTTTGCCTACCATGGTTGGGCGATCGAAGAAGGGGGCTTTCAGCTATTTCTTTGATAGGTTTCATAACAAGGTTGACAGTTGGGGCGTCCGATTCTTATCCATAGGTGGAAGGGAGGTGTTGATCAAGGCTGTGTTGCAAGCGATCCCAGTGTACGCAATGCAATGCTTCTTGCTTCCTCTTACGTTGTGCCAATCCTTGGAGCAAATCATGGCGAAATTCTGGTGGAGAAGCAAGGGTGCGGCCACGGGTATCCACTGGTGCAATTGAAACAAGCTCTCTATGCCTAAGTCGGAAGGGGGACTGAGCTTCCGATGCCTAAGCAAATTCAACATTGCTTTGCTTGCAAAGCAATGCTGGCGCCTGATCACGGAACCCCAGAGCTTGCTAGGCCAGGTTTTACAAGCAAGGTACTATCCCAATGGTGATTTCCTCAGTGCCGGTTTAGGTGCAAGACCTTCCTATGTGTGGCGTAGTATATGGAGTGCAAGGGGACTGATCGAAAAGGGGTACGGTTGGCGAGTAGGGTCTGGGGAGAAAATCAATATCTGGGCTGAACCTTGGATTCCTGGCACAAAAGATGGACGCATTACAAATCAATCTATTAATATTCAATACACGACGGTTGCTGATTTGATACAACCTGATACAAGAACATGGAATCATGAAGCTCTCCAAGCATTGTTCGATACAGACCAAGTTTCGAGAATATCCTCCATTCCTTTGCCACACACATACTTGGAAGATAGATTGATTTGGAGGTTCGATGGCACATGAAATTATTCAGCCAAGAGTGGGTATAAGTTGTTGCGTGAGGAGGAAGATAGAGCTGTTGATCGCCAATTGATGTCTTTTTATGCAGATTTATAGAGTATTGATGTCCCTGGGAAAGTTAAAATCGCTATGTGGAAGTTTGCAAACAATTTTGTGCCTACATTTGATAACCTACAGATTCGAAGGATCCCTGTAAATAATGTATGCCCTCGCTGCCAATAGAATGGTGAAACTGTAAAACACATAATGAGAGATTGTAGCTTCACGCAGCAAGTGCTGGTGAAGCTGGGATTATTCGATGCTGCAACTCAAACAACAAGCGTTTGGAAGGAATGGCTACCAACTTTCTTTGCTGGGCTATCATCTCGCGGTAAGAAGAAATTACTTGTGCTATATTGGCACTTATGGTTTTCACGCAATAAATTAGTGCATAAGGGCATAAAGCATACAATGGAAGGGATGGAGGCTTTTGTTGAAGCTTTTATTCTAGAACGAGAAACGCTCTCCCTAGTAAGTCCACGAACTGCTGTATTGAGAACATCGAGATGGTAGGCCCCTCCAGAACACACAGTCAAGTTCAATTTTGACACAACATTCAGCTCTATCCACAAAAGAGCCACGTCTGGAATTGTTGGTCGTGATCACTGCGGGTTAATCATGGCATCTGCTGCGATTCCTCACCAACATGTGGCTGATGCATTCGTGGGGGAAGCTCAGGCATGTAAACACGCAGTCCAGTTCGCCAAAGATCTAGGCTTTATGAATGTGATAATAGAGGGTGACTCATTGACCTTAATAAAGAAGTTGCAGTCGGACACCACCGATCGATCAATCATCTCCCCTCTGGTACATGACATCAGACACTTGTCCAGGGATTTTTATAGTATCGAATTTTTTTTTTTGCCAACAGAGAAGCCAATGCAGCAGCCCATGCAATGGCCAAGGAATGCAGGTCTTGTCTAATGCCTCGCTATTGGATTGAGGAAGCCCCTTTAACGGTCACAAATGTATGCGAATCTGATAGAAGGAACTCCTGATACGGGACTACAAAAGACACAGGTCGTATGGCTTACGACTTCTCTCGGTTACAAACATATATGCATTATTTTGATGCACTCCGAGTATTCATTATCTAAGGATTGCTGGTTGGGTGAAGAGGTTACCTTAGTTGCACTTTCTGTTCATGTTTCCTTTGTTTGTTTTCATCAAAAGTGTAACATTTTTGCTTTTTCTAATATACAAGTAGCCAGTTTTAAAAAAAAAAACCATTAAATTTCAAGCTCTAAACTTAAATTCTAAATTCTAAACCCTACACCCTATACCCTAAAAAATAGACCCTACCATAAATTTTCTAAACTCTAACTATAAACCCTAACCTAAAATTTTAAACCTTAAACCATAAACCTAATTTTAAGCGTGGGATATAAGTAGGGGCACCGAAAAAGAGTAGAGGATTTTCATCCCTTAAAGTGTGACTGAATTCGGCGAGAAAAAATAATTAAATAAAATATATATTAAAAATATTTAATATTAAAAAACTGTTGTACTAAAAAAACTCAATTTTAAATATATACTGTGTCTATGTGACAACTATTTGATGCATCGGTGGTGAGATTTTTTACAAGTTGGCTTTTAAAGGTGTCAAGTATTTCTTTTAAGGTCTCTAACCTTTAAATTTTAAACCATAAAGTCTATTTCAAACCTTAAAACATGACCACAAACACTAAAACCCTAACTTTAAGGCATAAACTCTAAACTCTAAAAAACATATGCTTATAGTATGTGGAAAATAAATTTTTTACCGCTAATGCATAAAATATTTTCAAACCTTAAAACATAACCACCTTTTTCTTTGATCTTCGTTTATTTTGAAGGAGCAATGTCAAAATTCAAAGTCTTAAGTCATTACCACTTAAAAGCATAGTTTTATTTTCTTAATTAAAATGATCTATTTTTACATTTTTTTTTCTGGAAAATTTCAGTAATGTAATCTTGATAATAATACCCAAACTCTATATTTCAAAGTGAGTCGAAACAACGGGATGAAAGGTCTAGTGAGTCTTGTCCATAAGCTGGACAGAATTGTAATGCATGTATCACATGTACCATTGAGATTGCATCTAAACTGGACTGTTTCAAAAGCCGAAATAGCTAGTAATCGCCGGTAAGTTATACGGCCGTAAATTCATCCCCAGACCTCGCAGACACTGCATGCCGCATCGAGGAAGAAAAAAGAGAACTAAATCCGAAGGGAATATGTCATGATTTTCAAATGTATCCTCGTATAAGAGCTCACTCCACAACAAAGTGAAAGAACTTCAGCAGCTAGTGTAAAGCATTGCAAAACAAATTTATTTGAACTTGGAAGATATGAAGAAAGGGGAGTTTTAGGCTATAAAAGTGCAGCTTTTTTTCAATTAGATGGTACCTGAAACATACAGCAGGATCTCTAAACTAAAGAAGAAGAATAAAGCCTCTCTAAGAAGGTGAATGCAACTAGTCTCATTATTGGTAAACTACACTGATTATGAGCCGATTACAGGTATTTGCCTCAATCTCATTTAGTTTGGGGTCGAACGCATGCACAAAACGGCGAGTTCTTCCTCTTCTTGATGTTTCTTACCCCATCATAAAGATAGTCTCGTAACAAAACGGTAGTTTTATGATCGGTGATTCTGGTCCGTCCTCTACTTTCTTTTTCATCGTCGAGCTTCAGTAAGAGGAACTGTATTTTCTGCACCTCCAACTGCAATCGCCCGATCTTTTCAGACCCTTTTCGAGCTTGTTCGGATATTCTCAGCCTCCTGAAACTCCCACTCTCCTCCGATTCTAATGCAGGTTTCACGTCAAGAGGAGACCGTGAACCATCTCCAGCATGCATTATCAAATTGCGATTAACATCAAATAGCTTTGTGATGGCTTCCTCAGCTTCTTCTAGCTGCTCTTTTACAGTCCCATATTCAAATCCTTTCCTCCCTTTTCCCTTCTCAGTTCTCTCTACCTTCCTCTTAAGATCCTGCACGGTTATTTGAAGATTAGCCAACTTTTGAGCATCGGAATCTAGTCTTTCTAAAATCTTCCTCTTGTTTCCTTCATGGTCTGGCTCGGTAAATCTCTTAGATTTCTCTTTATCTACACCCAACTCCTTGACAAGAGATTTTGTAGAGGGATGATTTCCCTTGTGTGGCTTCACTGTACCAATCTGTTGCTCATCATTTGGTCCAGAGACAATCTTCTGGGCCTTATCAACATTCAAGTCGACATTACTATCACGGCCGCTGGCTTCCCACAGCTCAAGCATCTGATCATCAACCTCTTCAGCTTCTCTCCGGCTTAACCCAAAGGATGAGCACTCAGATACCTGGTCTAGCATAATATCTTTTGTCATCATCCCATTGTCCTCTTCAGTGATCTCGGGTGCTGCTCTCTGCGTTTTGACACCGTTACTGAGCCCCTGCGCAAGTTCCAGTTCTTTATCAATCACATGCCTCCTTGCTCTAACACTTTCTTGACGTGAGCTGCTACCATATCTTAACTCTTCAATCTGCCTCGTAGCAGTCTCTAGTTTGGAATTAAGATTTAAACTTTCCATCATTGCAAGCTTTTCCATTTCCAACACTGCTTTTTCAATAGCTTTAATTCTCATATTGATACCCTGCAAGTCAGAAAAACCATCTGGAACTGAAGCATTTTGAACTTCGTTTGTTTGTTGACAGTTATCAGCATGCAAGTCAGTCCCCGGGTTGGCATCCTGGAAAACAAGATTACTGTTTCAATAAATGAATTCACTGACAGTGTTTCATTTATATCCAACCTATTAAGATCTAAACAGAACTAGCTTACACTTCCACAAATTTCGGACATGCATTTAGTCCTGAAAAGTTATCTTGGTAGCATTATTCACAATATCTAGGCCTTGCAGAACCAAAACAATACCAGAAACCGCATATTCCATTAATAGATATTAAGAGATCAAGTTGTTAAAAGTGTACATGGAATTCACTACAAGGTAAAAGCTGATATGAACCCTAAAAGGAACCACCCTCCAAACATTACTTCAACAACAAAAAATACTAAACGGTCAAACTCGGAGAACTAAGGACATCAATTTGCAGTCAAATTTTGAAAGTGAACTAAAAATTAAGAATTTAGAAGGACGGACAATGCCAATATCAATTGCTTGTTTAAATAAACCAGCAGATGCTCATTCAGGTCACAAACATATATGGCTGAGTTAGAACTGAAGTTGTATGTTCAACCAAATAGTATGAAGACAAGCCATATTGGTTTTGTTCATTAAAGTTTAGACATGAAGTTGTAGTAAACAAACAGATCTTACCTTTACCTTGTTATAATCTGTGGGAAGTTTAGGATTCAAAAGAGTTTGACTTTCCAAAGATGTCACGCTAGCCATGAGAGAAACAACAGCTGGAACATATGCTGCTAACTGAGCTTTAAGTCCTCCATTCTCAAATTCTAAGATACTAAAACTTTTTCCCAGCTCTTCTACTTCCATAGCTTTGGACTGATTTCTACTTTCAAGGACTTCACATTCCGTGCCGAGCTCACAAGCCTTCGCTTCAAGCAATGCTTCACGAACAGCAGAAATCTGTAGCTCACCAAACAATGCAGTAGCCTGAGTCTCCCAAAGTTCAACCTCATTTCTTCCCTTTTGTGTTTCAACACACAAACTCTCCTCCCTATGTTTCCATTCTTCAAGTTCCTCGTGCAATTTCGATAACTCAGCCTCAAGTTTCTGATTAGTCTGACAAATGCTTTCAATCTCTTTATTTTGAAGATCACATTTCGTATTGAGCTCACATGCCTTCTCTTCAAGCAATGCTTCACGGAAAGCAGAAATTTGTAGCTCACCAAACAATGTGGTGGCCTGAGTCTCCCAAAGTTCTACCTCATTTCTTTCCTTTTGTAGTTCAACATTCAAACTCTTCTCCCTATGTTTCCTTTCTTCAAGTTCCTCATGCAATTTTGATAACTCAACCTCAAATTTCTGATTAGCCCGACGAATGCTTTCAATCTCCTTATTTTGAAGATCATAGTCTCCAGACAGTTTCAGAATTTGCTTCTTCTGATCTTCTCCTATCAGCTTGACTTCTTCATATTTACTCTTCAGATCCTCTACAACTTCATGCAGTTGGTCTCTCTCCTCTTGAGTTGCACTGAGCATCTGTTCGGCTCCCAATAGCTCATTTACCTTCAAGCATAATAGATCCTTTCCCTTCACAACTTCATCGTTTAACTGATCGCAAACAGATCTAACTGAAACTAGTTCATTCTCCAAGTACTGAACTGAATCCTTGAGATGTGAGTTTTCCGTTTGCGTTTCTTCAAACTTGATCTCCATTGTCCTCAGTTTTCCCTCAAGATCATCACTGAAACATTTGAGTCTATCCAGATTGGCACTGAGATGCTTTATTTCCACAAAATTATCAGCAATAATGTCCTTGAAAATAAGAGAAATGTTACTTTGAGATATTGCTTCAGTAAAGAAAGAATAGTTTTCCTCTTCTAGAATATGTTTCTCCTTGCCCAAGTCTGAAACTTCCTTCATCAAAGTCCTTTTCTCATCTAGCAACTTGCGATTCTCATTGACTGAACTTCGATATGCCCTTTGCAATTCTAATAGTTGTCCACAAACACTCCCTATTTCAATCTGCAAAACTTCTTCTCTTTGAATTCCCTCTATCACTTTTGATCTCAGTTCTTCATTCATATCTGCAAGCTTTTCAGCTCTGTTCTGCAGTTCCGAAAACTGCTCAGACCGAACCTTCAACTCCTGATGCAGTGCATTATTCTCCATTGCAAGAATTTCTGCCTCAAGTTTCAGTTGCCTAAGAATTACAGTAACAACTGAATTCTCGATTATGAATTGTTGGTTTTCATCCAGAGACTTAAGAACTGAATTTTGCATCTTTTGGAGCCTGCCAAATATGCAGTCAAGAACTGATTGGTCCTCTTTGATTGTTTCATCATAATCACGTATAGTATCAATCTCAAGGGACTTCAACATATGATAAAGCCCCATTCTCAGCACAGTAATTTGATCAAATAAGGATTTTATCTCTGTCTGTTTTATGGAATTTCCAAGCTCCAATTCCGAGATGAGTTCTTCTGATAATTTAGAGGCTGCCAAGAGCTTCCTGCACTCAAACACCAAGGACAAATTCTTCTCTTCGAGATCTTGTGCACATTTCTGCAAGATGAAGGTTTCTACACGATCATTCATGGCCTTTTCCAGTTCCCCTTCATATTCTTTCTTTATGCGCAGACTTTCCTCTTGTAGAAAATGGATCTGAGATTCCATAGAAGTAGCTCGGGTTTCATTCAATTTCACAAAACTAGTATATTCTTGCTTTTCAGCATCTAGGGACCTTTTTAGTTCTTCAACTTTGTGAAGCGCTGATTCTTTCTCTTTCTCCAGAACCATATATTTTTCTTCTAATTGCTGATATCTTTTCTCCAAATCTTCCAGCCTCTTCTGACTGACATTCAACTCTGATATCAAGCATTCTCTCTGTGTTAGCAAACTCGACTTTTCACCACCAAGCAGCAGACATGAATTTTCTAAGCTCTTTAAGTTTTCCCTTAATCTTTCAAGTTCAGCATTTGAATCAAAAAGGGAATTCTCCAGTGCTGAAAACAGCTCAGACTGAACCTTCAACTCCTGATGCAGTGAATTTTTTTCTGTTGCAAGATTTCCAGCCTCGAGTTTCAGTTGCTCAAGCAAACCAATAAGAACTGAATTCTCAATTATGAATTGCTGATTTTCATCCAGAGACTTTAGAAGTGAATTTTGCATCTTTTGGAATCTGCCAAATATAAAATCAAGAGCTGATTGGTCTTCTCTGATCGTATCATCATAACCGTGGATAGCATCAATCTCAAAACTCCTCAACATCTGATAAAGTCCCATCCTCAATACGGAAGTTTGATCAAATAAGGATTTTATCTCCATCTGCTTTTCGGAATTTTCAAGCTCCAATTCAGAGATAAGTTTTTCAGATGATCTGGAGGCTTCCAAGAGCTTCCTACACTCGAGCGATAGGGATAAATTCTTCTCCTCCAGATCTTGTACGCATCTCTGCAAAACAAAGGATTCTACATCAGCATCCAAGGCCTTGTCAAGTTCCCCTTGCAGAAAATTGATCTGAGACTCCATAGAAGTAACTCGGGTTTGATTCAACTTCACAAAACTAGCATGTTTTTGCATTTCAGCATCTAGTGACTTCTGTAGCTCTTGTACTTCATGAAGTGTTGATTTCCTCTCTTTCTCCAGACCAACAATTTTTTCTTCTAATCCCTGGTACCGTTTTTCCAAATCATTCAGCCTCTCCTGACTGACATTCAACTCAGAAAGCAAACCTTCTCTTTGTGTTATCAAGCCAGATTTCTCAGCACCAAGCAGCAGGCATGAGTTTTCTGCACTCTTTAACTTTGCCCTCAATCCTTCAAGTTCATCGTTTGCGTCACAAAGGGAAGTCTCCAGTTCTGAAACCTGCTCGAACTGAACCTTCAACTCCTTGTGCAGTAAATTTTTCTCTGTAGCAAGACTTTCTGCCTCAAGTTTCAGTTGCCCGAGCAAACCAATAAGAACTGAATTCTCAATTGTGAATTGCTGATTTTCATCCAGTGACTTTAGAAGTGAATTTTGCATCTTTTGGAGCCTGCCAAATATAAAATCAAGAACTGATTGGTCTTGTTTGATTGTCTCATCATAACCATCCATAGCATCAATCTCAAGAGTCCTCAACATCTGATAGAGCCCCATCCTCAGTATAGTAATTTGATCAGATAAGGATTTTATCTCCATCTGTTTTTTGGAATTACCAAGCTCCAATTCAGAAATAATTTTTTTGGATAGTTTAGAGGCTTCCAAGAGCTTCCTACACTCAACCAATAGGGACAAATTCTTCTCTTCCAGATCTTGTGCACATCTCTGCAAAACGAAGGTTTCTACATGAGCATTCAAGGCCTTGTCCAGTTGCTCCTCATATTCTTTCTTTCTGCATACACTTTCCCCTTCTAGGAAATGGATTTGAGATTCCAGAGAAGAAACTTGGGCTTCATTCGACGTAAAAAATCTTGCATGTTCTTGCTTCTCCGCATCTAGTGACTTTTGTAGCTCTTCTACTTCACGAAGCGACGATTCTCTCTCTTTCTCAAGCCCCACATTTTTTTCTTCTAATCCCTGAATTCTTTTCTCCAAGTCTTCCAGCCTTTTCCGACTGATATTCAACTCAGAAATCAAACCTTCTCTCTGTATTACCAGGCTAGACTTCTCATCACCAAGCAGAAGGCATGAACTTTCCATGTTCCTTAGCTTTGCTCTGGATACTTCAAGCTCAGCATTTGCTTTAAAAAGTGAAGTCTCAAATTCTGATAACTGCTCAGACTGAACCTTCAACTCCTGGTGCAGTGAATTCTTCTCTGTAGAAAGATTTTCTGCCTCAAGTTTCAGTTGCCCAAGCAATCTAATAAGAACTGAATTCTCAATTATGAATTGCTGATTTTCATCCAGAGACTTAAAATGTGAGTTTTGCATCTTTTGGAGCCTGTCAAATATACAGTCGAGAATTAATTGGTCTTGTTTGATCTTATCATAACCATGGACATCAATTTCAAGAGTCCTCGACATCTGATAAAGCCCCGTTCTCAATACGGTAATTTGATCAAATAAGGATTTTATCTTCATCTCTTTTTTGGAATTTCCGAGCTCCAATTTGGAGACAAGTTTTTCAGATAATTTGGAAGCTTCCAGGAGTTTCCTACATTCAAGCAATAGGGATAAACTTTTATCTTCCAGATCTTGAGCACATTTTTGCAAGATGAAGATTTCTACATGAGAAATCATAGACCTGTCCAGTTCCTCTTCATATTCTTTCTTTCTGCGCAGACTTTCCCCGTGCAGAAAATGGATCTGAGATTCCATAGCAGTAACTCGTGTTTCATTCAACTTCACAAAACTAGCATGTTCTTGCTTTTCAGCATCTAGTGACTTCTGTAGCTCTTCTACGTCACGAACTGCAGATTCTTTCTCTTTCTCCAGGTCCACATATTTTCCTTCTAAACCCTGATATAATTTGTCCAAATATTCCAGCCTTTTCTGACTGACATTCAACTCAGAAATCAAACTTTCTCTTTGTGTTATCAGGCCAGGCTTCTCATCACCAAGCTGCACGCACGAATTTTCTAAGCTCTTCAGTTTTCCCTTCAATCCCCCAAGTTCAGCATTTGCATCCAAAAGGGAATTCTCCAGCACATTATTCTTCTCTGAAAACTTCTCCAGATTCTCAGTTGCAATCTGTAACTGAGAGGTAAGTGTGTCCTTCTCAGCAGCAAGGGTAGATTTCTCTGTCAACAGAGATTGGTAGGATTCTTCCAATGCCTTGACTCTCCCCTGAGCACTTTCTAGCACAACATTCAAATCCGACAATGAATTCTCTAAAAGGGCATTTTTCTCGATATGTTTCTCCATGGTTTTCAACTTCTCTAGGAGGGCTAGCTTTTCATCTCTGTCTCTCTCACCGGCATTTTTTAGCTCTGTGTTCTCATCCTGTAGTTCCTTCACAGTTGATGCAAAGGTTTCTGCATTTAAGCCGACCGACTCCAGCTGCCCTGTCATATCTTGATGTCTCTTGTTAAAGTCATTGAGTTCCTCTTTCAAACAGTATACTTCTTGCTGAAGAGCATTTCTTTGGTCCACTCTAAGTTCAACTTCTGCTTCAAGTTTTGCTATAGCCTCCCTTAAGCTTAAGATCTCACCTTGCAAATTCTTGATGGACATTACCGAACTTAAATTGAGTTCATTCAGGCCCTTGTTCTCCTCCTTGACCCTCTGTAGTTCATCCTCTAAGGTATGGTTACGAGTTTCAGTGACCTGTAAAATTTGGGCGCTATTCTCAAGCCCCATGGCCAGAGATCTGAGTTCTTCCTGAGATTGAGAGTGCAAATGTTGCAGAGTTTGAAATGCTGTTTCAGCCTCCATGTATCTCAAGCGCTCACTTTGTAGGGATGTCCAAAGTCTCCCCAACTCCTCCTGCATCTCTGCCAGTTCTTGACTTTGATCCCCCATCTTCTGCACCGAAGACTCCAATTTAGCATTCAGACTCTGATTGGTTCTCTCCAACAGACTACACCTTTCTTCGGCACCTTTTAAGTTTGCTGCCCCGTCATCTATCTTACTGCTGAGCCTTTGAGCCTCCTCCTGGGCACAAGCAAGTTTGTGTTCCAGGCTAGAAATTGTCTCTAAACATTTCCGGTACTGAAGATCAGCTAGTTCCTTATCTTTTGTCAGCTCAAAAACTGTTTGCCTTAAAGTTTCAAGTTCACTTTCAGCTTTCTCTGCTCGTTCCATCATCCTTCTGGCATTTTCTTCAGCATACGACAGTTTTTCTTCCAGATTGCTTATTGTCTCTGAACACTGCTTGTAACGAGCAAGAGCATCCTCCTTTTCAGCTTCTACTCTAGCAATGTCCTGCTTTAAGGCTTGAACTTCGGTTTCAGCTTTACTAGCTCGCTCATTCAGTTCTCCAGCATCCTTTAGTACTTGAGAAATACCGTTCTCAAGATTATTTATTTTCTCCAAGCACTGATGGTATTGAACAAGATTTGCATCCTTTTCAGCCTCTAATTTGGTGAGGGCACCCTTCAAAGTCCGAACTTCACCTTCAGCTTGACTTGCTCGTTCATTAAGTCCCCGGGAATCTTCTTGTGCACAAGAGACTTCTCTCTCTAGAGCAGACAACCTCTCCAAACTCTGCTGGTACTGTAGTAGGCCAGCTTCTTTCTCTGCTTCTAATTTAGCAAGAGCATTCTTCAAGGTTGAAATTTCCATCTCAGCTTTAGTCACTCGCTCAGACTCAAATGGGAGACGAGTCCTAGGGTCAGGGCTCCCATTGTTTCGGGGACTTTGTTCTTTCTCCCCTTTATCGTGAAAGCTAAGGCCTTTTCTTACCCGTCCTTCCATAAACTTCACACGGCTTGTAGCTTCTTCAGAACCAAACAAATCATTGAACTGTTTCAGACCCTTTCCAATCATTACAGATTCAGATCCTTCTGTGAATGCTCCATTCCTCTTGATAACATGTGAAGATAGTCCCAAAGCATCTTTCTGCAGCTCGTCAGGCTCCAACAACGCTCGTCTCGGTGGTGGCATCTCAGGTGTTCGGGGGTCAACCTCAGTGGAAGAACCTCCAGGTGAGTCATCCAAAAATCCGCCGGGAACTTGATTTGGAAATACTTCTGCCATGGTCCGTTGAGCCTGACGAAGCACCCCAGTTGCATGATCATATCTTTCAGCCAATGCACGGTATGCTCGATAAAACTCTTCTACCAATTTCGTTAACTCCGGGCGTTTCTTATAAAACATCTCTGCTCGCCTAGCAAAGGAATCAGCATCTTCTTCAATGAGCTTGATCATTTGCTTGACTTTAGCATCCATGTCTGTTCAAGAAGAAGATATTTTGATGGTCAAAATACAGATACATAGAGAATGATAGAAAACTGAATGCTGAAATTACCAAAAAAAATGGAAAATACGAAACCACAACCTTATTAACCCCTGCTAAAATCTCACTGGCTTTCATTAATCAATTAACCTTTCGAACTTAGTTTGATTAATGAAAGCCACTAACCATAAATCATATCGTAGCTTCTTGTAACAATTAAATAGTTGCAAGTTGCAACAATGGTGCACAAACATGGATGCATTTTAAATCCTGTAACAAATGATAATGTACCTGTGAGATTCTCCTGGAGCCATTTTGAATTTTTAGGGCTTATATGGCTGTTCCACCACCATGAATACATGCCTTTAGAATCCGCTTGCTTTGCGGTTGCCATGACTTCAGTCATCAACAGTCAACACACCACCACTTTTTGATTCCGAACACGGAATACAACTCTTTTTTCCAAAAACAAGGCGATGGATCGGCGCAGGACCGACTATTATTACTACAAACCAGCCATTTTCAATGTTGAGAAACAATATGAAAGTCTTCAAATGTCTCAGATTCTTAGTCAGTCCCAGTGCTTAATTCCTGAAAATAGCAAACAAAAGCTAAATAATTCAGTTTTTTTATGATCACATGAGCAGGAACATAAAACATCAAGTAGAAACAGCAAGCAATAACATGATCAAGGAAATCCAACGGTCCAAATACTTATGAAAAAAGGCAACTAATAACTGGTAACCATTGCCTTCAAAATTATATCAATTTAATTTTAAAAAACAATAAGCTACAATCAGATAAATCAAACATAAAAATGCTTTGACAGATTCACAGTCAACAACACAGCATCTGAGTCATAAACAACAATCCGATCAACATTGAACTTATTCATAAACAACAACCAAGTGACCATACAAATACATACCACAAAATTTCACATGAAAAAAAGAGAGAAAAATCTGGTTTCTGGGTTTTGATTATTAGCTGCTTGGATTTGCATTTCGGCATCTCACCCCATTGCTGAATGATCTTTTTTCTCTTGTGCAAGCAACTCACTTTCTCTTACTTGGTTGCTTTTTCAGTGCTGGGTTTTGGTGTTACTTGGGAAACAATGCCAATGATGGAAAGAAAACAAAAACAGATGGGCAGAAGACAAAGGAAATACCCATTAAAGCACCCAACAGAACAAGGAATTTAAGGAGTGTAAATTGACTAAAAATCTCTTCTTTTTTTATGTATTTCATCCGTATGCGTCTCGTACTAGTATCGGGTTTTAGTGAAGTGTTTTGAAGAAAGAGAAAACTTAACTAAGGAGAAAAGGAGAGGGAAAAAAAACAGAGATTTGGTTATGGGAAATGACCAAGTTTTGTTCCAAGAACTCAAGAAGTGTTGTTCCTCCTCGTGTAGTGTTTTTATTTAGTTAATCTGACCTCGGTATTTAGTTAATCTGACTTCGGTATTAATTTTTTTAATGAACTTTTAAATAAATATTAAAAATCGCATAGATTTGACCTGCAATAAACCATATCTTACAACAAAGCTAGAATTTAAGTTGAATAACGATATATTAATATTTATTTAAAAATCATTAAAAAATAAACTTTTACATTTTCTCCACTTTCACATTTTCTCTGCAGCAGTTATTTTCTCTTGGGAATTTATAAGTAGTTTTTAAGTTTTTTCAAGCCAATGGTGGCGGTTTTGGCCGTCTACCGACGGTGATTTTATTTTATTGTTTGTTTTATTCTCTTTTGTTTTTTTGTTTCCTTCTTTTGTTCTTTTCTTTGCTTTTTTTTTTTTACCTTTGTCGGCTGTTTGACCTGCTTTTCGTCTGCCGCTTGGCACGTTCTTTGTCTGCCTCTATGGCATGTTGATATTGAAGACGTCTTCAACCCGGTGAATGCTACAATTGAATCTTACCGCACGATCTTGCATGGATTGGTTGTTTATGGAGTTAACCAAGACGTTTTTCTCTCTTTTTGTTGATTGGAGTAATTTAACGATCTGCGCTCTACCAGTGAGCACTCCAAGATTTCGCTATGGCAATAGATTTAAAGAACACCGACGAAGATCTTATGAGAAGATTTAATTTTGTTATTCATGTTCGTATACTCTTTGCTCTTTTACGTTTATTTTTAGGAGTATGCTTATCTTGTACTTCTCATTATCTTAATGAAGTTTAGTGTTTATTAAAAAAAATCATTAAAAAATAATAATATATAGCGATATGCAGTATTAATAGTGTGTAGAAGTGTACGTCGCCCGTTCTAGACTTATTTATATTATTTTATTTATTTTAGTCACCGAGAAGCTTTATAATAATTTTATTAAATATCTAAAATTATCATAATCATCTCAATTCCTAAATTAGTGTTATAGGCTTGAATGTGCTCAAATTTATGATCTCTTGAATGTTTAGACTACAATAATATCGACTAAATTAAGACTCAAATAACAACCAATTCAAAATGATAATTTCATGTGAAAACTTATATTTTTATTATACTAAGTAATTTTTATATTTACATTTATATTCATCTTTGTTCCTTCACACCCCCTTAGGTCATGGGTTCTAGGCTTGGTAGGAATACCTCTTTTCTTCCTCTAGAGTTTCCCTTTCTCCTCCTCTCTAGGTAGGATTAGATCACGGATGGACACAGATGGGTCTAAAGGGGCAGTCGCCCCCCTTAAAAATTTGAAATTCATATATGATTTAGAAATGTTTTAAAAAATTTCTATGTATTTTCTATTGAAAATATGTTTTCGCCCTCCTACAATTTTATAAGTTCGTCCCTCTTAACATAAAATCTTACGTATGTCTTGATTAGGATTAAAATTTATTAAAAAGAATGTTAGTTTTTATTAATTTTTACTTAGATATATAATTAAAATGTTTGGATGCAAAATTAAAAATGTATAAAAATACATTTAGCCGCCAATGTTTTCCCCCTAAAATTTGTCCTTTATTCCTTTTTAAATTAAACTTGGTCCTTAAACTTTCTTCTTCTAATCAAAATGATCTGGTTTTAAAGGAAATGATTATTAGACCGTTAATTTCTTTTATTGTACTAATGCAACGACTTGTCATTCCCAAACTGATTTGAGTTATGTTGGGCTTCAATATGATTAATCGAAAATGG
The DNA here is from genome assembly GCA_958450335.1 of Hibiscus tridactylites. Classification (NCBI taxonomy): domain Eukaryota; kingdom Viridiplantae; phylum Streptophyta; class Magnoliopsida; order Malvales; family Malvaceae; genus Hibiscus; species Hibiscus tridactylites. Next base: position 94,062,439 of record OY288268.1, read on the forward strand.
TCAATAGGAGTGAATTGACTTTTAAAAAGTTGTGAAGCAAAAGTTAAAGATAAAAATATTGATACAATAATTTATAATAGTTTTACTTCTAAATTAAGTCTACCTCTACTACATTAATTATCTATATTAAAGATTTTTTTTTATAAATTCACTAAATTCTATTTCTTTTAAGGACAAAAAGTAGCATTACAACTTCCTCAAAGTTTATACACAAAATTTTGAGCAACTCTCTCCTAAAGAGAAATATAAATAAAGCAAACTAAATAGAAAATCTCATAACGGCAAAGTGTTTGCACAGTTAAACGCTCACCCAAAAATTAATACTTGAGCAAGTTGACAATTAAAGCTCATAAGTGTTTTTACAAATAAAATTAACTTTAAAGCACAAAAACAAATTTCTCTAAGATTGAATGTTGGTCTAAGCTTTCTTGTTGTTCTTGATCATCGTGGAGGTCCTTTTTATGCCATCTAATAAAATTTTAGCCGTTTTTAACCGTTGGAGAAAGTTTGGAACTATTGGAGGTATTTTTTCGCATTTAATGATGTTCTGTAACTATCGATATCGATACTCGTGTCAGGGTATCGATACTTACATTACATATGAAAAATCAGCCGTTGTGAAAGCAGAGGGTAACGTGTATAACTAATGTTTTGAAATAATAATTGAAAAATGTTTTGGACTGATTTAAAAAGTATTTAAAACATTTCCAAAGTCCAAACATCTTGAAATAATATTTAAGGAATTTTTCATAAAGGTTTTTCATGTTTTCAAAGGCCAATTTTAACAAAACTGACCAAGTGTTTCGAAACACCTTAGGGCGTTTCGAAACAGGTGCCTCCAGTGGCCAAAACGTTTCGATATGTGTATCGAAACGGGGCCAGCGTTTCGAAACAGGCTAGGCCGTTTCGATACGCCCACGTGGCACTGACCACAACAGTCATAAACCTCAACGGCTCTTTCCCAACTAACTTTTAAATGCAGGTCGTTTCGATACGGGCTTATAGCGTTCCGATACGCGTTCCGAAACGGCAAGGGGGTGTTCCGAAACGGGTGCCCTGACAGACTGCAACGGCTCTTTCTATATTAAGGGTGTTTCGAAACGGCTTCGAGCGTTTCGAAACGGGAAGCTGCAGAACTGCATTTATGGAGGGAATTAAAGGCTCCAACGACTCTATTTCAACCCCAACGGTCCTAAACGGCTATAAACTCAATTGGGAGTATAAAAGGGACCTCCAAGCATCAAGAGAAGGCTAATGCTCATATTGTCAAACATCAAGTGATCAAGAAATTGTCTTAGCACTTAAATTGTCATTTCTTGTATAGACAAACACTAGTGAGCCAAAATTGTCAAATTTGCTCAAGTGTTTTAGGATTTGGGTGAGTGCTTCATTGTGCAAACAAACACCTATTAGAGGGTTTAAGTTTGCTTTCTTTGTCTCTTTGTAAAAGAGGGTTTTGATCAAGGTTTTGGGTAGAAGCTTGATCGGTTGTAAAGGTTTCATCCTAATCCTAGAAAAGGGGACGAATCAATTAGTGGATTGATTGTGAAATCCTTAGTGGGAAGCTAAGGTAGTGGATGTAGGTGCTTGTTAGAAGACCGAACCACTATAAATCATTGTGTCTTTATTCTTTCTAGCTTCCACAACCCTTCCACCCAAAAATCCATCTCCCCACCACTTGGTGAGCAATATTGGTTGATCGAATCGAGCCCCACACAACTCAACAATTGGTATCAGAGCTTGGCTCAATCGGTGAGGATTAACATCCTATTGAGAAGATCCGGCAAGCTCAATCACTTTTTCATCAACCGGCTCAATGGCACAATCAATCGACAAACCGCCTTTCTTTGACGGAGCTCACTATGCCCATTGGAAGACAAAGATGAAGTTCTTCATCAAATCAAAAGATTACAAGCTATGGGATGTAGTTGAAGATGGCCCGTTCGTGCCTAAAAGAAGTAAAGCGGAGTGGAGTGCCGACGATCGCAAGAAGATGGAGCTAAATTGCAAAGCCTTGCACATTCTATTTTGTGCATTTGGTCCATCCATCTATGAGAAGATGTCTTCTTGTGAGAGTGCCAAGGAGGTATGGGACAAGCTTGAAGTCACATACGAGGGGACAAATGAAGTCAAGGAGACCAAGATTGGGCTCCTAACCTTAGAGTATGAGAACTTCAAAATGGATCCGGAAGAGAACATCGAGAAGATGTTTGATAGGTTCCACCATCACCAACGGTCTTAAAGGTTTTGGAGAAGCCATCCCGGAAGAAAAGCTTGTTCGAAAGCTCATCTACTCACTTCCCGAGTCTTGGGACTCAAAGAGGACCGCCATCATCGAAGCCAAAAATTTGAAGACTTTGAAGCTTGATGAACTCATGGGGTCACTCCTTACTCATCAAATCATGAAGAAGAACAAAGAGGATGAGAAGAAGAGGGAAGAAATTAGAGCTATGGGAGAGAAGAAAATCAAAGGGCTTGGCATCAATGCAAGTGCCATGGCTCTCAAATCCTCCACTTGCCATCATGTCTACACAAGTGAAGAGGAGGATGAAGATGAAGAGATAGTTCATCTCTTCAAGAAGTGTGCCCCGTTCATGAAGAAAGCTTTGAGAGAGCTTGAACGAGAACCCAAGAGAAAAGAGAGGGCAAGCACTTCAAGCCATAAGAAAAAGGCACATGTGGCTACTTGGAGTGATGAGGACTCCACCGTAATGAACAAGCCAACCTTTGCCTTATGGCCATCGAAGAAGATTCAAGGGTAACTTCTAATTCATCTACTTCATGTTCTTACTCTTTTGATGAATTACAAGATGCCTATGACGAATTGGTTTTAGATTTTAAAAGCCACATTTTGAAAAACAATAAATTGATTTCAAAGTTAAAAATTCAAAATGATTTGCTTTCTAAAACCAAACTTGAACTTGAAGCAAAACTTGAAGAGTTTGAATTAAAATGTTTTGATTTACAAAAGTTGCTTCAAAAAGTTCAAGAAGAAAAAGATTTGATTTCCAAAGAGCTTGAAAAGAAAAACAATTTTGGAAAATCAAATTTTTATGTTAGACAATCTAGTGCCCCTAGATTTATTAAAGGAAAATGTTTTAGAAGTGTTTGGGTCCCAAAAGGACTAACCACTTCAATTAAGAAGGATGACATTGAAAAATGGATTCCTAAGGGGACAAAAATTTGTGCTACTAACGTTTATGGATCCAAAGCAATTTGGATACCAAAAATTACTTGATTGTCTATTGTAGGTGTGATGGAGATGTTCAACAAGTCAAACATTGAGGGGGAGCTCCATACACACAAGGAAGAACACTTGGAGAAGGAAGGCTTCACATCCTCCCTTGAGTTCAAGTGTTGGTAAAATTTCTAGTTGTTTTGATTTTATTAGTCTTATTTTTATTTAATTCAACTAGATGATCATATATGTTGGACTAACATTTCAATGATGCCTTGAGTAAGGGGGAGCCATTTTAAAACCAAATTCTTACTTTTGTCATTTTTTTTACCTCTATTGTTATTTTTGAACTTAATGTTTTAAATCTTTTTTATATAACAAAAAGGGGGAGAAATGGTTTGAAAATTTGAATTTTCCAAATGAATAAGGGGGAGCCTTATGTGAATTAAAATTTTATTCTCTTATTCACATTTTATAAGTTAAAGGGGGAGAATTCCAAACAATTTTTCAAGTGGTTTTATTATATCAAAAAGGGGGAGATTGTAGAACTAATGTTTTGATATAATAATTGAAAAATGTTTTGGACTGATTTAAAAAGTATTTAAAACATTTCCAAAGTCCAAACATCTTGAAATAATATTTAAGGAATTTTTCATAAAGGTTTTTCATGTTTTCAAAGGCCAATTTTAACAAAACTGACCAAGTGTTTCGAAACACCTTAGGGCGTTTCGAAACAGGTGCCTCCAGTGGCCAAAACGTTTCGATACGTGTATCGAGGAGGGCCAGTGTTTCGAAATAGGCTAGGCCGTTTCGATACGCCCACGTGGCACTGACCACAACGGTCATAAACCCCAACGGCTCTTTCCCAACTAACTTTTAAATGCAGGTCGTTTCGATACGGGCTTATAGCGTTCCGATACGCGTTCCGAAACGGCAAGGGGGTGTTTCGAAACGGGTGCCCTGACAGACTGCAACGGCTCTTTCTATATTAAGGGTGTTTCGAAACGGCTTCGAGCGTTTCGAAACGGGGAGCTGCAGAACTGCATTTATGGAGGGAATTAAAGGCTCCAACGACTCTATTTCAACCCCAACGGTCCTAAACGGCTATAAACTCAATTGGGAGTATAAAAGGGACCTCCAAGCATCAAGAGAAGGCTAATGCTCATATTGTCAAACATCAAGTGATCAAGAAATTGTCTTAGCACTTAAATTGTCATTTCTTGTATAGACAAACACTAGTGAGCCAAAATTGTCAAATTTGCTCAAGTGTTTTAGGATTTGGGTGAGTGCTTCATTGTGCAAACAAACACCTATTAGAGGGTTTAAGTTTGCTTTCTTTGTCTCTTTGTAAAAGAGGGTTTTGATCAAGGCTTTGGGTAGAAGCTTGATCGGTTGTAAAGGTTTCCTCCTAATCCTAGAAAAGGGGACGAATCAATTAGTGGATTGATTGTGAAATCCTTAGTGGGAAGCTAAAGTAGTGGATGTAGGTGCTTGTTAGAAGACCGAACCACTATAAATCATTGTGTCTTTATTCTTTCTAGCTTCCACAACCCTTCCACCCAAAAATCCATCTCTCCACCACTTGGTGAGCAATATTGGTTGATCGAATCGAGCCCCACACAACTCAACATAACGGTACTTGAGCATCGAGTAGCGGTACGGAGCTTTAGGTACTAGTACTTATAGACCGTACTAGTACTGAAATGGCTCTCTGAAGTTCTCATCAAAGCCCGAGTATCGGTATTGATAGACTTGATATTATTAATTTTATTATTTGATTTATATGATATTTTTCATTTTTTTAAAAAAATAATATATTAATTTATTTTTATCGCTGTTTTATTAATTTTAAATTTGTTTTATTATTTATTATAATTTATTTGACAAATTGTCAAAAGTAATAAAAAGAATTAAAAATATTAAACGTTTAGCATTTTACAATTTAAAAATAACTAAAAGGGAACAAGGGTATACAAATATAAAATATATTTTTTAAAATAATTTAATATATTAATTGTATTATAAATATAATTTTTTACAAATTTTAGATAATGTAACAAAAATAGTTCTATAATTTTTTATGCAATTATTTTTTTAATTTAATAATTGAAAGTTTAACTTGTTGAAAAGAAAATATAACATAAGGACATGTTACAAATATTATATTCCTACCAAAAAAATCAAACGGGGTGATGTGACATTCCAGTAATGTGTTAGATAATGTTATATTCTAGTAATCATATTCACAGATGTAATCTTACATTTCGCGAACCAAACAACCTCTTAAGAAATTTTGGAAATATTATAACGAGTCAAAAATATTTTGAAAACATTTTAAACAAAATTTTCAAATTAAATTGATTTAAAATATTTTTGTAATATTTGAATAAGTTTAAAAATATTATATATATATAAATTGTTAAATCAAAATGTTTTTTTTTTAACAAATTTTAAATCTAATCCTAACCCTACCTAGAAGGGATGGGAAAGGGGGGCTATAGGGGAAGAAAAGAGAGTGTTCCTAATAGGTTTAGTGCTCATGACTTAAAAAAATACGAGAGAATAAAGATAAACAACTTGATCAACCGGTCAAATGTACTTGCTCGTTAAATCAAAATATTTAGTTCAACAAATTAGTATGGATGGAGTTGATATGTCTATGATCTATCTAGATTTAATATATATTAAAGTCTCAACTGATAATAAATATCATTACTATAACGGTGTTTTGATTTTTTTTCTTCTTCATATTTTTTTATATAATATTTAGAAAACAGTTAAAGTTTATTATTTAAAGATGAAACATGATACTAACAATTATATATATAAATTTTATATTATTCTATTTGTAATCATTTATTAATTATTTTTTATTAAAAATGCATAAGTGGTTGATAAAAGATAAGAACTTATATCAACAATAAATTGATCTAGCAGGATGAGACATTAGGTCCCTTAAGTAATGTCAAATGTTAGAATTTTGGCATTATAAACAGAGAAAATTAAATTGGAAGGGTCATCTCCATTCTAAACTTATGAAAAATTTAATCGGAATTAATTGACTAATGAGTATAAAAAAATTAAACCAAAAATACAAAATTTAGAAAATTTGGGTTGGGACTTGGGAAGTAGGAACAGATAACTCAAATACGTAGTGTACAGGGTCAATATCAAAAGTGGTTGATAAAAATACTAGTGGAATCATGACATGACTTCAAAGCACAGTTCTATAGGGTTCTCCCTCCCTCTCTCTCTCTCTTTTTGCTTCGAAAAGAAAAAAAATCGATAGGGACAAATTTCTTTTTTAGTCATCGTATTAGGTATAAGTTGTAAATTTAGTTCATATATTCCAATTTGATACTTTTAAATCATATATTTCAAATTTTAAAATTCTAGTTTTGGTTCCAATGATAGCCTTTAAATGTTAAGTCAAATAATGTCATTAATCATTACGTATAAATTGTAGATCTAGTTCTCATTTTCCAATTTGATTATTCAAGTCTCTATACTTTAATTATATTTTTGTGTCGTTTCGATTCAGACTAAAATTTAAAATTTTAAAAAGCAAAGAGATTAAAATCCACCAAAGTAAAGTACATGTACTAGATCCACAACTTATTTATAGTACATGGACTAACGATTGAATTTAAATTAACCAGTTTTTTACTACACGTGTTTTAGAAGTGTTATAGTTTTAAAAATTATGGTGCTATGCATGTTTATTTTTGCAGGGAAACACATGTTGAAGATAAGTTTTGCAAGTTGGCTAAGGGTATGCGATTAGCGTGTGTATGGGTAGGAGGCTCAAAGGTTTGGACGAGCGTTGTTTTTAGTCTTTCAGCTTCAAGATGGTGCAGGTTGTTCAGTTTCTGTTGTGCTTGTATGCATCAAGAAAGTCATCTGGTTTTTATTCGTTAGCTGATGTGAGTAGTGTGTAAGACTAACATCAGAGGTGTGAGTCTATGTTTTTCTATGATGATAGCAATGCTATGTGTGTACCAACACTAACTCAAAACACTCTTTTTTCTCCGACTAAGCCTAGAGAAGTTTTTTAACGAAATTTGGATTAGTGTTTTTTAAAATAGAATAAAGCTCATGATTAAAAAAATAGCATTTTAATATATTTAAATGAGTTGATTACACCTAATGTCTGGAATTCTAAATCAATCTCTAAATTTCAAAGCATTGTAGTTGAGTCACAAGTATCGATATCATATAAATCATTCTCTATTTTCTTACCTTTAATTTTAAACTATTGTCTCCCAGTACAAAAAAAGTTTAATTATATTATTAGTACTTATATTATCTATAGGCAAGATCGGGTACCCGACTAATTTATCTAGAATTGGTCTTGGTCTCGGTTCTGGTCCCGGTACTACCAGTTCTTGAAAATTAAAATCAGTTTCGGTCCCGATTAGATCTGGTCCCGATACTAGTGGGAACTGGTACCAATACCAGGTACCTGGTCAATTAGTCCATTATTAATAAAATTTGAGCAGCAGGGAAAAAAAATTCCAACCATCAATAATAATATTAAATAACAAAGTTAAAATATTGTAGGCTTGAAGGTTGAAGTCTTAAAACGAGTTATACTCATAATATTCATACATAAAGAGAAATAAAGAAGCGCTTTCAGTTGTTTCCAACCTCTTCAACGCCATTCGGTACCAGACCAGTATCAGGTACCCGGTATTAGTCCCGGTTCCATTGGGTACCCACCGGGTACCAGGCCCAAAAAATTACGATCTAGTCCCGGTTACAACCGGGACCTAAATTTTGGATTCAGTCCCGGTTTCACCGGAACCAATTCCGAGTAAAAATCTACTGAATCCGAGACCGAAATCGGGTAATCGAATTTTTTGTCCACCACTAATTAACATACTTTAATTCGATCTTTTTTAGTTTTTGTAATTTTTAGATTTTAAAATTTTGTTCTTAATCCATACGATAACTGTGAAAATATGTTAAATTAAATCATGTCAATAGTTCTTATATTATACGTTGGTTGTAGATTTGATTATTGTTCTCCATTTTGATAGTTTAAGTGATTGTAATTAGTTATGTTGCATCTGTATTGTTTGAGTCAATATTGAAATTTCAAATTTTAAAAAGTATATAAACGAAAATTAATAAATAGAGTTGTACATGTACTAACCATATAATTGATTTTTTAAAATCATGTCTCTAAAATTATTATTTTTTAAATTAAGTCCCTAAAATTAATTTTTTTGTAGATCAGGTCGGCTCGGGTTGAGGTATATAATTTTTAGGTCTGGTTCGGGCCAACCAAAAATTCGACCGGGCTAATTTTATGTATTACGAATTTTTAAATTTTATGTGTTTTATATGTGATTTTTAAAAATATTTAGATTTTAAAAAAATAAAAAAATGTGAACCGAGTACCTAATTTTGTGGGTATTCGAGTTTTATGAGTGCCCGACTAGTGATTACCAGGTAGCCACGGGCCGACAAATATGCTACACGGGAACTGGGTACCCGGTAATAAGATTATGCAACAACCTTCTTGATTTCAAATTCAAATAGCATGATTTTCAAATGTGATGATAAGATTATATTATTTAGAATTTGCATTTGAATAATTAGATAGTAATTAACTCTACTGTGATGTGTATAAATAGGTTGGTTGTCATTGGTGAAATAAACAACCTTCATAATTCTTCTCTTTCTATACTTAGCACCTCGAGTACTTGAAAGCGTAGGTACTCAAATTTGAACACCTCTAATTATAATGATTAAAGATTACTTAATAATTAGATTTATTTAATACTTAAAATTTTATTGTAATCTCTGCTTTTATAATTTATAATAGATTATTATTTCTCTCATTCATAGAAGTAGACAAAATCAAACCACGCTAAATCTCATATTTTTATCTCAATATGTGTCGATTTCATATTTTTCGTTTTAAATTCCTAAAAAATTTATAATACAAGGATCTAAAAGATACTTTTACCCTTTTTATCTATTATATTCATCCGTGGAGTAAAGAAAAAATTATCAATCTCCAAAAAAAAAAAAAAACACAGGACTGACATAATGATGCACCATTGCAATCAACCACATAATAATGACAGTGCCACACTTCTTTTGCTTAAGATCTCATCAAGCCCATAAAAAACACTATATAGAAAACAGTGAAAGAATAAAAAGCTGATGACCATGTTACTGGGACCTTCAAAACTTAGAAAATGAGTAAAACTTACTTTTTAACGGGCGACTATTAAGTTGCAGTTAAAATATAGTAAGTTTTGATATTTGTTGAAGAACTAAAATGTTAAACTTTTTCTTTTATAATAATTTAGGTTATTTTTTTGACAAGTATTAAAATTTAGGCAGAAGGGTGTAAGAAGCCCTTGAACTTTTAAAAAATAATTAATTAAGCCCTTGAACTTTTTTGCACCCAATTGAGCCCTTGAACAAAGAAATTGAATCAATTAAGCAATTGAACCAAGAAATTGAATCAATTAAGCCCTTTGACCAATTTTGACCATTAAATCTTGACTCTTTTTTCTTCAGATATTACCGGCACATGATACACTGCAGTTTCATCATGCCGCATTTACAAAAAAAATCAAAAAGTATTTTTTATAAATTTTATAAGTTTTTTAGAATTTTTAGAACCTTTAAAGAATTTTTTAAATAAAATAAAAAATTCCGAAAACTGTCAAGTGGAAACATTGTGACATAGTGCACTACAACAATGGATCGAATAAAACTATTAAGATTTAATGGTCAAAGTTGGTCAAATGGCTTAATTGATTCAATTTATTGGTTTAAGGGCTTAATTGATTAAATTTTATGGTTCAAGGGCTTAATTAGATGTAAAAAAAGTTTAAGGGCTTAATTGATTTTTTTTCAAAAGTTCAAGGGCTCCTTACACCCTTAAGCCAAAAATTTATTTTTTAAGTATCGATACTTGTTCAAAATTTAAAATATTATAAAAAAAATTAAGTATCGAAATTTGTTAAAAAACACGAAAAATTTAACCTAAAACGTTTTCAAAATGTCTAATATTTTCAATTCTTGGACAAATTTTAAAACTTGTCGTCTTTTAACCGCACCCCAGACCTACCCTACTTTAACAGATTGATGTCAGAACAAAGCATCGGTTTCTTTTAAGTCAAGTTAAAAATTTAAATTTTGATATTATAAACATAGTGATTTTAATTAAAATAACCATTTTGTAATGAAACTCTATACTACTTAATTTAAACTAATTGATTAATATATCAAATATAGATTATTGTAAAAAATAAAACTTAAACTCCAATTTTTGAATTTGGAATGGACACTATTGAGATTACCGATAGATTATTATGGAATAATACCCACTTTAGCCTCAAATTATAGTTATTTTCTCATTTGATACTTAATTGTTTTTTCTTTCTATCATTTTATTTCAATTTATCCTAAAAAAAGTTAACGTTGTTTAAAAATGGTAACTTCAAGTCTTCAACCAATAAAATATGACACTTCACTGATGACATAATCAATAAAATAGATAAAACTACGGTTTAAATTAAAAAAAAAACATTATTAAAAGGAAAATTACAAACTTAAACATAACCGTAAAACGAGCACGAAGATAAGAAAACAATTAAATTATGAACAGAGAGTGATGTATATAGCAAGGAGCAAGGGCACATGACTGAAGCCAGCCCCACAGCATCAAAGATTCTAAAAGCTTGGCTTGTCCATGATTTGATATTATGTAATGTTAGGTAAAGTTTAAGCAAATTGGCCCAGCCATTAAAGTGTTCCAATAAATTAGGGATGGAGATACAGTTTGGTCCATATGAAAATTCCAAACTTGTTTAAAGATAATTTAAACTTTGGGTTATGTTTATTTTCAGCTTTGCATGGGCTTTTTGGGAGGTAATTAATTACTATCAAAGCCTTGTCGCTTTTTCAGTGCAAAACATTATTAATACGAGTTTGTATTCCTTTCTGCTTGGGACCCTTCTTATTATGGCACTCAACGGTAACAAATATGAGCTAATGCATGCATGTTACCCACAAGTGGTTATAATTAGGGTAAACTATAGCTTTGGCAACTTTTGATTTATAAGTCTACACTTTTACTCATCAAATTCAAAAAAAATTAAAATATAATAACGTTGTGGTCACAAGAGCGGTTTAAAGATTAAGGGAGCCATGTGCAATTTATTAAAGTAGGGTTATTAATTTATAATTTGTAAAAAGTATTTTTTTTTAAAAGAATTACCGTAATACAAAAAAATTGTTTAATTACCCTCTTGAATAACAAAAGTTTACTTATAAACATCTAAAAATATAACATTTTCACTTAAAAGTGCCGCTCTTTTTACATGCTTTAAAGCAAAATCATTTATAACATTTTTAATATTAACTTCTTCCAAAAAATCACTCTCAATTGTCATCAAGACAAGTCCATTTAACCTTTCTTACTACATAATTGTCTGTAAGTATAACTTCAACAATTTCAATTTCGAAAAACTTTGTTATGTAAAAACAACAATAATAGAAATAGTCAAAAAAATCTATAAGCAATCGTCACAGTTGGGAAGCAATTAAAACGTTTTAAATTTTTTAATAAATCACATTTCTTAAGACTATTTTCAAAATGATTACAACGAGTTTTGAGATTAACGAAGTCCAATGAATGTGATTTATCAAAATGAAACAAAAGCCAAAAATATTCTCATATAATTAATATTGTTCAAATCATGTATTCAAAGAAATAATGGCTTGATTGAAAATATACAAGAAGTATTTGATTCTAAATGACTCCTTAAGAGATATTAATGTTCGTATTATGCAATTAATTTGAAGGACGTTGTAAGTTGTTCGCAAGTTAATTATCGAATATAAAAATTTATAAGTATTTAATTTATGTTGGTCTTTAATTTTGGGGCCCCTCTTTTTTCTGGGGCCCCTCTTTTTTCAGGGGCCCCGTGCAGTCGCTCCACTTGCACATGTCTAAAACCCCCACTATATGATCACATGTGTTATCAATTTATAAAGTTTTGGTCACTGAACGTCAAAAAGCCGATAGCTTGATTACGTAGCGTAAAGTGGTTAAATCTTAATTTGACCTCTAACTTTAGATATAATACTAATTTGAACTCTTAACTTTAAATAAAATATCATTTTGACCCTTAAGCTTTAAGTAAAATATGAATTTCACCCCTGAATTTTACCAAAGTCTCCCTTCATCGGCATCCACTCACCATCGGCCACCGTTGTCAACAACCTTTGTACCCCAAAATTACCCATGTTACAAGCTTTATTCCTTTCTCAAAACATATTTCATCCATTGATTTCTTTCCAATTAAAAGTTCAAGCAAAACAACTCCAAGCATCACCCTTTGCTGTTTAAATTGCACAGTTTAACTAAATTTTTTAGCCATAAACTCATTTTAGTTTTCCATTTTTATCTTCACTTTTTGATGAACAAAGGTTTAAGAAACCAATATGTACTATGAAAAGGGCATTAGCCTAGCTGATAGAAAAGTAAAGGACAAAACAAGATACAAAAGCTTCTGCAACTGGATATATAAAGCTGCCTAAAATCTCATGTTTATGCCATTAGTGATTAGATTCTTTAATCATTCTCATCAAACTGTGGTTCTCTCCATGCCCTTGGTTGATCCATTGATTGTCCATGTGAGAAATGTACGCACTCCATCCAGGGACGGACGCAATATGTTATGTTAGGGGACGAACCTATAAAATCTTTTGGATGGTGAACTTGTCCTCTAGCTCCCCTCGGTCCATTCCCGTCTCCATCTGCTTTTAAGCCAAACAAATATATAAAAACTAAAAACTATGGCTACCCAAACTGTATTTTGGACATGTATTGGAGAAAAATGGGTAAATAAATGACAAGTTTCATTTGAATCAAATGTATTTAAGCAATTAGTTGTTACCACCATCTTCAAGTCTTGCAATTGCATCAACCAGGACTTGTTCATGCTCCTGCAATAATGACTGTCCATTATGATTGCTGCAACAACTGATATAGAATAGAATAATATAATTTGAGGACAATGCTTACGTTCAACACTTTCTTTGCTGCAACAACCATATTGGTTTCTTCATAGGCTTCTCCCTCCTTTACTCTCCTCTCTTTTTTTCCTTGTCGAATTTTCACTCATTATGTCAGAAAATGCACAACATTTCGACTCTGCAGTCAAATGGTGATGTAAGCGGAGGCGGTGAGTGGCTTCCGGCAGTCCCAGGCTTTGATAAAAAATCGGGGCTAAATTGATATTTTATTTAAAGTTTAAGGGTTGAAATGATATTTTATCTAAAGTTAAGGGGTCAAATTAATATTCTATCTAAAGTTAGGCGTCAAATTAAAATTTAACCCCTTTTACTAACATATCATGTCATCATACTAACTGTATTTTTAACGTTCTGTGACCAAAACTTTATAAATCGATAACGTAAGTGACCAGAATGTTACTTTTTTAAATTTAGTGAGAAAAAATGGACACATATAAAACATAAGTGACCAACACTATAGTTTACCCTTAAAATTATGAATTCTACTTTAACAGTTAAGACTTCAATTTCGTAGTTTAGGGATTCGAATTTTTACGTTGTGAACGGAAAAAACTGGTTTGAAAGAATCACCCTCATATTAGATATCTACAAAATTCAATTTAAATTAGTCAATTAATAAATCAAATATAGGTGGTTAAACAAAAATAATTAATTTTTTTAAATAAAAAAAGATTTCAATTTTCGTCTTAGATATAAACCAACTTTAAATATTACAGTCTAACATTTATTTTTCATGGACCAACAAAACGCAGGATATATTAGTTAGTGGGCTAATTCTCGTGCATACCTTAAAAAAATGCGAGTACTACAAATTAAACTCAAGTATATAATGCCCATCTATCAATAAATAATTTAGTTGATATTAATGTTGTTAGAGATATTTAAAAGGTTTAAAAATGCTTGAAGCCTTTTTGAAAAATAATCAATTAATTCTTTAAATTTTATTTCACCTAATTAAGCCTCGACCTAATAAATTGAACCAATTAAGCTCTTTCACTAGTTTTGACCATCAAATTTTGACAGTTTTTTTCTTAAGATATTATTTTCACGTGACATACTATAGTTCTATCATGTGACATTTACATTTTTTCATAAAATTATTTTTTATAAGTTTTATAAGTTTTTTAGAACATTTCAAGAATTTTCTAAATAAAATTAAACAATTCTGAGAATATCAAGTGAGAACACTGTAACAAGACATGTTGCATCAACTAGTATAAAAAACTATTAAATGTAACGGTCAACTTTGGTCAAATGAGTGAATAGATAAAATTTTAGAATATAAATAACTAATTAGGTGCAAAAATATATTTAAAGGCTTAATTAATTATTTTTCAAAATTACAAGGGATTATGATATCTCCCATTCAAATTAGGAGTTTGAATGGCTAATCATTCCTTGGTCAAATATAATTAAGTCGAGATTTGGGATTGAAGTATAGCTAAAAAAATGTATTAAAAACAATTCTATTGGGTTAGGAAAAAGTATTGTATAAATACTTTACTATTGCATGTATTGTATTTTGGAATTTATATTTTTAAAATGAGCTAAAGGGATTTCTATCTATTTGATATCATATATGTATATAATATTATTATGTTATTATCTAGTAAAAAAAACCCTAAATATCATTAGTGTATTATTTTGTTACCAAATATTATTATTATTATTATATTGTTATTATATTATTATATTATTATCATAATTAAACTAAAATATATATGCCCAATTAATAAATAAAAAGCCCACATATATATAAATATTAGCCCTTACGTTTTATATATAAATAAGAACCCTAGTTAATCACAATGTCCATTATTACAATTAGAAAGCCCAAAATATATTACATAATAGAGACCCTAAGGCCCTTTTTCTTTTGCGCAGTACAACCCTCACGAGCAGATCAAAAGCTATCATCGGCTTGGCGCCACACCATATTGGCCCTTGGATCTCAGAGCAGATCAAACGGTTCGGATTCGAAAGAGAAAGCTTCTAAATCCCTCACGAGCCGCACGCGCGGCTTTCTGATTCCCATACGTGTGTATGCATGACTCTTTATCATCTAGCATTGCTTCCACACGTGTCTGTGACCCTTCCGATTCACTTCCACTCTGGCAAGGATGACTAATGGTCGAACCCCACGTCAACGTCGTCTCACCGTTGCCCCACCATGTCAACGGCCACATCATTGTTCGATTCCCACGTTGGCTCTCTCTCTGGTCCCCTCTCTCACCAGTCGGCCAGCACATGCAGACAAATTAAACAAAGATGTCAGAGAGGCAAAAACGCGCAACAAATACCAAGATTTTCAGAGAATGAACGAATTTTCACAGGAGAGCATGAATCCGACCTAAAAAATAAACGAACCAATAATAAATTTTTTAGGGTTTTTTCTTTTCCTAAAGTCATTGTAATTTTCGGCTAAATAAAGCCCAAACCTACATTGTAAAGAGGGGAGGCATCAATTGAGAATTTCAGAAATCAATAGAAAGCAAAAACACCAAAGGTTCAGAGGTATCATCTTCTCGTTTTTTTAACATTCACCGCCATCCTCATTTCGAATTCAAAAATACACCGAAAAGAGCTAGGGTTTAATGTTTTTATCTTATGACGATTCACCTTCTTGTCAGTTCGCTTTCCCCCTTGACGATAAATCCTTCGGCCTTCTTGAGGCTGTGCATGATGAGTCGAAGGGAACAATAACCAAAAAGAGGTCTGATTTTTGTTTCGGCTTTCACAAAATAAAGGGGATTTTGATCGTTTTCGAAGGGTTTGAGTTTAGATTTGCGTTTTAAAAGCAAAAATGAGTCATTTTTAGTAGGGGTGTGCAAAATAATCTGATCCAAAATTTTAGATATCCGATCTGTTTTTTTATTTTTCTGATAATTTGGATCGGATATCAGAAAATTTCGGATCGGATACGGATAATGATTTTAAATTCAGATCGGATATCTAATGATCCGATATCCAAAAATTTCATTTTTTATAGATGTGAATCTTGTTATATATGATAAATTGAATTTTTTATGGATACAAATCTTGCTATACTCAATAATTTGTTGATTTTTATATTCGAAAACTTAAAATGTTCATGGATAAGACCGTTAAATTTAAAAAATAATTAAATTAACTCATAATTTCAGATATACGGATATCCGATCCAAAATTTCGGATATCCAAAAATTGGGTATCCGATTTTTTCGGATAGGATACAGATCATTAAAATACCTATCTAAAAATTTCGAATATTTGTAATTTTAGATCGGATCGGATATCCGAAATGCACACCCCTATTTTTTGGGTGTTTAGGGGTTCGCCGGCTGCCGACTAGTAGGCAGCAGGCATGGTGAAATTCGGCGTCGAGAGTGAGAGGGTGTCTGAGGTTTTTAGGGTTAGTAAAAGGGTTCGAAATGGTTTAATACGCCTTTTATATTGTTTTAATGATTTAAAATCGGTATAATCCCCTTATAAGTCATTCCGCGTTGCGATATTTACTCGCACAGGGGTTTCCTCATTTTAAAATCATGTTCGTGGTCCTTGGAGCTTTAAAATGTTTTATAATGTCGTCCTGGAGTCGATTCGTAGTGGTCTAATCCCCGTTTGCCCCCTTTAATTGTTGTTTCTGTCATTTTAGTCTCTATTCCAGTGTTTTACCCCTTAATCATGCATATTTTAATTTTTGCCCTGCAGTTTATGTTCATTAATTTCTAGTTCTTAATTTCTAATGTTTAGTGTACTTGTTTGTTATTCTTGCTTAATTATGTTGTAGATTTATATGATTTGTGGTTTGTGGCTTGATATATATATATATATATATATATATATACGTGGAATATAATGTATAGTATAATACATGATATTTTTAGTATATAATATATGGCATATATGTATATATTATGTAACTATTTTTATACATTATATAGTATAGTATATGGTTTTATAGTATATAATTTATACATAATGTTTTTTTAGAAAACATATAATATATAGTTTTTATATGTATAATATATAGCCTTATGTATAGGATACGGTTTTAGTATAACATATAGTATATATGTATATAATATAAGGATTTTTATATAATATAGTTTTTATATAGTATAGTTTTAAAATATATACTTTAATATATGGGAAAATATGATGCTTTAATGTGATGTTTATATGTGGCATGCATTGTAACCCCCTCGTCCCGGTCCGGACGCTTGACCGGTTCGAGTGGGCCACACGGGGAAAACCGAAGCGGAACCTGTTAAGGTTCCTCCTCGGTTAACGACCCAGAAAATTTCTTTTTAATTTAATCTTTTCTAAAGGCTCATTCGAATCCTATGTGATCATAGCAGCGAAAAGATAAACATTCATAAAAACATTAACTCGATCAACCTATGCAAAACAATCCATTTTTGTGTAATTAAGCAGGCCGTTTCGAAACACCCTCAAGGTGTATCGAAACGCCTTGACCTGGTCAACAGTTCTAAGCCTACCCGAGGAGGCCGTATCGGAACGGAGGTCACCCGTTCCGAAACACCCTCCCTGATCAACTTCTCGTGGTCAACGAGATTTGACCGTTTCGAAACCCCATAGACCCGTTTCGGAACACCTTTATATCGCCAATTTCTCAAAATTCCAGTAGTGGAAGTGTACCGAAACAACCCCTACACATTTCGAAACGCTCGGCCAAAAACAAAGGGACCGTATCGAAACAGGGTAGCCCGTTTCGAAACGCCCTCTGTCTACAGACTGGTTTTAACTGATTTAAGGCACAAGGGTGCCCCTAAACCCCACTAAAACCTCCAACATCACACTAACAACAATCCTAAGGTAAACTAACATATGAGCATGCTTGAACATCATTATAACAAGGCTAAACACTAAGGCACAACATCACAAAGCCATACATCCATACATAACATTAAAGGTGTTAAGCTTCAACATGTTCAACACTTAGACAATCTGTAACACCCACATTTCCGTCCTAGAATTTAAAGTCGTAGAATTTAATTATTTTATTTATTCTTAGAAGCAACTGAGTTTGCAAATTTGAGAATTGTGCAATTTGGTCCCTAAAGTTCTTAATTGGGCAATTAGTGCACCAATTCGGATTAGAAAGAAAATTAGATTTGAATTAAGTAGTTTAGCCGATTGGTAAATTAGTGAAATTGAGTTAGTGATATCAAGATCTAAAGTGTGGAATTAAAAGAATATAAAAAGAAATTAAATAACATTATACTCCTTGAAAAACAAATGAAATTGATAAAATTCAATAAAGCATGTAACAAGGTAAATTGATGATCAAATTAAAAGGTTTATAAATAGTAAAAATTGCATGTTAAGGATAAAATATCCTTGGGGCTGCCCTTAGTAAATTAAGAATAGAAGAGTTAGACAAAAGGGCTCATGGGTAATTTAGAGAGCTATCAAATCACTTAGATGATGGAAGCTTGTCTTCCTTCATCATTTTGCTCTCCTTTGCCGTGATGAAAAGAAAAATATGGGGGAGGAGAGAAGCTCAAAAGTCAGCCATTTTGAGAGCTAAAAATGGTGAGATTTTTGGTTGCATGGTGGAGGATTAAGCTAGGAAATTGAAGAAGTTAGCTAGTGTTGTCAAGAAGTTAAAAAAAAGTAAGTTTCCTACTCCTTGTAGTTTTCGGTTGAGTTAAAAACCATGCATGCAAACCTAAAACTTGTAAGGACATGAAACTATATAAATCTTGAATGAAATAAAAAGATGAAATGTTGAAATATGTGAAAACTTCTTGAGAAGATGTGAAGAGAGTCAAAAAGGGAACTGTTTTGAAAGAAAATGTAAAATCTTGAACATTTGGAAAGTTTCTTAGGGATTAAAATCTGAAAATTCTCACTAGGAGAAAGTTGTGAAGAAATGAATATTTTGTTATAAATGATTATTGGTTGCTGGAAAAATGAGTTAAAAAGATGATATCTTGATTAGAACCAAAAATGGCCATGAAATCGAAAGTTATGGAGATTAGGGACTGATTTGGAGAAATCGGTAAATTGAATGCTTAAATGTTGAAATTGGGAGTTTATATGGATTGTAAAATGTCATGGAAAAATAGTATAAGTCATACCATGAAGGAATTTTAGATTCAAGTATGTGATTAAGTGTATTTTTAAGTTAAAGTGTAAGTTAAGAAAACTGTCCAGTGGTGTACAATGTAAATACAGTAACTTTGGAAATTCACCAAAAATTGGATATAAGATATTTCAAGCTTAAATTTATACTGTATAAACTTTGATATGTCTAGAATCATTGAGAGAAAACGGAACTCAATTTCAGTATGTAAATTAAAAGATATGAATTTTAAAAGTTGGGCAGTACAAGCTGTCCAGATTTACCGAAATAAGTGTAATTAAGCAATAAACTGTATTGATTCGAATAGGATAAAAATATGAGGTTCACGTGAATGTAAAATTGAGTTTAATACCTTTCCAACGGTATATGATAAGTTAATTTTGGATTAGTAGTTAAAAAGTTATGATTAAAATGCTAACTAGTCCTCCAACTAGTTTAATGAAAAGTCAGATTTAAAAATATGAGTTCTTGCTTGAAATTGAGGAGTAATTATGATTGAATTGCTTCCTAATATAGTGTGTATTTGTTTAATGTTGAGAGTTAAGATCGGAATAGCGAAGAAATTTCGGAGGAAGCTAGGATCGATCGTTCGAAAGGAAGAAGCAAAGACATCTCAATTCGAGATCAGGCTTAAGGATCGTGTGTGTAATTTCGTGAGTGTAATTTTGTATTAGGGTTGGGACTAGTGTCCGAACGACTTTATTTTCTGTAATTTATGTTTTATATGCATGAAATTGGACTAAATGATATTCGGTAATGTGTTTAGTAAGGGAAGGAGATATAAAGGAAATTGGATGCGTGATTTGAAGCTTGTGATTTATGTTTGATTGTGTGCAATATGTGGGCTGTTTATATGATGTTAATTGCCATGAATTATATGTTCGATTTTGATTTTGATAATTGTTTGAGTATGCGCAAATGTGGACTGCCCATGTGGTTAATTGTATGATGAATATGCATGAATTGGATTCTTGATAATACTCGATAAAACGAATATGTGGACTGCCCTATGGTATAATTATGCTATGCTAAAATTGCATGTGATTATGTATGAATGATGTTGCGGCCATGCATGATATTATGATCGAATGAGCATGCAAAGTAAATTCTGAAAAAAACGTACATGTTAAATGAAATTATGAACTAATCACTTAACAAGATTACGCCCTTGGTCGATTGGACGTTTTGGATAAGAACGACATGCCTAGAGTCTGAGCTCACCGTTTGATATTGCTTTGTGCAATCTTTGATAGTACTTTGTGTACTCTTGATAAGATGTGTGTTCTTGATTGCCGTTCGAGACACATGATGCTATGGGCATCCCCTTTGATGTTGCTTTGTGCAATACTTGATGTTGCCGCAGGCAACTATATGCGTTACATGGTACCCTTCCGATGACTCGAATTTCTGATACGACTATTCTACCATAGGCAAAGATATTAAATAAAATGCTTGGGCTATGAAACCAAATTAAAGGTAACGAAGTGAATGAATGTGACATGATTTATATGAAATGAATGGAATTTGCTAAGTTAAATATAGCTTATGATGTGGATAAATGATGGTGTGACTTAGCATGATATGATATGAAATGAAATGTTATGATATGTGGACGTTGGTCCTTTCCGATTATGATATGAAATGTTATGATATGTGGACATTGGTCCTTTCCGATTATGATATGAAGCATATGAATTGCTTATAAGTCCGATTATGTGAAATTTGGGTAATGACCCTATTCGAATACATGTAATTAAGAAATGGGAAATTCTGATTTTTGAATGATATTTTGAGATCATTCGAATGACATGCTATGATGAAATTGTGATTCGATTTGATAAGTTAAAAATGCTATGTATGGATTAGCATGAGATCTTGATTAATTCAATTGCTAAGCATGAGATTGAGTATGCTGAAAATGGATTGTATTATGCTATTGATCGAATTATGTGCAAGCATGTGATAAATTATTGTGATATATTATGTATTCGAGCATGTGCTATGAATGTTGATATGATATGTATGATGCTATGTGTATGAATTTTACATGAGCTTAGTTGGGTGCAAATGAATTGTTAATAAACCTAGCTAAGTAATCTCAATGCTTGAACACGCTAAAGCTCAAGAATGAATTAGATTTAGCACTACCTCGCTAAGTACTTTTTGTACTTACCGCTCTGTTGTTTTCTTCTTCCCAACCTTAGCAGGATCGTTCGGACCCTAAAGCTAGCGTTCGTTTGGTTCAAGTTCCCAAGTTCACAAGTTCTGAAATATGTATGATCTAAGTCTTATCTTTAGACTCCTAGATGGTGGCTTTGAAGTCTGTTTAAGGATTCATTTTGTCGTGTTTGGTCGTAACTTAAGTTTGAAATGGTGTTTGAAATTATATGCTCCGTGATGCTTGGTTATGAGGCTAGAATCATGTTTTGTATTTAAGTAGGTAGCCTCATTATTTTGTTGTACAAAATGTAAGTCAAGCTAGTGGCTGTGTCGATTCTTTTTGTTGTCCATAGTCGATAGCTTGGCATGTTTAGGAGCATATAAGTTATGATATTTTGTAAGGTTCTAAGTAAAGGGAATCGAATGCTATGAAATTGAAATCTGATGTGTGTTGCATGAAAAATTGACTTGATTAATTATTGGTAATTTGGATTAATTCGGAAATCACATAGACCATTGATTAAGTTTTCGAATGGCATGAATTTGAATGGTTAAGTATTCGGCTTGTTTGACCTAATTGTAATAGTCATTTGATAATGATAATAAAAGTTTAAATTGGCTTGTAATTTGGTAACAAGAATAAAAGAAATTGTGTCTAAGTTTTGTATGATCATAATAAGTTAAGAAAGTTTTTGTTAGCCCATTTTTCCGCGTGCGCATTAAAATGTGTAAGTAATTATTTAAGAATGGTTTTTCTCATTTCCGATATTCTGATTCTTGTCCGTTTCCGATCTCTGGCAACGCCCCCGGCTCCCGGCCCGGGTTGGGGGTGTTACACAATCCTAGGTAGCAAAATACTAACATGGTCACAAGCATAGCATACATCCCAAAAGCCAATTTAACAAGCACAAACGAGGAGTCTAACATGCTCCTAAACAACATCAACAACAACATAAGTCAAAAGCATCATAACACGATTACATGTCCCATTGCTTGACCATTACATCTTAATTTAAAAGTTCATACTTGGTAGCTAAACAAGCACCACGAGCACACTTGGAGGCCCCCTTCTTGCACTTAGCAACCCACAAACTAAGGATCTGCATTGTCGAACAAAGAGAGAGCGTAAGCAATAAAGCTTAGTGAGGGTAAGCTCTTTAAAAACAAACCTCGACAATGTAGGGTCCAAGCACGATCTCAACCAAGGTAAATACATAATTACCAAAGATCCTCAAGAGCCAAAAGTTAAAGATGCATGAACAATATTCAATTATATGCCATGCTCAACAAGCTCTATTTCACAACATATGTAAACACATATAAACATCCAAGTAGAAATCACATTCTACAACTCATTGATACACATATCAATCAATATTGGCACCTAGCTATGACCCGAATACGCGGATAAACACGTTGAAACTCACATCCAACAACCACTTTACCTCACGGTGGGATTACACTCATCACCGGTCTCGCGGAGGGGATTTCACTCATCCTCACGCCCCGTCGATGGGATTCCACTCATCATCGACTAATATATAACAATTTCTGGGCATACCCGTACTCCTCTTTGGTGACTCAACGCCACCAAGGCCACGCGCGAATTTAGACTCATGTGTGCACACTAACATCCTAATGATCGATCATTTGTACTCAAGCATACTAGTGCCAACATTTAACTCATTCCACATTATTCATTTCAATCAATTCTGTGCTTAGCACGTACTCACCATGATCACAATCATGAACCATTTCCATACATGCCATAATGCATTACAAATCATGCCTCATCTCACATGTATAACACATTATACATAAACAATCATATCACAAATACTACGAGGCACATTCATCAAATACAAGTTCAACCAATGGCTCTAGATTAAGTTTAGGATTAGGCTACCACCCCAATCCTAACTCTAGGTGGGTCTACCAAGCCCAACCTAGTCCACATGCTCGAACCAACCATTTAAAAACCACTATAAACATTTAACCACTCACCTAAGCTTCCAAGCTCCAAGCCAAGCAAGCAACCACCCTCAAGCTTCCGGATTTCCTCCCGATGCTTCACCGACACAAGTTCTTGCTTCTAAACAACCTCAATACAATTCAAATAACCTCAAATCAGCCCAAGCATCAAAATACTAAACCGGAACACAATTCAAACACAAATTACAATGTTTCAAGCCATGAACAACCCCACATTTAACCAAACTCGGGCAGCCCCAAAACCTCAACTTAAACCCATGTTTCCAACACCTTTTACACCCACAAATGATCCCAAATCAACCCCCAACCATAGCACTACCAAAAGCCTATCAATTCCAACCTAAAACAACCCCCAAAACTCACCCAAAACCCTCCAAAACCCCATTTTAAACCCAATTTCGGGAATTTGCTTAAAACCAAGAAAACTTCACATATGTTGAACCATTTAGCTCCTAGACTTCATAACTAACCATATTAAATCAAAACATTAAGCTTAATAACATAAAGTTTCCATTTTTAATCAAAATCTTCAAAACTCCATTTTCCAAAAATCTTTAGGAAAATGAAAACTAAGTGTACTTTTGAAGAGAGGGAGTTGAGGAGAAGTAAAAAACGGTGTTACCTTTCGAAAACGAGTTGAAATGGAGGAGCTATGTGATGGAATAGTGATTGTGTAGAGAGAGAGCTCTTGGTCGTTAAAAAATGTTGGAGTGTGGAGGAAGAAGACAATGGTTTTCTTTTAATAAAATGGGGTTTTAAAAGATGTCCTCAAAATTACAGAAATGCCATTAATGAATGGCCATTTCATCTATTTTGTAAAATCCTTGAAATTTAAGTTCCATTTCAATTTAGCCCATCAACAATTGTTTGCCCTTGAAACTTGAAACTTAAAAGATTATTTTAATTATAAAACCGAGCCCAAAATAATATTAAAATATTATTTTCACCCGACCCCTAAACTCGAGTGTTACAACTCTCCCCCACTTAAGGAATTTCATCCCCGAAATTACCTGACGGAAACAAATACGGAAACTGCTCAACCATATCAGCTTTCCTCTCCCACGTGGCCTCTTCCACACCTCTATGTCTCCACAACACCTTGATCAACTCTATGGTCTTACCACGCAACACCTTGCTATCAGAAGCAAGTATCTCAACGGGCTCTTCATTATAAGACAAATCCGGATTCAATTCTATCTCCTCAACGGGCATAACATGAGAAGGGCCTGACCTATATCTCCTAAGCATCGACACATGAAAGACATCATGGATCTTCTCTAACTCCGAAGGTAACCTCAAACGATAAGCTACAGGCCCAATCCGCTCAACTATCTTATACGGACCAATGAACCTCGGACTCAACTTGCCCTTCCGGCCAAATCTCATTACCTTCTTCCACGGAGATACTTTCAGAAACACTTTCTCACCCACGGAGTACTCAATCTCTTTCCTCTTCAAATCCGCATAAGACTTCTGACGATCGGAAGTTGCTTTCAAACGATCACAAATCAACTTCACCTTATCGGTAGTCCCTTTAAGCAAATCCGGCATAAGTAACAATCTCTAACCTATTTCAGCCCAACAAATCGGAGTCCTACATCGTCTACCATACAAAGCCTCATAGGGAGCCATCTGAATACTAGACTGATAATTGTTGTTGTAAGCAAACTCAACTAACGGTAAGTGCTTCTCCCAAGAACCCTGGAAGTCAATCACACAACAACGAAGCATATCCTCAAGAATCTGTATCACTCGCTCTGACTGCCCATCGAACTGCGGATGATAAGACGTGCTGAAATGCAAACGGCTACCTAGAGCACTATGCAAGCAACCCTAGAACCTCGAAGTAAACCTAGGATCCCTATCAGAAATAATAGACTTCGGAACTTCATGAAGTCTCACAATCTCACGGATGTACAAGTTTGCCAACTTGTCTAAGGAATCCGTAGTGTTCACTGCTAAGAAGTGAGCACACTTAGTAAACCTATCAACAATCACCCATACAGAATTCTTCTTCGAAGTAGACAAAGGCAACCCCGACACAAAATCCATGGTGATCCTCTCCCATTTCCATTCCGGAATCTTCAAAGGCTGTAACAAACCTGAAGGAACATGATGTTCAGCCTTCACTCTCTGAAAAACCATACAACGGCTCACATACTCGGCTACATCTTTCTTCAAACCAACCCAGAAATAATCATTCTTCAAATCACGATACATCTTGGTACTACCCGGATGCATAGAAAAGGGACTCGTATGTGCTTCACTCAGAATCTGACGTCTCAACTCAACATCTTCTGGTACAACAATTCTATCTCTAAAGCACAACAAACTCTCACCACTGAAACTATACTCGGTCGGTCTTCCTTCGGCTATGTTCTGAACATGAGGAACTAAAGTCACATCTTGCAACTGCTTCTCTCTAATCAACTGAATCAAAGAAGGCTTCACTTGCAACTCGGTGATCAACCCACCATCATCGGACACACTCAATCTAGCAAACATAACTCTCAACTCAACGACCACTTTTCTACTCAAAGCATCGGCTACTACATTTGCCTTACCCGGATGGTACTCAATGGTCAAATCATAATCTTTTAACAGCTCAAGCCATCTTCTTTGTCTCAAATTCAACTATTTCTGTGTCATCAAATACTTCAAGCTCTTGTGATCGGTGTAAACTATACACTTCTCACCATACAAGTAATGACGCCAAATCTTCAATGCGAATACAACCGCGGCTAACTCTATATCGTGAGTAGGATAGTTCTTCTCATGAACTTTCAACTGTCTAGAAGCATAAGCAACAACTCTTATTTCTTGCATCAAAACACACCCTAAACCTATGTAGGAAGCATCACTGTAAATCACAAACTCTTTACCTGAAACAGGTTGCACTAATACTGGAGCGTTTGTCAAAGCTTCTTTCAATTTCTCAAAGGTCTTCTGTCTTGCATCAGACCATTCAAACTTAACTCCTTTTTGCAACAATTTAGTCAAAGGAGCATCTACTCTAGAGAAACCATCAACAAATATCCTATAGTAACCAGCTAATCCTAGGAAACTCCTAATCTCGGTCACAGACTTAGGTTGTTTCCACTCAACAATAGCCCCAATCTTCGATGGATCAACACGGATACCTTCGGCCGAAACAACATGGCCAAGAAATACAACCTCTCGAATCCAGAACTCACATTTACTAAGCTTCACATACAACTGATTGCTCAACAATCTCTGTAAAACAAATCTCAAGTGCTCATCATGCTCTTCTTCCGTCTTCGAGTACACAAGTATGTCATCAATGAAAACAACTACAAAACGGTCTAGATAGTCTCTAAAAATTCTGTTCATCATGTCCATAAATGCTGCAGGTGCATTCGTGAGCCCGAACGACATCACAAGAAACTCATAGTGACCATATCTAGTCCTAAAAGCTGTCTTCGGAACATCACACTCTTTCACTTTCAACTGGTAGTACCCGGATCTCAAATCTATCTTCGAGAACACTGAAACACCTTTCAACTGATCAAGCAAATCATCTATGCGAGGCAACAGATACTTGTTCTTCACAGTCAACTGATTCAATTGCCTGTAATCAATGCACATGCGCATACTACCATCTTTCTTTTTCACAAATAGCACAGGAGCACCCCAAGGAGAACTACTAGGTCTAATGAAACCACGGTCTAATAATTCTTGCAACCGACTCTTTAATTCTTTCAACTCTTTAGGAGCCATACGATACGGAGCTATCGAAACTGGGTTAGACCCTGAAACAGTCTCAATCACAAACTCAACATCTATGTCAGGAGGTAAACCCGATAACTCTTCAGGAAACACATCTGGAAAGTCACACACTGTCCTAATATCTTTCGGTCTAGCTTCACTCATATTCGGATTCATAACATAAGCTAAGTAAGCCCACATCCGAAGTCCATCAACCTATGAGCCTCTAAAGCTGACACAACATTAGACAAGAACTTAATGTTCTCGCCTACTACTACTACCTCGTAGTCATCAGAAAGCTTCAAGGAAATTCTCTTCGTCTCAAAATCCACACTAGCCCGGTGCTCAACTAACCAGTCCATACCCAAAATAATATCAAAGCCATAGAAAGGAAGTTCCATCATATCAACAGAGAACACATGACCCTGAATCTTCAGTGGACATCTCCTATACATACGTTTAACCACAACTGTCTCACCAAAAGAACTAGTCACATGCATACCTACATCTAAGATCTCAATAGGTATATCTAACTTCTGTGCATGCTCACTCAAAATGTAGGAATGTGTAGAACCCGAATCAACCAAAGAAAACAAAGACATAGACTGTAACTCAAAATTACTTGCTATCATATCAGTGTCGTTCCCGGCCTCTCTCTGAGCATAGACTCTCGCTGGTCCTCCTGCCTCTGGCTGCACTGTCACAACATGAGCAAAGTTCCTCTAAGCATCTACCCTAGGTGCATCAGCCCTAGGCTGGAAGTAGCCACGACCGCGCCCACGACCTCTCTGAAAATCATTCGCTCTCGCAGGAGCCTGAGCAATGTTCGGTGCCTGTGCCGCCTGATGCGGACAATCTCTCATAAAGTGGTCCCTCGAACCACAGTTCCAACAAGCATGGAAGTTACCCCAATACTCACCAGTGTGCTGTCTCCCACATCGGGTGCACTCGGGAAAACGCCCTCCTCCTTTATGGCCCTGATGGCCCCTACCATGATGGCCACCGCCACGTCTATGGTCAAACTGATGTCCGCCACCTCTATGCCTCTTGGCATCTCTACTGTCAAAGTGGTTATGCCTCTTTCCAGAACTAGAACCACCAGATCGTTTGGCCGAACCCAAACTGTGCTCTAAGTCCTTGGCCCTCGCGACCAATACATCAAAGTCTGAGTAGTCAGAAGCTAACATGTACCTCTTGACCTCTTCGCTCAACCCATAGCGGAAACGGTTACAGTGTTCCACTTCAGTAGGAACCAACTCTGGAGCGTACTGACTCAAGCGGACAAAACGGATCTCATAGTCAGTCACAGAAGCATCTCCCTGAGAAAGGGTCATAAACTCTCGCTTCTTCTCATCTAAGTACCTCGGTCCCAAGTACCTCTTTCTAAAAGCGGACTCAAAGAAATCCCAACCGATCTCTGCCTCTGGAACTCCAGTAGTAATGGTTACCCACCAGGTGTAGGCATCACCCTGAAGCAAGGAAATCACATAGCCCAATCTACGTGTGCCCACACAACCCATTTGAGCTAATATACGAACCGTCTTCTCCAACCATAACTCCGACCTCTCCGGAGTAGATCCTCTGAACTCTTCGGTCCCCAAGCTACGGAGCCTCTCCAAAGGTAGACTAGCATCGTCACACCTAGGCTGAGCTGCAGCCTGAGCTCCCGTAACTACGGCCTGAAATGCTCCCGCTATAGCTTGCACTAGCGGAGTCATATCAATTCCGGCTGGACCTTGGCCACCTTGAGGTCCCTCTCCTTCAGCTCCATCCTCGCCTCCAACTCCAGGCGGAGGAGGTGGTGGTGGTGGAGGAGCTCCAACTCCAGCAGCAGGCTCTAACACTTGAGCCCCAACTCCAACCTCCGGCTCATTAACAGGAGCCGCAACCCGTGGTTCCTGACGAACCACCCTCGGCCTATCCCTCGACCTAGACATCGCTTACAAACGATAACTACAACCACAACAAACAAAATATACAAGATTGGGTTAGCAAGACAAGGCTTCCAAGTGCTCAAGTACGTTTCCTCACTTAAAAATTCTTTTCCGATGTAATAGTAGCAATGGGACTCCCAAACAACATGCTTTTAAACAAAACAATCAACATACTTGTCATACAAGCAATCATACTTACAAAGCAAGCAAACACCGTGCATATCAATTTAAAACTTAAACTTACCTCACTTACCTGCCCAAGGTCTCGGTAACCTTAGGCTCTGATACCAACAAGTGTAACCCCCTCGTCCCGGTCCGGACGCTTGATCGGTTCGAGTGGGCCACACGGGGAAAACCGAAGTGAAACCCGTTAAGGTTCCTCCTCGGTTAACGACCCAGAAAATTTCTTTTTAATTTAATCTTTTCTAAAGGCTCATTCCAGTAGTGGAAGTGTACCGAAACGACCCCTACACATTTCGAAACGCTCGGCCAAAAACAAAGGGACCGTATCGAAACAGGGTAGCCCGTTTCGAAACGCCCTCTGTCTACAGACTGGTTTTAACTGATTTAAGGCACAAGGGTGCCCCTAAACCCCACTAAAACCTCCAACATCACACTAACAACAATCCTAAGGCAAACCAACATATGAACATGCTTGAACATCATTATAACAAGGCTAAACACTAAGGCACAACATCACAAAGTCATACATTCATACATAACATTAAAGGTGTTAAGCTTCAACATGTCCAACACTTAGACAATCCTAGGTAGCAAAATACTAACATGGTCACAAGCATAGCATACATCCCAAAAGCCAATTTAACAAGCACAAACGAGGAGTCTAACATGCTCCTAAACAACATCAACAACAACATAAGTCAAAAGCATCATAACACGATTACATGTCCCATTGCTTGACCATTACATCTTAATTTAAAAGTTCATACTTGGTAGCTAAACAAGCACCACAAGCACACTTGGAGGCCCCCTTCTTGCACTTAGCAACCCATGAACTAAGGATCTGCATTGTCGAACAAAGAGAGAGCGTAAGCAATAAAACTTAGTGAGGGTAAGCTCTTTAAAAACAAACCTCGACAATGCAGGGTCAAAGCACGATCTCAACAAAGGTAAATACATAATTACCAAGGATCCTCAAGAGCCAAAAGTTAAAGATGCATGAACAATATTCAATTATATGCCATGCTCAACAAGCTCTATTTCACAACATATGTAAACACATATAAACATCCAAGTAGAAATCACATTCTACAACTCATTGATACACATATCAATCAATATTGGCACCTAGCTATGACCCGAATACGCGGATAAACACGTTGGAACTCACATCCAACAACCACTTTACCTCACGGTGGGATTACACTCATCACCGGTCTCGCGGAGGGGATTCCACTCATCCTCACGCCCCGTCGATGGGATTCCACTCATCATCGACTAATATATAACAATTTTCGGGCGTACCCGTACTTCTCCTTGGTGACTCAACGCCACCAAGGCCACGCGCGAATTTAGACTCATGTGTGCACACTAACATCCTAATGATCGATCATTTGTACTCAAGCATACTAGTGCCAACATTTAACTCATTCCACATTATTCATTTCAATCAATTCCGTGCTTAGCACGTACTCACCATGATCACAATCATGAACCATTTCCATGCATGCCATAATGCATTACAAATCATGCCTCATCTCACATGTATAACACATTATACATAAACAATCATATCACAAATACTACGAGGCACATTCATCAAATACAAGTTCTTGCTTCTAAGCTTCCAAGCTCCAAGCCAAACAACCTAGTCCACATGCTCGAACCAACCATTTAAAAACCACTATAAACATTTAACCACTCACCTAAGCTTCCAAGCTCCAAGCCAAGCAAGCAACCACCCTCAAGCTTCGGAATTTCCTCCCGATGCTTCACCGACACAAGTTCTTGCTTCTAAACAACCTCAATTCAATTCAAATAACCTCAAATCAGCCCAAGCATCAAAATACTAACCCGGAACACAATTCAAACACAAATTACAATATTTCGAGCCATGAATAACCCCACATTTAACCAAACTCGAGCAGCCCCAAAACCTCATCCAAAACCAATGTTTCCAACACCTTTTGCACCCACAAATAATCCCAAATCAACCCCCAACCATAGCACTACCAAAAGCCTATCAATTCCAACCTAAAACAACCCCCAAAACTCACCCCAAACCCTCCAAAAACCCCCTTTAAACCCAATTTCGGGAATTTGCTTAAAACCAAGAAAATTTCACATATGTTGAACCATTTAGCTCCTAGACTTCATAACTAACCATATTAAATCAAAACATTAAGCTTAACAACATAAAGTTTCCATTTTTAATCAAAATCTTCAAAACTCCATTTTCCAAAAATCTTAACGAAAATGAAAACTAAGTGTACTTTTGAAGAGAGGGAGTTGAGGAGAAGTAAAAAATGGTGTTACCTTTCGAAAACAAGTTGAAATGGAGGAGCTATGTGATGGAATAGTGATTGTGTAGAGAGAGAGCTCTTGGTCGTTAAAAAATGTTGGAGTGTGGAGGAAGAAGACAATGGTTTTCTTTTAATAAAATGGGGTTTTAAAAGATGTCCTCAAAATTACAGAAATGCCATTAATGAATGGCCATTTCATCTATTTTGTAAAATCCTTGAAATTTAAGTTCCATTTCAATTTAGCCTATCAACAATTGTTTTCCCTTGAAACCCGAAACTTGAAAGATTATTTTAATTATAAAACCGAGCCCAAAATAATATTAAAATATTATTTTCACCCGACCCCTAAACCCGGGTGTTACATGCATTTCAACTGTCATTCATATGACCTCTAATATTTGATTGCATATTAATTAATTTAAATCATAGGAAAGAGGTATTTATTAATTTCGATATTTGCGTCGTAACAATCATGCTTTAATGGATGTTGGCCATATATCCGAATTAATTCTCACCGTCTGAAGGTACTCATTAATTTAAAATCGACATTATCATGACATCATAGCTAAATATTTACATCATGCATAATGGTGACGTATGAAAGTCGAACCATAAATTAAAACAACAGTTAGTCTTATATGATGTCGGTTTAATTTATAGTCTGATGTATCGTCATCCTTATTAATTAAATGTCTAATTAATTTGAACCCGCCAATTTGATAAAGCCCGCACAATTAAGGTTAGTTTTCAATTAAGAACCCCTAAGTAAATTCATTCTAATTTCAACAATTTTCATCGATTAAAAGCAACAAATATTTTGGTACCGATTTTTGGGCGTGATGGGGGTGCTAATCCTTCCCCACACGTAACCAACTCCCGAACCCTATTTTTTAAAACGAATCTCTAGTTTTTATGGTATCTGGCCTACCTAAGTGGCCGGTGGCGACTCCAAGTATTCAATGTTTTTCAAAAACATGAATTCTCGAAAAAAATTTCCCTTTTAACAAATCTTTTTTCAAAAAGTGGGATATTTCAAAGTTAATTTTCAAAAACGTCGCTACAAGGGATATTATAGTAAATTTAGTAATTTGGCCTTGTCTTACAAGGATGATTGTAAGCCTTACAAACCCAAAGAAATGATCCTAGCTTCAAAATAAAAATCGGAATTATTTTGGGTTAAATTGATTTTTGGGATCTTCTTATAATAAGATGAGTCTTATGAATAAATTTATAACGAAATTATTGTTATAAGATTTATTGTAGAAAGCCTCAACTTGAAATGGTGTAATGAACATAAAAAAATTCAAACCTTTATGACCCATTCATTGTAAAAGGATTGATCCTTTTAAAAAGGGATTAATCTTTGTTTAGCTGATAGAATGATTTTTCTCCTCAAAGTATTGATTTTTTTCAAAGGATTGATCTTTTTTTTGATTAATCAATGGGGTAAAATACTATGGCAAGCCTCATTAAAACCTCCCTAACCTAAATGGAGGAAAAGAGTACTCACCATAGCATTACAACAATGTGAAACAAACTGAGAACATAAACAATTAAACCGAGTTAGGCAAGTCATCATGCAACATGCCCAAAACTGCATCAGGCGGAGAACCAAAATGGATCGCCTCATAATCTTGCCAAGGTCCCAATTTCGCCAAAGCATCCGCAACTCTATTAGCCTCCCGGCACACATGCTGAAACTCGCAAACTCTAAACAAGCCACTTAAAGCACAAATCGCACCCACCATAGAAGTCTGACCTACCGTACCATCATTCTTTTGCAACACGCGGACAACCTCCGCGGAATCCGATTCCACAATAACGGCATCAACATTACAAAGCAAGGCATACCGCAATCCCTCATGAATCGCCCACATCTCCACATCCACCGCGCTACAACGCCCAATGAACTTCGAAAAGCCTCCTTTCCAAGTCTCGACTGCATCACGTAACACTCCGCCACAAGACGCCATCCCCGACAAGCTATCACAAGCTCCATCAACATTGAGCTTCCATTCCGTGGTTGCCGGTGGTGCCCAGATTCGCTGCTGCTGTTGCGTCGTCACCTGCTGCCCCGCCACAATCCGACGGGACACCAGCGCACGTTTAGTCTCCTGCACCAGCTGAAGGCACCGCGCAACAATCTCGTCACTGTCCCGAGCTTCGCCTTGAAAACAACATTGTTCCGTGCGAGCCACAAGTTCCACAGCACGATACCAAACAACAAATCCCAACGATCATCCCCTCCCCATACAGCCGACTCATTCCGCAAGTTGATGGCAATCCACTCCTTCATCGAACCAGTAGAAAACCAGCCACGATATGCAGTCGGCACCAGCTTCGACCACACACGTTTTGCCGTCGAACAGTCCCGTAGAATATGACCAACACTTTCCACGCTTGCCCCGCAAACCGAGCAAGTTGCCAAGTCTGCCATATGCCTCCTAACCCTCTCCTCATTCGTCAACAATCGGCCGGTACATATCAACCATAAGAACATTTTAATCCGTTGTTAACCTTGTCATCGATGCACCAGACGCCACAAGCCACCATCCGACACACCCACTTGCTGCTGATGTGTTGCATATGTCGACTTCACAATAAAGCACTGGTTCGCGTTCCACCGCCAACCAAGCGCGTCAATCACATCACCACCCGATGGGGCCTTAATAGCCATGATCCTATCAATAACCTCATCGTCAAAAGCGTGTTTAAAACGATTAATATCCCACTGCCCTTCTCCTGTCGTCATCTTCTTAAGGGGCGTAAAAGAATCCGGTACCAGCCCCGAATGTAATACAACACGCTCAAGCGGACCAACCCCACTTACCCACTCATCACGCCAAAAATCAATGTATTCCCCATGTCCAACTCTCCAAAACACACCCTCACGGACATCATCCCATATTGCCGACACTCCTCGCCATAGGTGCGGACAAATACTTCTACGAATCGAAACCGGTACGATCTCCACACACTTATATTTAGCACACAAAAACCGAACCCAAAGTTGACCCCGTTTATCAATTAAATTGAAACCAATCTTCATGATAAACGCATCATTTTGATCTCTAAGCTTTTTGAAGCCCAAACCACCTACCTCTATAGGTTTACACAACTCGTCCCAATTAACCAAATGTACACCACTTTTATCAGTCGTACTCCCCCAAACAAAATTACGTATCAATCGTTCAATGTCCTCACACACACTCACTGGTAGCTTGGTTGATTGCATGGCATAATAAGGAATAGCCGAAAGCACCGCCTTCGCAAGGGTAATCCTTCCCGCAAACGACAAGTACTTCGCCTTCCAACTAGATAATCTATCCCGCACTTTTTGAATAATATACGAATAGGTAGCTCTAGAAACACGTCTATGCAACATGGGTACACCGAGATAACGCCCAAGATCTGAGACCTCCGAAAAACCCACCACCGAACTCAAAGAATTACGAACCTCCTGCGAGACATTTTTAGAAAAAAATATACTAGATTTTTGCAAATTCACCTTAAGACTCGAAAATCTGCAAAACTCAATCAGAACCTCCCTTATAACATCTAACTGCTCCATCGAAGCCTCCGCAAAAAGCACCATATCGTTCGCAAACATTAGATGCGAGATAACAGGGCTCTGGCGAAAAGTACTAAACCCCTTCCAATGACCCGATTCCACTTTCTGCTTAATCGCCTGACTAAGCCGTTCCATACAAAGCACAAATAAATATGGAGAGATGGGGTCACCTTGCCGAATACCGCGAGAAGGCGAAAAAGAATCAGTCAATGAACCATTCCAACTAATCTGTGTCGACACACTAGAAACACATTGTAAAATCAGCTCCCGCATAGAAGTAGGAAACCCAACATCACTAAGAATATCATCAATAAAACTACACTCCAACCTGTCGTACGCCTTCTCCAAATCAATTTTCAACGCCATCCATCCCCGCCTCCCTGTTTTCCTGGACATCGAGTGAATAATCTCTTGGGAAATAACGATATTATCCGTAATAGCACGCCCCGGAACAAAACTAGTCTGATTCTCTGAAATCCAATCCGATAAAAAAGGCTTTATCCGATTTACCACCACTTTAGTAATAGCCTTATAAAGCACCGAACATAGACTGATAGGTCAGAACTGACTCATATTCTCAGGAGCAACAACCTTTGGAATCAACACCATAATCGTTCTGTTCAGCTCTTCCGGAAACGATTCCCCTGAAAACACACTTTGTAAGCAACGACACACACTGTCCCCCACCACATCCCAGTTAAGCTGATAAAACCCCGCATGGAAGCCATCAATCCCCGGAGCCTTCCACGGATCCATGTCAAAGATAGCCGCCTTGATTTCAGTGTTTGTTACTGGTGCACATAGAGACCGCCACACATTATCCCTCATCCGCGGAAACAACCCTCAGATATGATACTGACCCGCACAGCTCGGATCAGCAGTAAATAACCTCTTGTAGAAATCAATCGCCCCCGCGCGCAGAGTATCTTGATCCGTAATCCAAACCCCGTTACTCAACTTAAGCCCCACAATAAGATTAGCACGTCGCCGCGCCATCGTGGAAGCATGAAAAAACCGAGTGTTCCTGTCCCCATGCAAAATCCACTGACTACGGGATTTTTGGAACCACAACGTCTCTTCTTGTTCCAGAACAATATCTAATTTAGCCCGCAAATTACTCCTTAGCTCAACCAAAAAATCTGAGTGTGAACGCTGCAACGCTCTATCAATACCCCTGAGACGTACTAATATCCTCATCTTCTTCTTCCCTATATGACCAAACACATCGACATTCCATTTTTTCATCGCCTCTTGAAAATTTTGAATATTGGTAACTGCTGACGATAACCCATCCTAAGAATCCTCAAGAACCTCGCGGAACCCAGGATGATCCTGCCATGCTGCTAAAAAATGAAACTGGCTCTCGCCGGTATGTATCCGAACCCCATTCGGTCTGATAAGGAGCGGACAGTGGTCACTACCAACACGATCTAAATGGATAACTATCAACAACGGAAACTCCATAAACCAGGCGTTATTTGCCAAACATCGATCAAGCCGTTGATACAAATCACCACGACACCAAGTATACTCATCCCCTTTAAAGTCAAGTTCTGTCAACTCTAAACTATCAATAAAATCTTGGAAAAGAGGGCTAGTCCCCAAGTCATCGCTCGAGCCACCACATCGTTCCTCTTTCCGGAGGATAGCATTAAAATCACCACCTAACACCCATGGTTCCGCACCCCCCAGATCAAGGCATTTTAACTTATCCCACAAATATCGCCTAACACAAGCATTAGGACTGGCATATACAATAGTGAAAAAGAACCAAGTATCAGAACTAACCTTACGAGCTTTAGCATGTACAAACTGATTGGAAATAGACAAAATCTCCACATCCAACCCATCCCTCCATAACAACCACACACCACCACTAAAGCCCCGCGCCTCAACCCAAAAAGATTTCGGATACCCAAATCTCTGAATCACTCTATCAGCTTCACCGTAACTCACACGTGGCTCAAACAAAGCCACAATCTGAGGATTGTTAGAACACACAAAATTTCTAAAGTGGCGCCGGAATTCAGCACTTCCCGCACCCTGTGTATTCCAGAACATAATATTCATTGTAACAAAATAAGCAAAACACCAAAACAAAACCAGAAACTTACTAAGAAAGTGGACAATTTTCCTTCCCCACGCTCCCACCATCACCGCCAATGGCCATCCGACCCAAGTCCATCGGTTGATCGCTCATGCTATTATCCGCAACTTGGCCACGCTGCTGTCCAGTATCCTGTATCTGATCAAGTTTCGAAGAAAGCAGCGAGACCCATTCCGTAAGAACCGGGCGAGGAGGCACTCTAGCTTCTTGCTTTTTCGAAACCTTTAGACTCTTGCGTTGCACTGCTGATAGCGAACTCCCAGCCTTACCCGAACCGATTCCATGACGAAACTGTGACGTCGATTTAAAGTCATTTCGCCCTTCCTTTATGGACACCGCTCTATGAGAACCCGACACGATACCAGGTGTGTACGGAACAGCTTGGGATTCAACACCCACCAGAGACGAGACTACAACAATCTTAGGCTTCTCCCCGCTAATCGCCAATCCGCTACGCAGAATTTCCAGCACCTTCCCTGCGTCGTGCTGCTTAACCGCTACCTCTCCTACGTCAAGGCCCTTGCCTTTATCCGCTCGACGTCCCACATCTGCGGACATGGTTAAATCCGCAGCCTCGGCACCCTTACTTCCAACGTTCCTACCCACACCCTCGGCACCCTTACCGCCACCGTCATCCACAATTTAACCCAACCACCTGCCTAGGAGCATGACGCAAATGCAGAGTAGCATGGCCCACCGGTTTTTTGCCATGCACGTCCTCCATCACCCTATTCACATTACCCCCTATCACTAGCTTAGACTTCCCCCCAGCCACAACACTGTCATCCCCATGCAACTCTTGCAAAACCCCAAACTGAGACCCCCTACGCTCACCCTGATTCCCACTTTCACTAGCTCCATTCGCCCGAGATGCCCGACGTCGGGGTCGTTCAACCACCATCCAATGGCTAAATAACTCATCCTTAGTTATTTCCACACTCGAAGCTTCGTCCTTACTACTTGCATCCGCCACCGTCGGCATTTCCACATTCTCACCATCAACAATCGAATGCACACATGAAGCCACAAAATGTCCATATCGACCACACTTAAAACAAATTAAGTGAAGTCCCTCATATTCATGTTTTTGAACAAATCCGTTAATCCCAATACAAGACAGAAGAGGCTTGTTCAAATCGATAACCACCGCAAGTCTCGCGAATCGTCCCCTTTTGCCTAGTGCCGTGCTATAATCAATCTTTATCACCCTTCCAATAACATCCGCAATCCTCGTGAACAAGGCCTTTGAATAATACCAATAAGGAAGACCCGGTAATCGAATCCACACAACCACCTGAGACGGATGTTTTTCCGTAGTCGAAAAACTCCTACTCCACGGTTGCACCGTTAAGTAACATCCAAACAAAGTCCACGGACCACCCGTAAGTACCTTAGTATAATCCTCTACTGATTCAAATTTCACTAAAAATAGTTATTGTCCAAGTCAATAACCTGAAAATTCTTTTCCGTCTTCCAAATTGCATGCACATGAGTAGCCAAAGTCTTGAAACCTATCGTTCGTCCAAGAGGCCGAACGATAATTGTGTTTTGCATGCTATCGTCAATACGTGCATGGATTCGCTCTGAGAAAGAGATGCGAGGAAACAAACCACTGCGATCCACCACGAAGTCTGTATCCAATACTTCCAAACCATCATCAACAGCCATGGTACCAACGCCTACCGCCAGCGATCTCGCCACCATTGAAGCATAGGATTTCTTACTAACCCCTCATGCACCAACCTCGCCGCCTGCCCCTGCCAGCGACGACTGTTCCGTCCCAACAACAACCATGTTGACATCAAGGCCTTCCGCGACCACAGTCGACCCAACAATTCCTCCTGACGCTTCCACAGCCGGCAGAACCTCCATATCCGCATCATGTTTTTGTTCCTCCACCGCTACTGGAAGAGGACCGTCAATCCCCCCTCCCGGTGGCTGCCCGCTTGAATTGCAATATTGCACCGCCGCCGATGCCCCAGCGATCTCCGGAGAAATAGGAGAAAGGTTAACGC
Source organism: Hibiscus tridactylites (assembly GCA_958450335.1). Lineage (NCBI taxonomy): Eukaryota > Viridiplantae > Streptophyta > Magnoliopsida > Malvales > Malvaceae > Hibiscus > Hibiscus tridactylites. Next base: position 94,101,764 of record OY288268.1, read on the forward strand.
TCACCGTAGGATTTTTCTTAAAGGATTGATCTTTTTAGCCTACACGCTTAAAAATAAATTTCAGTAGAAAAAGTATTTTTTTTTCTCTGAAAAACGATCATTTATGCCTTGGAGCTTGGAACAAGTCATATTCGAATTTTAACACCCAAATTCAAAACTTGAATTTCTCCCGCTTAATCACACATAAATGACTCTAATTTCGTCCTATACTCAAATAAACATGCTTACACCTTAATATGAATTTTCAAATACATCATACATCATTTAAGAAGCCTTAACATGCTAAACACATGAATGGACAAACCAAATATTTAGACCATCCAACATAGTATGCATGATTCATATAACACTCTAGGGTAAGAGGTGTATTACCTTAGGTGAAAAAAAACTTTTTTAAGTTCCTTTTATCTTCTTATTACCTCATTCCTTGAATGGGTTTTCCAACTTCTTTGACAACTTGATCATTCAATAAAATGGATCAAAATCACCACCATAATCATATAAAAAGATATGATTAACATAATTCAATGAAAACTTAAAAAAATCCAACCTTGCTTATAAACCCCAAACTAAATTGATCTTAGCTCAATGGATGGCCATGTTATAACCAAATCATAAATTAATATGAAACTTAATACCCAAAATTTATCATGTCAAATCATCGAGAACAATAAATCGAATAAACTAAATGCAGGAGCGTACCTGAATTCATTGATAAACTAAAAACCTTGAATCTTGATGTTGAAATCCCAAATCTTTGGTATTGATCTTCCAAGAAGATATGTTATCTCTTGAAGTAAAACTCTCTGACGGGGAAGGAGAGAAAAACAAGTTAACCTATTTCTTGGGGACCACTGCCTCTTTATATAGTTGATTATTCAATCAAACTATTAAATATTTATAACTCTGCCCCTCACTGAATTATATATATATATCTTATGGTATCTACACTTTTATTTCTATGGCACTTTAATACCTATGACACGTCTAACATAATTGGTCACTTGATTTTGTGTCACACTTTATAATATCATCATACATTTTACATATGTGCCCACAATTGAGGATTTTAATCCAACAATCTCCCACTTGGGCAACATATGTTTCCTGATAAATGTACAAGTTTATGAGCTCAAAATTTTGCTATTATATAATAGGTATTCTATAATAATCTCGTCCATCAACTATATCCATATAGGATCAAAGCGGTCTTCACCATATCAATCATGACAAGACCCATCAATGGTCACGTATACAAACATAATCAAATGACATAGATCAATCATGTATGCGTAGCATGGAAAATTACATGAAATGTGAACCGGACATGTCCATTTCCAACTAGTCCTCCTAAAACTTAGTGAGATCAACTTTACTGAATTCGAAGTGTGCATAAACCAAAAGAACTTTATTTCTGCAGAAAAAAAACTTAAAATATCCTTAAACTAAAGTAACCGAAATTGTGACTAAAACGAATGAGCATTTTTTTTCAAAATTACAAACTCCCACTAAAACCGAAATCCTTAAATAACATTACACCCACATGAGTAGTGTGCTCATGAAAGAACCTAGAGTGACAATTTCTTAATATGCACACAATTATGGAGTTTGTACCAACATACTCAATAGACACACAACCACTCTGAATTTTCTTGAACAACTAGGAACATAATATTTATGCCCTTCAAGTTTAAAGTGTTCCAATTGTTTATAGAATAAATGAATGCATATTTATTGTCACAAAATAACTAAAGTGGTCTTTCTATTCAATATACAATTAGCAGTTCATGTGACAAAATTATTTTGCATCAATATTCTACAAGAATCGAAGTTTGTAAACCTAATGATCTCTAACTTACCATAACTTCGACATGTGAGCAAGTAATTTTTGTTCTCTGAAGATAACTCATAACCCCATTGGCTGCTATCCAATGGTCCATAATATGATTCCTCAAATATCTGTTTAACATTCTAACAATGTACATAATTTCCGAACGCATACATACTTAAGCATAAATTAGATTATCTATAGCTTATGCATAGAGAATCTTTTGGATTATTTAAATTTTAAGGTTACTTTTAGGGCATTGAGTAAGACTAAATTTATCTTCTTTAATTTACATATCATTGATACTGTATCATAAGACACAACTTTATGATTGTACCATATAAATAGTTTCTTCAATATTGCCATTGGAAAAACAAGCTTAACATCTATCTAATGTAGCTTAAGACTAAAACAAGCAACAAGTGTAATAATTATCTTGAAAGAGTCTTTCAATAAAATCGAAGAGAAAGTCTCTAAAAATCAATGTCTTCTTTTAGAGTATATCCTTTGATTACAAGACGTGCTTTATACTTATCCACATTACCATTTTCATCCCTATTAGTTTTAAATATCCATTTACAACCAATTGGTTTGCACCTAAACAAGTTCCTAAACTTTATTGTATTGCATAAAATTATACTCTTCTTGAATGACATAATGTCACTTTTGAGAGTTAGAAATTTTATGGTCTAATAAAAAATGATTAAACATTTTCTATCATTCCATTGTTACCTTATTTTCTTGAAGAAATACAATATGATAATCCGGAATAGTATTTCATCTTCCTCTCGTTGATCTCTTTAATGACACTTGTTTTTTTAGGTTGTTTAGTTTGTTCTTCTGAAACAATTATCTTATCTTGAATGGGAGTTGTTCAACATTATTTTGCTGAGATACTTGATTAGTGATAGGTGTGAAAACCTAAACACCATCAAAAGTGATAGTATGAATTAAATTATAATTCAATTCATCCCCAATAACAATGCATCTAACCTTATTTTCCCTCCAAACTCAACATCCTAAATTTTTTTATAAATCTCTCATTAAAATAATCTTCATTGTGGGATCATAAAATTTACAGCCCATAGATCACTCAAAATAACCGAAGTAGTTGCTCACTTTTGAAGTTTAATTTCTTTACATGTGTCCAAAATTATACAAAAGAATCAACATGTAACACCCGGATTTGGGGGTCGAGTGAATTAAATAATTAAAATAACATTCCGGGTTTTTGTTTTCAAATTAATTAGTTGTGTTGGACATATTTTGAAATTAAACCCCAAATAGCCATGGATTACATGCCCTTGTGAATATCTCATTTCATTAAGGGTAAAATGGTCTTTGGCTTTTAAATTAAAACAAAACAATTAAAAACACCCAATTTCACTCATCTTCTCCCTCTCTCAAACAAAACCAACGACAACTTTTCCTCCTCCGTTGAAGACACTATTCCATCACATTGCTTCTCAATTTCAACTCGGTTTTGAAAGGTAATATCATTTTTTACTTGTCCTCAACATCCTCTCTTCAAAAGTACAAATGGTTTTCATTTTCTTCAATGTTTTAGAAATTGAGTTTTTAGAGGATTTAGTTAAAAATGATAGCTTTATGTTGTTAAACTTAAAATTTCGATTTAATGAGGTTAGATATGAAGTCTAGCAGTTAAATGGTTCAACATATATAAATTTTACTTGGTTTTGAGCACATTCCCGAAATTGGGTTTAAAGGGGGTTTTTGAAGGGTTTTGGATGAGTTTTTGGGGTTGTTTTATGTTGGATTTTGAGAGCTGGTGTTAGTATGATATATGAGGGTCACTTTGGGTGTGTTTGATGATTGTTTGGATGCTTGAAATGGAAGATTTCAGTGGGTTTTGTGGGCTACTCGGGAATTCTGTTTTGGGCATGATTTTGGGTGTTGGTTGCTTGGAAATGTTAATACGGGTTGTTTCTGACGATTAGTTATTGATTGTGGGTGTTTTGTTTGTGTTTGGGATTGATTAGAATCGAGGTTTGGCGTCGGTGAAGCATCAGAAGTGAATCCGGAAATTTGAAGGTGGTTGCTTGCTTAGTATTTGAGCTTGGAAGTGAAGGTGAGTGGTTAATGTTTTCAAAGTGTTTTATAAGTGTTTGGTTCGAGCATGTGGACTAGGTCGGGCTTGATAGACCCACCTAGAGTTAGGATTAGGGTGGTAGCCTAATCCTAAGCTTAAACTAGAGACATTGGTTAAACTTGAAATTGATGTTTATGCCTCGTGATGTTTACGATATGTTGATTTATGTATAATGTGTTATACATGTGTGATGAGGCACAGTTGTGATGCATTGTGATATGCATGTGGATTGTTTATGATTGTGATCATGGTGAGTACGTGCTAAGCACGTAATTGGTTGTAATTTCTTTTGTGGATTGAGTTAAATGTTGGCACTAGTGTGCACACATTAGTCAAAATTCGTGCGTGGCCTTGGTGGCGTTGAGTCACCAAGGAGGAGTACGGGTTCGCCCAGAAATTGTTATATATATATTAGTCGATGATGAGTGGAATCCCATCGACGGGGCGTGAGGATGAGTGGAATCCCCTCCGCGAGACCGGTGATGAGTGTAATCCCACCGTGAGGTAAAGTTGTTGTTGGATGTGAGTTCCAACGTGTTTATCCGCGTATTCGAGTCATAGCTATGTACCAATATAAATTGATATGTGTATCAATGTGATGTGGAAATGTGCTTCCTATTTGGATGATTATATGTGTTTACATATGTTGTGGAAATGAGCTTGTTGAGCATGACATATTAATGGATATTTGATCATGCATCATTGACATTTTGGCTCTTGAGAACCGGAGGTAATATCAGGCATTTACCTTGGTTGAGATCGTGCTTGGACCCTGCAATGTCGAGGTTTGTTTTTAAAGAGCTTACCCTCACTAAGATATATTGCTTACGCTCTCTTTGTTCGACATTGCAGATCCTTAGTTATTGGGTTGCTAGCGCAAGTGGAGGGCCTCCAAGTGTGGTTGTTGACCTTGAGTTTATCAAGTATGAGTTTTTAATGTTTTGGACATGTAATAGTTAAGCAATGAGATGTGTGCTTTGTTGGTTGTTTAGGAGCATGTTTAGACTCCTTGATTATGATGTTTTGTGTGGCTTGTTACCGCTATGTGTGGATTGTAAACCATGTTTATTTTGCTTATCATGTATGTTGGCCATGTGCCTTTGAGGTTGCCTTTGCGTTTGAATGTTGGCGTATGAGACCTTAAATGCTTGATGCTATCCTTGATCAAATGCATGATTTCCTTGTTGAATGATGTATGTACATGTTGGGTGCTTGTATGACTAGATCTTGGTTTGTAAATGTTGTATGTATGTTCGTATGTGGCTAGGGAGGTCTTATTATGCATCTAGAGTGTAAATCTTATGTGTTTGTGCTAAAAATTGAGAATTGCAGAGCAGGGCGTATCGGTACGCATAAGGGCCGTATCGATACGGTCTTGCCTACATGACTCAGTTTTAGCTGGGCGTATCGATACACCCCCGTGTATCGATACGGTCTCAACTCACTGGTATTCAGATTGGGCTGGGTGTATCGATACCCTCTTGACTCTCTGGAAATTCTGAGATTTTGGTGAGTTAGTAGCATATCGGTATGGTGTCTTAGCGTATCGGTATGTGTACATCTCGTTGACTACGAGATGTTAACCAGGAAGGGCGTATCGATACGCTCAAGGGCTGTATCGATACGGTCTTTCTGTGTTGACTGAAGGGGATGACTTTGGTCAAGGCGTATCGATACCCTTGACAAGTGTATCGATACGGCTTGCTTAAATACAGAAAATGGGCTGTTTTAAAAGCGTTGTTTCAGATGATCGTTTTTTATATTGCTTGTGTTTTCGCTGACGTGTTTCACATAAGACATGGTAATGCATTTAGACAAGATAAATGAAAGAAATTTTCTAGGGTTGCTAACCGAGGGGGAACCTTAACGGGTTTCGCTTCGGTTTTCCCCGTGTGACCCGCTCGGACCGGTCAAGCGTCTGGACCGGGACGAGGGGGTTACACGACACTTTGTAACTTATTGTTGTTTCTTTTTGGTAGAACCCTTAGCAACTTTATTCTAATATTTTTTTATTGCTCTTATTCTTAGAGACACTAACTAAATGAGCACCAAAAAATGGGTACTTTTACACTTATAATGCTTCAACTTTTTATTCCTCTTGAACACAATGAGAAATGAGCCTAATTAGAGTATATTTCTCCTTTTGGCATTTGTAACTGTTCTTGAATTGGTTAAACTGTATAGGAAGCGGTACCACAATCATAAGAACAAATAATTGTTAGAGTTTGATCTTACGTGCCTTATATTTTGAAGCAATATTAAGAATTTTCATAATCTACTCCCTCAGATTTCCTTAACCCTTATACTTCATAGACATAAAAAGGGCATAAGTGATGTCATCTTAACCTTAATATTTTAGGTAAAACATTTTTTAATTTCGTCAAGGAAACTCTTAATTTGAGTAGTTCCTTTAAATTTGCGCTCTTAAAGACATCTAGAACGTTGTATTTTATGATCATTAGACTCATACGATTCGAACGATCTCACCTCTCAAAATACCTTTTATGGGTGCTTATTGCTGTGAGAGGTGCAAAATGTTCTTTCCTTAGTGCAAAGTCTAAGTTCATACAATCAAATACTATATATACGTGTCTGTTCTTATTCCTTGAAATTAGTTTCACTAAACATGAGTGTAGAATGTATTTAACAGATGTTGTGATAACAAAAATAAATTACCTAAATATTGAACAAAAATAAAATAAAATAAAAACAAGCTCACATAAATATTCATAAGTAAACAAACAAATTTAAAATAATGGCTAGTTTCCCTCAAGATACCAAGCACAACATTAATATCAAGTCTTTGGACAGTAATATTAACTGTAAGTGGTACTCTTGCTGTAGCAATCAAACATTGACAATAAGATACGTCAAACAATAGATTAATCTTTGGACTAACATATTGCTCACATAAAATACCTTATAATTGTCACACATTTATCGCCACAGTTGTCGTTGTAATTCTGCCAGACATTAACTTTCCTTTGGGCCAATTAATAAACGCATGAATTACAAAAACTCATAATCATCTTAATATTTTAAATAAACTAATATACACAAAAGCGGTCACTTTAGTGACATTATGTTTCAATTAATCCATTAAAATATTAGACATCCGAAGCCAAAATATAAATTTATTTGTTTAAAATTTTTTCCTTAATTTTATCTTTCAATCAAATTAAAAGATAATCAAAATAATAATAAATTTGAATAAAGATAAACCTCATATCAAGATACCGATCACTCCATTAATATTTTATTTTTATTTTTGGATAAAATATTAACTTGCAAGTGATATCTTGGTACAATAATCAAACATTGATAATAAGAACATGTCAAACAGAAATCTTCCTTTGGGTCGATTTATTGCTCACATATAAAACTGAATAATTATCACATATTTATTACCATAGTTGCACATGTAATAATGTCAATTATTAACCTTCCTTTGGGCCGATTAATACTAACATAATCCGACTTACATGCACAAACCTTCTATATTTTAAAACAAACTGATTTCCACAATAGAGGTCACTTTGGTGACTCAATGATTCAATTAGTTTATCTCAAAATATATAACATAAATATACCAATATTCAAATTTAAAATTTTGTAACAGCCAAAATTGAAATTTCTGATAACACTTGAGTTTTCTGAAATTACCTAAAATAAGGTTGTCTAAATTAGGCTATCAGAAATCGAAAAATTTAAATCCTTGACTGTTTTTTTAATTCCTTAAGCACGCATTTACCAAATTTAAGGTCGAATTCATAACATTCAATCTTTAACTAAAAGTCAAAATCAAAAGTATCATATAAAAATTATTCAAATAATGATCGCATTAAACTTTAGTATGTCCAGAATTACCTAATGATCAAAACTGAATTTAATATATATATATATATATATATATATATATCACACTTAAAAACAAAAGCAATACAAAATAAGGGCAAAATCATAATCAGGAAATCTTAATAACATAAAATAAAGAAATGTCACAGAACCAAAATTGTTTGGATTTCTAAACTGTCGATAGCCATATAATTTTAATTATAATCATACCTTCAAATGTAACTACCTTGAATTTGCATAGAAATGTCCAAAGCAAAAAGGGTAAACACATTAAAATCAAACCCTAATTCATGCGAGAGAGAAAAATGTCTCTGTCATGCTAAAATCCAAAAAAAGAAAACAAAAAATAATCAATATAATTGAACCCTAAACAAGACTATAAAGCCACCATCGCAGCAAAAAACAAAATATATTTAATAAAATTGAATCCAAAATTCCGTAGGAAAAACAATAGAAAGTGATGCGGTGGTGAAACAATTAAGAAAAATAAATAATCGGTAATCAACTATTCGGCATAACTAAGCATTGATGCCACTTGCTAGAACTAAATCATAAATTAATATGAAATTTAATACCTAATATTTATCATGTCAAATCATCATGAACAATAAATCAAATAAACCGAATGCAGAAGCGTACCTGAATTCATTGATAGACTAAAAAAATTGAATTTTGATGTTGAAATTCCAAATCTTTGGCATTGATATTCCAACAAGAAGATATGTTATCTGTTGAAGTAAAACTCTTTGACGGGAAGAAGATAAAACAAGTTAACCTATTTCTTGGACCACTACCTCTTTATATATTATTAAATCAAACTATTAAATATTTATAATTTTGCCCCTCATTGAATTATAAATATATCTTATGGTATCTACACTTTTATTTGTATGACACTTTAATACCTATGACACGTCTAACATAATTGGTCACTTGATTTTGTGTCACACTTTATAATAGCATCATATATTTTACATATATGCCCACAATTGAAGATTTTAATCCAACATACCAAAAGATAATGAAGAGCATAACTATGTGATTTTTCTAATTTGGAGCTTCAAATTTAAGAAGAAAGATGAAGGAAAATAGAATAAGAAATGAGGAATACGAAGAAATGATGAAAGCTTAGCTATGTGATTTTTCTATTTTCATTTTTAAAAAAATATTTTTTATTTTCAATTTTTTAAAAATTGAAAAATATCATTGGTTAATAGGGATGTAATCTTGTTTTCAAAAAATAAAAATATTAAAAATGTATTTAGTATTTAATTTTTTAAAATAATAATAATATAGGTAAATAAACCAAAGTTTTAAAAAATAGCATCAAAAGGATTTTATCCCAAGTTAAAAAATCTCTTGTTTTTCATATTTTTCACTTTCTTAAAATGTTTTTAATGAAAACATTTTTTTATGTTTTTAAATATTCACTTATTTTTAAAAAAAATTATTTTTTAATTTTACAACTGAACACGTTTTTTTGGTAACTTTTTATTTTTTAAAAGAAATAAAAAATAAATTTTATTCTCTAAAACCAAATGTGCATTGTCAAATCCCATCGTAAAAGAGATGGACATCTTCTTAGAGAGAAAATTGGTAAATTTGTCCAAATTCTAGGCTTTATAAAAAGGTACCCATGATCCTCTTTTGGGCCAAATACAATGGAACTATAATGCCCAATACCCCTAAACCAAAACCCTAAAGATCCACACACTAATTTCTTCAAAAACTCAGATATGAAATTCGAAATTATAACTCGAAATTTGGACCGTTACACCTTCAATCTTGGTTCGATAGTTTTAATTTTTTTAATCTACAATAAGTATAGTAAACATATTGCATTATATCTTTTGAACTAATACTACACTATTCAACTAAATCCACCTCATATAAAATTAGCATTTTCGCCAACTATTACAAAGATGAACACTTTATTTCTCTTTCCAGCATAAACAATTTTCTCATTTTAAAAGTATAGGAACTAAATAGGGATGACAAAAAATAACATGTAGTTGATGGGTTCCAAACCGGATCAATATGTTTTTTTGTTAAAAATTTTAATGCTAGGTCGAGTAAAATTTTAAACTTAGTTAAATCAGGTTCGAGTTTAGGGAGAAATTGTTCAGTCACTTTAATTTTGGTAAAATAAATATGCAAAAAGATAGACATATACCGTCCTAGGATTATTATATTGAATCAATTTTTTCTTTTTTCTTTTTTGAATGAAATGAGAAAGCATCTACTACACGGCTCGTTAAAAATCTTCTCTAAACCTAATGGAGGAAAAAGAGTACATGTAGTAGACCGATATTAGAACCAAATATTCATGCAAATACAAGCAAAATCGGACCACAGCCGGTCGAACAAAGTAATGTCCATAAGCTCCTACCCAAGCAAGCAAAAGATGCAGCAGACGGCATCTCCGTCGCCTACAACAAATAAAAAATATGTTAAATTCGATTGAGATTAGATTTTCAATTGAAATTTTAGGTCAAATAAAATTATAGTTCAGGTCATATTAGAGTCATATTTTACTGAGATCATATCACGTCGAATTCAACGAGACAAGACTGGAATCGATCTATTAGACTATTACCATCTTAGAATTAATATGCAATATGTGTTATAGTATAGGGACCTATATAATACTTTTACCATCGGGTATGTTATGAGCTTTGCGAATGACATTTTCAGAATTTTACAAGGCCCGAGACACAATGGTGTATGTAGGATATTTGTTTTTAGATAGATGTGTATCTTATTATCCAAGAAAACAGTAAAATTGCTATCAAATATAAAGAGAAGGAGTTAAGACAGATTAAAAAAATTAATTCAATTCTCAAGCTATACAAAGGTTAGCATTAATCGTATTAGTCATATCTATACATTTATTGTGTGATGGTATACTGACTATATTCTTTATGCACAAAAGAATATTAAAAAGGGGGTATTCCAAGAAAATATGGTCTATAGATTCTGAATTCACCCCACATAAGTTTGGGATATATTGGATCTTTTACTACGATATTTGCAAAGGCCGGTGTTACAAAACTTTCACCTGTTGTGAATACGATAAAATTTAGGGTAAACTATATAAATAGTCCCCTAACTATGCTCCAATTATCTTTTACGTCTCCTGACTATCAGAAGTTACAAACTGGTCCCCTGACTTAAAAAAAGTAACAAATTGGTCCAACGCCGTTAAAAATTTAACAGCCGATGACGTGGCAGTTAATATAAGTTGATATAATTATATAATTAGCGCTCAAGTTCTACACTTATTTTACTCTGGCCATAATTCTAAAAAATTAATCCACAAATTTTAATATTCTATCAATTTAGTTCATCTTCTCGAATTCACTTCTTGTTCCTCTTGTGGTTTATCACTCACCACCTTCCACTGTAGTTATAAAAGAGCTCTCTGCCTGTCTTCCTGCAACATATTAACAAAGATCAGAGCACAAATTGTGCCATTTAAATAATAGGGGAAGGAAATACGTTCTTGAACTTTTGGAGATTTAACTTCTCTTGAAGCTTTTTGCACTCATCTTCAAATTGACACTTCAATGCTTTCATCTGAACTTTCTGCTCATTCCTAAGTGAAGTTGTTTTCTAGATCAATTATTAAACTATAATCAAATTAGATACATCTGATACTAATATAAATAATTCAACCTTAAGGCTTGAAAATTTAAATACCTTTCTCAATTCAACTTTTGCCTGAAGTTGGGCACGTTTTAGCTCCTCTTGATGGTCAGCTTTGAGATTTTATTCCTTTTTATCATGCTCTTGTTGAAGACGAGTGGTCTACAAGACAAGAAAAGCATTAGAATTCATAGTCTGAACTATCATAGATAACAAACAACTTGATCTTATGTTTCCATTATTTTCCAGTGCCATACTATAATATCATTTTTCTCTTGAATGCTCAACAACTACAACCTTAATTCTTCTTTGTACTCTGCAACCTTCTGGTCACATTTTCGTTATATTTTTCTAACAACTTTGTCAGCCTGAAAGATTAAGTAAGTGAGAACAATATTTTTTGCGTATTGCAATACATGACAATCATGGGCTAACTTTCTCTTTTTCTAGTTTAATAATCTCTTGCTTCTCCATGTCATACTTCCTCCTTATATCACTAATAGCCTGCGCAAACTCCTCAAAATTATTAATCTGATGTTCATCTTTAAGGATTCACATCACATTGAAGGGAAAAACAATATCTGGTCATTTCTCTGAGATATCTCTTTTAAATATCTCGATAACTCGAGCTGCTTACTTTTTAGCATCACATCATACTGAGTTTTTACTTCTACAAGTTTACTTTTAGCGGTTGCTGGAATTGCCTGATTCTGCCGAAACATACAGAAACTTAAATTTATTTTGAAGCCTGCATAGAAGTTTAAAATTTACATATTCTATCACTGTTTCGTGAACCTCAGAAATTGAACTTCCAACTTCTTTTCCTTTTTTATATTGCAGGATAAGTTGTTCTTTTTCCTCTACAATGACTCGCAGCTGACCAACTTGTGTCTCCAAAGAAACAACATGTGCCTCGTGTTTCTCCAGCTCCTTTTCCAGATTATCAAATTGGATGAAAATGAATTGAAGATTTAAATGAGAGGAGAAATAATAAGGAAGATGAACTAAATTGATAGAATATTAAAATTTGTGGGTTAATTTTTTTCTAGAATTAGGGTCAAATTAAAATAAGTGTAGAACTTGAGGGCTAATTATGTAATTATATCAATTTATATTAACTGTCGCGTCACCGGCCGTTAAATTTTTAATGGTGTTGGACCAATTTGTTACTTTTTTTAAGTTAAGGGATCAATTTGTAACTTCTGATAGTTGAGGGACGCAAAAGATAATTGGACCATAGTCGGGGGACCATTTATGTAATTTACCCTAAAATTTAATATTTAACAACTTTTTTATAAAATATTGAAAATATTAATTTAGGGTAAATGTTAGTATACAAGAGGGAATGAAAAGTATCTCAAGAACAACCGTGCTTTATTCATCAGCCTAAGCTGATTTATATACAAGAGGATTAGATACAAAGGCTTGAATAACTAACTCATAACAGACTTTCAACAACTATAACAAACTCTAACGGTAACCTTAATACAACGGCTAATACACTTCCATCTTCTCTCTCTTTCAGAAACATAAGACAGGCTAACATGCTTAACTTGAAAAGGAAACACATCCTCATTAAACTGAACATGCCTTGATACATAGACTCTTCCATCATCACTGAGACATTTGTATCCTTTTTTAGTCTCACTGTAACCAAAAGATACACAGAGTTTTGACCTGAACTGTAGCTTGTGCTGATTGTAGGCTCGAACTAGAGGAAAACACTGAGCTCCAAAGACTCGCAGAGAATTATAATCAGGTTTTCATTTGAACAGCTTCTCATGTGGTGATAAACCACCTAGAACCTTTGTAGGCAACCTGTTAATAAGAAAAATAGACGTATAGAACGCATCAGTTCAATATTTAAAAGGTACTGAAGCTTGGGCTATAAGAGTAAGGCCAAGCTCCACTATATGCCTGTGTTTTCGCTCAACCATACCATTTTGTTCAGAGGTATGAGGGCAAGAATTTTTAAAAACAATACCCTGCTGATTAAAGTAAGGAATTAAAGACTTAAATTCAGCACCACAATCAGTTTGAATTGTCTTAAGCTTACAATTAAGCTGTCGTTCAGCAAGCTTATGAAAAAAAATAACCAAATTATAAACATCAGATTTCTTGGACAGAAAATAAATTCAGGTATACCTGGAACAAGCATCAACAATACTCAAATAATAACATGAATTATTAGACAATATAGGAGCAGGTCCCCATAAATCCATCTGAACTAATTGTAAAGGCTCACTATAAACAGTAGAAGAATTATGAAACTGCAACTTGTGACTCTTTCCCAATTTGCAAGCAACACAAGAGAACATTTTATTGATATCAACATAAACATTACATGACTTCATGAGTTTAACGAGAGTCTCAGCAGAAGGGTGACCTAACCTTCTATGCCAAGTCTCAAAGTTACTCGGACTAACAACATTACAAATCAAAGCATCAGAATCACCTATCTCAGAACCAACATCAACTACAGTTTTATCAGTACAAGGCAAAGTCCTAGAAGTACAATCTATAGACTTCCTAGTACAAGACAGAATATCAGAACCAGTGGAATTAGAACCAGAAGATTCAACATTAGATGGTAACACGCAATTAAACGCCAAACTAGCAGTAGACTCCGAAGACAACTTGTAAAGCCCTTTAGTTTGTACCCCTTGAAGAATCACCTGCTGTGTTGCCAAATCCTTCACAGAATAAAAGTTAAGGAAAAACTCTATAGATGCATTATTATCCTTAGTAAATTTAAAAATCGATAATAGATTCTTTTTAATAGATGGAACATGTAAAAGATTTTTCAAAAGTAAGGGTTTGAAAGATGTATGTAAAGAAGAAACCCCAATATGAGAGATCGTAGCAGTGACCCCATTTGCCACAGAAACTTTACCAGTTCAAGAATAAGTTCTAGGGTTAGAAACAACACCTGCATCGGGAGTGATATGCGTTGTGGCTCCTGAGTCTGGGTACCACACCGCATCATTAAAACCAGGCAGGTTACCATAAAGATTACATTCTTCGGACATAGCCGCCAGATTCGCTACAGCTCCTTGATCAACAGACGTTGGAACAAACGAAAACTCATCAGGACCTTGATCTTCAACCACTTCATCACCATAGTGACAGTTATTAGCCGAGTTAACCACACCATCAAAGGACTGATCGAACCGAAAGAAGCACCGATTGGTAAGATGACCAAGACGCCCACAGATCTGACACTGAGGCCGAGACCGTCCACCAAAACCTCTGCCTCGTCCACGAAAACCAGAACGACCACCATTATAAACTGGAAAACTTCCTTGAGATCGAAACCCTTGATCAGCGCCAAGCCTTGATGAATCTTGCACCCGTTGAGAGAAATTGACGGCACTATTGTGAGATGAGACCCCATTAGAAAAATTAGGGTTACTATTAGGAAAATTAGAAAAAGACCGTGTTGCCCTAGAGACAAACGGACCACTCTGATTTGGGCCACGAGCCATATTAACCGAAAAAGATTGGGTCAAAAACTCTTGCTGCCTCGTCTCTGTATCTAAAAGAACATTACAGACTCCGTCGATCTTATACGGCTGCTGGCTCGAGGTAATGACGATGAGCATAAGGCACTATCTTGCTGCCGAAAGGACACATACTCTGGATTCAATTTCTTGGAACCCTTAGAATCAAGAACATATTGAGAGGGAACTTTGAGAGTACCATCAATATGATCTAACAAAGCAAGACTCTCAATCGAAAAAAGAACTTGCTGACGCCAAAGAAGATAATTGGAGTCATCAAGCCGAATCAAAATTGTTTTGTTTTTGAAGGGTTTCGCAGCGGATCCTTCAGCCATTTGAGAAACCTCTGATACCATGTTAGTATACAAGAGGGAATGAAAAGTATCTCAAGAACAACCGTGCTTTATTCATCAGCCTAAGCTGGTTTATATACAAGAGGATTAGATACAAAGGCTTGAATAACTAACTCATAACAGACTTTCAACAACTATAACAGACTCTAACGGTAACCTTAATACAACAGCTAATAGTAAACTATGTCAGGTACCACTTAATTATAGGGGTGACTTATTTTTACCTCCAACCTTTCAATTGGTCTAAACTTACCATCAAACTTTATTTTTTGACTCGTTTATACCACCCTGTCGTTAAATCGTTAACTCCGTGATGACATGGACGCTACACCAAAACGACGTCGTTTTGCCGGAGAAAAATATGTGAAGTTGTGCACTCAATGAGATTTAAACCTGAGACCTTATGCATTAAAGTCAACCTCCTAACCACTAAGCCAACCTAATATCTTAGATTTATTTCTAACCACTAAACCCTAAAACCATAAACCCATTAGCAACTAAAATAGATGGATTTTGGGTTTAAGCTTTAAAATTTTGGTGAATTTTTAGGTCTTTTCGTAAATTTTGGAAATTTTATATTTTTTAAATCAGTTTTTTAGTTTTTATAATAATATATTATTTGTTTATATATTTTAATATTATTTGTTTATGAATAAAATTTTAATGTTTAAGGTTTAAAGTTTATAGTTTAGGGTTAGGGTTTATAGTTTTAGAGATTAAGATTTTGTCGAATTTTAGATTTTTTAAACAAATTTTGTTTTGATAATTTGTCTTTTAGTTTTTATAATAATATATTTATATTATTCAGATAAAATAATATTATTTATATGACAAACTACAGTTTAGAATGTATATTATTTGTGCTAGAAATAATTCAAAGATATTAGGTTGGTTTGGTGGTTGTCTTTAATGCTTAAGGTTCTAGGTTCAAATCTTATTGAGTGCACAACTTCACATATTTTTCTCTAGCAAAACGATGTTCATATCATCACGGAGTTAACGATTTAACGGCATAGTGGTATAAACAAGTCAAAAAGTAAAATTTAGTGGTAAGTTTGGACCAATTGAAAGGTTGGTGGTAAAAACAGGTCACCCCCTATTATTCGGTGGTACCTAACATAGTTTACCCTTTAATTTATTGATTATTGTACTCAATTAAATATTTCTAATTATTATAATTTGTATATATACAATATATTTACCTGAAGATGTGTCAATGTACTGAATTCCTCTTTACCTTTCATGTATTTGTTCTATATGCAAATTGAATTTCCTTTTAATTTATTTTGAATTAAAAAACTACCATTTACACAACTGTTTTTCCTAAAATGTTTCAAGCAAATAAGGTATAACATTCTACACCGCCACGTAGGATTATTTCTTTTAATGTTTAGGACAACAATTCTTTTTTCTGCCTATAAAAAGAACTCCCATCAAACTTGTTGGAAAAAAAGAATTGAATATCCTAAAAAATGATGAAACTCTTCCCAGTATTTTGCATCCTTGCCATCATTCTCCTATTCACCTCAGGTACTATTCTCCAAAGATCGTGGTCTTATAATAATATTTATTTTTAATATTAAATAAAATTCATGCATTTTACATGTTAAATTGTTTAAATTCAGATCACATAAAGATAACATTATTTCTTTTTTCCATTAAATTACTTATTTGATTCCAATTATCATAAATATTATATTTACACTCTTTGTCAAAATCCAAAATTCCAAATTAACTAATTATAATTTTTTTTGCTTTATGACGAATAGTCGAAGTGAGTGGTGCACAATACAACTATAACAAGGGAAATTCGTCGTCGGAAAACAAACTATGCAACGTCGGATTCGGACCATGCAGCGTGCATTGCGACGATGATTGTTGTGACCGAAATTGCGGAGCTCAATACCCAGGGTCCCAAGAAGGTTATGGCGTTTGCACGAATATTCCTGGTATTCCTAGTTCAAGACAATGCGTTTGCTTTTACAATTGTTAGAAACAAAGAGTATCGGGAGTTTGCTTGCATTCACTATTTTTAATAAAATAAAATAAATTTTGTTCGATGAACTATTCGTAAACATTTTAAGTTATTATATTTATTTTTTGAACTAAATAAATAATCATGAACAAGTCTATATAAGACACTCTGACAAATCCACCATGTAAACCAGAATTTATGCTAAACAAATAATTATGAACAAGTTGATTTAGTGAGATGAGACGTTGAATCTCTTAAGTTTTTTTTAATCAAATTTAAGTAAATTTAATGATTTAAATACTGACATTGTCAATGAAACAAACTGAATCAAAAAAGTCTTCACAAAATAGACTTTTGCAATATTCGATTCAGATTAATCAGTAAATAAGACAAATGACAATGAATATATATTCGTGAATCTCTCACCATCAATGAAGTATATGATATCACATTTTCATATGATAAATACAATCATTTCCTAATTATATCTGAAGTTTTTGTCGTGGGCATAAGTTTTCTCTCCCTCGCCGGGTTTTATTTTTTTTATGGGTAATTTGTATAAATATCACTGAATTTTACTCTTAAATTTATTTTGATCATTAAAGTTTCAAAACGTTCAATTTACCTACTGAAGTTTAGACATTGAACGTTTTTTGTCACTCCGTCGCTTATTGTTGTCTTCGTTCGATATCAAATTTCCCCAGTCGCTTCATCTCGTACTCTAAGTTCGAACTCGACCTTCATTTAGCCAAAAGTGCCCCGAAGTCCACGAACCTCGCAAAAACCTTTTGGTTTCTCTCAATGATCTCTCTCCTCCACTGTCGGGTGGAGCTCGTTTCTCAATATATTGCTTCCCTCATGCTGATGAAGCTTTTCACCATTCAGATCTTGGAGAAGTTCCTTTGTTTGCCGGTAAATGGACACAATAAAAAATTAATAGAAGAGTAATAAAAAATGTTCAATGTCTAAACTTCAGTGAGTAAATTGAACATTTTGAAAGTTCAGTGACCAAAATAGGTTTGAGAGTAAAGTTCAATGATGATTTACATTTTTTACCCTTTTTTATTTGGTCAGCGGCGACACCAGTCTTTATTTGCTCGGTGGTGATGTTCCATCGTTCGGTACTAAATTTCCCCAGTCGCTTCATCTCGCCCCCTAAATCCGAATCCAACCTCTATTTCATCGAAAAGTGCACTGAAGTTCACGAACCGGTAAAAAACCTTTCTGTTTCTCTCTCGCCAATCTCCCTCATACATTATCGGATAAAGCCCGTTTCTCAGTATATTGTTTCCTCGTACTGATGAAGCTTTCCACCTTTTAGATTTTGGAGAAATTCCTCCGTTCGCTGGTAAATAAACGTCATAAAAAATTAACTGAAGAGGGACAAAAAACATTCAATGTTTAAACTTTAGTGAGTAAATTAAACGTTTTGAAACTTCAGTGACTAAAATAGGTTTGAGAGAAAAATTCAGTGATGATTTACATATTTTACCCTTTTTTTATTTGGTCATCGGCGACCGGTTTTAATGATGGTTGTCGATCGGTTGTGTTCATTATTTCCCTTGATTTTTCATATTCTATTTTTGTTTTTCTTTTCCTTAAGTTCATTCGATTTTTAATAAAAATATCTTCTCTTTTGGCACGTTCTTCCTCTACTTTTGTGGTACATTATCCTTTGCTTTTGTGGTATATTTTTTCTGCCGTTTGGCACAGTTTTCGCAAACCTTAGCGGTTGTTTATGCTCGTACAGAAATTCTCACGATGCTTATTTTTTGATTTGGTTTTGTGGCGGTCATAGAAAGTTTGATCCCTATTAGTGGTTGTTTGCCGATGTAATCAAAACTGTGTAGCAGAATAATCTGTTTGATAATTTGGTTCGCTCACTACTCTTTTTTCACCTCGTAAAGCGTCTCGTTTGGATAGTGATAAGGAGATTCATGAAGGTTTCTGGAATCTTTGACGATGTACGCCAATCTCAAAGGAAGGGTTTACATGTATTTGTATCTTTAGGTTTCGTGTTTTATTTTTGTATGAGTTTTATGATTGACTTATTTCTCATTTCTTTTTTTATGATGCATTATATTTGTGATAACTTTTATTATTATTTTAATAAAATACAATTATCATTGCTAAAAAATTCTATATTGGTTTAGGTAAAAGCATTGTATAGATATTATACTAAAGCATGAATTATATGTTTGGTATTTATACTTTTTAAATGAGCTAAAAATAGTTGTGTTCAATCGGTATGTTTGATCGATGATCGAACTAAATTAAGTAAAATTGAATTAATATTTTTTTCATTAAACGTTAACCAAATAAAAATTGTTTAGGTAAAAGCATTGTATAGATATTATACTAAAACAATGAACATTCAATTCAATGTAACCAGTATTTTTCTTTAGGTAGATTAGATTAATTTGAGTATTTTTTACTTGGGCTAAAAATTGGTTGAGTCTTGAAAACTTAATGGGTTTTGGGTTAAAAGTTAGTTGGATCTTGAAACCTTAACCAGTTTGATTGAAAATATATGTAATTATAATATTAAATGTAATATGTTTTTGTTAATTCAACCAATTTATCGATTCAAACTAAATTAACTGATAACTAAACTTTAAGAAAATCTTTAACCGGATGATATAATTTATCCAGGTGACCCGGGTTCGAGCACCAGTTCTACACGGTGTGTGTGTCTTATTATTTTTTTTTTTGACCAAAAGAACTTCCAACCTTAAAATTAAACAAGAAAAGGCCCCACAACCATGCAAGGGCCATGCATGAGAACACACAAGAGACAACCAGCAGACACCCAAAAGCAAACGATGACCAACCTAAAAGTCACCGGAGTGACCAACAAAAGAAACCGTTCACCAGAGGAACGAGAAACAGGAAGCAACAAGGAAATAACCAAACAAAAACAACCGAGAACATAAAGGCGTCCCAAAAATGGTGACGCGGCACCCTTCTCCTTCCCCAGGGGATAGGTAGAAGAAACAACACAGGGACCCTTGTTACGTATCGACGAACGACCAAAACGAGTTCCCGCCAAAAACAACCAAAGGGTCTTCGCCATTAAAGCGTCTGAGAGCTCACGAAGGAGACAGGCTTCCGATGATAACTCGGTCCTTATCAAGACGACGTCAGTAAAGATCCGATGGAGATTGGACTGTGAGAGCTCAGGGTCATCCATCTGTAGCAAGGATACAACCAGCCAGCAACAGAAAAACATCAAAACATAAAACAAGACAAAGAAGACAAACATCAGATCACCACGTTCACACCTGGACTCAATGATCCAAAGGGAAGGCTGAGAAAACCGTAACACCCAGATCACCTTCCTAATCCTGGGTGCGGTTAAAAAGGGAATCATAAAACATCCGGATAACTCACAAAGGAGTTATCCGTATTAACATTATCCGAAAAGCAAGGGGACGATGGCTCGGGAGCTTGCGCAGAAGCAGGGTCTTCATCGCTTATAAGAATTTCCTCGTTCAAAACGAAGTTATCATCGATGCACATGGTGGGGGTGTGTGTGATCTTTTTCCCAAAAGGGTCCACACCTAACTCAATGAGACCAGCTTCATCAACGAGCATTCTGGTGTATTCCATATTAAATTTCCTCCTTGCAGCTTTCTTAATGATAGTGAGTCTTTTAACACCGAAGGTTCTTCCTCTCTTGGCACGTTCAACTCGTTGGATAATTTGAGAAGAGTTGAAAATCGATTATGGAAAAAGGGTTGCCATTAGAACGTCATCCTTCGCAGCAGCGTTCTTCTCCGAGATACACCAATTCTGTTTGTCTACCTCGACTATCATTGCAGACACTTTATCCCAAAGTTCACGTCTTTTAATCGTGCCAAAGAGTTCCAGGCTTTCCTCCTCCCGTTTTCTTTTACGTGGGCCGGACACCTGCATGCTATCCAGGCCCGAAGCAAGGAAATTTCCCCAGGCCGTTCCGCCCTGAAAATCCAAATCCTGGGGAGTATATTTTTCGCAGGGCACTGCAGCAGCTTTGGTTAAGGTGCCAATAAAGCCAACCTTAGATTTCTCCGAAAAGGTGAGAGGATCTGCCACCCCTACTTTGCTGCTGCTTTCCCCAGTTTCCTGGAAAGGAAATATAGGGTTGACTTTGGAAAGGGATGACATGACTTCCCAAGCTTCGTCAGCATCCGAGATCTTAGGGTAGATTTTCTTTCCTTCTATTCCTTCTGTCTTGTTTCCGGATGCAGCCAGCTGTATGGCTTTACTTTTGTCGTGTAGCTGGAGATGTCCATCAGCGACAGGCTGTACAGCAGCGCTGGATTTCCCTTGTGTCTCCGTCACCTTGATGTTTGGTTTTCCCCGAAACGGCGCCCGTAGCCATAGACCAAATTTTCCGGTGAGCTTGAACATGGAACTGTCGAAGCTGCATTCTCTTTCAGTATGTCCAAGCCTTCCACAGTGGAAGCAAAACTTTGGAAGCCCTTCATATTTGAAGGCTACATCCAAAGGTTTGTCTTTTTTTCGGTTCAGAACGAACCCAGTTTTCAACGGGTCCTCCACACGAACGGCGACTTTGATACGCAGCGTATCAGTCCATAGAACTTTCTTGTTCTCGTCAAGATTTGACCCATAAAAGAAAGGGAAGAGCTTACCAATTCTCTGGACGTTTTCAGGGGTTCGCAACCCGATGGGTAGATGGTGCACTTGCACCCAGAATTCCTCTGTGGAGAAGTCGAGTTCCTCGAGAGCTTTTTCCGGTTGCCAATCTTTTAAGATTAGGAGAGCGTCTTGAACGGACCAAGGTCTAGAACCCATGATACGTAGCCTATCTTCCATTGAGTCAAAGAGAAACAAATAGAAACCTCTGCCTAGTTTGTGGCATTCAAGTTTAGCACACTTCCATGCTTTTTTAAGGATGGCAGTTAAGGCAAGGATCCGGATGGGATGTGGGGTAAGGAGCTTACCTACAGCAGCAAGATTCTTTAGGACAGCATTAACTTCGCTGTCTTCATTCAATTCCAACTCATCAATGGCTTCCTGGTTGACAAAGTTTGCGTCAGCAGAGAAAGGGGGCGGGTAGTCATTAACTACACCTGTGCTGAGGGAGGCCATAAAGTTTTCCATGGTGATAAAGGGCACGTGCAAAGGAGGAACGCGATCGGTGAAAAGCCTCAAGACAACAGAAGTAGAAAAACCGGGATTCTGAAAGCTGCAAGGGAAAAGAGACGGGGAAAGAAGAAACCAAACCCAGAAGCAGGGGCTCCTAACCTAGCTCAACTGTTTCATACTCACTCCATCGAGTTTGGTTTCTCTATTGCAACGAGACGGCAAAAGAGATGAACAACAAAAACTAGATTTCGGAAGAAAACTAAGTTGAGAGAGAGCTTGCTTCGTCGACAAGTAATAAAATATGGTTTAGCTTTTTTCTCACAGTTGCTTTCAGTCCTCTATACTTCCCGTGTGTGTCTTATTAGAAAAGACTAAGAAAGCTTAAACAAATATTACCTTTGTATTACACCAGTATATGCAAAAAAAGGTAAACTACACTGGAAGTCACTGAACTTTTAGAGCGCTTTCAATAAGGTCACCAAACTTTTAAAACTTTCATTACAGTCACCCAACTTTTAATTCGCTTTCAATAAGGTCACTATCGTCAACCACCGTTAAAAAAAGCTGACGTGGCATGTTAAATTTAAGGGTAAAATACAATGTTAGTCACTGAACTTTTAAGAGGCTTTCAATATGGTCACCGAAGTTTTAAAACTTTCATTACTATCACTCAACTTTTAATTTGCTTTCATTACCGTTAAAAAAAGCTGATGTGACACGTTAAGTTTAAAAATAAACGTTTCCCCACTATATTTTCTCTCCCCTCTTATTTTCTTCCATACAAACATGTCTCTTTCTTCCATATGAATCAAATTGTAATTTTTTGGTGAAGGTCGTTACTTCTCTAGTAACACATCAAGGAAAATATTAATGTATCTAGACATGCATGCGACATGTGTGAGAACAAGAAAAATATTTGGAGACGTACGATGATGGAATGATAAAGAAATAACTAAAATTTTGCTCATAAAAATCCTCTTTATGCTTCAGGCTCGACATTTACTGAGTCATGCACTGGATAATGAAGAGTTCAAAGGAAAATATTAATGTATCTAAAAGATAGACATGTTTGGATGGAAGAAAATAAGACACGGAGATAAAATAGGGTGGGAAAAAGTTTATTTTTAAACTTAACGTGTCACATCAACTTTTTTAACGGTAATAAAAGCAAATTAAAAGTTGAGTGATGATAATTTAAGTTATAAAAGTTCGGTGACCATATTGAAAGTCTCTTAAAAGTTCAGTGACTAAAGTGTATTTTACCCTTAAATTTAACATGTCATGTCAGCTTTTTAAATAGTGGTTGACGACAGTGACCTTATTGAAAGCGAATTAAAAGTTGGGTGACTGTAATGAAAGTTTTAAAAGTTTGATGACCTTATTGAAAGCACTCTAAAAGTTTGATGACTACCAATGTAATTTACCCAAAAAAATCTTTATCCGTTAACTAATTTAACTTTAAATTAACTAACTGATTAATTGAACTAGGTTAACTTAGTAAGATGAACACCCTACTAAAAAGTCATTGTATATTAGAAGAAGAAAAATATATTTTTTAAGGGTTGAAAATGATTAATTTTATGAGGTGGACTTAACTAAATGATGTTGCATTAAATCAATACGATGTGAATTTTTTAAGTTTCATAGCATGTTCACTCGGTCTAATGCAACTTCAAAACATCTATCGGTTGCTTTCAACTCAATTTGATTACATACTCGATTCACTTGTTAACTCGGTTTGATTCCATATACTCAACCGAACATTTTTTTAACTGATACTACACTATTCAACTAAATTCACCTCATGACATATTTTCCTGTTTGTATGATACGTCTCTGCTTCATAACACACTTTATGATTATTTTTGGAGGAGTTTAGTGTTCTTTCGACAACCCTCACGTATTTGTTTTTTATTCGTGTTTGTAGGTGATCTTGAATAGTTTAATCTTTTTGGGTTGTTGGCTGATGTAATCAAAACTGTGTAGCGGATCATCATATTTGGGAATAGGCGTGAAAGGTGGTGGATGATTTTAGTGATTTTATCTAATTCGTGTTTTGACAATTTTCCAGTGACCATTCCTACAATGGACCGTAGAGATATTTTTTGGTGTAGAGAAGAACTGTCTGATCTGACCAGTGCAATGCTTATCTTGTCTTTTCAAATTCACTTTTTATTTTTTGATGTTTTGAAACCTTTGATATGCTATGCTCTTGTTTTATTTTTTATCAATAAAATTGTTTGGTTGATGTATAAAAAAACTAAATCCACTATTAGGAGTTGGTTATTTGTTAGTTAGAAAGGTTGGTTAGTAAGTTAAATGACAGGTCAACATGTTTCTTTATTTTTACTTATTGTATGTATGTAAAGTCTTTTGACTATTATTTGACACAATTTAATAATATCAGTTTACATTTTCTTCTCTCTCTACTCTCCCGATCTTTTCCCCCTTTCTAAACCCTAACTCAAGAATCCTATCAAATCTATCAGAAAAAATCTTAATATGGTATCAGATGAAAGTGATTCTGTCTCACGCTCTCACGATTCTACTTGGGTTTACTGTACCGATGATCCGCATGATGATTTCTATATCCATCCGAATTAGAACCCGTCTCTGGTTCTTGTTTCGAGTCTTCTCACTGGAGCAAATTATCACGCCTGGGCCAGGTCGATGAAGATGGCATTGATATCGAAAAACAAGTTTTGATTCGTTTCTGATGCTATCAAGGAGCCCCACGGTGATGATTCACAGTATGAAGCTTGGGTGAAATGCAATAACATGGTGTTATCGTGGTTACAAAGGGCGATTCATCCGGATATTGTCTAGAGTGTGATCTGGATCGACACGGCGTATGATCTTTGGCAAGATCTCCATAACCGGTTCAATCAAGGGGATTTGGTTCGAATCTCAGATTTGTTCCATGAATTTTTCGCGTTGCAACAAGGTACTCTCTCAGTAACTTTTTATCATACGCAACTCAAGATTCTTTGGGATGAGATTTCAAATTTAAGACCTTTGAGTTTCTGTTCTTGCTTAGCCTTGAAATATAGGAGTCATGATTTTGCCCTAAAATTTGTTAAGGGTCTTAGTGAAAACTTTTCGATTCAGAAATCTCAGATTCTCATGACCAAACCCTTGCCTACCATTAATGAAATTTTTGCCATTGTCGTTCAACACGAACGTACTTTTTCCAGTCCTCTAAGTAGTGAGTCTAATGTTTTCATGATGGACAAAGTTTCCTCAAATAGGTTTGGGGATAGGGGAGAAAAATAAGAAATTAAATCTAGTAATTTGGCAAAAAGAGGTTTCCCTGGTTTTGCAAGAAAACCTTTGTGTGTTTTTTGTGGTCTTTATGGCCACACCGTCGATAAGTACTATAGGAAACATGGTTTCCCTCCGAAAGAAATTTTTAGTCCACTAAGATCAATCAACTTGGGTCAAGTGAGGTTATTCATCAGTCTGACAGTGGGATGAATCAAAATTTCCAATCTTTTCCTAAGGATTCTGGTCAGCCTATTTCTTTTATTAAGGAACAATATGAAAATTTATTGAGTCTGTTACAAGAGCGTGGTTCTACACATCCTCATATTGCCTCTTCTTCTGTGCAAACTTCTCGAGTGAATATGTTGAATTCAGCTTTTGATGTTGATCCTGCTCAGGTGTCAGGTACAATTTTTAATTATTTTAGTACTTCTCAAGATACAGTATCTCCCTGGATCTTGGATTCAGGAGCTACTGATCATGCTGCATCCTCTTTATCTCATTTGACAGATTATATTGATGTTCAGAATAAATTTGTTAAGCTGCCTAATGAAACTTTAGTTAAAATTTCTCATGTTAGAACTGTTAAACATTCATCTGATCTGGTTTTGTTTAATGTTTTACATGTATCATTTTTCAAGTTTAATTTAGTTTTTGTTTCTCAATTGACTAAGTCTGGAAACATTGGTTTATTCTTTGATTCTAATTCTTGTTTTCTTCAGAAAATCAAGAGTTGCAAGAAGACTGGTTTAGCTAAATTGGTTAATGGCCTGTATCAGCTTACAGTCAGTTCCTCTATTTTACATTTTCAGTCTTCTGATTCTTGTACTGATTCTGTTCATGTTTCTGATAATTCTTGTAATATTTCCGTCCATGTTTCTGATTTTGATCTTTGGCATGTTAGATTAGGGCATCCTTCAAAACAAAGGATGAAATATTTTTCCTTGATAGATCCTGATATTCTTGTAAATAATTCTGATTCTGCAAATAAATGTGAGATTTGTCATTTGTCTAAACATAAGAGGTTGCCTTTTCCTGTGAGTTCTTATTCTGATATTGTTTTTGATTTAATTCATGTGGATGTTTGGGGCCCTTTCCCTGTTGCTAGTATCTATGGTCATCTTTATTTCTTGACCATTGTAGATGATAGGAGTAGATATTTGTGAGTTTATCCTATGAAATCTAAGACTGAGGTTAGGTCTCTAATTATTTCTTTCTATGAATTAATTCACACTCAGTTTTCTCTTAAAATCAAATGCATAAGAACTGATAATGCCAAAGAATTTGACATGACTGATTTTTATAATTCTAAAGGCATAATTCACCAAAATTTCTGTGTTTATACACCTCATTATAATAGTATTGTTGAAAGGAAGCATCAACATCTTTTAAATGTTGCAAGATCATTAAGATTGCAATCTAATCTGCCTTTAGTTTTCTGGACTGATTGTATCTTACATGCTACTTCTTTAATAAATGTTACCCTTACTTCTGTTCTTAGTAATAAAACTCCTTTTGAGTTGATGTATAATAAGATTCCTTAGACTGACAATCTAAAATCTTTTGGATGTCTTGCTTTTGCAAGTGTTCTTCCGAAACCTAAAACAAAACTTCATGCTCGTACTGTTAAATGTGTTTTTCTTGGAATTCTTAAAAATATTAAAGGATTTAAATTATATGATCTTTAAAATAAGTCTGTTTTTGTTTCTAGAGATGTTTCTTTTTCAGAAACTATTTTTCCTTTTAAAAATGACAGTATACATGAAGGAAATGTTGTTTTACCTCAATGTCAAAATGTTGGCAATGAAGATATTGTTTCCAAAACTAAACATCAATATAAGAGTTCAATTTCTGATTCTTTATTCTCAAACAATAGTTCTGAGCATCAGTCATTAACTGATTCTGTGAATAATAATAATTCTCAAGATAATTCTGTTGTCCCTGGTTCTATTGTTCCTGGTTCTGTTGTTCCTGGTTTCTTAGACAAACAACAGTTTGTTTCTACAAGGCCAACAAGGTTTAAGCAATTGCCTTCTCATCTTAAGGATTTTCATGTTTCTCTGCCAAAACAGAGAACTTCTCCTCATTCTATAGCTCAGGTAATATCTTACCAGCATCTTTCTCCAAATTACATGTCCTATATTTGTTCTGTAACACCCGTGTTTTGGGGTTGGGAGTTAGTCAGGTTAGTTGGTCTGAGTCGATAAAATTTATTTTAATCAAACTAACCCTAGTTTGAATCTAATTGAGTTTTAAATAAAGAGGAGGGATCATTTTGGTAATTTAGCCAAATAAATTTAAAAGGTAGACAACCTTTTTGAAAGTAAAAGATGGAACAAAAAAAGGTATCAACTTTCCCCCCTTCTTCCTCCTTTAACGTGAAAAGCTTCAAAACCCCTCCCAAACCCTATTTACTATTCCATTTGATTTCTTCCTCATCTCAAGGGCATTTTTAAAGAAACGAGAGGAGGCATTAGAGAAGCATCGGGATTGAATCCGAGCATATAGGAGGCTTGCTTGCTTGTTTTGGTTGCTAAGGAAGGGTGGTGAGTAACTTTAAATATGTTTAAAGTGGTTCAAGTGTGTGTAGTGTATGTGTTGGAATGTGCTTGGTAGGCCATTCCTATGTAGATTTAAATTGATAACTTAGCTCCTTGATTTCTATTGAATGCTATTTATGCCTTGCCAAATTGATCGTGAGAAATGTGGATTGATTTGTATGTGTATACCATGCTATATGTGTATGTGATATAAATGGTGGATATGTGATGTGGTTAAAGAAATTGGCACTAATTAACTTACCGGATGTAAATGATCGATCATTAGGATTAGTGTGCACACAAATTGAGTCAAAACGTACGTGGCCTTGATGGCGTTGAGTCATCAAGGAGGAGTATGGTGATGTAACATTCCACCAGAAATTTATTTATATTCTACGTGATGATGAGTGGAATCACATCCGTAGGGCATGTGGTGATGAGTGGAATCCCGCCCATGCAAGGTCCGGTGATGAGTGTAATCCCACCGAGGTAATGTTGTTGTTGAGAGTAAATCCGCACATCCTGGTAAACTTATAGTGGCCAATGATATTGCTCTCATGTTTATGATGTTTGATAAGTGAGATAATTGTTGTTGAGCTTAGTATGATGTGAGATGCCATATTATGACTCTTGAAAGACTAGCTAGGTTGACTTGTTGATATCTATGTATGTTGTTCGTGAGATTAAGGAATTACATGCTTGAACCCTGCATTGTTGATGTTTTCGATTTTAGAGCATCCTCACTAAGCTTCTAGCTTACGCTCTCATTTTCAACAATGCAGATCATTAGCGTAGTGTTAGCACGGAGCAAGGCGAAAGGGCTTTCCAAGTTTTTGTTGCTCAAGTACGGTTTAGCAATTAATGTGGTAGTTTAGCAATGTGGCAAGAGTGTGTTTTGTATGAGCGATGTATGACTCATATATGTGATTGATGTTCATGAATTGACTTTGATTGTAAAACATGATATGTCTTGTTGAATGCTTGTGTGATGACATGCCCTATGAATGTTTAAGTTGCTTTTGGATGGCATGTAAACCTTATTGTGATGAATTGTGTCATTTGGCTTTCGAGTCCTTAAGCATGCCTTTATATGAAATGTTGCCTTTTGTGTAGATGCCATGAATGGATGCTTCATCTTATGCCTTGTGTGTTTGAGCATGTTTGACATAGGGTCCATGCCTCTAGATCATGCTAGTAAGTGTTGAGTGCTCCTTGGGGTCGTTTAGGGCCTTTAGAGTTGTGGAGAAATGTTTAAATCTGTTTTTTGAAGGTTGCAGACAGCCAGTGTTTCGAAACGAGCTGAGCCGTTTCGGAATGGGTAAGGCTTCAAGGACCCCGTATCGTAACGCGTTTCGATACAGTTTGGCCACTGTGAGCTCCTGTTTCGATACGAGTTTCGGAACACTTTGGCTACTGGAAATCTGAGAAATTGCCGAGATGAAGGCGTTTTGAAACGGGTCTAAGGGTTTCGGAATGGTCAATATCTCGTTGACCACAAGAAGTTGACCGTTGAAGGTGTTTCGGAACGGTTGACCTCCGTTCCGATACGACCTTCTCGTGTGGGCTTGGGGCAGTTGACCAGGTAAAGGCATTTCAAAACACCTCAATGGTGTTTCGAAACGGCCTGCCTAATGGATTAAAATTGGACTATTTATTTGTCGTTCTGTGTTCAGTTGCGTGTCTCCCTCATTATATTTCGCTGTTATGGTCACATAGGATTTAAATGTGCCATTAGAGAAGATTAAATTAAAAGAAATTTTTTTAGGGTTGCTAACCGAGGGGGAACCTTAACGGGTTTCGCTTCGGTTTTCCCCGTGTGGCCTACTCAGACCGGTCATCCGGCTAGACTGGGACAAGGGGGTTACATGTTCTACTGAAATTCTTGCTGAACCTAAAAATTATGCTCAAGCTATTAAACACGAGTGCTGGAAATCTGCCATGAATGAAGAAATACCTGCTTTAGAAAGAAATCAAACTTCAGATCTTGTTCATCTTCCCCAGGGAAGTTAGCCATAAGTTGTAAGTGGGTCTATAAAACAAAATTAAATTCTGATGGAAGTTTAGAGAGGCTCAAGTCTAGGTTTGTGGCAAAAGGATACACCCAACAACCTGAAATTGACTATCTTAATACCTTTAGTCCTGTAGCAAAGTTTACTACTGTTAGGTTAATCCTTGCCCTAGCTGCTGCCTAGAATTGGTTTCTTCAACAGCTTGATATAAACAATGCTTTTTGCATGGTTTTTTAGATGGAGAAGTGTACATGTAATTGCCACCTGGTTTTACTCCTCCTTCTCCTGGTTTAGTTTGTAAGTTAAAAAAGAGTCATTATGGGTTGAAACAAGCTAGTCGTCAATGGAATGAAAGGTTAACTTCAGCTTTACTAGAATAAGGTTTCAAACAATCTTCTTCTGATTTTTCTCTTTTTACAAAAAGAATATGTTCTGAATTTATTGCTTTGGTCATCTATGTTGATGGCATTATTCTTGATGGGCCTAGTTTAACTTCAATTGACTCAATTAAAAAATATCTTCATGATCTTTTTAAAATCAAAGATTTAGGAAATTTGAAAATTTTCCTTGGTCTTGAAGTTGCTAGGAACAGTCAAGGAATAAATCTATGCCAAAGAAAGTATACTTTGGATCTTTTAAATGATTCCGATTTTTCTGATTCTAAGCATGTTTCCACACCAATAGTTAAAATTCTTTCAAAGGATGATGGTGATATTTTAACAGATGTTACTTCTTATAGAAAACTTATTGGAAAACTCTTATATCTCACCAATACTCATCCTGATATATCTTTTGATGTTTAGCAGTTGTCCCAGTTCATGTCTGCACCCACTAATGTTCATTTGGCTGCTGTTCATAGGGTTCTTAGGTACCTTAAGGCAACACCTGGTCAGGAATTATTCTTCCCTGCTTCAAATCAGATAAAGCTTAATGCTTTCTCAGACTCAGACTGGGCCTCTTGCTCTGATTCAAGGAAATCCACCACTGGGTTTTGTATATTCCTTGGCTCAGCACTAATATCTTAGAAATTCAAAAAACAACCAACTGTGTCTCGTTCCTCCAGTGAAGCAGAATATCGTGCTCTTGCCACGACTGTTTGTGAAATTCAATGGCTACATTACTTGCTTAATGATTTTCATATTGTTTTTTCTCCAACTAACCTCTATTGTGACAATCTTTCTGCTATTAAACTTGCAGAAAATCCAGTGCACCATGAACGCACCAAGCACATAGAGATCGACTGTCACATAATTAGGGAGAAGGTTCACAATGGAACAATCACCTTGTTGCCAGTTTTCAGTTTGAACCAACTTGTCGATTGTTTTACCAAGGCTTTGCCCTTAACAACCTTTCAAAATTCTATACTCAAGTTGGGCATTCAGAATTTGTATGCTCCAACTTGAGGGGGTATTAGGAGTTGGTTATTTGTTAGTTAGAAAGGTTGGTTAGTAAGTTAAATGACAGGTCAGCATGTTTTTTTTATTTTTACTTATTATATATATGTATAGTCTTTTGACTATTATTTGACACAATTTAATAATATCGATTTACCTTTTCTTCTCTCTCTACTCTCCCGATCTTTTCCCCCTTTCTAAACCCTAACTCAAGAATCCTATCAAATCTATCAGAAGAAATCTTAATATCCACCTCATAAGATTAGCATTTCCCCCAACTATTACAAAGTTGAACATGGTTTGCCTAGCGAAAACCAACACAAACACCTTAAGGAGTTCCACATGGTTTGCTCTTCTACGAAACCACAGGGAGTATCTGAGGATCAAATTAAACTTCGTGCCTTTCCCTTTTCTTTATCTGATATTGCTAAGGATTGACTTTATGATTTACCTTCTAACTCAGTTACAACCTGGACTGAAATGGCTCGCTTGTTTCTTGACAAGTTCTTCCCAGCCGCTAAAGCAAGCGAATTGAGGTGAAATATTCTAAGTATCCGATAAAAGGATACTGAAACACTTTATGAATATTGGGAGCACTTCAAGAAACTTATGCGCTAATTACCCACAACATGGTTTGTTAGATCAAACACTTATTCAATATTTTTATGAAGGACTAACCCCTACAGATATGAAAGTAGTTGATGCTGCTAGTGGAGGAGCCCTAGTCAATATGACTCTGACGACTGCAAGGACATTGATTTTGACCATGGCAACCAACTCACAATGCTTCTACCAATCGAGTGAACCATCTCGAAGAGTTAGTGAGGTAGGTATCGTTTCATTAGAAAGCAAGATTGATAAATTAGCTGACATTATTCAAACTTTGGTTGCAGATAGGAAGATTGTTTCTAGGCTTTGTGGGATATGCACAAGCCCCAAACACCCGATGGATTGTTGCCCTATGATCCAAGAAAAAGATACCGAACAAGTGAAAGTGATGGGGAATTTTCCGGGATCCTATCAAAAGCAGTACTACCCTAATGCCAATCAAGGGTGGAGAGACCAAGGCATTGTGTAAAACCAAAGTGTAACCCCCTCGCCCCGGTCTGGTCGGCTGACCGGTTCGAGTAGGCTACACGGGGAAAACTGATGCGAAACCCGTTAAGGATTCCACCTCGGTTAGCAACCCTAAAATTTTCTTTTAATTTAATCTTCTCTAAAGGCACATTTAAATCCTATGTGATTACCACAACGGAATACAATACGGGATAAAAGCAACCAAGCCCAAACAACATGCTAAACAGCCCATTTTTAAGTTATTAAGCAGGCCGTTTCGAAACACCCTTGAGGTGTACGAAACACCTTGACTTGGTCAACAGCCCCAAGTCCACACGAGAAGGCCGTATCGGAACGGAGGTCAATCGTTCCGAAACACCCCTAACGGTCAACTTCTCGTGGTCAACGACATATTGACCGTTTCGAAACACCTGGACCCGTTTCGAAACCCCAAAATATCGGTAATTTCTCAGATTTCCAGTAGCAAATCTGTACCGAAACAGACCCTAGGCGTATCGAAATGCCTGGCCTGAAACAAGAGGCCGTATCAAAATGAGACCAACCGTTTCGATATACGGGTTGCGAAAAGACAAATTTTTGCTGGTTTAAGACACTAGGCAGTCCCAAAACTCCACCAAAACACTCAAGACTCAACATACAATCCATCTAGATGAAAGGCACCCTAAAAACACATGCTTAGCACACGATAAACATGTAAAGCCAAACATCAACAAATCAATATGCATAACAAGGATTCTTGCATCACATTCAAATATCATTCAAGGCATACTTAAACATTAATAGCCCATAAAGCACATGTCTCCACACATAGAGTTTACATGCAACTACGACACATGCACTCAACCCAAAAGCATAGCATCTCAATACAAACATTTGACCAACACATAACATGGTTTACATATCCAAGTAAGGCATAAACATCAACAATATCCATGAGTCATACAATGCTCATACAAAACACATAGTAGCCCCATTACTAAACTACCACATTAATTACTAAATCATACTTGAGCAACTACAAACTTGGAAAGCCCCTTCGCCTTGCTCCTTGCTAACACCACGCTAATGATCTGCATTGTTGAAAATGAGAGCGTAAGCTAGAAGCTTAGTGAGGATGCTCTAAAATCAAAAACAACAACAATGCAGGGTACAAGCATGCAATCCTCAACATCACACACAACATACATAGGCATCAACATAGCAACCTATCTAGTGTCTCAAGAGTTATAAATATGGCATCTTACATCATATTAAGCTCAACAATATAAATCAATTATCTCAACATCATAATCATAAGAGCAATTACATTGGCCACTATTAGTTTACTCGGATGTGCGGATTTACTCTCAACAACAACATTACCTCAGTGGGATTACACTCATCACCGGACCTTGCATGGGTGGGATTCCACTCATCATCGCATGCCTTACGGATGAGATTCCACTCATCATCACGTATAATATAAATAAATTTCTGGTGGAATATTACATCACTGTACTCCTCCTTGATGACTCAACGCCATCAAGGCCACGCGCGTTTTGACCAAGCAAGCAAGTCAAGCCTCTTCGATTCACGGATTCGGTCCCGATCCTTCTCCGATGTTTCCTCTTGCTTCTAACCAATCAAAACACAATTATTACTCACCAATTCAATGCTAAATTCAGTTACAAACTCCAACCCATAAACACAAGCCAAACTTCACCATTTTCAAACTCAACTAATCACAAAACTTCCATTTTCGTGCTCCCTAAATACCCAGCTGAAAACTATGATTTCTAACACCCAAATGACATCTAAAAGGTCCCAAATCACTTCCCTAATGACCCTATACCATCAGCCCTTCAACCCAACACAAAAACAACTCAAAAACTCAACTTTTGACACTTTAAAAATTGCCCCAAAGACCCACTTCGGGATTTCTCTCAAATCCATCCATTTTGAGGTATTAAGTGTATTTAGGTGAGATTAACCCAAAACCCAACTCAACAAATCAACCAAAATTGAAAACCCCATTAAAAATTCAAACTTTCATCAAACTTGAAAAATGCAAATGTGGTTAGTTTTGAAATCTAAGACAAGGTAAATGATGGGGATGATGAGGAGAGTTGAGAAATGATATTACCTTTAAAATGCCCTTGAATAGATGAAGAAATCAAATGGAATAGTGTTTTAGAGGTTTAGGGAGGGTTTGGTTTGATTTTCACGTTGGAAGCAAATGAGGGAGAAGACAACTTTATTTTTTTTCTTTCTTTTTGATTCAAAAAGGTGGTCTTTCCACTTTTCCCTTTAATTACAAAAATGCCACTCCTTTTATTTTAAATCTCAATTAAATCAAAACTAAGGTCAATTTAATTAAAATCGATTTTAACGACTCGAACCAACTCACGCGTCTAACTCCTAACCCCAAAACACGGGTGTTACAACTCTCTCCCACTTAAGGAATTTTGTCCCCGAAATTACCTGACTGAAAGAGATAAGAAAATTGCCTTTCCATATCCGCCTTCCTCTCCCAAGTGGCCTCGTCCACCCCTCGACGTTGCCACCGCACTTTCACTAACTCAATCGATCTACCCCGCAACACCTTACTGTCAGAAGCTAGGATCTCAACTGGTTCTTCCTCAGAAGTCAAATTCGGATTCAATTCAATCTCTTCTACCGGCATAACATGCGATGGATCTGACCTATACTTACGGAGTATCGAAACATGAAACACATCGTGTATCTTCTCTAGCTCGGATGGAAAATGCAACTGATAGGCAACTGGGCCAACCCTCTTCACAATCTCATACGGTCCTATGTACCTCGGACTCAACTTCCCTTTTCGGCCAAATCTCATTACTTTCTTCCACAGAGACACTTTCAAGAACACTTTCTCACCCACTGAGAACTCAACTTTCTTCCTCTTCAAGTCGGCATAGGACTTCTGCCTATCTGAAGCTGCCTTTAAACGATCGCAAATCAATTTCACCTTGTCAGTTGTCCCCTTGAGCAAATCCGGCATATGTAACAACTTCTGTCCCACTTCGGCTCAACAAACTGGAGTTCTACACTTCCTACCATACAAGGCCTCATACGGAGCTATCTGAATGCTCGACTGAAAACTATTATTATAAGCAAACTCGACTAGAGGCAAATGCTTCTCCCACGTACCCTGAAAATCAATGATGCAACAACGCAACATATCCTCTAATATCTGTATAACTCTCTCTGATTGACCATCTGACTGAGGATGATAAGACGTGCTGAAATTCAAACGGGTACCCAAAGCTGTATGCAGACACTCCCAAAATTGAGCTGTAAATCTCGGATCTCTATCGGACACAATAGACTTCGGCACACCATGCAGTCTAACAATCTCACCAATGTACAGATCGACCAATCTATCTAATGTATAAGTGGTATTGAGTGCTAAGATGTAACCCCCTTAGCCCGGCCTAGACGCTAGACCCGAACTACGAAGATCACACGGGGAAAACCAAAGTCAACCCGAAAGTCAACCTTGATTAACGACCTTTTTTTCTTTTTAAACTTCTCTAGATGCGCATTAAACCTATGTGAAAGCCCAAGAACCTTGGAAGAGAAAAGCACAGCGATCGGAAACGTTTAAGGACTCAATTGCAAGAAATACACCTTTAGGGACCAAAATGTAAATTTTGGAAAATAAAAGGACTTTCAAGATTTTAGTTTTACCAAACATCAATTAAACATATTACAAGCCTCTCTGCCAAATTTCAGCTTAAAAAGACATCTCAAGCTCAAGCAATTGCAATTACAACTTTCAGGACTAAAATGTAAAGCATGCAGAATCTGTGTCCAACGGTCACCCGTTTCGAAACACTGACACCCGTTTAGAAACACCCGTGTCGTACGCCCGTATCGAAACGATGTTGACCGTTTCGATACGCGGGTATGTTCCGAAACCAGTTCCGAAACATGCATTTCTAGTAGCCAAAGTGTTTCGAAACACTTCTAGCCGTTCCGAAACGCCCAAGCCATTTCAAGCACCCGTTTCGAAACAGCCAAGGGTGTTTCGATACACCCTGCCCAGAAACAGCAGAAAATTCTGTTTTTTCACTTCAAAACACCATCAAACAAAATTGAAACCATTCCATAACATATCATCAACACGATAAGCATTATAAGTATCAAATTACATCAAAGACTAGATACATTACAAATATTAAGCACACCTACTCATTCATCACATCCAACACATGATCTTGCTTTTAATCAAAGAGCATAGCATATCAACTTATGAAGAAGAAGATTCAAATATGGCAAAGCGATCAACAACAAGGTTCAAACCATAAACCGAACATGGTCAACATACACAATCTCATTGCACAACAACATAAAAGACTCTCCCCCATTGCCTTTATTATCTATAGCTATAAACCAAGACATACTTCTCAAGTGGAGCTCTTCTTGAATCCCTTGCTTCTTCCTATCCCAACTTCAAATATTTGCATTGATGGACAAAAAGGAGCGTAAGCACATAATGCTTAGTGAGGAATGCTTAAAACCAAAACACCATCAATGCAGCGAAACATAAAACCTTCTTTAAATGTAGATACAATTCAATAAACCAAAACATTGTTTGAAAACCTCCTTTGAAACAACATTGCTTAAAACCATGCATTGCTCAACATGAAAACCAACCTTTAACTTTGAAATGCTAAACAACTCACCCCAAACCACACTCTTGCAAACACTATCATTTAAACCTTCCCATGCATGAGCACTTCATGCAAAGTTTAACTCAATTTCCTTGGAAATCACTTCCACTTCACACCATACTTTTCTCATGCTTGATGATCATTTCAAAGCAAATTGCCTTTTGAAAACCAATTGTTCCTTCTATCTATCTCATGCATTCAACAAGTGCAAAACACATGAACTACAAAAGCAACATTTGTATTACGTGCCTTTTTAAACAAGCCTTCACAAGACTTCAATGCACTTATGAGATTCTATGCACATGCATTCTTGTATCATTTACAATATTTCCCATGCAACCTTGCATCATTTTCAAGCATCTCTCGCTTCATTACATTCAAAGACATTATATTGGCTTTCGAGTGATAGTTCACACACCATTTCAACACAAGACACAATCGGATACGTGGATTACAAGCGTTGTCCCACACGCTTCATACACACTACCGGCTTTACAAGGTGGAGTTTATCGGTACAATCACAACCCCTCAACGTCACTCATCGGTAGTTGTATAACCCACTAGCGAGAGCCGAGACACAACACAAGGCTTACACATGGGAGCTACCTCAACCATTGTAATCACCTTAACCAAGCTCACACATGGGAGCAATCCTCTACCATTGTGATGCTTAACCAAGTCCACCCACGAGAGCCATCCTCCATCGTGGTGACACCAATTTCCTCAATCACTAGGGTACTTGGATGGAGTTTACGGTACAATCACAACCCCTCAACATCCAAGGCGACTTTACTTACGGTGCACCCAATCCTATAGCCGACTAACTATATCCGATTCAAGTACTTTAAACCCATTTCATCACTAGCCAATATACATCAAATACCATCATTAATTCATTGTTTTAAAGCATTAATCAAAGCCACTTATCATCATGCGTTTCCATGCATCATAACCTTATTAACAACATGTCAAACCAAGGATCTCTTACCTTGAGTATTCTTCAATACATGGCTTTCAAAACCAGCATTAATCATGATAAAATATGCTTTCATAATAGTAATTAAACATGCATTTCATAACCAATGCATCAAACCACAACATAGCACATCCAAAGGAGTTTTTCCGAAAACTTACTCTTGAGCTTAGCTAAGTTGTTTAGACTTAAACTAAGCTCCCAAAACCTCCAAATAATCGTTTCAAAGCTGGAAAACCATCTCCACTCACCGATACACAAAACTATGCTAGCCGACAAGCCTTCCAAACATCCGAAACTTCCAACGCCACCTCTATTGCTTCCGGATCATTCTCCCCTATTTTAAACACATAACAACAGAGGATTAATGCATCACCATGCATTAAAATCACCAGCAACACAACCCAACTCGCTGCTCTACCCAAGAACCTCATTTCGGCTACCAAAAACAACCGAAATCACCTCCAAACTCTCCCAAAACAAATCCCAGCCAAGATCTATCAATTCTAACCTTTTATAAACATCAATTAACATCAAAAAGCAACATAAACATGACCTTATACCTCCAGTAACAACATATCACCAAAACCACCCCAAAAACCACCATTCTATCAAGCAAAACTTAGGAAAACAAACCTATTCGGGATTTGATTGATAAAACATCATTTGTAACATCAATTAACATCCAAAATACATTAGAAAACAACCTCAAAACAGAGCCTAACCAAGATCCACGAAAATCCTCAAGATCTCTTCCAAAATCTTGAGTTTTAAGCCAAAATCTTGTTTCCAACATTAAAACCATTCACAAAACTTTAATAAAGGATTGTCAACTTGGGAATTTCAGTAAAGAACTGAGTATTTAGAGGAGAAGAACAAGCTTACCTCTAAATGATGATTTCTCCTTGATTTGGGCAAGTTTCCATGAAAATTCAATGTAGAAATCAAGTGGATTTGATGAGGAATTGATTGAGAATCAAAGAGGAATTGAAATCTCATCAAATAAAGTGTAAAATCAAAGTAAATTTTCTGGAGAAAAATGTTTTTGGTTGAAAGTAATTTGAGAGAAAATGAAGAGAGGGAAATTTTGTGAAAAGTAGTTATGAATAGTCAAAGTTATTTTCTCATTTAATTAAACCTCATTTCCTTTAATTAAAAAATTAATAAAATTACCCAAATTAAGGTAAAATCTGGAGAAAAACATTTTGGGTAAATTAGCTCCTTAAAGATTCAAAGTATCAATCCTTTACAAAACAGTCACTATTTCACTTTTGCAAAAACTGTGATTTGGTCACTACACCGAAATGTAATATTTCCAAACTTCATTTTGTAAAATTGATTTCACCATTCTCTTTTATATAATAAATGAGGATTTTTAGATATTTTTATATATTTTTAAAGTATCCCGAACTAGGTGTTCCCTAAAACTCCCTTTTAGATTCGAACCAATTTCCAGACCTATCCGGTTCAGACCCTAAACTTCTAAGCCCAAATTTGGGGTGTTACATAAGAAGTGAGCACACTTCTTGAAACGGTCCACTATTACCCAAACTGAGTTCTTCTTCGTAGGAGTCAAAGGCAAACCCGAAACAAAATCCATGATAATGTTCTCCCATTTCCATTCCAGAATTCTCAATGGTTGAAACAAACCTGAGGGAACCTGATGTTCCGCCTTCACTCTCTGACACACCATACACTTACTCACGAAGTCGGCTACATCTCTCTTCAAACCAACCCAAAAGTACTCATTCTTCAAATCGTGATACATCTTCATACTTCTAGGATGCATAGCAAACGGACTACTGTGTGCTTCAGTCAAGATCGTACGTCTCAAGTCATTGTCTTCTGGCACAACTATCCTATTTTTGAAACACAAGACTCCATCGGCACTGAAACTGTAGTCTGAAGGTCTACCCTCGGCTACATCTTGCACGTGAGGTGCCAAAGATCTATCTAAGAGCTGTTTCTCTCTAATCAACTGACCTAGAGCAGGTCTAACCTGAAGCTCGGCTACCAAACCACCATCTCCGGACAAGCTCAATCTAGCAAACATGGCTCTCAAATATATAGCTACCTTTCTACTCAAAGCATCGGCTACTACATTGGCCTTACCCGGATGGTACTCAATCGTAAGATCATAGTCCTTTAGCAACTCTAACCACCTCGTTGTCTAAGATTCAAATCTCGCTGAGTCATGATGTACTTCAAACTCTTGTGATCTGTGTACATTGTGCATCTCTCATGGTACAAATAATGTCTCCAAATCTTCAGAGCAAACACAACTGCAGCTAACTCTATATCATGGGTCGGATAGTTGCGCTCGTGAGTCTTCAATTGTCTTGAGGCATAAGCCACTACTCTCTTGTCTTGCATGAGAACACAACCTAGGCCTACATAGGAAGCATCACTGTAAACTACATTGTCTTTCCCAGACTCTGGCTGAATCAAGATCGGTGCTTGGGTCAAAGCTTCTTTCAATTTCTCAAAGGCTCTTTGTCTTGCATCTGTCCACTCAAACTGAACACTCTTTTGAAGCAACTGTGTCAAAGGAGCGGCTAACTTCGAGAAACCTTCTACGAATCTTCTATAGTATCCAGCTAAGCCTAGAAAGCTATGTACCTCTACTACAGACTTCGGTTGCTTCCATTCAACAATGGCCTCTATTTTCTTCGGATCAACTCTAATCCCATCGACAGACACTAAATGCCCTAGGAAGACTACCTCTCGGATCCAGAACTCACACTTGCTCAACTTCGCATACAACTGATTATCTAGCAAAGTCTTCAAAACTAACCTCAAGTTTCGATCATGGTCTTCTTCGGTTCGCGAATACACCAAGATATCATCTATAAAAACAACTACAAACTGGTCTAGGTAGTGATGAAAATCCAATTCATCATATCCATGAAAGCAGCCGGTGCGTTAGTCAACCCAAAAGGCATGACTAAGAACTCATAGTGACCATATCTAGTCCTAAAGGCCGTCTTCGGTACATCAACCTCTCTTACCTTTAGCTGGTAGTAACCTAATCTCAAGTCAATCTTCAAAAAGACTGATGCCCCTCTCAACTGGTCAAACAAATCATCAATTCTAGGCAATGGATACTTGTTCTTCACCGTTAACTGATTCAACTGTCTGTAGTCTATACACATTCTCACTCAATATATAAGAATGTGTAGAGTCGGAGTCAATCAAAGAAAGCAAACCCAAAGACTGTATCGAGAAGTTACCTGCGATCACATTTGTGTCATGCTGATCCCAACGCTGAGCGTAAACTCTGGCCTGACCTCCGCCCTCTGGCTGGACTGCAACTACATGTGCTATGTTCCTCTGGCCATCATTTCTCGGCTGGAAGTTACCTCTACCGCGCCCGGGGCCTCTCTGAAAGTCATTGGCTCTAGCAGGAGCCTGAGCTGGTGCCTGCCCCACCTGATGTGGACAGTCACGCCTAATATGATCCCTAGCTCCACAACTCCAACACAAGTGGAAATTCCCCCAACACTCACTGGTGCGGTTCTTCCCGCAAGTAGCACACATGGGCAACTTCCCACCAGCCCTCTGGCCCTGTTGGCCCCTACCGTGGTTACCTCCACCACGTCTATGGTCATAGTGATGTCGGTTGTCCCGATACCTCTTGGCATCCCCTCTATCAAAGTCACTAGACCTCTTACCAAAACTAGAACCACCAGATCGTTTGGTCAAGCCCAAACTGTGCTCCAAGTCCTTGGCCCTCGCGACCAAGACATCAAAATCAGTGTAGTCCGAAGCTAGAGTGTACCTCTTGATTTCTTCATTCAACCCATAACGGAAACGGTTACAACGTTCCACTTCAGCAGGAACAAGCTCAGATGCATACTGACTCAGCCTAACAAATCGAATCTCATAGTCTGTCATAGTCATACTCCCCTGAAGCAAAGCCATAAATTCCCTCTTCTTCTCATCGAGATATCGAGGACCCAGATACTTCTTACGGAATGCTGACTCAAAGAACTCTCAAGTGATCTCGGCCTCCTATATACCTGTAGTGATGGTGACCCACCAAGTGTAGGCATCACCCTAAAGCAAGGACTCAACATACCCAAGCTTGTGCCTCCCAGTACATCCCATCTGTGACAAGATACAGACGGTCTTCTCCAACCACATCTCTGACCTCTCCGGTGTTGACCCTCTAAACTCTTCACCTCCCAAACTGCGGAGTCTCTCTAATGGCAAACCAGTACCCTCTCCCTGGGGTAGTGCCACTGCCTGACCCCCAACCACTGCAGCCTGGAAAGCCCCAGCTATCGCCTGAACTAAGGGAGCTAAATCAATTCCTGTCGGTCCTTGGCCTACTTGAGGTCCAAGACCCTCGGCTCCCACCTCACCCCCTCTTGTTGAGGAGGAGGTGGAGGAGGTTGAGGAGCCTGCGCCCCATCAATCTGCTCAATTCCTGAAGCTTGTGCCTGTGGTTCCGGCTGAACCATCCTAGGCCTCCCACGTGGTCTCATGATACAGCTAGCAAGATAATAACTACAACAACAAACAAATAACGATTAAGTTAGCAAAGGAAAGGGTCCAACTGTGCTCAAGTACTTACCTTTACAAAACCTTTTTAAATTAAGTAATAGTAGCAATGAGCACTCGACACTACACCAAACGCAATAATTCATGCTTCCAATCATCATATGAGCGACCAAACAACAAGAATTCATGGCAAAGCACATACCAAGACATACCAATTACTTAACACATTAAACTTACCTCACTTACCTGCCCGAGGTCTCGATAACCTCAGGCTCTGATACCAACAAATGTAAGCCCCTCGCCCCGGTCTGGTCGGCTGACCGGTTTGAGTAGGCTACACGAGGAAAACCGATGCGAAACCCGTTAAGGATTCCACCTCGGTTAGCAACCCTAAAATTTTCTTTTAATTTAATCTTCTCTAAAGGCACATTTAAATCCTATGTGATTACGACAGCGGAATACAATACAGGATAAAAGCAACCAAGCCCAAACAACATGCTAAACAGCCCATTTTTAAGTTATTAAGCAGGCCGTTTCGAAACACCCTTGAGGTGTATCGAAACACCTTGACTTGGTCAACAGCCCCAAGTCCACACGAGAAGGTCGTATCGGAACGGAGGTCAACCGTTCCGAAACACCCCCAACGGTCAACTTCTCGTGGTCAACGACATATTGACCGTTCCGAAACACCTGGACCCGTTTCGAAACCCCAAAATATCGGCAATTTCTCATATTTCCAGTAGCAAATCTATACCGAAACGGACCCTAGGCGTATCGAAACGCCTGGCCTGAAACAAGAGGCCGTATCGAAACGAGACCAACCGTTTCGATACACGGGCTGCGAAAAGACAGATTGTTGCTGGTTTAAGACACTAGGCAGCCCCAAAACTCCACCAAAACACTCAAGACTCAACATACAATCCATCTAGATGAAAGGCACCCTAAAAACACATGCTTAGCACACGATAAACATGTAAAGCCAAACATCAACAAATCAATATGCA
Source organism: Hibiscus tridactylites (assembly GCA_958450335.1). Taxonomy (NCBI): domain Eukaryota; kingdom Viridiplantae; phylum Streptophyta; class Magnoliopsida; order Malvales; family Malvaceae; genus Hibiscus; species Hibiscus tridactylites. Next base: position 94,145,558 of record OY288268.1, read on the forward strand.
TAACTAGGATTCTTGCATCACATTCAAATATCATTCAAGGCATACTTAAACATTAATAGCCCATAAGGCACATGTCTCCACACATAGAGTTTACATGCAACTACGACACATGCACTCAACCCAAAAGCATAGCATCTCAATACAAACATTTGACCAACACATAACATGGTTTACATATCCAAGTAAGGCATAAACATCAACAACATCCATGAGTCATACAATGCTCATACAAAACACATAGTAGCCCCATTGCTAAACTACAACATTAATTACTAAATCATACTTGAGCAACTACAAACTTGGAAAGCTCCTTCGACTTGCTCCTTGCTAACACCACGCTAATGATCTGCATTGTTGAAAATGAGAGCGTAAGCTAGAAGCTTAGCGAGGATGCTCTAAAATCAAAAACAACAACAATGCAGGGTTCAAGCATGCAATCCTTAACATCACACACAACATACATAGGCATCAACATAGCAACCTATCTAGTGTCTCAAGAGTCATAAATATGGCATCTTACATCATATTAAGCTCAACAATATAAATCAATTATTTCAACATCATAATCATAAGAGCAACTACATTGGCCACTATTAGTTTACTCGGATGTGCGGATTTACTCTCAACAACAACGTTACCTCGGTGGGATTACACTCATCACCGGACCTTGCATGGGTGGGATTCAACTCATCACCACATGCTCTACGGATGGGATTCCACTCATCATCACGTATAATATAAATAAATTTCCGGTGGAATATTACATCACCGTACTCCTCCTTGATGACTCAACGCCATCAAGACCATGCGCGTTTTGACTCAATCGTGTGCACACTAATCATAATGATCGATCATTTACACCCGGTAAGTTAATTAGTGCCAATTTCTTTGAACCACATCACACATCCATCAATTATAGCACATATTCATCATCACACATATCAAGGTATACACATATGAATCAATTCATATCTCACAAGATCAAAATAGGCAATGGCATATAAAGCATCATTAACAATCAAGGAGTTAAACTACCAATTTAACTTCCGCCTCGGAATGGCCTACCAAGCTCATTACAACACTTCCACTACACACACTTGAACCAACTTTAAAACAATTTAAAGTTTTACTCACTACCCTTCCTTAGCAAACCAAGGAAGCAAGTCAAGCCTCTTCGATTCCCGGATTCGGTCCCGATCCTTCTCCGATGTTTCCTATTGCTTCTAACCAATCAAAACACAATCATTACTCACCAATTCAATGCTAAATTCAGTCACAAACTCCAACCAATAAACACAAGCCAAACTTCACCATTTTCAAACTCAACTAATCACAAAACTTCCATTTTCGTGCTTCCTAAATACCCAGCTGAAAACTATGATTTCTAACACCCCAAATGACATCTAAAAGGTCCCAAATCACTTCCCTAATGACCCTATACCATCATCCCTTCAACCCAACACAAAAACAACTCAAAACTCAACTTTTGACACTTTAAAAATTGCCCCAAAGACCCACTTCGGGATTTCTCCCAAATCCATCCATTTTCAGGTATTAAGTGTATTTAGGTGAGATTAACCCAAAACCCAACTCAACAAATCAACCAAAATTGAAAAACTCATTAAAAATTCAAACTTTCATCAAACTTGAAAAATGCAAATGTGGGTAGTTTTGAAATCTAAGACAAGAAAAATGATGGGGATGATGAGGAGAGTTGAGAAATGAGATTACCTTTGAAAATGCCCTTGAATAGATGAAGAAATCAAATGGAATAGTGTTTTAGAGGTTTAGTGAGGGTTTGGTTTGATTTTCACGTTGGAAGCAAATGAGGGAGAAGACAACTTTATTTTTTTTTGGGTAAACTACTGCATGGGTCACTTTCGTTTCTCGTTTGTACAGATTTAGTCACCACTTTTGAAAAGTGCCAATAAGTGGTCATCTACGATTTCGATGTGTAAAGACTTGGTCACTCCGACGTTATAGTCCATTAGTCCCCTAACGGATTGAGAATTAATTAACGAAAAAATAAGGGTAAATTACTGCAATAGCCATTAAAATTTATCTCATGTACATTTTTTCTCCTAAATTAAAAAAAGTAAACATTATAGTCACTAATAAAAATGTTTCTTTATAATTTCACCCTTAAATTTTTAAAAATTCATTTTTCAATCCTAAAACTTTACAATCAATTAGTACAATAATATTATAAATGCTTAGATGAAAAATAGGTGCCCAAAGTATACCCTTTGAAACTTAGGTGCCCAAATTGCTCTTATTTAATAACTCAAACTTAAAAATTTAGTCCACTAACTACTAAAAAATTCGAGTTATTGGAATTTCTATTTTATAATTCAAACTTTATTTTGAATTTTTGAGTCGAGTTTATGAAATTATGAGTCGAGTATTTTCACATCAAACCAAAAAAATTAATTTTTTCGAGTCAAGTCGAGTTATTGGAATTTCTATTTTATAATTCAAACTTTATTTTGAATTTTTGAGTCGAGTTTATAAAATTATGAGTCAAGTATTTTCACATCAAACCTAAAAATTTAATTTTTTCGAATCAAGTCGAGTGTTGCACTTCCCTACATATAATTTTTAATTTTAATCTGTGTTTGTCAACGGGCAGGTTCAGGCGAAGCTCCGACGAAGCCTTAAACGACAGCGAACCGACAATTGACGGTATGGGCTTTGTTCGCCTCGACACGAGGAACTCAATAACAGTGACGGCGCGGCGAGCGGACATTTGCGGTGGCCAGAATCGCAAAAAAACAGAGGGGACAGACGAACCTTTGTCACAGCTTTCGTGGCAACCGGCGGTGAACTACCGCGAGTGGCGGCTGGGGTTTTGTTCGGGAGACGATGGCGGATAAGGAGGTGATGACGGTGTACATCACCGTCGAGCGGTGGCCGAGATCAACGTGAAAACACAAGCAATGGTGGGTTTCTTCTTTAAGCTTCAAACTGCTCGCCATGGCTGACGACGGTGACTTACCGCGAGTGGTCACCGTGGTTGCGATCAGGGGGAGTGGGCAGACACCGTGGCGGCAGCGGTGAAGGCCACGGCCGGGCGGTGTGGCAGATCGGAGCGGGGAAGGTGAGGGGTCGAGAGAAAAAATGGAAGGGTCTGGATATTTTGGGGTGTTAATTATCCCATGTGGGTTTTTGGTTCAGACATTTATTAAATTTCGATTTAAACAAAACAATTAGTTGGGACAAACACGGATTAAAATTAAAAATTATATGTAGGGAAGTGCAACACTCGACTTGATTCGAAAAAATTAAATTTTTAGGTTTGTTGTGAAAATATTAGACTCATAATTTCATAAACTCGACTCAAAAATTCAAAATAAAGTTTGAATTGTAAAGTTTTAGGATTGAAAAATGAATTTTTAAAAATTTAAGGGTGAAATTATAAAGAAACATTTTTATTAGTGACTATAATGTTTACTTTTTTAAATTGAGGAGAAAAAATGTACATGAGATAAATTTTAATGGCTATTGCAGTAATTTACCCTTATTTTTTCATTAATTAATTCTCAATCCGTTAGGGGACTAACGGACTATAACGTCGGAGTGACCAAGTCTTTACACATCGAAAACGTAGATGACCACTTATTGGCACTTTTCAAAAGTGGTGACTAAATCTGTACAAACGAGAAACGAAAGTGACCCCTGCAGTAGTTTACCCATTTTTTTTCTTTCTTTTTGATTCAAAAAGGTGGTCTTCCACTTTTCCCTTTAATTACAAAAATGTCACTCCTTTTATTTTAAATCTCAATTAAATCAAAACTAAGGTCAATTTAATTAAAATCGATTTTAACGACTCGAACCAACTCACGCGTCTAACTCCTAACCCCAAAACACGGGTGTTACACAAAGACAACAATACTAGCCAAGGCAGCCTAACCAACAATTCCAACAAAAATCAAACCTAGAGTCCATTGTAGAACGATTGACCATATCCCAGGAAAAATTCCAAAACCGTGCAGAAACCCATTTTCAAGAATTAGATAAGCAAATGAGTCATCTGGCCCAAATAATAGGAAGAATAGAGTCACAATGGAAGTTACCTTCTCAAACAGAGTCAAACCTTAGAGAAAATGTAAGTGTCATCACACTCCGTAGTGGGACCATTATAGCTCCAAAAGAACCATCAAAAAACAAGAGTCTCACTCCTGCCATAGAAGAAGGTAACGAAAACCAAGATAACCCTTTACCACCATCCCCTCATTCGTCTCCATCTCTTGTAGTCGCGCCTCCTTTCCCATCACGCTTAGTAAAACGCGACAAAAAGGCCAAAGAGAGGGAAATTGATGTGTTTAAAAAAGTCCACGTGAACATTCCCCTTTTAGAAGTCATTCACCAAGGTACGCTCGTTTCCTCAAAGAGCTTTACACAACCAAGCGAAAACTCACCGGGCACGAAAAGGTAAATTTGGGAGAGCATGTTTCTGCAGTTTTTCAACATAAGTTACCACCCAAAATGAAAGATATATACCCTGTCAAATCGGTAATATATCTATTAAACGTGTAATGTGGGATCTTGGAGCTTCTATAAATGTAATGCCTCTTTCTGTTTATAAAAAAATTACTAACGATCCTTGGAAGGAAACGAGGGTAACAATCCAATTGGTTGATCGCTCAATTATCTATCCAGAGGGAATGGTTGAAAACGTGTTAGTGAAAGTCGATGATTTAATTTTTCCAGTGGATTTCTATGTCATCAACATGGTAAATGACCAAACCAATTATTCCTCCGACATTCTTCTTGGTCGTCCCTTTCTTAGTACGAAAAATACTAAGATTGATGTGAGAAGCGGTATGTTAACAATGAAATTTGATGGTGATGTCATAGAATTTGATGTTTACAAGGCGATGGAACATCCAGATACTATGGAAAACATTAGCTTTGTTGGTGTTTATGAACCTTTAGTTGATGATTTTGTGGAAACTAATTTATCTAATAATTCGTGCAGGAAATTGGAAGAGCGCGATGAAAAAATTAAGGAGTTGGGAAACATTTCATTTGTTAATCCTAATCTACATTTAACTCCCTCAAAAATTAAAAATTCCCTTCCATTTTGCATACACCGGATATAGAGTTAAAATTACCGCCGAATAAATTGAAGAGTAAAAAAGAAATTTTTTCAAGGAAAATGAAGAAATGTCACTGTCATAGAATTTCTCATAGGGAAATTCTTAGTTGGATTAAGCGCATAAATTGGAGGGAGTATTTGTCGCAGTTTCTATAGTCTGAGCGACACAGGTCGTCGAGCTAGCGATGATAAGCAAGCACTGGATGGGAGGCAACCCATTTTCTTTATTTATTTCTTGATTTTAATTTTTCAGTTTCGAATTTATTCTTATTTCCTTCATTTTATTTTAATTTTATTTTATCTGATCTTTATTTTATTTTATTCACAAATAATACATGTTGATCGAATAAAATTCGTCATCTCACCCTTCTTTCTTCACGCACGCAAAGCCCCCAACCTTCGAACCAGACATTTCTTGGCTAACCTCCTACCACATCAGCAACCGTCCGAGTCCCGACCACGTGCAATTGATCAGGGGAGTCTCTCATTTCCTCTCTTTTACTCTAGTTATCATTTTGGTACAAAATGCATCAAGTGTGGGGAGGGAGATATGCTTGTAAAATTCTCTTTTTGCTTATCCGTTTGGTTGCTCTCTTGTTCTCTTGATTTTATTTAATTTAAGTTACTTGTTTAATCCTTAGTTTGACCTTGTCTCATTGTTTCTGTATTATTTTGTATCTATCTTGTTAGAAATTTTAGGTTGCATGGTAGATTTTGGCATGATAGTTTTTCCAGAAAATCCTTTTTATGACATTCCTTACTCTATTAATTGACATGATGCTTACCTAGGTACACAAGACAATTTGTGTGAGTTTTTGAGCCTAATGAGCATGCATTATTTTTGCTTTTTGTTTCTTTGAGTGTGCCTAGCTAATTAGTTGCATTCTAGAACTTGTGGTTTAAATTCTTTTCGAGATTACATTATTTGAGTATGATTCTTAAATGTGATTGAGGCACTAGGTTTTAACCCTTTCTCTTCCCAAACAAATTACCTACCCTTTAATTATTTTCCCTTAGTGAAACAATTTTAAGCCTTGCCTTTTTCTTGAAATTCACTATATTTTAGCCTAATCAGTTTTTTTATTATTTCTATTATTTTTGTTCCCTTTTCAAGACAAAATCGTCTTCAACAAAAAAAAGATTTGAATCAAGCAGTCCAGCAGAGCAGAAAATACACTGTGAAGGAAAAAAACTGTGCAGAAACTATTTCGAATATACAGTGCAAAAAATTATTCGAATCTACAGTAAAAAGAGCAGAAAAAAGCAGTGTAGTTCAAAAAAATCTACAGAACAGTTTTGATTCGAATGAAAAAAAAAATAGTTTCGAATAAATTGTTGGGATGATTTTTGTCTTGAATTTTAACCCCTGTTTTTCGGCCTTTATCCTACCCGAACCTTAGCCCCGTTACAACCCTTTTAATACCTCTTGATTTTTGCATCACATTCATACTTAATAGTGGAAATTAGATTTAACCACAAGCCTATGGTAATGCTCTAATTAGTTTTGGCTCGAGTGATTTTCTCTACCCTTAAACACTTTGAGTGACATGAGCAATTCCTTGTGAGGGTACTTGGTTTGCATCATTGTTGTTAGCATGGTATTGGAATATCGTTTTTTCTTAAATTATTTCTAAATCTTGTCATTTATCTATTTGCTCGTTATTTTCTTTCATGTTTAGATACTTAATCATACCGAAAACTTTGAGACTTCGTGAAATTAAGGATGACAACTTGAGCTTAGATTTGTTTAATTTTGAGATACTTGAGGACAATCATCAGATAAGTGAGGGGGAATTTGATGAGTACTTATTTTGGTTGTCTTTTTGGTCCTTATTTCGATTAAATACAAGTTTGAGGGACTTAACTAGGCTGTTTTACGTTGTTTTCATGCAGGGGACGTGATGCTGGAAATAAGCTTGAATGATGCAGGAAATGCTAGAGTCAAGGGCAGATTCATAGGCAAGAATCAGGGCATGAATGTTGATTGGGCGCCACGTCAGCGTCTTCTAGAAGCTGACGTCAGCAGCACTAATAGCTTATCAAGCCGCTAATCAGATAGCCTATCTCCGGATTTTTGAATTTTAAATTTTAAACTTTGGATAATTATTTGGTTTAATTTTTGTATTATCATTTTAGGTTTACCTAGGCTATTCGAAACACTATAATACCCATTTTGGGGTAAGACTTGATTAATCAATCATTATTCAATTGAATTCATCACTTGAATCATTTCTCTTTCAAATTTTCTTTCTTCTTTTCCCTTTTAGTTTTTTCTCTTTTGATTATTTCTTAAATATCGAGCATGATTAATTTAATAACCATGCTCAGTTAAATCTTCTTAAGCCAAATGCTTATGCAATGACGCGTTCTCAAGGCGAGATTTGAAATTATGCTTCAAACATTTTAGAAACTTTTCTCGATTTCTGCATACTTCATCGTCAAAATCAAAATCATTTTTAAACCCAAAGATTGACCTTGGAGAAAACAATTGTTTTGATCTATCAAGTGGGAGGGAGGATCGGTTATTGAAACAAATCTGACTTCCAATGAACACACTTAGTAAATAGATTACTAAGGGATATTGAGATCGAATCGTTTTTATAGAAATAACTTTTTGAGTTGGTTACGAGCTTAAAGAATTTGTTTTCTCAAACATTGAGTTGGTTTAGATGAATTATCAAAACTGAAGCTAAACATTGGGTTTAGAAATTCAGTTTACAAAGAAAACTCAAGGATTGACCTTGTAGTAATTTCGCCAACAAGTTTTCCGAAATAAAAAATCTCTACCAATGAACCGAGTAGAACAAGTCAAAGCTTAGCCAAGGCTAAATATCTCTATTATTAGTTTTAACATCTTTAAACCAATTTTTGCTCTATTAAATTATTACATTTCATTGCAATTTCCCCCCATATCACACAAACTCGATTCCATCATCTCTTGGTTCAGAAACGTCAAAGGCGCAACAAGGAAAGTCTAAGTCCTTGTGGGTTCGACTCCTACTTCCCTATCTATACTTAATTTAATTCCTTTATTTATTTATTTATTTGGAAAAATGAAATTATTCTTGACACGTTACGACGTGTGTCACTCAAGATGGCATTTTACATCACCGAGGTCTACAATAAAGCTTTCGGTGGCATCTTACATCACCGTACTACTCCCTAATGGCATCTTACATCACTAGGGCCACGCACGAATTTTACAAGTGCACTCTAATCTTACGGTCGACCAATTATAACCGGTAAGACTTACATATTTGCCAATACTCAACCATCACATAAACCAACATAGCAATACCACATTCCTAAATTGATTTCACGCAATCATCTCATATCCACAAAGCATAACAAGATTTAAAAATTAGAAATCCGGAAAAGTAAAACGTAAACATTAAAATACGTACTCTAAAGCTTAGGTTGGCCTTTTAAGCTCAACCTAAACTCTCAAGACATTTCCACTCAACGATAGTGTAACCCCTTAAACCCGACCAAGAAGAATTGGATCGAATATAGGAAGTCAAGTTTGAAACTTGTCCCTCAAGTAAAGCAATCAAATGCAAAAATATCACTTTCGAAATAAATAATAACAATATCCACAATATGTACTTATAGTATCGTCCTAAAAATATTAAATATCCAAATATATATATATATGTGCATGATAAAACGTAATATCCCATATAAGATGCCCGAAATCTGAAATTAAGTACAATCTTATAAAACATATAATATCCATAAATCCGAGTAATCATACTGATAATAGAAATTATTGCTGGAAAACGAGGTCCTCCAAGTACCGTAGCCTAGACCTGAGTATCTGAAATAGCAACTAAGGGGGAGTCAGCGGAAACGCTCAGTGTGTCTCTACAGTGCAAACATAAATAACAGAATCATCATATCAACAGAGTCAACCATACATTATCATAATACTATTCTCCATCAAGAATTTATTCAAACAATTCAACATGTATGAATGAATATGCAACATAATATGACATGCACGCAACTACATCACCATCCGAAGAGTAAGGTTCCCCAGAACCACTCTCTACCTCGTCACCATCCGAAGTGGAATTCATTCCATAGAGTGAAACCACTAATCCAAAGCAGACTTCAAACCGAATAATGAAGCTACTAAACTTCCCCGAACAGAATCCCAACCAAAATAAGATGACATAATTTCCCGAGTTCTGAATCTGAATGCATTGTTTATCAACAGAAATGCATAATCATATAATCCAATATACAATAATCTGAATCTGATAACATATATATATATATATATATATATATTGGATGATATAACAACATACTGAACAAGTCAAATATCACAGACCATCAGAATGTTATTACCATACAACATCAGACCACATCATATTTACAATTCAATACATTAACACATATACATACAAAGCATTGTAACCAGATAGCACAAAAGAGAGCACACCTCAGGCAGCTAACACTCAACGTCGACGGTGACGTCTCCCACGCTCAGCTCTATCTCTAGGTCGGTCAGAGTCAGCTCCTATAATAATTAAATACACCATCAAAGATACTACTACTATGCCAAGACATTGATAATATAAATATCGAATATATTATTAATTAAACTCACGAGCGGATCCTGATGTCTAAGCAACAGGATGTCATCCATGTCGAGGAGGAAGAAGGATCTTAGTATCCGAATCAACGTCGTCTGAAAATAGGAATAAATACAATTAATTTCCAGATATTCAAATCTTTAAATACTAAGTATAATCGAATAAAAGTGATCAAAACGGTATTTCGGGTTCGAATTTGGGAAAACGGGCAGCGAAATCAGAATTAGGACACCGAAAAACATGAAATAGGCCTTTTCTGGAAGAGTCAACGGTAAATGCTAACGTCATCACTGACGTCAGCCGAACTGGTTTTTCTTTGAATATATCCGGTTCGGTTAAAGCTAACAGATTCAACCCGGTCTAGCCAAAATAGATCGGTTCAGTCCGGTCCAACCACTAAAAATCCCCAATTCTACCGATTGAAATTTAGGGCACATAACTTCTCGATTTCCCCACCGCCGGTGACCTTTCACGCCATAATCCGGTGAGTTTCCGTAACCCACACACACACACAACTCACGCAAGCCCAAATCACACTTACCCAACTCAAATCACAGTAAAAAAACAACAAAATCGATCACCCCCTCGTTCGATTTATCGAACGATTTTCGGTCCGTTTAAGAACAACAATGGCCGGAAACGGAGTGTGGTTGCTGGGGTTATATTCGCACAGTTGAGGGGAAGCGATGGCCAGCCTTGTCGTGACAATCGGCCGCCGATTTGGTCACAAACGGTGCTTGAAAATGGTGGGTTATCGTACGATGAAAACACGAAGGGAAAAATAATGGAAAGTGAAACGACGCGATATCCGAGTAATCACACTTTGAACGACGCGATTCAATCTATTAACGCAAATACATACAAAACATAGTAACCAGATAGCACAGTAGAGAACACACCTCAGGTAGCTAACACTCAACGTCGACGATGACGTCTCCCACGCTCAGCTCTATCTCTAGGTCGGTCAAAGTCGGCTCTTATAATAATTAAATACACAATCAAAGATACTACTACTATGCCAACACACTGATAATATAAATATCGAATATACTATTAATTAAACTCACGAGCGGATCCTGATGTCTGAGCAACAGGAGGTCGTCCAAGTGGAGGAAGAAGAAGGATCTCAGTATCCGAGTAAACATTGTATGAAAATAGGAATAATTACAATTAATTTCCCAATATTCAAATCTTTAAATACTAAGTATAATCAAATAAAAGCAGGTAAAACGGTATTTCATGTTCGAATTTGGGAAAACGAGCAGCAAAATCGGAATCAAGACGTCGAAAAACATGAAATTGGCTTTTTCTAAAAAAGTCAACGGTCAACGCTAACGTCATCGCTGCTGTCAACGCTGACGTCAGCCGAACTAGTTTTTCTTTGAATATATTCGGTTCGGTTAAACCTAATTGGTTCAACCCGGTCTAGCCAAAATGGACCGGTTCAGTCCAGTCTAACCCCCAAAAATCCCCAATTCCACCGATTGAAATTTAGGGCATATAACTTCTCGGTTTCCCCACCGCCAGCAACCTTTCACGCCATAATCCGGCAAGTTTCCATAACCCCCTCCCCCCACACACACACAACTCACGCAAGCCCAAATCGCACTTACCCAACTCAAATCACAGCCAAAAACAACAAAATCGATCACCCCCTCGTTCGATTTATCGAACGATTTTTGGTCTGTTTAAGAACAATAGTGGCCGAAAACGGAGTGTGGTTGCTGGGGTTATGTTCGCACAGTTGAGGGGAAGCGATGGTTGGCCTTGTCGCGACAACCAGTCGCCGATTTGGTCACGAACGGAGCTTGAAAATGGTGGGTTATCGTACGATGAAAACACAAAGGGAAAAAATAATAGAAAGTGAAACGGCGCGATAATTTGAAGGGGAAAGTGTTTTACCCCATTTTGGGGTAAATTACATCATAAGGACCCCTATTATTGCCTGCCTTTTACTAAGACTCTGATATTTCAGTTTCTTTACAATAAGGTCACGAAATTAAATTAAATTTTAATTTAATTTAAGCTCCAAAAAAATGGGGTGTTACAGATAGAACCAAAACGATTGTCGAAACACCGATTCAAGCCTCCAAACTACCCGATCTCGCTTCCAAAGAACCCAAATTTGTTTTCCCTATTTCTAGTCAATCCAAAAGTAATGCATTAGACCCAAAACAAACCCCCAAACTTGCAGCAACACAGAAACTCATCATTCAACATCAAAACCACATCGATTCACGCCCAGAACACTTGGAAACACCCTCAAAACATCCCAAAACAACTAGTAGCCAAAACCCAACAAATTTACCATCAAAACTACCTATTTAAGCATCCAAAATACTTACCCAAAGTCTACAAACCATCAGCCCAAGATTTCACACAAGAACAATCCAAAAACCCACATTTTCAACTCTAAAAACACCTCCTTTTTACTAGTTTCGGGTTTCATACATTTGGCCACCATTTTAGCATTTTTAGGACACCAAAACAAGATTAGAAACACCCTTAAACATGGCATCAAAATACTCAAACGAAAATCCCTTCATTTTACTATTTTTCAAACTCAAAGCATTTTTGAAATAACTCTAAATAATGAGTTTTAAGAAAATTTTATCTAATAACAATCTCAAGGAAACCAAAAATCGAAACAAGGAAGAGCTTACCTTGAAAACTTGTTTGTGGTGAAGGATGGAGCAATGGAATAATAACAATGGAGGTTTTTGAGAAAAGTAACGTGAAAAGGAAAACTTGGAGAAGATGATGATATTTTAAAATTCTCATTTTAAAAAAATTCCCAAAATCCCTTTTTTGTCCTTATTCCTTAAAACCCCCTTTTTGTTCAATAAAAATGTTTTCTTTCAATTAAATTAATCTAAACTGATTTAACCCCAACCCGGTTATCTCCCGGCCCCTAAACCCAGGGTGTTACAACTCTCCCTCACTTAAGGAATTTCGTCCTCGAAATTTACCTGATAGAAAGAGGTACGGAAACTGCTCTTCCATGTCCGCTTTTCTCTCCCAAGTGGCTTCTTCCACACCCCGATGTCTTCACAAGACCTTGACTAACTCTATGGTCCTCCCACGCAAAACCTTAGTGTCCATAGCAAGAATCTCAATTGGTTCTTCGTCATACGACAAATCCGGATTCAATTCAATCTCTTCCACTGGCATTACATAAGACGGATCTGATTTATACTTTCGGAGCATCGAAACATGAAACACATCATGAATCTTCTCAAACTCGGATGGCAATCTCAACCTATATGCAACAGGACCAATCCTTTCAACTACCTTGTAAGGACCAATGAATCTCGGACTTAGCTTCCCTTTTTTACCAAACCTCATTACCTTTTTCCACGGGGAAACCTTCAAGAACACTTTGTCGCCAACAGCATACTCAATCTCTTTCCTCTTCAAATCCGCATACGATTTCTGTCGGTCTGAAGCTGCCTTCAAGCGATAACAAAGCAATTTTACCTTCTCGGTAGTGCCCTTAAGCAAGTCTGGCATCGGTACAAGCTTCTGTCCGGCTTCGGCCCAAAAAACAAGTGTTCTACACTTCCTACCATATAGAGCTTCATATGGTGCCATCTGAATACTAGCCTGATAACTGTTATTGAACGCAAACTCTACTAGCGGCAGATGTTTCTCCCAAGAACCTTGAAAGTCGATGATACAACACCTCAACATGTCCTCTAACACCTGAATCGCTCTCTCTGACTGAACATCTGACTGTGGGTGATACGATGTGCTAAAGTTCTACCAAGTTCCCAAGGCTCGATGCAAACACTCCCAAAATCTGGTTGTAAATCTCGGATCTCTGTCAGACACAATAGACTTTGGTACACCATGTAGCCTTACAATCTCACTGATATGCAACTCGGCCAACTTGTCTAAGGTGTAAGTAGTATGAACATGTATGAAATGAGCACACTTGGTGAATCTGTCAACTATTACCCATAGTGAATTCTTCTTCGAAGAAGTCAACGGTAAACCCGACACAAAATCCATGGTGATCCGTTCCCACTTCTATTCTGGAATCTTCAATGGTTGTAACAAACCTGAAGGAAACTGATGCTCGGCCTTAACTCGTTGACACACCATACACTTACTCACAAACTCAGCTACATCTTTCTTTAACCCAATCTAGAATTACTCATCTTTTAACCCACGGTACATCTTCGTACTACCCGGATGCATAGTAAAAGGATTGTTATGAGCTTCTTTCAAAATAGTACGTCTCAACTCGACGTCTTCTGAAACAACTACTCTATTCTTAAAACATAAGATCCCATTCTCACCAAAGCAAAAATTTGTGGGTTTACCCTCGGCTATATCTTACACGTGAGGTTCCAAAGATCGGTCTTGCAACTGTTTCTCTCTAATCAATTGAACCAACGAAGATTTAACATGTAGCTCAGCCATCAAGCCGTCATCCCGTGACACACTCAATCTCGCAAACATAGCTCGCAACTCAACTATCACTTTTCTACTCAAAGCATCAGCCACTACATTCGCTTTACCCAGATGGTACTCTATTGTGAGGTCATAGTTCTTAAGAAGCTCTAACCACCTACGCTATCTCAGGTTCAACTCTCTCTGAGTCATCAAGTATTTCAAACTCTTGTGGTCGGTGTAGACTGTGTATTTCTCACCATAAAGGTGGTGTCTCCAAATCTTCAGAGCAAACACTACACCAGTTAACTCTATGTCATGGGTAGGGTAGTTCTTCTTGTGAACCTTCAACTATCTCGAAGCATAAGCTACAACTCTTCCTTCTTGCATAACCACACAACTTAAACCTACATATGACGCATCAATATAGATTACGAATTCTTTCCTTGGTTCAGGCTGAATCAAAATAGGAGATTATGTCAATGCTTTCTTCAAATTTTCAAACGCTTGCTGCCTTACATTTGTCCACTCATACAGGACATTTTTCTGAAGTAATTTGGTCAAAGGGGCTTCAATCTTCGAGAACCCCTCAATAAACCTTCAATAGTATCCGGCTAAACCTAGAAAACTACAAATTTCGGTCACTGACTTCGGTTGTTTACAACTCACTATTGCTTCTATCTTTTTGGGATCCACACTAATCTCATCGGCTGAGATCACATGACCTAGGAAGACTACTTCCCTAATCCAAAACTCACATTTACTCAACTTGGCATACAACTAATTTTCAAGCAAAGTTTGAAGCCCTAACCACAAATGCTTATCATATTCTTCCTCAGTCCTAGAGTACACCAAAATGCCATCTATGAACACTACTACAAACATATCCAAGAACTCGTGAAACAATCGGTTCATCGCGTCCATAAATGTAGCTAGGGCATTAGTCAAACCGAAAGGTATTACCACGAACTCATAGTGCCCATATCGCGTACGAAAAATTGTCTTCGGTATGTCCACATCCTTTACCTTCAACTGATAGTACCCTGATCTCAAATCAACCTTCAAAAACATTGAAGCACCTATCAACTGATCAAGCAAATCATCAATATGAGGCAAGGGATATTTGTTCTTTACTGTTACCTTGTTCAATTGTCTATAATCTATGCACATCCTCATACTGTCATCTTTCTTCTTCACAAACAAAACCGGAGCACCCCGAGGTGAAATACTAGGCCTAATAAAACATCTATATGACAGTTCCTAAAGTTGTGTCTTCAACTCTTTCAACTCTTTAGGTGTCATTCTATACGGAGCAATCGATACAGGAGCAGAATCTAAATACGTCTCAATATCAAACTTAACATCAATATATGAAGGCAAACTAGGCAATTCTTCTGGGAAAACACTCAAAAAGTCACAAACTATTCTGATATCTTTTGGTCTAACCTCACTCATATTCGGATTCATCACATAAGCTAGGTAAGCTTGACAACCCAAATCCATCATTCTTTGAGCCTCCAAAGCTAAAACAATGTTAGACAAGAACTTAACGTTCTCTCCAACTGCTACTACCTCGTAATCATCAAAAAGCCTCAAAGAAACTCTTTTAGTCTCAAAATCTACCCTAGGTCTATGCTCCATTAGTCAATCCATACCTAGAATCACATCGAAACCATAAAACGACAGTTCCATCATATCAACGGGAAACACGTGACCTTGAACCATCAAAGGACATCTCCTGAACACTTTCCTAACTACAACTGTCTCACCAAAGGAACTCGTAACATTCATACCTACATCTAACAACTCAAAAGGCAAATCTAACGATCTTGCATGCTCACCTAAAATGTATGAATGCGTCGAACCAGAATCAATCAACGAAAGCAAAGATAAGGAATGTAACACAAAATTACCTACAATCACATCTGTGTCATTCCCAGCCTCGCGTTGTGTATAAACTCTAGCTTGTCCACCTCCCTCGGGCTGTACCACGACAACATGAGCTACATTCCTCTTACCATCATTTCTCGGCTGGAAGTTACCTTGGTTGTGCCTACAACCTCTCTGATACTCAACAGCTCTAGCAGGTGCCTAACCACCTCTAGCCGGATGAGGACACTCACGCCTCAAATGCGTCTGAGATCTGCAGTTCCAAAAAGCACGAAAATTACCTCAACACTCTCTGGAATGGTTCTTACCACATCTAGCACACTCGGGTGTGCGAGCAACAAAACCTCGACCCTGATGGCCTCGTCCCATGTTACCACCTCCACGCCTAAAGTCCGGTTGGTGCCTTCTATCCTTGTGCCTCTTGTTACATTCACGCTCCCACTCGGTAGACCTTTTCCCTGAACTGGATCCACCCGACCAAGCAGTCAAACTTGGACTTTGTTCAATGTCCTTGGCCCTAGAGACCAAGGCATCGAACTCGGTATAATCAGAAGCAAGCATGTATGTCTTCACCTCCATAACAGAACCGTTCAAACCTTTCCCTCTTAGTGGGAACCAACTCTGAAGCATACTGACTCAAGTGCGCAAATTGTACCTCATACTCGGATACGGACATACTGCATTGCACTAAAACCATAAATTCTCTCTTCTTCTCATCCTGATAACGAACACCAAGGTACTTCCTGTGGAATGCGCTACGGAAGAATTCCCAAGTAACCTCACCCTCGGGCATACCTGAGATGACGATGGTCCACCAAGCATATGCGTATCCCTGAAGCAACGAGACAATACAACCCAACTTACGAGTGTTCGAGCACTTTATCTGACCCAAGATACATGTGGTACTCTCAAGCCATGCCTCCGAACCCTCGAGAGACATATCACGAAACTCGAATCCGCCTAGGCTACGAAGTCGCTCAAAGGGAAAACCCGTCCCCGCAACCTGAGGTGGTGTTGCAGCATGAAGACCGGCAACAGCCGTCTGAAAAGCTCTGGCTAAAATCTAAAGCAACTGGGCTATATCCACACTGGCCTGACCCTGACCAACCTGAGATCCATTACCATCACCTCTAGCATTCGCCTCATTACCATCGGGAGCAGGAGGAACATCCCCGGGTGCCTGGTCACCCGCTCTAGGTCGTCCTCTCAGTCTCACCATAACAAATAAACAATGTAAAACAACAAACACAAATCACGAGATAAACATTGGGTCAGCAAAGGTAGGGATCTGTATGTTAAGCTCTTTTAAATTAAAACCATCTTTCCATAATAACACCTAGCAATGGGAATGATTAACAAACTTTCAAACATCAACAGGAACACAAGGTCATGCTCATAAACATCATGCAATTCAGTCAAACATACACATAATCAACTTACCTAACTTACCTTCCCGAGGA
Organism: Hibiscus tridactylites; assembly: GCA_958450335.1. Taxonomy (NCBI): domain Eukaryota; kingdom Viridiplantae; phylum Streptophyta; class Magnoliopsida; order Malvales; family Malvaceae; genus Hibiscus; species Hibiscus tridactylites. The sequence continues at coordinate 94,163,002 of OY288268.1, forward strand.
AACCTCGTAACTGAGGCTCTGATACCACTAAATATAACCCCCTCGGCCCGGTTTAGTCGCAAAACTGAATCGGGAGAGTTACACGGGGATAACCAGAGAAAAATCCGAGAATTTCCCTCCGATTAACAATCCTAGGTTAAAATTTATCTTGTCTAAATACAATTTAACGGTTCTATGGTGTTAGGGGTCACAGCGAAAGAACAACGTCTCAATCGGACGTTCAATTGAAGACAGATAGTCACGAAGAACCATTTCTCAAAAACCACATAAAGCAGGGGTACAAAGGTAATTTAACATTACCAAGTAGTCTATTAGTCAAGTTTCATGCACACGAGGCAAAAGCATCACAAAGGATACATATAAACTCATTTAGGAAGCATACAAGCATTAAGGACTAGAACGTAACATTTGGAAACCTTCAAAGATGCCCTTTTAACCACTTTAACTACCTGTGTTTCGAAACATGGTTGCCCGTTTCGAAACACGGGTTTTCATCAAAAAGCAAAGATAAGGTCGTTCCGGAACGGTTTCTCATGGTTCCGAAACGGGAGCCTCAAGTGGCAAAACGTACCGAAACGGCACCACCATTGTTCCGATACAGATGCCCCAAAAGCTTGACCGTTCCGAAACAATACCAGACGTTCTGAAATGCCTAGGCACATATTGGCCTAAAAATGCATTTTGGCATCCCCAAACGTTCCCAAACTTACCCCGAAAGACCACAAACCACATGGAAACATGTCAAGCAAACATTCTAGAGACAAAACACCCTAAAACAGGTTTCAAATAAGCATACACATAAATATAGATCACAACCACAAAAGCTCATAAGAACACTCTAGCTCAAAAACGCAAACAAGCCAAAACACATGACAAATAACCAAAAGCCTAAACAAGCCTCAAAATGGCATGGTATCAACATTTAAAACATGTAGCAGCATGGTCTAACACATGGGAGTTTACAACAACCTCCCCAAAGACAAAACAAGTATTCTCATTGCTAAATCATTATTACAACTTAAAAACCATACTTGAGCTTAAGCTACGATCATCGGAGCCTCTCTCTCTCGCCTCCTTTGCTTCCCGGAACACTAACGATCTGCATTGCTAGAAAGGAGCACGTAAGCATAAAGCTTAGTGAGCGGTGCTTAAAACCACAACAACAACAATTTAGTTTTTAGCAAAACCATTGATAAATTAAAAACAAGGCCAAAAACATGAATCTCACCAACATAAATATCAACAATCTTACACACGCTTGGCATCTTACATCAAGCAATGCAATAACATAAATAACATGGCATGACTCTCAATATTCACCAAGTTAACATTCAACTTTCCAACACAAGAGTATTATAGCAATTATGGTTACGTTACTCGGATACGCGGATTGGACTCGATGGCATCTTATATCACCGAATCTATAAGAACAAAAAAAACTCATGATGGCTTCTTACATCACCGAGGTTTACAATAAAGCTTTCGGTGGCACCTTACATCATCGTACTCTTCCCTAATGGCATCTTACATCACTAGGGTCACGCGCGAATTTTACAAGTGCACTCTAATCCTATGGTCGACCAATTATACCCGGTAAGACTCACACCTTTGTCAATACTCAACCATCACATAAACAAACATAGCAATACCACATTCCTAAATCGATTTCACACAATCATCTCATATTCGCAAAGCATAACAAGATTTAAAAATTAGAAATCCAGAAAAGTAAAACGTAAACATTAAAATACTTACTCTCAAGCTTAGGTTGGCCTTTTAAGCTCAACCTAAACTATCAAGACATTTCCACTCATCGATAGAACCAAAACGATTGTCGAAACACCGATTCAAGCCTCCGAACTACCCGGTCTCGCGTCCAAAGAACCCAAACTTGTTTCCCCTATTTCTAATCAATCCAAAAGTGATGCATTAGACCCAAAACAAACCCCCAAACTTGCAGCAACACATAAACTCATCATTCAACATCAAAACCACATCGATTCACACCCGGAACACTTGGAAACACCCTCAAAACGTCCCAAAACAACTAGCAGCCAAAACCCAACAAATTTACCATCAAAACTTTCTCTTTAAGCATCCAAAATACTTACCCAAAGTCTACAAACCATCAGCCCAAGATTCCACACAAGAACAACCCAAAAACCCACATTTTCAACTCCAAAAACCCCTCCTTTTTACTAGTTTCGGGTTTCCTACATTTGGTCACCATTTTAGCATTTTTAGGACACCAAACAAGATTAGAAACACCTTTAAACATGGCATCAAAATAACCAAACAAAAATCCCTTCATTTTACTATTTTTCAAACTCAAAGTATTTTTGAAATAACTCTAAATAATAGGTTTTAAGGAAAATTTATTTAATAACAATCTTAATGAAACCAAAAATCGAAACAAGGAAGAGCTTACCTTGAAACTTGTTTGTGGTGAAGGTTGGAACAATGAAATAGTAACAATGGAGGTTTTTGAGAAAAGTAATGTGAAAAGGAAAACTTAGAGAAGATGATGATATTTTAAAATTTCCCTTTTAAAAAAATTCCCAAAATCCCCTTTTTTCCCTTATTCCTTAAAAACTCCTTTTTGTTCAATAAAAATGTTTTCTTTCAATTAAATTAATCCGAACCGATTTAACCTCAACTCGGTTATCTCCTGACCCATAAACTCGGGGCGTTACAACGGTTGTACATATAAAATCGATTTTAGGGGTGTTTATCGAGCAAGTCGATCGCGAGTTGAGTAATGCTCAACTCGTGCTCGTTAAGAATCGATTCAACTCGTTGCTCGTTAAGCTCGCTAAAATTTTGCTCGACTCGTGCTTGTTAATAAATCTTGTTGCTCGACTCGACTCATTGCTCGTTAAGCTGACCAAAAGTTTTACCTTATTTTTCTAAAATATAGGTAAAATCTAGTGATGCTATTAGAGCTTAATACAAATTTAGAAGAAGAAAAAAAACTTGTGAGGACTGAGAAGACAAATAAAAGAACATGTCATGATTGAGTTAGAGATGAAGTCGATATTCGAGTGTGGAACTCTTTTTAGTTTCTCAACAATCTTCGATGAACTAAAAAGGAGAGAATGCCTTCGAGTTTTTGGTGTTTTGACTTTCAATCGTATTTTTTGTATGAGAACTAAATATTTTTTCCCTTTTCAACTTTTATACATAAAATAATATCATAAAAAATGTTTTAATAAAAAAGAAGAAAAGACTAATTAATATAATTTGATTTCTTATTAATACTAATTAAATTTTGAAATTCTCGAGAAATATAAAACGCTTTTAAAAAATTAAAATTAAATATTTTATTGGTAAATTACCTAGCAAGTCACTAAATTTTTCTAGAGTTTTCACTAGGATTTAAACTTCTTGGAACATAATTTTTTAAGGTAGCACAAAAAATCATTAAAATTTTCTTAAAAAATATAACGAGTTGCTCGCGAACTTATCGAGTCGAGCTAGACCTTGCTCAACTCAACTTATTAAGATCTCGAGTCGAGTTCGAATTCGAGTCGAGTCAACTCGAGTCAAGCATTAATCAAATTTTGACCGAATCGATCTCGCGCTGTTTGCGAGCTGCTCAACTCAATAAGCACCCCTAATTAATTTTTATAGAAGATATGTCAATGTAATGAATGCCTCTTTACTTTTTTTCTGAATTTGTTCTATATATAAATTGAATTTCCTTTTATTTTATTTTGAATTTCAAAATTACCATTTACACACAATTGTTCTTCCTAAAATGTTTCAAGCAAAAAAGGGATCTACTTGTCAACATTCTACACTGCCACGTAAGATTATTTCTTCTAAATTTTAGGAACACAATTCTCTTTTCTGCCTATAAAAAGAACTTCCATCAAACTTGTTGAAAACAAAACAAAACAAAAAGAATTGAAATATTCTAAAAGAAAATGATGAAATTCTTCCAAGTATTTTATGTCTTTGCCATTATTCTCCTGCTCGCCTCAGGTTGGTATTTATTTTATTTAATTGGCACCAGATAAAATTCACATATTATACAAATAAAATTATTTAAATCCGAGTTGTATATATAACATCATCTTCTCTTGCATTAGGACTATTCATTGAGTTCAAATCAGCATAAATTTTTATTCAAATCAGTTTTTACCCTTTTTGTTAAAATTTTAAATTTTAAATTGACTAATTGTAATTTTATTTTTACTTTGTGACGAACAGTCAGAACGAGTGGTGCACGATACACCAATGACAAGGTGAACTCATCGCTGAAAAACAAACAATGCAATGTTGGAATCGGACCATGCACTATACATTGCGGCGATAATTGTTGTGACCAAGAATGTAGAGGTCAATTCGGAGGGCCTAAAGAAGGTTATGGCGTTTGCACAAATATTCCTGGGATACCTAGTTCAAGACAATGTGTTTGCTTTTATAATTGCTAGAGACAAAAGAGTGTTAGGCACTTGCTTGCCTTCACTATTTATAATAAAATAAAAACCAATTTTGTTTAATGGATTATTCAAAAACATTTTGAGTTATTTATATTTATTTATATCCATTTTTAACAAAATAAATTAACATGAACAAGTCGATACAAAACACTCAAATAAATTTACTATGTAAGTTAAAATCTATGCTAAATAAATAATCATGAACAAGTCTATGTAAGATATTTATCGTGTTTTTTAACGATATCTACTTAACTAATTATTAGTTGATTTAGTGAGATAAGACGATAAATTTATTAAATAAAGTCTATGTAAGAATCTTAAAAACTTACCATAATCTCAATACATATTATATCGTCCACAATTTCTTACCATGAGTATTACAAGATCCGTAAATTATCGAAAGGATTATCAAACGACTTGTTTAAGAAAAAAGCATAACCCGGATAGTTAGAGACATTAAGGACCAAAGCATTGTTTCTAAAAATTACCACAGTTCATATCAAGCTTTATTTATTAACCAAACTGATATTTATTTGTGGCTTACTCGTCACATCAATGAAGTGTTTAAAGGTACTGAAAGTCAAAACATGGTTTTTAAGGTTATTTTGGTCATTTAGGCTTAAAAGGGTGTTTTAGTAATTTGGCACACCATTATAATATTTTTTTATTTTACTAGTGAGGACATTTGGTCATTTTGACTGTTAAGGGTATTTTAGTAATTTGGCCTATCTTACAAGGATGAGTGAAGGCCTTACAAACCCAAAGAAAAGATCCCAGCTTCAAAATAATTATGAAAATAAAAATCGAGATTGTTTTGGGTAAATCGGTTATTGGCCTTGTTTGGTAAATAATTTTTTTAATTAAAATTAAAAGGTTTGATCAATCAAATATATTATTTTAAACATTTGGTAAATAGAAAATTGTAATAACATATTAAGGTGAAACCTTTCAAATTAAAAAAATATGTTAAAATAAGCTTTTTTAAAATTAGAAGTTTTGACATAAGAGTTATAAGGACTCTTTTACCCTTAACAATTACAAATAATTTTCAAATAACCTAAATTTAACATTTGCTATTTTCATTTAAATTTAATATATATTTCCTTCAAATATGATCAGTAATGTTATATTAAAAAATTAAGACCTTGGTTTGGAGAGGATGTACCGAGCTACCGTTGGGAGGAGAAACGGAGTTTCACCGTCCGATCGGCATATAGGATTTTGACCGAAGATCAAACTACCACCGGTGATGCTAAATGGAGGATGGTATGGGAACTTAAACTTCCTTTCCGAGTTCGTGTATTCTTGTGGCTTGTAATGAATCATAGCCTGCTTACTAATGTGGAAAGATGTCGGCGGAAAATCGCTACGGATAGGGGTTGTTGTATTTGCCAAAGAGGGGACGAAGATGACGACCATGTTCTGCGGAAGTGTGTGGTAGCAAAAGAGCTTTGGCAGAAGCTAATCCCAAGGACTGCGATGCAGGCGTTGGAGGTGCTGGAATTGGATGATTGGTTAATGTATAATCTGAGGAATGTCAGTAATTTTCCGGTTCGAGGATCATCATGGGTCACCCGATTTGCGGTAGGCTGTTGGTTGCTTTGGAAGAGACGTTGCGAAACGGTATTTGCAGCGGATGGGAATGTCCAGGGCGACATCGTGGAGAGATGTCTGCAGTTGGCGATGGAGTTTGAGAGTACCGCCTCGAGCTTTACCGGCTTGCAGAGAAGAGGATTACGCGTGGAATCATGGCAGCGACCACCGTTGGATTGGTGCAAGCTCAACACCGATGGATCGGTTAGAGGACAGCACCGTGAGGCGGCGATTGGAGGTGTGATCCGAGATTGCAATGGGGAGTGGATCTTTGGGTTTGCTCGACGGATAGGTAGTTGCTCGGTGTTGTTATCGGAATTATGGGTTATACATGATGGTCTTTCTCATGCATGGCGCTTAGGGTTACGGAAGGTTATTGTCGAGTCGGATAACACGGACGTGGTACGGATCCTGCGGAACGAGTCCTCGGTGTTGCACGGGGACGTGGTGGTAGATATGATTTTCGGATTATTATGTCGTGATTGGGAGGTTAGGGTTCGACAGGTTAGTAGAGAGGGAAACAAGGTTGCGGATCGCCTTGCGCATTGGTTCGTTGGTCATCGACGGGGGGAGGCTTGGTTGCATGAGGAGCCGGTTCTTCTGCATGAGCTTATGCTAGCTGATAGGGGTACATAAACCCCAATATCTTACTGCTGTATTACAAAAAAAAAATTAATTTTTATAATCTAATTAATATTAATAGATATAAAATATTGAAAACTAATAAATTATTCAAACAAGTATTGAATATAACCATGTTTTTGTATGTCATTTTGTTTGTTTAAATAATAAAATAGATATAAGCTATCAATTAATTTTACCAAACACTTTTATAAGATCAGTTAATACAATCTGCTAGTTAAGTCAACTAATGCAATTAGCTATCCGCTATCAGTTATTCGTTTATTGTCAAACATGGAACAAAATCATATTCAAATTTTAGCCTAAATGCCTGGAAACAAAAGGGATCAATCTTTTTTCAACTGGTAGAGTATTTTTTTCTAAAGCAATGATCTATTTTTTTTCGAGAGATTGATCATTTTAGCCTAAATGCCTGGAAACAAAAGGAATCGATCTTTTTTTCTTTCTGAGAAATCAATCCTTTATGCCTTGAAACATGGAACAAACTCATATTCAAGTTTTAACACCCAAGTTCGAAACTTGAATTTCCTCCACTCAATTCAATTGCACACTAAAAGCTCTAACATCATCTTAAACTCAAATAAACATGCTTACACCTTAATATGAACTTTCAAATACAATACCGTACACTATTTAAGAAGCCTTAACATACTAAACACATAAATGGACAAAACACATATATTTTGACCATCCAACATACTAAGCATAATTCATATAACACTCTAAGAGTGCGTTTGGTTCACAGAATGTAAGATTACCTTTGAGAATAAGATTCCCGGAATTTAACATTACTTGACACATTACTGGGAATGTGACATTACCTTGTTTGGTTTATTGTGTAGGAATGTAAGATTACTGTGTTTGGCTGGAGGTATATAAGGTTATCTGGAAGTAAAATTTACTAAATTGTCCATACGTTATATTTTCTTTTTAACATGTTAAACTTTCAATATTAACTTAAAAATACATGCACAAAAATTAATAAAATTATTTTTGTTACACTATCTAAAATTTGTAAAAATTATATATTTATCATATTTAATATAATTATTATATTAACTATTCTTTAAAAGAACCCAACAAGTGGTCTCAGTGGAAAAATGGATGAAGTTCATCCTAGAAGACCTGGGTTCAATCACTTTGTATATACTACCTCGTAATCACCTTTAGACTATTAAAAAGTATTTTATATTTACCTACCCTAGTTATCCTCTATTAAAATATTTTGTAAATTTTTAAATGCTAGAAATTTAATATGTTCAAAATTTTAATTTTTTATTACTTGTGACATGTCAAGCAAATTAAAGTAAATAATAAAATAAATCTAAAAGTTGTATAATACTGATAAGAATTTATATAATAAGTTTAACCTTCTAAAATATTTTACAAGGTCATAAACATAAAAATAAAATTAAAAACATCAACTCTAAACTTATTAATTTTTAAGCAATATGCTATCGCAACATATAACTTATAAACATCATAAATATAATATTAATAAAAATACATTAAATATTTGTAACACCATTTAAATATTAAATTAATATTAAAGAAAAATATTTAATTAATTTACACCACACACATTTAATCAACTAATTAAATTTTACAAAGGATCTATATGAACAAAATCTATTAACATAGGGGTAATATGGTCCAAAGGGGAGAGAATTAACAAATACCTAAGAAATCCAAGGGAATCACATTCCCACCCTTTAATGAAAAACTGCTACTGTTGGGAATGTAAAATTACCCCTTAGAGGGAATGCTCTCCAACCAAACGTGGGTATGTGATTCCGGAAAAGATCATTCCCCCAAGTAATGATCTTTTCCACGAACCAAACGCCCCATAAGGGGTGTTTAGTTCACGAAATGTAACATTACACTTGAAAATAGGATTATCGGAATGATTCATTACTTGACATAATACTGAAATGTTACATTATTTTGTTTGGTTTGTTTGACAAGAATGTAAAATTACAGTGTTTGGTTGGACTATAAGATTACCAGAATGTATATTTTACAAAATTATCCTTGTGATATATTTTCTATTTAACTAGTCAAACTTCTAATATTAAAGTAAAAATATTTGCATGAAAATTCATAAGAAATATATTTTGTTTTATTTTTAATTTATATATTTTTCTTTTATAAAGTTTTTACACAAATAATTGAATGAAGTTTTTAATGTTATAGTACAATATTATATATTTGAATATTAGTGATTTATTATAATTATATATTTGAAAAATACAGAAAAAATTCATAAACTTCTATAATAATCATCACATTCGCTACTAAATCAAATATAGTAATAACCAACTATAAATATTATATTTATATGTTTTATTACTCAATTTACATTATTTTTAAGATCAAATGTCATTCTTTAAAATCTAAATTTTCAAACAAAATTTGTAGTGTGATTTAAAATTGAATAACACGGATTTTTATCGTATAAATAAAAAATATTATTTTTAGAGAAGAAATAATGTTAAAACTTATTTTTAATATTTATTATTATTTTTTAATGATAAGTTTGGTTTATATATTTTATCATGCAACAATTTAGGTTAAATAAGGAATTTTTCAACATATCAAAACAAAACAAAACAAAATATTGTTGGATAAATAGAAAATAATGATTTATTTGAATACAAAATATTATTTCAAGGGTATATTAGTCCAAAGTGGTGAGAATTGTCTAATATATAAGGATAGGGTGGGAATGATATTCCCACTATTTTGGGGAAAAGAATGAACAATCGGGATTGTAGTATTACCCCTATAGGAAATTCTCGTAAACCAAACGTGGGTATATGATTTAGGAAAATATTATTCCCCTTGGTAATGATCTTTTTCGGGAACCAAAAGCCACATAAGGGTAACAAGTGTATTATCTAGGGATGGGCATTTCACCAGGGCCCGACGGGTTCCGACCCGAGACTAATAGTATAATTTTTCCATAATTTTTAGGAATATTTGTAATAATACCCCTTTTTATATAAGTTTTTACAATTAGGTCCTTAAAATTGATTTTTTATTTACAATTTAGTCCTTAAATTTATTATTTTTTATAATTAAATCTCTTAAAATTATTTTTTTACAATTTGTTGAGTTGTGTGGAGCTCGATTCGATCAACCTATGTTGCTTACCAAGTGGTGGAGAGGTGGATTTTTGGGTGGAAGGGTTTAGGAAGCTAGAAAGTAAATAGACACAATAATTTATAGTGGTTCGGCCTTCTAACAAGCACCTACATCCACTACCTTAGCTCCCCACTAAGGATTTCACAATCAATCCACTAATTGATTCGTCCCCTTTTCTAGGATTAGGAGGAAACCCTTACAACCGATCAAGCTTCTACCCAAAGCCTTGATCAAAACGCTCTTTACAAAGAGAAAATGAAAGCAAACTTAAACCCTCTAATAGGTGTTTGTTTGCACAATGAAGCATTCACCCAAAACCTAAAACACTTGAGCAAATTTGACAATTTTGGCTCACTAGTGTTTGTCTATACAAGAAATGACAAATTAAGCACTAAGACAATTTCTTGATCATTTGATGTTTGACAATATGAGCATTAGTCTTCTCTTGATGCTTGGAGGTCCCTTTTATACTCCCAAATGAGTTTGTAGCCGTTACTAGCCGTTGGGGATGAATTGGAGCCATTGAGGACTTTATTTCCCTTCATAAATGCTGTTCTGCAGCTACCAGTATTGATACACGTGAAACGGTATCGATACGACATTCATAGGAACTAGCCGTTGGGCTCTTGCCAGTATAGGCGTATCGATACGCTTGAGGGCGTATCGGTACGGGTCCATATTTGAATAGCCGTTGGGAAATAGCCGTTGGGGTAGTTGAAATGGGATCGGTACGCTTACCTGGCGTATCGAAACGACCCCGATGCGTATCGATACACATAAACCCTCGTATCGATACAGGTGTTGACAGTGGCCAAACTGAGGCAAAAATGGTATCGGTACGGGTGCAACCGTATCGATACTGGGACATTGAAAATACAAGTTTGGCTGTTTAAAACATGAAAAATCTTTGCCAAAAACTTCTTAAAATTCCTCAAACATAAATTCAAGTTGTTTGGACTTAAAACCAAGTTTTAAATTCTTTTCAAATTAGTCCAAAACATTTTTCAATTATTATATCAAAACATTAGTTATACACAATTAAGTCCCTAAAATTGATTTTTTTATAGATATGTCGGGTCGGAATCGGGTTTAAGGCATTTATTTTCGAGTCGGGTCGAGTTTTAAAGGATATGTTCAGGTTGGGTCGAGTCGAGTCGAGTTCAGATTTAAGGTTAATATTTTCGGGTCGAGTTCGGGTGGGCCAAAAACCCGGCCCGACCCGACCCGTACTCATCCCTAGTATTATCGTGGCTCAAAACAAGAAATACCCTTCTTTAAGTTACTCTTAACTTTTTGTTACTTCATTTCTTGAGAAGATTCTCTAACTTCCTTGAATAATTTATCCATCAATAAAATAGATCGAAGTCACCTCCATAATCAAATAAAAGATGTGATTAACATAATTCAATGAAAATTTAAGAAAATTCAACCTTTCTCATAACCCCCAACTAAATGGTTTTAGCTCAATGGATTGTCAAAAAGATGTTATAGAGTTTAGGTGTGTAGTTTTAAAAAAAAAATTGAAACTTCAAATTTGAGAAGAAAGATGAAAGAAAATAGTAAGAAATAAAGAAGAAGAAGAAGAAATGATGAAAAATAATATAGGTAAAATAGAGGAAGGAAATGATTGTCAAACATAAATGTTTTTGGACTTCTTTCATTTCAAATCCCTTATTCTATGGGCCGGTTTTACCACGTCATTCATAGTCCTTAATAGTTACAAAAAAAATTACGTCACTAATTTTTTTACACGTCATTTACACACTCAGATTTTTAGTTTCCAAATCATCTTCTCCAATTAACATATATCAAAATTATATAAAAAAAGTCAATAGATTTATTTTAATTTTTAGGGTTCTCTTCTTCTCCAAGTCGCTTGATTATCAAGAACGCCATCTTCTTCACTAACACCCAGTCAGTTTTCAATCTTTTCTATTTCTCCAATTAATATAGATGAAAATTAAAAAAAAATTTATGAGTTTATTCTAATAGAATCGATAATTTCAGGATTCAAGAACGCTATCTTCTTGACTACTACAAGATTTAAAATTTTCAAGATTTGTCACGAATCCCAGTTTTTTTCACTAAAATCGGTAAGTTCTTCAAATTTTTTAGATTTCTCAAACTAATAAAATTTGAGTTTGCTATTTTGGTTTCAAATTGGTATTTTTTTCCTTAGTGATTCTAATAGAATCGATTAAAATTGGTGTCCATTGATGTTTTGGGTTTAAATTAGTATTTTCTCCTTCATTATTTTAATAGAATCGATTTAACACTTATAATCTTAACAATTTCTGCAGTTTTGGAAACCGACAATACCAACATCGTATTCTCATCAATATATTGATATTGGCAATTTTGGACAATCAAAATCTTGGTAAACTTGTTGAATATTCCCGGTGAGTGATGTATAAATTTCTTATGTGTATATGTTTGAAGCTTCTAGATCTGACTTAAGATCGTACAAGAAATTCTGATTAAAACATAAATGTGTTAAATCGACTTTATTAGAATAATGAAGGAGAAAATACTAATTTGAACCCAAAACATCAATGGACACCAATTTAAATCGATTCTATTAGAATCATCAAGGAAAAAATATCAATTTGAACCCAAAATATCAAACTGAAATTTTACTAGTTTGAGAAATCTAAAAAAGCTTGAAGAACTTACCGATTTTAGTGAAGAAACTGGCATTCGTGGCAAATCCTAAAATTTTTAAATCTTGCAGTAGTCAAGAAGATAACGTTCTTGAATCTTGAAATTCTCGATTCTATTAGAATAAACTCATGGACTTTTTTAATTATTTACATAAAAAAGTTGTTGTTTTGGATTCAAATTATCATAAATGTTATATTTACATATGTTTTATTACACATTTTTAAGCTCTTTCTTAAAATTCAAAATTAAGTAATTAGAATTTTATTTTTGTTCTCTGACAAATAGCCAGAGTGAGCGGTACACAATACAACAATGACAAGGTAAATTTGCCGCTGAAAAACTAAGAATGCATGTTGAAATGGGACAATGCAGCTAACATTGCGATGTTGTAACCGAAAATGTGGAGCTCAATACCCAGAGTCTCAACTCTCAAGACGGTTACGGCGTTTGAACGAATATTGCTGGTATACCTGCTTCAAGATAATGTGTTTGCTATTATAAATTATAATTGTTAGAAACAAAGTTTAATCACATTCACTACTTATAATAAAATAAAACAAATTTTGTTCGATAGACTATTCATAAACATTTGTTAGTTATATTTATATCCGCTTTTAAGTAAATAAATAACCACGAACAAATCTATATAAGATATTCTAATAAATTTATTTTGCAAGCCATGGTATGTGCTAAATAACAAGACATTCATCATGTCCTTAGCATTGTTTTCCTAATTAAGTAGGAAAATATTATATTCTCAGGGTAAATGTCGGGATCTTAATTCATATAAGATAAGACAACATGCGTATTATTAACTACTCGACTAATTGATAGAAATCTCTTAATATTGTTTTTAATCAACTATCAGTTAATTTAGTAAGATGAGACACTAGATCTCTTAAACAAAGATCTTTCCATAATAGATCTCTACAATATATTATCCAAATTAATCAACAATTAATTAAGATATTTAATAATATTTATTTGTGAATCTCTCACCGTTAATGAAATATATGATCTCATATTCTCATATAATAAGAGAAATCATCTTGTGGTTAACAGAAATCCATTGAATGATCATTTTAACTATTTTATCGTAATCAATCAAGCTTGGCAAACTGTACAAAATGAGATTTTCTCCTGAAGAATTTTACATTCTCAAAAAAAATTACTTATAAAAAAACAATTTGAGCGGATTAAACCCATATGCCGAGCCTGCATTTTTTTTCCCAATCAAATCGGGCCGTGAACACCCGGAGGCCCAAGCTTGAAGACGAGGATTGACGCTAAACGCCGAAGGATATAGACACCAGGCAAGCGCCTCGTCACGCTCCCGATCAACACGCAACTCTGTGTGTCCATTGGAGCAAATGTCCGTTTCATATTTTTATTTAAACGTTACAATTCTGGGAATCCACACCCGAATGATTTAATACTACTAACCCATGCTTATCCTCAATTGCTTCTTCTACTGATTGCTATCCACTTCCCAGTAAAAATCTTATATCCTTTCGCCCACCTTCCAACAATCTAAACGATGTCGTTAATGGCATCATTCCTCCGTCGGAGGCCCGCCGTGCTCCTCCAAGTAAGGCTACTCTCTTCTTCTACTCACTTAGAAACGACGTCGCAGCAGCAACGCATCGAGAAAATCCTGGTGGCGAACCGGGGGGAGATAGCATGCAGGATCATGAGGACGGCCAAGCGCCTAGGGATTCGAACCGTCGCGGTTTACAGCGACGCGGATAGAGACTCTCTCCATGTGAAATCGGCCGACGAGGCGGTTCACATCGGACCTCCCCCTGCTCGGCTCAGTTACTTGAATGGCTCTTCTATTGTTGAGGCCGCGATTCGCGCCGGTGCTCAGGTGAGCTGCTCGAGCTCCAATCTGTTTTGATATGTGCAAATTCATCTAAATTACGATCCTATTATTGTTTTCTTTTTTAAAGAGTTTCTCAGTTAGACGGTGTTTAATGTGATGAATTTTTAAGCATTTTAGGCTGTCCATCCTGGTTATGGTTTCTTATCGGAGAGCTCTGAGTTTGCTCAACTTGTTGAAGACAAGGGACTGACATTTATTGGTCCTCCAGCGTCTGCAATCAGAGACATGGGTGACAAAAGGTACCGTTTCCAATAAGCTCCACCATTATTAAGAAGGCCTTTTTGCTTATTGATGAATTGTGATTGTGCTTGTTAGTGCCTCGAAGAGAATAATGGGTGCGGCAGGGGTGCCATTGGTGCCCGGATATCATGGCAGCGAACAAGATATTGAGCTTATGAGGTTAGAGGCAGATAAAATTGGATATCCTATCTTAATAAAGCCAACCCATGGAGGTGGAGGAAAGGTCTGCTCCTTTCTGGTTCAGTTACTTGTCGAATTTTTTCTCTTTCATTAAATAATGGTGTGAATTGTGAGATAATTGTTTTTATCATTGCCTATGTTCCATTATCTGTGTTTATAATCATTGAATTTGCATTATAAAGGATGTTGCTAGAATGCTGGAAGTTCATCTTATTCGAACTTTTCTGCTTACCATTTATAGGGTATGAGAATTGTACAAAGTCCAAATGATTTTGTTGACTCCTTTCTCGGAGCACAACGTGAAGCCGCTGCATCCTTCGGCATAGACACTATTTTGTTGGAGAAATACATTACACAACCAAGACACATAGAAGTTCAGGTACTATGGTTTTTACTTGAATAAAGCTCCATTTTTGAAGAAGAAAAAAATTAATTGCCTGTTTTTGTCAAGTTTTTGGGAAACTGTAATATGTGTTGGCAAATGTAATAAGCTGTGCATTAGAGGAGATGCCTGTGATTAATTTCATTGTCTGCTAGATTTTATGTATTGATCGAAGCTTGTCCCCTGCTTGATGTCAGTAGATATTTGGTGACAAATTTGGCAACGTACTGCATTTATATGAGAGAGATTGCAGCGTACAAAGGAGACACCAGAAGATAATTGAAGAAGCTCCAGCTGTAATGTTGCTTTCTCTACTTTTCATATCACGTCTTTTACTTTTGATCTTCAAAACGATTGATTAAACTCCATTGATGCAGCCATGCATTACTGATGAGTTCCGCACACACTTGGGTCAGGCTGCCGTATCTGCTGCAAAGGTGACATCTTCAAAATCATTTTACTTATAATTGTTAATCTGAAGTATGCAAATGCCATTATCAGATTACTAGTATTTGTATTTTTATTAGTAATGCAGTATTTCTGAGTTTACATCTCATATTTGTACTTCTCTCCATTCTTGCTTATATTGGCTGGCTTTTCATGAATCAAAAGGTTTCTGTCATCCAGCTTATTTTAAGTTTCAACTTCCAAGTTATAAATGCTGATATCTATTTCATGGGGTATTTAAAGGCGGTTGGGTATCACAATGCTGGCACTGTGGAATTTATAGTAGATACTGCAACAGGTCATTTTTACTTCATGGAGATGAACACTCGATTACAGGTTCTTTGATCACTCTTTTTTTCTTTCCATCTTGATTCCTTATGCCTCGAAAGACTATAATAGAGAGTATCCATATTCATTCATAGGTTGAGCATCCTGTCACTGAGATGATTGTTGGTCAAGATCTTGTGGAGTGGCAAATTCGTGTTGCAAATGGGGAGCCGCTTCCTTTAAGTCAGGTTCAGGTGCCCTTATCAGGTCAAGCCTTTTCCCTTTGAATAGGGCTATGTCGTTCTTGTGATTTTTTTGTTTGAAATTTAAAAAGGCTCGCTTTTCTAAAATTGCATGCGTCTCTTTTATGTTTGCCATTCGTCTGCTTTCATAATCATTGAGGAATTGACTGGAGAAATACTGTAGGTTAAATTGTGCTCCTTTTTGGTAATGGGATGATAGTAGTTGTTATTGTTCTTCAATATGAGTATAACCTTTGGACTCTATGTTTATCTGATCATGTATGATGGTGAATTTATCACATGCATGCTAAAACTTGTTGCTTTAATATCTTCAAATTTATTGTGGAAATAGTATTAAGGGAAGATCGACGTCAATTTTGACAGTGATGAGGTTCTTTCAAGTTTTGAAACATTCTTTTAAATGTGGAAACATTGTCTATAGCATGGCCTGCAGATCTATAAACAAACTGTCAATTGCTTTGGTGTAATTCTAATGTACTTATTTATTTTACTAAAAACTCAAATTTGGCATCACCATTAATTGATATTTATGAATTATGATATCTATTTAAGGATGTCATCTTGACTGATTTACTATTAATCATTATTTAACAGGGCACGCTTTTGAAGCCAGAATCTATGCTGAAAATGTTCCCAAAGGATTTCTTCCTGCAACTGGAGTTCTTCATCATTATCATCCTGTACCACCTTCTTCAACAGGTGACGTTCTTAGGCTTGATCAAGTTGTTTTGAGCCATAAAACAATTAACACTACCAAACACCTGGAGACTGGTCCTGATAGTAAAAAGAGACACCTTGGAGGAGTTGTGTCAGATTGTTGGGGAGTATCTTCTTGTTGATTCACCTCTGGAGGATTCTAAGTCATAGTTGTTTCCCTCGGGCAATGCCTAGCCATCCTACAGTTTGATATTTTCTATCCATTTTTTACTCTTTCCAAGAATAGACAAATAGGATGATTGGTGAATCTCGTTGCCATTTGTCCTATAAATTGAGGATAACACCCCCTCTAAACTTGCGAATTTTATTCCTTTTTCCCCTCCCCTTTTTTCTGCTTGTTTTGATCTTTATCTATTTAACAGTTCGGGTTGAGACTGGAGTTGAACAAGGAGATGTCGTTAGCATGCATTACGATCCTATGATTGCAAAGCTTGTAGTTTGGGGAGAAAGCCGTGCTGCAGCACTAGTCAAATTGAAGGATTGCTTGTCTAAGTTTCAGGTATATTTTTTTTTTGAGAAATTTAGTTCTAAACTTACTGTGCAAGAATTCATAATTGTCACTCTAATATATGCCCAATCATGAACTTGGGTCCACTTTTATGTTGAGTACTCAATGTCTCAATTATATGATCATTTCATCTTTGCATGGCCATGGTTTAACACGAATAGGATTTCTGTTTAAATGCTTTGAACTTTAAAATGAAGATTGTACAATGAATGGTTTGGAGATAATTGATGGTTCTTCATGTAAACATGTTGAATTTGTATATGGATGTAATGGTGATGAAATTACACTGTTTCACTGGCACCTTTTGTCTTTTCTGGCTTAATTTAATGATTTCTATGTATTGTCTCTTCTATCAAGGCTTCTACATGTTGGCAAATCATACTATTAATTTGACTAGTGAGCATATTCTCATGCCATTTTTTTACTTTTAAGAGTTTTGTTAACGACATTTGTTCTTTTGCAGGTTGCAGGGGTGCCAACTAATATCAATTTCCTACAAAAACTTGCTAGCAATAAGGCATTTGAAGAGGGCGATGTAGAAACACATTTTATTGAGCACCATAAAGATGACCTATTTGTTGATCCTAATAACAATGTAATTTATGAGGAAGCATATAGTGCAGCTAGATTCGGAGCAAAGCTGGTAGCTGCATGTCTCTGTGACAAGGAACATTCTGCTTTGAAAGAAAGCCACTCTGGTAAGTTGATGCTTTAGATTTCATCATGAAATCATTACTAGCTGTTGCTTTGCATCCTCTTAGTATTTACACCTTGCAATTGTGTTCAGGGGGTTCTAGCTTACATCCCATATGGTATACTCATCCTCCGTTCAGAGTCAATCATCATGCACATAGTACCATGGAACTTGAGTGGGAAAATGAATTTGATAGCAGCAGTTCAAAGAATTTAATGCTTTCTATCACTTACCATCCAGATGGGAACTATTTTATTCAGGTTTTTACTAACCTAATGTTCATGCTGCATGTTAAAGATATTTCAGTTTTGAAATTGTTTTTGGTTCAAAGTGCCTTTCTTATTTTTTTTTGTTTGCTCTTTTTATATTTATCTTGTCCCACTTCCTTCCCATTGCTCCATTTCCTTTTGATGTGATTAATGATTTTGTAGCACCGTCTACAGATTGGAGAAAACAGTGACCACGCTTTGGCAGTCAAAACATCAAATCTGGGCAACAATAATTTTAGAGTTGAGGCTGGTGGTGTAACCATGGATGTTAGTTTGGCTGTTTATACCAAGGTGAATGTTTTTTCTGCAACAATCTTTAACTGGTTTTTTACATTTTAGGCTACCACTGCTTTCTTCTATTTGTCTATTCAATCTGAATTGAAGTTCTGATGTGTGGTTGATCCTGTGGGCTTTGGTCTTTACCGGTGATGAATCCTTGGTTTTCAATCCTACATATTTACAGTCTTGTAACCGCTTGAAGGATCCAATTAATTTGGGGATTTATCTGGTTGTCATCTGTAGTTAGTTATTGATAAATATGCCTTTTCGGGCAGACTATATCTGACCTAGCTACCCAAGTCCAAGCAAGATAGCTTATTAGGTTTGACAGGCATGCGTAGGTATTATCTAGTATAACTAGAGTGCTGAAAATTCTGAGGTTGTTCTTTCTCTCTGATAAAATCATGTAAAATCCTATAATGTGGGGTTACAGGATCAGATCAAACACATACATATATGGCATGGGCCGCACCACCATCATTTCAGACAGAAACTAGGTCTTGAGTTGTCCGATGAAGATGAAACACAGCATAAGACGAGTTTTGAGTCCGCAAGCCACCCTCCTGGGACTGTAGTGGCACCAATGGCTGGTTTAGTTGTCAAGGTTCTAGTAGAGGATGGAGCGAAAGTGGAAGTTGGACAACCTGTATTAGTCCTAGAAGCCATGAAGATGGAGGTTTGTATTACCATTTACCGATAACAACTCCAACGTTATGTTATTTATGCTTACTAAAAGTTACTTTATTTGACAGCATGTGGTAAAGGCAACATCTGGCGGCATTGTTGAAGGGCTTAAAGTCGGTGCTGGTCAGCAAGTTTCAGACGGTAGTGTTCTCTTCAGAGTCAAGGTTAGTCATTTTGAATTCCATTCTCAGAATGGATCGTTTCAATTCCTCGTGTGTAATTCCTGCCTACAATGTTGACCTGTCTGGAGCTTATATTTCGTGCAATTCTTTAGAATTTATCAAACTGTTGCATTATCCATCTGTCTGTTTTGATAATCTGATCAGCCTGTTGGTGAAATTTAGTTGAAAAAGAGTTGAATGCGACTTAAAATGATGATAATTGTGTCCCTTGGCCAGGCCCAGGAATGAGTGGAAGACTTCATCTCATCTTTTAAGTTTGGGTTTCGTGATGATATCGTGCCCAATCGAATCTAGTCCGCAGTTAGAGAGGTAAGTCTCCTGATCGGCTAAAGGCCAGGGAAAATAAATCATTGTAAGTATCTGTGACTCCTTACAGTTATAAACAATGGGAAACAAACAGAGAAACAGAATGGTGGGGAACATCCCATATCCAGAGTATACATGCAGAAATCTCTTGCAAGATGTGAACAACATTTGATCTGGAAAATAATATGTTCATATTTGCAGATATTGCCTCTGCAATTTGGCTTTTTTCCCCTTATGCTTGAAAATGATCTCCCTCACACGCGCACAGGAGAGCAGAATTTATCCTGTCATTGGCAATGGAAAACGTTGCACTATACTGTAGGTTTCTGGTTACTTTAATCTTGGGGCATGCTATGGATTAATGCGATAAAAAAGTTAAAATGTGCTCGAAGTCCTTTTAGTACTACAATTTTCAGGAATTTAGCCATCTACTTTTTAGATTTAAAAATTCAAGTCTACTTTGTAATAAAAAAAATGTAGTAATGGACTTGTTTAACAAAAGAACTTTTTACTGTTAATAATTGGATTGAAATTTCACATCCGAAGGGTAGAGTTAAATTCCAGGGAAAAAATAGAGGTACTAAATATTGAAGGTACAAAGATTAGGAGAATTTGGAGCGAAAAAAAATAGAGGTACTAAATTTTGAAGGTACAAAGATTAGGAGAATTTGGAGCAAGGCATTGTCTCTTCTTTAAAGCAATGGTTCTTCTGTTTTGGTCACTCACCTATTTTTTAATAAAATGATATTCAATGTTATATTTTATTTTTATTTTCGTATTTTGTCGATAAAAATCAGCAACAAAGTTAATGTGACATTTATTATGAGATAATAATAATAATAATAATAAATACGAGAATAGGTGTCATTTTGTTAAAAAATTAGCTAGCCAACATAATTTTAACTCAACAAATAGCTCTGAGCATCATAAAACAATTTTAAAATTATTAAAATGATATTTAAGATTAACATCTTTCAATAAATATAATTTATCAGAATAAAATAAAAATCTAAAAATTATTTAAAAAATTCTACATAGGTAAACTTTTTATTGTCATATTTTACCTTTTACTTTAACTATTAAAATAAAATTATTGGAATTGAACTAGTCACAATTAATGCTTTGAATTAATAATTTTTTAGAATATTATATATATAATTCATTGTGGGTTTTTTTTCTAAATTTTGCGTAGTCATATTTATTATACATGTTTAGAACCACCTATCTATACAATGAAACACATCTTAAAACATGAAGAGAAGTTTGACAATTATATTTACCAAAAAAATTTATAAAAAATAAAGGAAAATTCTACAACGGGCGACAAACATTAATGAACACCATTAACGATGAACATCGATGAACACCATTATTTTTCAAAAAAAATAAAAATCTAAAGGACTAAAATTATAATTAAAATTATCTCTTAAAAATAAAAAAAATAAATTTAATAGTTACTTTATAATATTTTTTAATAGGTTAGAATGAAATACCAAATTCTCCTAAACCCTAACAAAATCAATTTATAATTTTTTAATAGATTAGAATCAATAATATGAGAATTGGGTACATTTAATTCTAATCTATTAAAAAATTATAAACTTATTTCTATTTTTTAAGAGATTGATTTTGTTAGGGTTTAAGAGAATTGGGTATATTTGATTCTAACCTATTAAAAAATATTATAAATTAATTATTAAATTTGATTTTTATTTTTTAAGAGATAATTTTAATTATAATTTTAGTCCTTTAGATTTTTAAAATTTAAAAAAAAAATTAATGGTGTTCTTTGTTAGTGGTGTTCATCAATGTTCGTCGCACGTGATAAACTCGTCCAAAAATAAAATGTAAAAGCTCAAAAAAACGTAAAAAGAAAAGCTTAAAACTTCTCTTGATTATGTCTTTCGTTATTCATAAAAATTCATCCATTAAATCTGTGTGTCTCTATACAACTAGATATTTAAGTAGTGAAGTAAGAGAGATAAGCAACAAAATTAATTTTGTAGATTGTTCTGCTACTGGTTCTGAAAATATCAACAAACTATCACAAAATAACATATAACTATACGAGATTATTGACGTGTGTCGTGATGAATTACTATAAGAACGTCAAATACCATAATGGTAAACAAAAAATGTATCATGACATACAAAAATGTGTCAAAAAATAGAGAAAAATTGTATGAAAAACATGACGAAACAAAACACAACTAAAGTTATTCTTATTGAAAATATAGATAAAAAGATAATAATAATAATAAAATCACTAAATGACGATAACCAGTATAATGTCGTCAATAATAACGCAAAAGAACGAAAAATACAAAAGACGATGGTGGAGGAAAAAGAAGAAAGCGGGTTCGAAAAGTTCAAAAAATAGCAGTTTAAAGAACAGTTAAAAAACACACAACTAATAATGTTATCAAAACTCATAACATTTTAGGTTATAACCTAAAACATTACCTGAACCAACCCAAAATGTTTAATTTAAATAATTTCATTAATTTTAAAATTAAAAAATAATTAAATCATAAAATTTGGAGAACAAATGCTTAATTTAAAAAAATTAAAATTAATATATTTTAAAAATAAATTATATCAGTCAATTTTCATGAAGAACATAACTTAATTGAAATTTTTTAAAAGTACCAATACCCTAAAATATAAATAAACCATCAAAGTTAGGGACAGTTGTCCCTCCCACCCTCCTATTATATATGTCCTTAATTTTTTTTTGACAAAGCTAAGGTGATTACAAATAGTATATGTTCTGAATAATACTCTCAAACCATTTGACAATGAACGTCCATTCACCCTGCTGCAGCTGCTGGTGTTCGAACCGGTGACTTTTAAGAACAACAACCGTTCCCTTAACCACTGAGGCAAGTTGGTTCGTGCACCTATGTTTTTAACTTTAAATTGATCATTTCTTAAGCTACCGCATAACATACTCACCCGAACAACTTGACAATATCTTAACTTACAAGAACAAAGACTTCGGAGCCGCCTTGTAGTTATCCAATTGTTAATGATGCTCCCCATTCGCCAGATTGATTGTCATTTTTCATTACACATCAAATCTTGGATACAGACAATGCAGGGCAGAAGAACATGAAAATGATGGATGACCCGAGTTTTGATAAACCAACATAAAAATCCAACTCTCAACTAATATTCAATAAAATATTATCTGAACCCAACAAATATCTTATTGAAAAAGCGGATGACGTTCATTTTAAAAAATATTAAATTGATATTAGTGTTAATGTGATCTTTCAACAACCAATCTGACACGTATGTTTTACGTGTATGTACACATTTTTTTAATTAATTATATTTGTTTCAAATAAAAATAATTTAAAAATAAAATATTCTAGAAATTAAAAAATAAATCGTAATTGAGTAATTGTATAATATTAAAACTTATAATCTGGCTAGTTCTACAAGTACAATTATCAAGAACTATCGTATTAATTGAAATTAGTTGATTAAAATTATTTGTTACAAATAACTATAAAATCTAGCAACAACACTTGGTTTAATGAAAAAGTACATTAATTTTTTTAAGTAAGATTAGAGTTTCGAATTTTAATATTATAATTGAAACAAATTAAGTTAGACAATCACAGTCATAATAATTCTGTACAATATCAAATTTGAATTATTCAATGAGTATATTAGAGTTTGAACCTTGTAAGTTGATATAATTAGTAACCTTAACTAATAAGAATAATATAATTTTTAAAGAATTTATCTGTAAGTATTAAGTGTAGTAATAATTTGTATAGGGAAAACATTATATGCAGATATGCACTAATAGTGGAAAGAAGATTTATCTATGAGTTGATTTAATTTGGGATTTAGTTGGTTAGTTTAGGTTTGAAAGTTTAGAAGTTTATGTTTTAGTGTTTAGAATTTAGTATTTAGAGTCTAAGCAAAGTTTAGAAGTTTATGTTTTAGTGTTTTAGTGTTTAGAATTAGGGTTTAGGGTTAGGGTTTAGGGGTTTAGTATGTAGGGTATATAATTTAAGGTTTATGGGTAGAATTTAGAATTTAGAGTTTAGGATTTAGGGCTTAGGTTTTAGGCTGTTAGGGTTTGTGATTTAGATTTTAAATTTTATAAAAGGAATGTGTAAAAAAAATTTACACAGCTTGTGCATCAAAATAAAACCCTTTAATTATATAGAGTTTTTGATTTGAACTTTGAACATAAAATTATTGAATGACAGTTACAAACTTCGAATATAGAAAATAAAATAAAAATAAAATTTGAATAGTAAATATTGTAATATCGAAAAACTATAGGGGTGAAAGAGTAAAAATGTGGGTTCTGTAAACTAAAAGTAGGTCTGCGAAAGCGAGTTCGAGCTCGAAGTCATCCAAATATCTCAAGTGCCTTTTGTGAAGAAAATATCTCAAAGGTTCCAACGGAAGCACTCAAAAAGAGAAAAGGGCGAGGCACGGTCCGGTTATCCTCTCCGGTTTAATTCAACGAAGAAATGGAGGCTTTCAACATCCCGGCGACGCCGTCATTGATGAAGGAGTTCCTTCGCCAGACGGGAGGCGCCGCAGTTATCGATGGCGGACTGGCGACGGAGCTCGAACGCCACGGTGCTGACCTCAACGATCCACTCTGGAGTGCCAAATGCCTCCTCACTTCTCCTCACCTTATTCGCTCCGTAATTTCTCCCTTTCTCAAAATTACTTTTGTGAACCTTGATTTTGTTTATTGTTATCATATCTTATATACAATTCAATTTGGTTTATAGTATGAACTTGGAATTAGGAACTGATTTTGCGTGAGTACAAGTTAGTTTTTATTTTTGATGGAAGGAAGAGATGGGAATTGGGATATCACTGAAAAAGTAATTGTTGGTGGAGGTCTTTTTGGGAATTTGGAGTGGCGTTATAATTTATTTTCACACGGAACTGAATTATGCTATGATTATAAAAAATGACAAAGAAAAAAACTTGTTCTGATTTGGTATATATATATATATGTTAGAGAGAGAGAGAGAACACTGGACCACAGTGTGGAGGTGGTCCAGTTTTTATCTGGTGAGTCAGGTCAGTGGCATTTAAGGGTTATTGGTCAGGATTCAGCTTTGAGTTTTATTGTTTTCTATATAAATTTTACTGATACAAAGAGGTAATGTTGTGAGTAAGTGCTTGACAGCTTGAGTTTGGTGGGCTGCCATATTGCTTATTTTAATATTTGTGATGAAATCAGTTATCCATGTCTGCACTTGATCTCTCTCTCAGAAATCATAAAAAGTGAAAACAATAAACAGGAAACATGGATTGGGATTTTTGAAAGCTGCCTTTTCAAATGATATAAACCTAGGTTCATTTTATTTGACAGAATTTCAAGACAATTATACTATACAAGTATGCGGGGTCCAAATAAACAAGATTAAATACCATAATGTATTGATGGTTAAGATTGAGGTGCTGAACAAGCAAGCCATATGATTGCTTCTCTGTTTTGCACTTGTTAAGTTCATTGATTCGTCTGGCCAGATTATATTATTCATGGTTTTTGTGAATATTGATGTCACTGTAACACCATTTCATTGAAAACTTTTGCAGTTTAGTTTTTCATAACAAATAACTCCATTCATTGAATTTCTAGTGTTTCTGTCACTTTTCACTTTGCAACACCAACACCTGTTAAAAGTATAGTGGTATGAAATCGACAGTATGTGTCTATGTGATGTTTAAAGTGCTTCTCTATATCATTTACCAAACTATTTTGAGCAGGTACACCTTGACTACCTCGAAGCTGGGGCAGATATTATTATCACAGCATCCTATCAGGTATCTGATATAACATCTCTCTCTCTCTCTCACACACACACACACACACATTTGCCAACTGATGCAATTTTATGTATCTTTAACAGGCCACGATTCAGGGGTTCGAAGCGAAAGGCTTTTCCAGAGAACAAAGTGAATCATTGCTTAAAAAAAGTGTGGAAATTGCTCTTGAGGCAAGGCAAATGTATTATGAAAGGTGTAGTAAAAGTTCTAGTGATGGAATTGGTGATGGTAAGGTACTAAAAAAGCGTCCAATCTTAGTTGCAGCCTCTGTAGGCAGCTATGGGGCATATTTGGCTGATGGTTCTGAGTACAGGTGTGTCAATCATCTATGCAAATGTTATTAAGTAATCTTTAATCCAAATCCAATCTTGTTGCTTTTAGGTATCTGCGTCAATCTGTTATCTTTTTGTGTAAAGGAAAATCATTCAATTTAGTACATATTACATGTATCCTTTTTTGTTGTTATATTCTCTATACCAGTGGGGACTATGGTGATGCAATGACGGTAAAAGCTTTGAAAGAATTTCATCGCAGAAGGGTTCAGGTCCTGGCAGGAGCAAGTCCTGACCTAATAGCATTTGAAACGGTTCCAAACAAGATAGAAGCGCAGGTATAGTTGAATATTTGATTCCAAATGAAATATTTTCCCTTAAGATAAAAGTAAGAAGGGTGTGAGGAACAAAAAAAAACATATTAAATTTCATGTCTTGCATACCCTAAATGTTTCCTGAACTGGCTAGTAAGGTGTTAGTGATCCAGTGCTCTATGTCTACTTTGTTGTTTAATATTAAGATTTTGGAGGTTCTTCATGCAGGCTTATGCTGAACTCCTGGAGGAAGAGCACTTAAAGATTCCTGCCTGGTTTACTTTCAACTCAAAAGATGGTGTCAATGTAGTTAGCGGTGATTCTTTGCTTCAGTGTGCATCAATTGCTGAATCCTGCAAACAAGTTGTTGCCGTTGGAATCAACTGCACGCCTCCTAGATTTATTCAGGATCTGATTTTAGCAATTAAGAAGGTTTTGGTTCTGCTATTCTGTTAATAACCGTTCTAGATTAAAAATTATACTCTTTTTCACCTTTTTGTTGGATATGGTTTAGCAATTAACTGTCTCTCTTCTTTTCTTTTAGTTTTTCTATTATTATTGTGTTTGAAGATTTTGTTCCTCTAATGTTGTAAAGGAATTTTGATGGATTCGACCAACCTATTTGGTTAATAATTTGTGCAGGTCACTACCAAACCAATTGTTATTTATCCCAATAGTGGCGAGAGGTATGATGCTGATCGGAAGGAATGGGTGGTAAGTTCATGTTCTTTTTTCTCTCTAGACAATGCATGAAATCTCCCTATATGAAAAAGGGTCTGGAATCTGTAGGAACACCTTATTTGAACCAAAAGGGTCCTCATTAAAGAAAAATATGCCCAGTATTTTTAAGCTGTTTTCCAACATGATATCAAAAAACACCTATTGATTGCTAATTCTGAACTTAACAACATGAAATGACGTGCTACCACTTAAAGTTGTTTGCAATGTTTGGTTTCTGATAGCAGGATAGGTGAAATCTTAATTTTCAAGCCCAATTTGCGTCTTGATATTCCTGCAACTTTAAACGACACTTAATAAAATTTTATATTCATTTGGCTTTAAGTAAAATAAAGGAAGGGCCTAAGTACAAAGGAAGTTGCAAAATAATTGGAAAAAAAAAAGAAAGGAAGATGAAGTATTCTGATTTTTCGGTAATTCATTTGTTCCGATGTTAAAGTGGAGCCTTAATGTTCTGCATCACTCTTTTTGTGACAGCAAAATACGGGAGTCAAGGATGAAGATTTCATCTCTTACGTAAACAAATGGTGCGAGATTGGGGCTTCACTTGTAGGAGGTTGTTGTAGAACTACTCCAAGTACTATCAAAGCCATCCACAGGACACTTTCCCATAGATCTCCTGCAGCACCCAAGGAGAAATTAGCAACTTGTTTATAAATGCAACCGGGATGCCAAGGTGCCTTTTTAGTTTCTAACTTCTTTCCCACTTTTTAGTCCGAAGAGAATGCCTCCCCGCCTAACATGTTTAGATCTCCCACTTGCCGTTGTAGCAGTCAGTATTTTCGTTTCACGATGAGGAGCATGCATCTTGTATCTGTTTCGTGTTTTGGGAATTAGAAGTTATAAGGAATCTGACTGACAGATAATCTTTCTTGTTTATTGAGTTCTTATTTTGGTTCTAACTGTAGTTTGTCAAAGGTTAAAATACTTATGTATTGTCCCGGCATTCGATAGGTGTTTGGCATGTATGTTATAAAGTACTCGTATTTATCGGATATTTCATTAGGACTCTGATTTTCTTATTTGATATGCTGGAAAGAGCTCATTTTCTTGAGAAAATAATGATCACAAACACAAGCTTTGCTCGTCGCTTTTCGGTGAAACCTGCTGAAAGCAACATCTTAACATACAACGTGCTGAAATTTATGGTCTGTAATGTATGAGTGCAGAGAAAAGGTAGTGTAGTTAATATCTCTTTAAACACGTGTTTTTGTAAGCAGGTATGGATTTTGGTGAACCCACCTGGGAAATTCCTTTTTCACAAAATAATGATCACAAGATTTTGAAGAAAGAACATCGTGCCACTGCTGCATATCACAATGCTGTTGGCTGCTACAAATGAACTGAAGTATTAATGTGGGGGATGCCATTGCCATGACAATTAGTATTACTATAAAGAAAACCCCTCAATTGTTTGTCCAAAGTTTTTGACATTTTAGATCAAATCTCATTGGTTTCTTTGAGATACGATCCGTTGATATAGTGTAAAATTAACATCTTTTTACAACCGTTGAATGAGTGGAAATGAATATCTGAAATTAATAATGGGAACGAAAAGATTTCTGCGAAGAAGTAAAAGGTTGACCATCTTTAATTTAAAACTTTAACATCAGTCTTTAAACATAGTAAGATCTTAAATCAGTGTAAAATTATGTAATTTTATACTAAGTGTATCTTAACTCTTTTCTTTTATTCAATTTAACATATTTTGTTAATATTTACATTATAATATTATTTATTTATTTTCATAAAATGTAAATAACATGTATACAAATAACAAAGTAAAAAAAGAAATTGGATTTGGGATTTGAATATTGTAGTCTAAGTTTAACAAATATTTTAAAATGATATTTTTTTGTCAAGTTTTATTTTTTATCTAAAATTTTCTCAAATAGTAGATGGCATTTTGTCTTAAATGAATAATCTAATTATTGTATAGGTTAAAAAAATAATCTAATTATTGTATAGGTCTATTTAAAATTAGCTTGTTAGGTTCTTTTTATTTCAAAATCTAAACAATATAGTCAATTAAAGTAAATTATTTTGATCGATAAATATTA
Source organism: Hibiscus tridactylites (assembly GCA_958450335.1). Lineage (NCBI taxonomy): Eukaryota > Viridiplantae > Streptophyta > Magnoliopsida > Malvales > Malvaceae > Hibiscus > Hibiscus tridactylites. Next base: position 94,191,991 of record OY288268.1, read on the forward strand.
AATATATTGGTAAGATATATTGTACTTTCGAATAGAGAATTTAAATTTAAATTACAGAGACAATGTTGTTGACATTGCTTTTAAATATCAACTATAACATAGTTATATATTATTAAAAAAATTAGAAAAAATAAATATTTTAAACACAATTATGATGTGACCAAATTCTTAAACAATATTTATGAGTTCAAATTCTTCCTCGTATATAAGAATTTGTTTCAGAATAATTAAGAGCAGCAACCCTAATATGAAAGCTTCCCAAAAAGAGTACGGACTCCAAAGAGAAGTTAACGACAAAAGAGGAACTTATAAAAAAAAAATTTATTTTAAAAAAATCAAATTCAAACAATTTTAATCTTAAAATGCGTTCATTATAAATGGTCACGAAAATATATATATATAAATTTATTTTATAATTGCCTTATAACTATTAAAAAAATAATATAACGAGATAAAAGTATTAAAGAAGGGGATGTACCCAAAATAGAAGAGGGAGATACTAACCCTTAATTAATATTGTGATGCCACATAATAATTTGATGAGAAAGCTTTGCTCATCCATTGATGACGGTTGCTTACCAAAAGCCGTGCGGGTGTTTATATCTGGGGTTGTTTAACTTAATTTGGAAAATTTATCATTTATTTTTAAAAAAATAATATGGTCCTTAATTTTTAAAAGAAATTTCCATTAACTTTAAAAAATTAAATATTTCAATTAAATTAGGGAAAATAATTTTTAAACTTTCTCATTAAACCTCTCAAAATTATTAAAAAATTTAATTTTAATTTTTAAAAACTTTAAATAGACTTCTCAAGCACTTTCGCCAAAATCAACCATTGCATGAAGTCTCGGCCTAACTTAGGATAGAAATTTTTTTTAGAAAAGAAGTCGCTAGTTTTATTAACGAGAAAATACTCAAAATTATAATTAGGGTACGTTTGGTTCATGGAAAAGATTATTACCAAAGGTAAAATCTTTTCCGGAATAACATTCTCATGTTTGGTTTGAGAGCATTCCCTCTATGGGGTAATAATCTTTTCCCAAGAGTGCCACTTTTCCTTCTAAATGGTGGGAATGTCATTCCCACCAATTTCTTAGGTATTTGTCAATTCCCACCCATTTGGACTATATTATCCTTAAGTTAATGAATTTTGTTCATATAAATTTTTTATTTGAATTTTTAATTAGATGATTAATTATTTGTGATGTAAATTAATTAAATATTTTAACACGATATTAATTTAATATTTAAATGGCATTACATTTATTTAAATATTGTTTTAGTATTTAATATATTTTTATTAGCATTATATTTATGATGATTATAGGTTATATGGTAGATTGTATATTTGTTTGAGAATTAATAAGTTACTAGCTGATGTTTTTAATTTTATTCTTTGATTTATAAGATGTTTATCATGTTATAAAACATTTTAATAGGTTAAATTTATAATAAAAATGTTATCATTGTTTTACAACTTTTAGATTTATTTTATTATTTACTTTAATTTATTTGACAATCTATTATAAGAAATAAAAAATAAAAAATTGAACATGTTAAACGTTCAACATTTGAAAATTCACAAAATTATGTTAATAGAGAGTAACGAAGATATAAAAATATAAAAAAAATATTTTTTTTTTATTTTTTTAATCTAATAGTTATATTAATGATATGATAAATATATAATTTTTGCAAATTTTAGATAGTATAACAAAATTAGTTCTATGACTTTTTATGTAGATATTTTTAATTTAATATTGAAAGTTTAACATGTTAGAAAGAAAATATAACACATGGATAGTTTGCTAAATTTTACTTCTAAGTAATCATATACTTCTTCAACCAAACACAATAATCTTACATTCCTACCAAATAAACCAAACAAGGTAATGTAAAATTCCCAAGGTAATATTACATTCCGGGAATCTCATTCCCAGAGGTAATTATATATTCTGTGAACCAAACGCACCCTTAGAGTTTACAAATTATCATTGTAAACTAAAATATATAATTTGGACTTTTTACCCCTCAATTTTGGGCTTGAAAGTTTAGGGTCTGAACCGGACCGGTCTGATTTTTTGTTCGAATATAAAAGGTGGTTTTAGGGAAAGCCTAGTTCGGAAGACTTTAAAAATATGGGAAAATATCTAAAAATCCTCTTTTAATATATATATATATATATATATATATATATATATATATATATATATATATATATATATATATATATATATATATATATATATATATATATATAAGAGTGGTGAAATCAATTTTACAAAATAAGGTTTGGAAGTGCAACATTTCAAAATAGTGACTAAAATGTAATTTTTAAAAAGTTCAGTGGTGACTGTTTTGTAAGGATTGAAATTTTGAATATTTAAGGAGCTAATTTACCCAAGGAATAATTTCTCCAGATTTTTCTTAGATTTTAATGACTTAATTAATGTTTGATTAATTTAATGAAAAGGAGAAAAACTAATTTTGAGATTTCATAACTAACTTTTGTTAAAACTTTCTCATCTCATTTTCTCTCAAAATTCCCTCAGCCAAACACATTTCTACAGCAACATTTCTACTGATTTTCACACTAAATGATGAGGTTTCAATTATCAATTGATTTCTAATCCTATCTACATCAAAACCTTTTGATTTGCTTATTAAATTTTCAAGGATTTTGGCTCTAATCAAGGAGAAATCTACATTTAGAGGTAAGGATGTTCTTCTCCTCTAAATACTCAGTTCTTTACTGAAATTCTCAAGTTCTCAATCCTTAAATTAAGTTTTATAAAAGGTTTTAATGTTGTGATCTTGATTTTGGCTTAAAATTCAAGATTTGGATTAAATCTTGAAGAAATTCGTGGTGATTGTTTGGTGTTGAGTGTGTAAAAGTTCTATTATTTACACCCTTTTTAACCCATATTTCTGCTGCATTCAAGCATCATTGCATGGCATTTAGGTTAGTTTTCAATAAAACATCACAATTATATAAAAGACACGGATTCTACTAAAAGATGGTGTATTTTGCAGGTAACTGCCATGGCTGACAATGAAGGCAGGCGCAGGGCAGAGAAGCAGGAAAGCTGAACTGGGCAAGCAGCCGAAAAAGACGAACCTGTCATGGACCTGTCGTGACAGCAAGGTGACAGCAAACTTATGAAGAGGAAAAGTAAAGTGGACCTCGATAGATAGAGAAAAATCTGCTCGTCTGTCGTGTGGAAGCCAAATAATTTTCCAAGCCCCGGATCAAAAGATATGTCAAGCCAAAGCTCAAAGAGAGGAAATTCCTAAAAGCTAGGATGCGGCTGGAAAGTAGGAGACTTTAGAGATTTAGTCTTTATTAGAATCTTACTTTTAATTAAAGTTGTAATCCTTGTTACCTTAGATAACTTGAGCCCAAAGCTTATATAAAGGGCATAGATTAAACCTAGGGCAGAACCGATTACCCCATAACCGAAACCAAACCCCTGCCGTCCACCCGTCACCGACATGTTCTAAATTCCCCCTAGGGCTACGGGTTGTTTTGTAAAGTAGTTGCAAGGGTTGTTTTGTTTTAGGATTTTTCAAGTTCAATAAAATAAACTTCAAGTTCTTTTATCTTGGTTTTAATATCTTGCAAGAGCATCGGGAGAGCATTGTGAGGTTATCTATTTACTTAGCATCGGGAGAGTTAAGTTTACGAAAGAGATAAAAGCGCGTTCTCTAGTTTATAGTTGAACCATCTTGTGCTTAGGGATAAGGCGAGGTTAAGTGGCTAAGAAAGAATTCATACACATCGGTGTTCATCCTTCGATTCACGCCGGGAGGTATCATCAAAGACGTGTTCATCGACAGACTTGTGCCTAGGGATAGGGCAAGACAGATCTGGGATTCTTGCCAAGCTTGAAGTACGAAGTTAGTGTCTGCTGCCGCGACAGCTAACGGACAGACGCCGCGACAGGTGCTGTCGGCGACGGGAGCGACGACAGAACTGGAGATCCTGAGCAATTCAATACCTGCACTACCGAGCAACTCAATACCGGCCCCTTCTCTCTATCTTGATATTCCAATCCTTTTATTTACGTTTTTATCATATTATTCTCGTGACAATCTTCTAAATTATTTCCTTTACTTCTTGCAGTAAATCAAGGTGAAGTCATTAGCCCAATCCCTGTGGAGACGATATCCGATACTTCGTATCACTTTACTACTTGCGTCGTGTACACTTGCACTACAATTGCGATAGTCTATTTTACACGCAACAAGTTTTTGGCGCCGTTGCCGGGGATTGGCAACATAACTACATCTTTCTTTTATTGCACTGTTTGTTTTTATTTTTGTTTTCGTTTTTATTTTTTCTTTAATTTTATTTTTTGTTTTCAACTCTTGCTTTTCACGAGGTTCTCTTGTTTATGCGCAGATCGAAAAGAGGCGAAGATCCGGAGTATAAGTTAGATCCAGAAATCGAACGATCATTTAATCTCAAGAAACAGATTCGCCACCTTTTAGACAGGAACGAATACCTTGAAGAACAGCTAGAGCAGATGGCCCGTAACCAGCCTGCTGGAGGAGACATACCGCCTGTCGGCGACCCGCCGAGGGCAGATGGACGACGATCATGCCGTGACTACATGCTGAACGATCATGTAGAGCTGGAGACCACGCTGCCGGATATTGATGTTGACAACTTCGAACTCAAGCCTGTCATGTTTAGTATGATCAACAACGCCGGGCAGTTTAGTGGTTCTGCGACAGAAGATGCTAGGGAGCATCTCAAAACGTTCCAGGAGATCTGTGGTTCGTTTAGACTGCCAGGAGTTAGTCCGGAGATACTGAGGCTTCGGTTATTCCCCCATTCATTGAGGGACAGAGCTAAAACTTGGTGGAATAAACTTACACCGGGTTCTATTATGACTTGGGCAGATCTAACTCGTGAATTTTTATCTCGTTTTAATCCTTCGCATTTATCTGAGCGATTACGTAACGAAATTGCTACTTTTCAACAGGAAGATGACGAGCCGATGCACGAGGCCTGGGACAGATTTACTACTCTTCTTCGGAACTGCCCAATGCATGGATTCCCTGTCTGGAATCAGGTAACAAAATTCTATAATGCTGCTAACTTACAAACTCGCATTCGCATTGATTCTGCAGCAAATGGACTATTATTGGATAAAGATCCGGACGAGGCATTGCAAGTTCTAAAAAATCTAGCCAAGAATGAGGAGCAGTTTCCGACAGCTAGAAGAGGGGGTAAACGGGTACTTGCTGTCAAGGATTATGAGGCCGACAGCACTATGAAATCACAGGTAGCATTCCTCACTAAAGCCATGAAGCACTTATTGAGTGAAGAGGAAGTACGAGGGTTTGCTGTCGAGGAAGTTTGTGCTACATGTGAGGGAAATCATAGTAGGGATGAGTGCCCTATAAATATAGAAGAGGGAAAATATGTTGGAAATTACAAGCCGAACTACAATTCCAACAACTACAACCCTAATTGGAGGAAGGATCCCAAATTTTCCTGGAGTAATCCTAACAATGCCCTGAATCCGCAAGCATATAATCAGAATCAGGGGGTCCTAGACTGTTGACGCGACAGCAACTGCAGCCGCAGAACTTGCCGCAGAACCTGCCGCCTCAGCAACAACAGCAGCCACCACCTGCCACGAGTAGTGTATTGGAGCAGACTCTGGCCACCTTTATGTCTCAGACTGGCACGTATATGGATAATATTAATCAGTTTGTCAAGAAGACGGAAAATTTTATGGATGAAACTAAGATGAGAATGACAAACCATGAGGCCACCTTGAAATCTCTAGAGACGCAAATGGGTCAGGTGTCGCAGCATATTAAACCGAGGCAGAATGGAGGTTTCCCTAGCAATACTGAAAATGCTAGACCGCCCCCACATGAGCAATGTAAGGCGATTATTACTAGGAGTGGGAAAAAGCTACCAGGGCCGGAAAAAGAAGTTGATACAGAAAAGGAACCTGCCTTGGATAAACCTGCCGAGGAAGCTGCCCCGACAGGTGACAAACAGACTGCTGCCGATGAGCCTGTCACGACAGCAGAAGCGACAGAGGAGAAAAAGGATGATTATCGTCCTCAGATTCGCATGCAGTGGGAAGGACGCATTGCTGATTATCGTCCCCCACCACCCTTCCCTCAACGGATACAGCAAGCTAAGCATGAATCTCAACTCAAAAAAATTTATGATATTTTTAAACAGGTTCATATTAACATTCCGTTGTTAGATGCTGTTAGGGAGATGCCCGGTTATGCTAAATTTCTCAAGGATGTCATGTCTAAAAAATCTAAACTTGGGGAATTTGAAACGGTAAGGATGCAAGAAGGTTGCATGAGTATTCTTCACCGGCAGCCACCCCAGAAAAAGAAGGATCCGGGGAGCTTCCTCATACCTTGCGTAATCGGCGATAAATTCATGGGTAAGGCACTTTGTGATCTTGGAGCTAGTGTTAATCTAATGCCCAAATCTGTTTTTCAGAAATTAGGTATTGGCAAGGCGCGGCCCACGACAGTTACCCTGCAGCTAGCCGACCGCTCTTACGTTCACCCCGAGGGAAAAATTGAAGATATTTTGGTAAGAGTGGATAAACTTATTTTTCCTGCTGACTTTCTTATTTTAGATTGTGAGGCAGATGAAAACGCACCAGTCATCCTTGGGCGACCCTTCTTAGCCACGGGAAGATCATTGATTGATGTGGAGAAAGGAGAACTCACCATGCGCGTGAACGATCAAGAAATTAAGTTGAATGTTCTCCAAGCAATGAAACATGCCGATGTGGACGAGGAATGCAAGGCCATCATTGAGGTGACCTTTGATCAACCCTGCATCAGGCCGGGCTGCCGAGATATAAAATTTGGTCACTGCTGCGACAGCCACCTACAAGCCTGTCATGACAGTGATGACGACAGTGATGACGACAGCACCAACGACAGCGACTCCTCTGAATCCGATACATCTGATACTGCAGGTCATGAGGAGGTAAACTGGTTAGACCATCGTCCAGGTAAGTTATTCGAACCCCTGAATTACACTTCGGATAACCATTTAATCCAAAAGCCCTCTACTGTTGAACCACCTGTCTTAGAACTTAAGCCCCTGCCAGGGCAGCTTAAATATGCTTATCTTGGTTGTGATGACACACTGCCCGTAATCATCTCTGCTAAGTTGCCGCAGGAACAGGAACGACAGCTGATCGACATGCTGAGGCAGCATAAAAGGGCGATAGGATGGACGATAGCAGACATTCAGGGCATTAGTCCGGCAATCTGTATGCACAAAATCCTCCTAGAGGAAGATCATAAGCCGACTATTGATGCCCAAAGGCGGTTAAACCTTGCGATGAAGGAGGTAGTGCGTAAAGAAATAATTAAATGGTTAGATGCAGGTATTATTTACGCCATCTCCGACAGCAAATGGGTAAGCCCGGTGCAATGTGTTCCCAAGAAAGGAGGCATGACCGTGATAACCAACGAGAACAACGAGTTAATCCTAACCAGGACTGTGACCGGTTGGAGGGTTTGTATGGACTATCGGAAGCTTAACAAAGCTACCCGAAAGGACCACTTTCCGTTACCCTTTATTGATCAAATGCTTGACAGATTAGCGGGTAAACCTTACTATTGTTTTCTTGATGGTTATTCAGGATATAATCAAATTGCTATTGCACCGGAGGACCAAGAGAAAACGACTTTCACATGCCCCTACGGAACATACGCATTTAGGAGGATGCCGTTCGGCCTCTGTAATGCACCTGCCACCTTCCAAAGGTGCATGATGGCAATATTCTCCGACATGGTAGAGGACTTCCTCGAGATCTTCATGGATGATTTTTCCGTCTTTGGAGATGATTTTGAGAGCTGCCTCGGCAACCTTCAAAAGGTACTTGAAAGATGTGAAAAAGCTAATCTTGTTCTTAATTGGGAAAAATGCCATTTTATGGTAGATGAAGGGATAGTTTTAGGCCATAAGATTAACTGCCGTGGGATAGAAGTCGACAGGGCAAAAATAGAGGTCATAGAGAAGCTGCCGCCGCCAACCACAGTCAAGGGCATTAGGAGTTTTTTAGGGCATGCTGGTTTTTATAGGAGATTTATTGCCAATTTCTCAAAAATCACGAAACCCCTATGTCATCTCTTAGAGCAGAACCGACCCTTTGACTTTAATGAAGAATGCACTGAAGCATTCAAGGTTCTGAAGGAAAAGCTAGTGACAGCCCCCATAGTACAACCACCAGACTGGACACAACCGTTTGAGATTATGTGTGACGCTAGTGACTATGCTGTCGGGGCAGCACTTGGGCAGCGCAAGGACAGGCTGTTTCATGTCATATATTATGCCAGCAAAACATTGAATGATGCCCAAGTGAATTATACCACCACAGAAAAGGAGCTGTTAGCTGTGGTGTTCTCCATCGACAAGTTTCGTTCTTACATACTTGGAACGAAGGTTATAATACACACCGACCACTCTGCCCTCAAGTATTTATTTGCAAAAAAAGATGCAAAGCCTAGGTTGATACGGTGGATCTTACTATTACAAGAGTTCGACCTTGAGATAAAAGATAAAAAGGGGACAGAAAATCAGGTGGCAGATCACTTTTCGAGGTTAGAGATGGGACAGAGTCTACCTTTAGATGAGACACACATACTAGAGACCTTCCCAGATGAGCAGCTCTTTGCTGCCGCAATAGCTGTCGTGACAGCCATGGCGGCAGGTAAGTCTTCTAACCTTCCTTGGTATGCTGATTTCGTTAATTTTATAGTTAGCGGAATATTACCTTCTGATCTTACTTATCAAGCCAGGAAGAGGTTTCAAAATGATGTTAAACATTATTATTGGGACGAACCTCTTCTTTTCAAAATGTGCGCAGATCAGGTTATAAGGAGATGTGTACCACAAGAAGAACAAGAAGACATTCTCCATCACTGTCATGCTTCACAATATGGAGGACACTTAGGAGGCAATAAAACTGCTGCCAAGGTGCTGCAGTTAGGGTTCTACTGGCCGACACTGTACAAGGACGCACAGGAATTTTACAAGAACTGTGACAGGTGCCAGCGGACAGGTAACATCTCGAGGAGAAACAAGATGCCACTACAAAATATTTTGGAAGTCGAGATCTTCGACGTTTGGGGGATTGATTTTATGGGACCTTTTCCATCTTCGTGTGGAAATCTTTACATCCTCCTAGCAGTGGATTATGTCTCCAAGTGGGTAGAAGCAATCGCAACTCAAAAGAATGATGCCAAAACGGTCCAAAAGTTTTTGCATAAAAACATCTTTTCTAGATTTGGCATCCCTAGGGCGATTATCAGTGATGAAGGGAGACATTTTGACAACAGGGTAATTGCTGCCGCCTTGAGAAAATATGGTGTCAAGCACAGGATCGCGACAGCATACCACCCACAGACCAATGGACAGGCTGAGATATCCAATAGGGAAGTGAAGAACATTCTTGAAAAAATGGTTAAACCAACTAGGAAAGATTGGTCTTTGCTTCTGAATGATGCATTATGGGCATACAGAACAGCTTTCAAGACTCCATTGGGCATGTCTCCATACCGTTTGATTTATGAGAAAACCTGTCACTTGCCTGTCGAGATCGAGCACAAGGCATATTGGGCAATCAAGGCAGTAAACATGGACTTGGACAAGGCAGGCTAGAAAAGGCTGTTAGATTTAAATGAGATCGATGAAATACGGACAATGGCCTACGACAATGCAAGGATTTACAAGGAAAAGACAAAGAAGTGGCATGACAAGAAATTGCTGCCACGACAGTTCTGCCCAGGGCAGCTTGTGTTGTTGTTTAATTCTAGGTTGAAACTCTTTCCAGGGAAGCTCAAATCTAGATGGTCTGGCCCGTTCCAAGTAGTTCAAGTTTTTCCCCATGGTGCCATTACAATTCAATCACTAAAGGACGGGCACCAATTCAAAGTCAATGGACAACGCCTCAAGCACTATCAAGGGACTGAAGCCCCAGGAATACAGGAAGTGGTTATTTTAGGTGATGCCCCACAAGGCATCCCTAATTTAACCTAATTTTTATTTTTATTTTTATTATTAATATTATTTATTAGGAATTAGATTTATTTTATTCGAATAATGTTTTGTTTTTAATTTCAGTTTTAGGAAATAAAGGAGTCAAGTGAGAAAGAAGAAGTGGCCCAAGCCCACCGCTCATCCACCAGCCCAATAAAGCCCATTTATGGTAACCTGTCGTTTCGGCTGCCGGCGCAGACGGATTTGATAGGCTGTCAACAAACGCACAGCAGACGAAGAAGCGTGCGGCAGACGCACAGCAGACGCATTAATGCACGTCAGACGCGTCAGACACGATACATTCAATCTGCCGCCCCGTTATTCCCGCCTGCCGTTGCGGCATTAAATGGGCAGCACCCCAACAGCTATATAAACCTCTTCCCATTTTCATTTTTCATCACTTCTGATTTTTCTCTTGTTATTCTCCTCTGGTTTTATCTATTTTCTCTCTCTTTAAGCCCTTGCAACCAAAATGTCTTCACGACAAACCCGTCAAAACACTGCTGCCGCTTCTTCTTCAGCAGCAGCATCGCCATTCACCAAAAAGGAGCTATGGGAGGAACGTGGCTTCATTTACAACAGAGATGCACCTCTTTTTGGACTCCGGCCGTTCATTATGAAGGCCATAACAACACAACTTTGGGAGGACTTTGCCGAGCAGCCGGCAGAGCTTAATGACACTTTGGTTCGGGAATTTTATGCGGCGATCGAAAGCAAGACGGCGACATCTGTCACCGTCCGAGGAGTGACAGTTCCTTTTAGCGCTAGCAGCATCAACCATGTGTTCGGCCTCTTCTTCGGCCCCAATGATGATGCTCACCAACAATTTTGGGACACCCTCGACACTGCTGGACATGATGCTGTCATGAGGGAGCTGACAGAGGCTGGTACGACATGGAGCACCAGTAAGAAGAACCCCCACTCTGTCAATAGGGGGCAGCTACTCCCTGAGGCAAAACTATGGAACGCTTTTATCAAAAAGCGTATCCTGCCCTCGTCCCACCATACGACAGTCAACAGACAGCGGTTGGCCCTCATCCACTCTATCATGCATGACAGGCCCATCAATGTGGGCAGGTACATGCGGGACAGCATTCTCGATTGTGCTTTCCGATCGGACTCACGACTCTGCCTGCCCTTCACCATCACTGCCCTCTGCCGCTGCGCTGCCGTACCGGAGGAACCCTCAGACAAAATCAAGACGGGCAGCGGATGGACAGACAACAACATCTCCAGCCTCATGGAGATCATAGTCGTATCGCCCCTCAACGCCTTCAATCCAAACGCCCCTCCTGCTGAGTCTGATGATGAACCTGCCACCGAACCTGCCCCAGAAGCTGCCACCAACACCGCTCCGGCAGATCAGAACGCCCACATCCTTGCTGCCATCTTGAGGATAGAGGAGCGCCAGATGGGTTTGATGACTTTCATCCGTGACTTCTCCAATGCAACGGTAAATTTCATTACCAATACTTTGAATTTTCCGGATGTCATCTTCCCCACCTTCCCCGCCCATTATTTCAATATCCCCTCCCCCACTCCCACACCACTTGTCTCTCCCCATACACAATCTGCCACTTCCACACCATCCCCTGCCCCGACGGCAGCCGGCAGCCCACCGACAAACACCTCCCCTCGAGGAACCAAGCGAGCTGCCACTGATGACAGCCCTCTTGTCCGGCGAAATTTAGAGAGCGACTTCACGCGAGTCAAACGCATTAAGCACGTGGCAAACAAGAGAAGGCTGTCCAAAGCCATCATAACCAGCAGCTCATGGGACAGCAGCAGCAGTTCCGACATCAGGCTAGTGGAGCCACCTGCCCTTCAACCTGCTGCCGACCCTGTCCCCCAACCGGATGAAGAACCTGCTGATCAACCTGCTCCGGAACCTGCCCAGCCACCTCCACAACGCAGACGCCGCCATCAGATCCGCGTCAGCAGCAGCAGCGAGGACAGCGAATAAAATTTAAGTTTTTATTTCTTTTTCTCCTCTTATTGCTGCCTGCCCTTATATTTTTGTGATGTACTTTTATTTCTCTTGTCTTTCTTTAATTTTTGTGTCATTTTGCATTGGGGGCAATGCAACCCTCGAGTTTGGGGGTGGCAACCCTCCATTCTAATGGAGTCTTAGTACATCTTTTATTAATTTTTTGTGTCTTATTATTTATTTAGTTTATCTTTAAAAAAAATCAGAAAACTAAAACTGTTGGCTTAAAACTGTGGAGTTAACTTACCTGTCATGACGGCTCTGTCGTGGCAGCATCTTTAGGACAGGTTAAGGAAAAGTTTAGAGCCTTTCTATAGTTCTGAAAACTTAAACACTTTTGTGACTGTTATATTGCTTAGATTTCTTTTAGCCAAACTAGAATAGGAAGCTTAGAACTTGAATAGCCCCTAGAGGTGCCTAACACTGGCTCTAGGAAAGAAGTTTAGCAAAAGAAAATTAAAAACCTAGAGGTGCCCGAAACCGGCTCTAGGAAGCTAACTAGAGGTGCCCGAAACCGGCTCTAGTAACTAGAGGTGCCCGAAAACTGGCTCTAGTAAATCTTAGCTTGAAAATAGAAGAAAAAGAAGCATGAAAATGTGTCTTCAAGAAAATAAACTTTGGCATAAAAATTCGAGTTAAGAAGTTGAATATTCTAGTGAAACTAAGAGAGTCTTAGCATATAACTGTTCACAAACATGCACACACTGCACGAGAGCTATAGGGAGATTCCGGACAGATCCTAACCTTTCCGACAGGTTGCTGCCGCCATAGAGAATGAGCGACGGGTAAGGGACAGTTCACTGTTTGAAGGCCAACACAAAAAATTTTCATTTTTCTTTCTTCATTGCTTGAGGGCAAGCAAAAACTTGAGTTTGGGGGTGTGTTGAGTGTGTAAAAGTTCTATTATTTACACCCTTTTTAACCCATATTTCTGCTGCATTCAAGCATCATTGCATGGCATTTAGGTTAGTTTTCAATAAAACATCACAATTATATAAAAGGCACGGATTCTACTAAAAGATGGTGTATTTTGCAGGTAACTGCCATGGCTGACAATGAAGGCAGGCGCAGGGCAGAGAAGCAGGAAAGCTGAACTGGGCAAGCAGCCGAAAAAGACGAACCTGTCATGGACCTGTCGTGACAGCAAGGTGACAGCAAACTTATGAAGAGGAAAAGTAAAGTGGACCTCGATAGATAGAGAAAAATCTGCTCGTCTGTCGTGTGGAAGCCAAATAATTTTCCAAGCCCCGGATCAAAAGATATGTCAAGCCAAAGCTCAAAGAGAGGAAATTCCTAAAAGCTAGGATGCGGCTGGAAAGTAGGAGACTTTAGAGATTTAGTCTTTATTAGAATCTTACTTTTAATTAAAGTTGTAATCCTTGTTACCTTAGATAACTTGAGCTCAAAGCTTATATAAAGGGCATAGATTAAACCTAGGGCAGAACCGATTACCCCATAACCGAAACCAAACCCCTGCCGTCCACCCGTCACCGACATGTTCTAAATTCCCCCTAGGGCTACGGGTTGTTTTGTAAAGTAGTTGCAAGGGTTGTTTTGTTTTAGGATTTTTCAAGTTCAATAAAATAAACTTCAAGTTCTTTTATCTTGGTTTTAATATCTTGCAAGAGCATCGGGAGAGCATTGTGAGGTTATCTATTTACTTAGCATCGGGAGAGTTAAGTTTACGAAAGAGATAAAAGCGTGTTCTCTAGTTTATAGTTGAACCATCTCGTGCTTAGGGATAAGGCGAGGTTAAGTGGCTAAGAAAGAATTCATACACATCGGTGTTCATCCTTCGATTCACGCCGGGAGGTATCATCAAAGACGTGTTCATCGACAGACTTGTGCCTAGGGATAGGGCAAGGCAGATCTGGGATTCTTGCCAAGCTTGAAGTACGAAGTTAGTGTCTGCTGCCGCGACAGCTAACGGACAGACGCCGCGACAGGTGCTGTCGGCGACGGGAGCAACGACAGAACTGGAGATCCTGAGCAATTCAATACCTGCACTACCGAGCAACTCAATACCGGCCCCTTCTCTCTATCTTGATATTCCAATCCTTTTATTTACGTTTTTATCATATTATTCTCGTGATAATCTTCTAAATTATTTCCTTTACTTCTTGCAGTAAATCAAGGTGAAGTCATTAGCCCAATCCCTGTGGAGACGATATCCGATACTTCGTATCACTTTACTACTTGCGTCGTGTACACTTGCACTACAATTGCGATAGTCTATTTTACACGCAACATTTGGGCTCTGTTTTAAGATGGTTTTTTAATGTATTTTGGATGTTTAATGATGTGTAATTGAGGTTTAATCAATGCAATCCCGAATAGGTTGATTTTCCTAAGTTTTTGCTTGTGAAAATGATGGTTTTTGGGGTGATCTTGGTGTTTTGTTATAGCTGGAGGTATAAGAACGAGTTTAGGTTCTTTTTGGATGTTAATTGATGTTTAAGAATGTTTAGAAGTGATGGATCTTGGTTGGGTAATGTTGTGGAAGAGTTTGGAAGTGATTTTGGCTGTGTTTGGTAGCTGAAATGTTAGTTTTGGTTAGAGTAGCGAGTATAGGTGTAATGGCTGAAGATTTTAATGCATGATGATGCATTAATCCTCTGCTTTGATGTGTTTAAAACATGGGAGACATCTTTGGATCCTTGTAGTGTTGATCCGGAAGCTTGAACGGCGTTTCGGCAAGCTTGCGAAACGGAAATTGGTGAGTGGAGTTGGATTTCCAGCTTTGTATCGAATGTTTGAAGGTTTGGGAGCTTAGTTTAAGTCTAATCAACTTAACTAAGCTCAAGAGTAAGTTTTCGGAAAGACTCTCTTGGATGAGCCATGGATTGGTTCGATGCATTTGTTGATAATTGCATGTTTAAATTTTGTTTTTGAAAGCATGTTTAGCATGGTTAATGATGGTTATGAAAGCCATTTGTGAAGGATGATCAAGGTAAGAGATACTTGGTTTGATTTGTTAAAAATGTGGATTGATGCATAGTTATGCATGTTGTTAAATGGCTTTGTTTTAGATGCTTTAAAACAGTGGATTATTGATGATAATTGATGTATATTGGCAAGTGATGTGTTGGTTTAAAAGTACTTGAATCGGATATAGTTATCCGGCTATAGGATTGGGTGCACCGTGAATTAATTCACCTTGGATGTTGAGGGGTTGTAATTGTACCGTAAACTCCATCCAAGTACACTAATGAGATGGTTAAGATCACAATGGTGGTTAAAAGTCTATGTGTGGATCTTGTGTTGTGTGTCCCGTGTTCTCGTTAGTGATGTTATACAACTACTGATGAGTGATGTGGAGTGGTTGTGATTGTACCGTTAAGCTCCATCACGGGTGTTGAGGGATTGTGATTGTACCAGTAAACTCCACCTTGTGTGTTCGGTAGTGTGTATGAAGGGTATGAGACAACGCTTGTAATCCGCGTATCCAATTGTGTTTTATGTTGAAAAAGGTTATGGTTTATCACTTGGAAGCCAATATGACATGTTAATGATATTGAAGAATGAGATGCTTGGTGTGAATGCAATGTTGCATGAATATTGATGATATGTGTAAAAAGGCTTTGAGAAAAGTGTTTTATAAAATGCATTATTGTGTTGTTTCTTTTGAGCATGTCTCACTAAGCATTTGTGCTTATGCTCTCTCTATTGAACCAATAATGCAGATAATTGAGGTGTTTGTGGGCAACAAGGAGGCTAAGAATCCAAGGGAAAGCTAAGCTCATGTATGGTGACTTTTTCACAACATTATTAGTTGTGGCTAAGAATCCAAGGGAAAGCTAAGCATCAAAGCTCATGCATTTGGCAATGGGAACTTAGGTTGTGTTTTTGGGAGTTGTTTTGGACTCCCTAGTTGTGGCATGATGCCTTAAATGTTTTGGATATGTAAATGGCCATTTGGTGCTTGCTTTGATGCTTTAATGGTTGTTTGGCTTGGTTATTAAGGTGCATACCTATAGACTTGTAGATTTTCCTAATTGATGCCATGAATGTGTTTTGATGATGCAAATACGTACCTTATATGTATGATGACATGTTGGCATGATTAGGGAGTCATTATGATGTGTTTGGGTGGTTAATTGTATGTTAAATCAGCAAATTCTGCATTTTTTGGGTAGTCAGTATCGGAACGGGCACTAACGTTTCGAAACGGGGGCCTGTAATGGCCTTCGTGTATCGAAACGGATAGGGTCGTTCCGAAACGTTTTGGCCACTGCCAGGCCCTGTTTCGATACATGTCTCGAAATGAACCCGCGTTTCGGAACGGTCAAACCCCGTTCCGAAACAGATGACCGTTGGGCACTGATTTGAATGGTTTAAGGTTTGCAAGCTTTACGTTTTAGTCTTGAATTTTGTATTTGCAATTGCTTGAGTTTGAGATGTCCGATTGAGGTGAAATTTGACAGGGAAGCATGTAATATGATTAATTTGATATTGGTAATTTAAAAATCAGCTAAGTCCTTCATATTTCCAGAATTTACAATTTGGTCCCTAACTTTCGTATGTTGTACAATTGAGTCCCTTATTGCTTTCCAATCGTTGTGCTTTTCAAGTATGCTCTTCTCAAGGGTACGCTTAGGGTTAATGTGCATCTAGATAAGTTTTAAAAGAAAAAAAGGGTCGTTAATCAAGGTTGACTTTCGGGTTGACTTTGGTTTTTCCCGTGTAATCTTTGTAGTTCGGGTCAACCGTCTAGGCCGGGCTAAGGGGTTACACTTTTTCCTAAAACTAACCATTTTAGATCATACATGAATCATACATGAAAAGCTTATAAACCCATCTAAATACTCGATCAAAAAATAAATATGAAACATGAATGCATCGGCAAAACAAACCACAAAAGGGGATGGAGCTATTGACAGACCACCGAGAAAACGCAAATCAGAGCTGAGCATCATGAGAAACTCTTCACAAGCGCAAATCGCGTATCCAAATTCAAACCGAAATTCCAGAGCAGGGAAGATCAGCGGGATTACAAATAAGTGTCATCTTGATCAGTCATGGCGTCGTCGAATCCAACCCTAATAAAAATATAAAATAAAGAACGGCCAAAAAGACCGAAAGAGTAGAAGAAAACATGTCAAAAGATAGAGATAAACATGCCAATAGACAAAAATAAACATGCAATAGACAAAGACAAACGTACTATAAATGTAGAAAAACGTGTCAAAAAAATAAAATTATTTTATTAAAAAATTAAAATTAAAAATAAATTTAACAGTCAACAATCGACAGAAAAATCGATGTCACCGACGGCTACAAAATAAAACTTAAAACGCTAGGGAAAAAAATTGTTAAACGACTAGAGATAAGATTAAGAAAAAGTTTAGAGAGCGGCAAGATAGAAATCTTACTAAATTCATTTATGTTCATAAATGTAAAATCACAGTTTTAAAATTGAGAACCGGTGATTCGACCGATTTGAACCAATGAGATAGAACTATAAATTATGTGAATAAAAAAATGGAATAAAAAAACGGATGGTTCAACCCAGTAAACCAACTTTTTATATATTTTTCCTATTTTTTAATTTAATCATAACCTTGTATATAATCCTAACCCTTATAAATTCATTCCCTTACGAGGCGTTTGGTTCATAGAATGTAAGATTACCTTTGGGAATAAGATTACCGGAATGCAACATTACCTAAGATATTACTGAGAATGTTACATTACCTTGTTTGGTTCATTTAATAGGAATATAAGATTGTAGTGTTTGGTTGGAGGAATATAAGATTAATTGGAAACAAAATTTACCAACTTGTCCTTATGATATATATTTTTTATCAAATTTAATTTTTAATTATTAAATTAAAAATATTTACATAAAATTTATAGAACTATTTTCGTTACATTACTTAAAATTTGCAAAAAAAGATATTTATAATATTATTAAATTATTTTTAAAAATGGTTTATATTTATATACATGTATTCTTTTTTAATTTTTTAAATATCAAAATATTAAACGTGTAATATGCTTAGATTTTTAATTTTTTTTATTACTTTCGACCATTTATCAAACAAGTTAAAGTAAATAATAAAACAAATCTAAAGGTAGTAAAAAAATATAAAAATAAATTAATCTACTGATTTTTTAAGATAAAAATATCTTATAAATTAAATAATAAAATTAATAACATCAAGTCTTAACGCATTCAGTCTCAAGTAACATACAATCTCATCCTATAACTCTAGAAATATAGTAAATACAATATTAATAAAATGTACAATTAAATATTACAACATTATCTAAATATATACAAATGGTATATTAAACTAATATTACATATAAATATTTAATAAATTTACACCATAAATAATTAGTTACCTAATTAAAAATGCAATAAAGGATCAACATGAACATATTTCATAATCATAAGGGTAATATTGTCTAAAGGAGAAAGAATTGTGTAATACCTAAGAAAATGAGGGGAATAACATTCCCACCATTTAGGGGGAAAAGAGCCACTCTTGGAAAAAGAATAATACCTCACATTGGGAATCCTCCTAAATCAAACATGGGAATGTAAGTCTGGAAAAAATTTACATATAAACCATTTTTTAAAAATAATTTAATAATATTATAAATATTTTTTTTTGCAAATTTTAGGTAATGTAACGAAAATAGTTCTATAAATTTTTATGTAAATATTTTTAATTTAATAATTAAAAATTAAATTTGTTAAAAAGAAAATATATCATAAGGACAAGTCGGTAAATTTTGCTTCCAATTAATCTTATATTCCTCCAACCAAACACTACAATCCTATATTCCTATCAAATGAACCAAACAAGGTAATGTAACATTCTCAGTAATATCTTAGGTAATGTTGTATTCTGATAATCCTATTCTCAAAGGTAATATTACATTCCGTGAACCTAAAAGTATCATAACATAACAACATTTTTTCATTTAATCGTTAATTTATGGGTTATAATTCCATTGAAAATTTTCCACATGTATAACTAATTTTATTCTAAAAATTAAAACCTTAAACTCTAAATTCTTAACTCTAATTCTAACCCCTAAAATTTAAATTCTAACAAACAACCTTAAAATTTAAACATCAAATATTAAATATTTAAACTTTAAATTTTAAATTAAACCTATAAACCTTAAATTATACCTATTTATTAACAATAATTTTTTCACCGCCTGAGATATTTTTCCAAAATTTATATATATACACACACAAGTATACCCATTGGAAATATGGATGAAACATTTATAAGTAGGACCCCTTGGTCTTTAAATTTTCAAACATGTTTCTCCCATCTTCTACCAACTGTTCATTCCTTCTATTTTCCCTTTATTACCACCCCCCCCCCCCCCCCCAAAAAAAAAATAAAAATAAATTAGATATCGTGTATCTAACGGGACAGAACATAAGTAAAACGCCCCTAAATTAAAAGATAATTTGTTTTATTCAAGTGACTAGAATTCATGCACTATATATTCACGGTATATATATGTTATTAAATAATTAAGAAAATCAAACAAATACTATATATAATCACATCAATATATTAAAAATTAGTTCTATTTTACAATCATGTTTACGACACAAACAACATTTTATAAGTTTTTTTTTTCTAAACAAAAACAGACAACAAAATTATAATTGAAGATAATATTTAACTTATGTGATATATTCCTCGACCTATAAATCCATAAGGCTCTCAGCAGAATTAAGATGCATTAACAAAAATGAATCCTAATGTTGAGGTTCAAAATTTAAAATTGGGAAAACTACCCAAATCATCACTCAACTTTGGTCATTAGACCTATTTTAGTCACTCAACTTTAAAAACGCTCATTTTCATCACTCAACTTTCAACATTGTGATATTTTCATCATTCCACCATTAACTTATTTAACACCGTTATGACATGGCTTATAAAATTACACGTCATTTAAAAGAAAATAAACAAAACGACAAAAAGCATCCTTGAAAACAGAGAAAAAGTAAAATATCAAAGAGATAAAACAAAAAAAGGATGCTTTCTGCCATTTTCCCTCCATTCCTCCTCTCCCTTCAACCTTCCCATCTTCTCTGCAGGTACTGAAAAGCTCTGTTTTTTCTGGGTTTTTTTTTTAGATTTTTGAGTTTTTTTATAACGTGTTTGTTTTAGGAAATGGAATGTGTTGAAGCAGCTTTGAAAACCAGTTTTAGGAAGGAGACGGGCGTGAAATCAAGTCCCCAAGCGTTTTTGGAGGATGTTTTGGTCGTAAATAATGGGCAAAATGGAGTCGCCGACGATGATTTCTCCGTCGACGACCTTTTTGACTTCACTAACGGCGAGGGTTTTCTCGAACAACAGGAGGAAGAAGAAGAAGAAGATGAATGGAAAGAAGTGTCGGTTTCTTCTTTTTCTTGTTCGAATAAGCGACAATTTTACGAGGAAGCTACCGATTTTGAGTACGGTTGTTTATCCGCCGGCGAGCTCGCCGTTCCGGTACTTTGAAAAACATAGTCTTTTTTGTTATTTATGATTTTGCTGCTTTGGGTTCGGGGTAATGGTGAAAAAGGTGACATTTTTACAGGCGGATGACGTGGCTAGCCTTGAATGGCTGTCTCATTTCGTTGAGGATTCCTTCTCGGAACACTCTGCGGCGGCGTATCCCACCGGAACGTTAACGGAAAAGCCAAAGTTACCCAAACCGGAACCGGAACCGGCAGTTGCAACATGCTTTAAAACTCATGTTCCGGGCAAAGCCAGAAGCAAGCGCAGCCGAACCGGCGGTCGTGTTTGGTCTCTTGTGGGTTCCCCTTCTCAGTAATTAACCCAATGTTCAAAACACTGTCGTTTTGTTTATTTTCTTTTAAATGACGTGTAATTTTATAAGCCATGTCATAACGGTGTTAAATGGGTTAACGGTGGAATGATGAAAACATCACAATGTTAAAAGTTGAGTGACGAAAATGAGCGTTTTTAAAGTTAAATGACCAAAGTTGAGTGATGATTTGGGTAGTTTTCCCTTTAAAATTTTATAAGCCTCGTATTTATGAATTATTTTATTAGTAAAGTGAGATTATGGGGGGGGGGGAAACATTTGGACCGGAACTCCTAAATCTTTCATGATCTAATGTTGTGTTTGGTTTTTGAACTAACATTATGGGGTTTTATCCAAAACAAGATAATTAAGTTTCCTAAGACAATCAAAATTCAAAAGAGAGACAAACAAAAGGCTGTTGATAAATGGGTGCCACGTCCTCCACAACTATGAGTTGGACCAAGTTTTCGACAACTTATATTTCGAGCCAAATGGATACATCAATGTTTCTGGTAGAACCTCACCTTCCAAATTTCCAATTCGAAATAATTTAATCAAATTTCGAATCGATTCGAATTCAGGTTAGTCTGAACTTAACATTAACTAAAATCTTACATGATTTGAATTCAATACGATTTGAAATAACCTAAACAAGCAAACTTGGAAATAATCTAAACTTGAAACGAACAAATTTATTTAAGTTTGTAATGACTCGACACGAGAATATAAATTTCAGATCCAAAATAATTTGATCCCGGAATAATATGAATTTAAATTCGATCAAAAACAAAAATGACTCGAAACTTTTAAAACTACAATTGGCTTGATCCAGATTGGTTTTATTTAAAACTAGCTCCATCCATCTAATTGATAGATCGATATTAACATATTATAGGGCCTGGTTTAAATAATTGAGGTTTTTTTTAGTAAACCCGATTTAAATTATTATTTGATGATAAAAGTAAAGTACAGATATACACATAAAATAACAGAGTTATGTGATTGTTAAGACTTAAGAGCTTTGAAAATTGGAGAAATAAGGGACTTTGCTTAATGGTTCGGACACAGTTTCCGATATGTAGCATGTGTTTTAAAAAATAATTCAATTGAACAAAACATACACCAGGAATGGAGAATTTACTTTTTGTTTGGGTAGTTCTGCTGTACGACAACATACTGTATGATTATAGTACGATACTAACTGAAAAATGTAAAATATGATACTAAAAATATTATATTTTTTTATAACATTCAGGTCTTATAAAAAATTAAAATTTTATCAGAATTAATAAAATTTTTGAAACTTAAAAGTAAAGTTTAAATACTTATCACAACTGAAAATATTATTAAAAAGTATAACATTTTCAATTGATATCACCGTAATTTGCTTAAAACTCATTACAGTAAATTGTTACACGAAATCCTATGACTCACCGACCTAAGTTAAAGCCACCCTTCTAGTGGCCCAACAAGATCCTACTTACAAACTAAACAAAGTTTTGCTTTTTCTTTTTTTAAATAGAAATCATAATAATATATTCAACACATTCCATTAATTCAAATCTTTAGAAAATAGTTATTTAGCAAATCTTTTAAAATATTTGAATTATTGTTTTCATGAAAATATTGACTGAAATTTTAACAGCGTTACATGATATCTCACGTGATATTTAACCTTTACTTGATGGTTATATTATTTAATTTTTTATAATTATTTATATATTTTAATAATTTTTTTACATGATATCTCACGATGATAGTTTTGATTGAAATTAATTTCAAATGACTTTATATGTTATTTTTTTTACATCGCATCTGTGTTGTTTTTGAGTTTGCCTATGCAACTTTGGAGGAGAAGGGGAGAAGGTGAATAGTTTACTGTGTTTTTCAATTTTTTTATTTTTAATTATGTTTTATTAAATCAAAGTTATACACATGTAATAGGTTGAAGCTTATGTCATTTGAAATGGATTATTATGTTTATATACCATATCATCACACAGTTAAACTTTTAAC
Organism: Hibiscus tridactylites; assembly: GCA_958450335.1. NCBI lineage: Eukaryota > Viridiplantae > Streptophyta > Magnoliopsida > Malvales > Malvaceae > Hibiscus > Hibiscus tridactylites. The sequence continues at coordinate 94,214,843 of OY288268.1, forward strand.
TGTTGAGTTAATATATTAGTTAAAAATAAAGTAATTTGACAAAAATATATAGATTGAGAGTCAAATTTATCTCTGAAAAAGGATGAGAGCTAAAATGACAAAAAGTTACAACGTTAATGGTCAAAATTATCATTATGCCTTTTTTAAATTCTGAATTTTTGTGCAATTAAATATTAAATTGATAAAAAAATATAAATTATTAAGAATTTAATGTTTAACTAGGATTCAAATCAGAGAATTAAATTTTATTTTTTTTGTTGGATGAACCAGTAGTTGATGTTTAATAAGTTATTTTTAGTAAAACATAATAAGTATTTTAGTCAAGTTTAACAAATTGGCTGCTGTAAAGCAACAAAGATGAAGTTTTTGGGGAAATTAATTCATTCAATGCTTCTAAAGTTTTGTTTTTTTGAAAAAGAAATCAAGAATTAAAGATCCAACCTTTTCTTTTGGCACAAAAATCCCCCTATTACAACACCTATAATCAATCAATGAATTATATCTGAAGCTCCAAAAACCCACGCTTCCAATAACAGCCTTGATCTTCACAAAAGTCCCCATCAAAAACTTACCATTTCCTCATCATACAAGTCCTAAAAGCATGTTAATAACCCAGTTTTGGCCTTGAATGTTGAGCAAATTAGGACAGGGTGTTGGTACAAATTTGTTTCTAGTCTCATTATTAAAATAGGAGATGTCAGAAAGGGAAGCAGAATCTCCATGTTCATACATAATGAGGCCTATATATATTAAGGCTTAGGGGTTATATTAGATTAAAGATCAAAGAGAGAGATCTCCATTGATATACTTGGTTCAAGGCCTTGGGTTTTCGAGGGTGTTAAAAAAAGGGGCTCCTCTTGCACTTTATTCTCTTCAAAATTCGATACTTTGCCCTGTACCTTGAAACGAGGTTTTTGTTTCAATACAGAGACCAGACCATCCCTTAGTCTCCTTTTATGTGTCCTACATTGTCTTGTTCTAACCTCAGAATCTCTTAGTGTTACTTCCACGTTTCAGTTGTTGTCTTCTTCTTCTATTCTATCTCTCTGTTGTTGGTTTTCCATTTCCAATTTCCTTGCTTTTTCTCCCTTTAAGAGTTCTTCACACCAGCAAAGTCTGGGTCTTTTTGGTTTTCACTTGGTTCAAAATTCAATAGTAATGCAGATTAAAAACTGGTATTTTCTCTTCATTACTCGAGGGAACTGAGTACTACCCTTCACTTCATTTCAGCCATCATTTCAAATTAGAACATTTTTCTCCCATTATTTTCTGCAAAAACTTGGAATTTTCCCTCTTGTTTTTCTGGACAAAAAGGGCCCGTTTTCAAGGTTTCTTTTGGTATTTTTCTATTTGTCTTTGTTTAAGTTTTATCCTCAAGTCATAGTTTGAGCCAAAAGAAGCAACTTCCCAAATTCATAAAAATTATTTGCTTTCAAATCTGGATATGAAAGGTGTCTGAAACAATGAGAGATGGGAACAACAAGAACAGCAAGGTTTTTTTTCTTCTTTTGAAACAAACCCCAAAAAACCCCTCATTTTGATTCTTCATGTCATTTTAATGTTCAAGTATGAGATTGATTGCTGATTGTATTGTGTTTGTTTTCCCTGATGAAGCTTTCATGGCCCAAGACATTGGTCAAGAAATGGTTCAATATCAAGAGTAAAGCTGAGGACTTTCATGCTGATGATGTTGATTATAGAGGTGATTTTGATTGATTTCAGATTCTTCTAGACCCTGTACACTTGCATTAAAATGTGTTTTGGTTTTTTGATACTTGGCATTTGCAGCTCAACATCTGTTTACTATTTGTTTTCTTCCTCTTTTTTGTTCTGAAATCCACAATCTTTGTTTTTTATGGTGTTTGAATATGTAAAATTGATACCCTGCTGATAAAGAGAGAATTGCCGCAGCTATAACAACTTTATGGTTCTTCTTTTTCAGGTGTTGATGAAGATTGGATGCACCATTTTTCAGACAAGGAGCCTTGCACCATCAAGAAAAGTAGAACAGGTTTGATTTTGGACCACACCTCACTTTTTATCTCTCCTCCATCTCACAAACTTCAAATTAACTTACTTTGGATGGCAGAGAGATCGAGCAAGAGATATTCGGATCGATCTCGGCGAGGTAAAATCGATCCTGATGGCTTGCAGTTTACGGATGTGCATAATTATAGGTATGTGTTGTGTTGGATTCTTAGTTGTTTTCTGGTGTTCTGTTGAGTTTTGTTGAATAGGATTTGGTTTTGCAGGATTTTTGTAGCTACATGGAATGTGGCTGGAAAATCTCCTCCTAGTCATTTGAATCTTGAAGATTGGCTTCATACTTCTCCTCCTGCTGACATTTATGTTCTCGGGTATGTTGAACCGAATCGGATTCCTTTCGTATTTCAGTTCTTTTAAACAAAATGTTTTTATGATATTTGATAGAAGCCTTTTGGCCTTGTAGTTTTCAAGAAATTGTCCCTTTGAATGCCGGTAATGTTCTGGGAACCGAAGACAATGGACCGGCTAGGAAATGGCTAGCTCTTATTAGGAAGACACTGAATAATCTTCCAGGAGGCAGTGGATGTTGCCACACACCTTCGCCGATCCCCGATCCACTTGTGGAACTGGATTCAGACTTTGAAGGATCAACTAGGCAGAAAGCTTCGTCTTTCTTTCACCGTCGGTCATTTCAATCCTTGAGCCGTAGCATGAGAATGGATTACAACATGGCAATGCCACAACCCCAGCTCGACCGTCGCTTCAGTGTCTGCGATCGTGTCATCTTTGGACATCGGCCTAGTGATTACGACCCTAATTTCAAATGGGGTTCCTCTGATGATGAAAACGGACAGGGGGATTCTCCATGGAATGCTCAATATTCACAATATTCTCCGATGTCATATGGTGGATCTTTTGCCATGGAGGAAACCGATAGACAGATGGGGCATTCAAGGTACTGTTTGGTTGCCAGCAAGCAAATGGTTGGGGTATTTCTAACTATATGGGTGAAGAGTGATCTTCGAGATGATGTTCGCAACATGAAAGTGTCCTGTGTTGGCAGAGGATTGATGGGATATCTCGGAAACAAGGTACAATTTCGCCTATGAAACTTTCTTCGGTTCGAGCTATTTTCTTGAACTAGAAACTAAGGAGCCATACTTGTTTCTTGAGTTTTCCAGGGATCCATATCTATTAGCATGTCTTTGCATCAAACCAGCTTTTGCTTCGTCTGTAGTCATTTAACATCCGGGCAAAAAGAGGGTGATGAGCTGCGAAGAAACTCCGATGTTATGGAGATCCTAAGGAAGACAAGGTTTCCCAGGGTTCACGGTATGGGAGACGAGAATTCTCCTCAAACGATTCTAGAGCATGAGTAAGCCTTCATATGTTAAATTCTTACATTATTTTCCCAGAAGTGATAGCCTTTTGTTGTAGCCTTTTCCCTTTGGCTTAAAATACTATGCGTTGAATGTATTGGCACAGTCGTATTATATGGCTCGGGGATTTGAATTATCGAATTGCTCTGTCGTACCGTTCTGCAAAAGCTCTGGTTGAGATGCGCAATTGGAAGGCACTGTTAGAGAATGACCAGGCATGTTCTTATCCTTCCTCAGTTGATTCAATATATTCATTTTTCAGTACATTTTTCAAGGACCTTTATGCTTCTCTTAATTCCTCTATGAATCTGAAAAGAATTTGATCTTCTTACAGCTCCGGATAGAGCAGAGGCGAGGCCGTGTTTTTGAGGGATGGAGTGAAGGAAAAATATATTTCCCTCCTACATACAAATACTCTAATAATTCAGACAAATATGCTGGGGAGGATAGATGCCCAAGGGAGAAGCGAAGGACTCCTGCATGGTAATATCTCGTTATTTACTCGTCCTTTTTATGTCTATCAGAAGATTCCGCCACACGGTTCTTTACTGTTGATCTAATAGTATCCTAATATTATGCAACCTGATATTTGTGAAGGTGCGATCGAATACTATGGTATGGAAGAGGCTTGTATCAGCTATCTTATGTTCGTGGGGAGTCCAAGTTCTCTGATCATAGGCCTGTTTATAGTGTATTTTCGGCCGAGGTTGAGTCTATCAACCTTAGTCGAATGAGGAAAAGCATGAGTTGTTCCAGTGCCAGGATCGAGGTTGAAGAGTTGTTGCCACAGCCACACGGATATACTGAACTCAGTTTCTTTTGAGATATTATTTAACAATCCATATTTCCATGCCGTAACTTACAAAAATGCAACAGGACTAAGTGCACAGACGTGAGACGTACATGGTAATCCGTCTGTACCGGGAACTATTTGAATAAATCCTTTTGCTGTTGCTGATTGATTCCTGCAAATCACACAATTAAAATCTATTCATTTTCAGCTGTTAACAGGATATCATGATGAGAGTACGATTCACGTTCACTTGGGAATTCTAGGTTCTAACCGTGCTCTCTTTCACAACCAGCCAGGTAATTTTACTCTTGTGCGCCCAGAATAAAAATGAAAATAAAGTAAACTCGGTCCCGACTGGTCGTGTTAGTAGGAAGAAAAGGTATATGCTTTTACTGATGTCATGATATGGGCTTCTTTGGTGAATTATATGAAATTTATGCACGTATAGCTTTCAGGTGTTTACCCTACCATGTGTTGAGATATCTCATTGAACAAGTAACATGCATATCTTTAATTTTGGCTTGTAAATTTCGGGTTTCCGGGTTTTCAAATGTCGCTGTAAATCATGCCATTTTTTCCCTGTTAGAAAGTGTTCTTAAACTTGAGAAAACAGTCTCCTGCTTGTTCTTATTCTTATCATATTGATTGGTCCCCCTCCATTTCACAGGTGGTCACTGTCCTATGATAAAATCCATACCAACCATGGTGGCAATAAAGACACACTGTCAAGGTTGGACCTCGTGTTTTCACGGCTTCGGATATAATTTCGAAACCCCTAAATTCATTGTCTCTAATTTTTCCACATGACTCTTCCCTATTGTAACAGGTTCAGCATTGGGTTGCCCTTCCCCACCACCAAAGTCCCAACACTTGAAAGAGACAACCATGGACTTGGCAATAATTTACAAGACAACTTGTTCTTGTCCAAATCCCATTGGCACCTTCAATATTTATGTAAAAAGAGAAGTGACTTTTGTTGAGAGAAAGGAAGATTAAAGGCTGGAGATGTGATGGATACTCATTGCTAGTGGATAAAAACAGAAATTTTTACTGTTGCTGCTAATCATTTTTTACTGTGCTGAAAGTAAAAAGGAAAGAAACAAAGGTTTAACTTTGTTCTATCGATTCAAGAGATCATTGGATTTTCCAAAAGGCAATGTTTCATTGATATCTGTGTGTTTGAAGTAAAAAAAGTGAAGCATCAGGTGCTAATTAAACCAAGCAGTGAAACCCTTTGTTGAAAACTGTGGTGCCAATTTCGTTTACTTTGAACCAGTTGTGCCGGCTGGCTCTCTGTCATGGTAGCTACGCTATAGCCGTACCTGGCCATTATTTTGTGCACTGCCAGAAGCAACACATTAACTTAAGGTTTGAATTTAACCTTTTTAGAGTCTTTGGTTGTTATGACAAGCTATTGTCCTATTTATGTTCATTTAGACTTAAGCTAAAAAATAGGTCTTCTGTACAATAGGTTAAAATGCGAATAATATACGTCGCGATCGTTTATTTCTTTTACTCGGTTACCAACTTAAAATATTATATATATATATATATTGGTAATAATTTCAGTTGCAATTATAATTTTGAGTAATATTTTATGTTTAGGTTTTCAAACTAAAATGTTATATGTATTGATAACATTTTAGGTTCAAGCCTAAATTGATAACATTTTAAGTCGCAACTTAAATTGTTATAATTTTGTATAACATTTTAGGTTAAAACTTAAAATTTTACTAAATGTTATGATTTTGGGCAATATTTCAAGTTTAGGTTTCAAAACTAAAAATGCTATATATATCGGTAACATTTTATGTTGAAATTTAAATTGATAACATTTTAAGTTGCAACTTAAATTGTTATAATTTTGTATAATATTTTAGGTTGAAACTTAAAATTGTACTCACTTCAACCTAAATTGTTATATGATATTTAACTGTATAAGAATGAAAATGTTTCACGACAAGTATCAAAAACTTTGCTTCTAAGTTGTAAAATTTTACTGAAAATCAAGAATTCTAGCTTAAAAGTAATACTACAATTTTCATCAATTACGAAATTTTGGGTTTGAATTATTAAAATCAACTTTATATTACTCATATACTCTACGAAATTTTCATTACCCAATATAAAATTTTAGTTTTAGGTCGCAATAAACAAAATCACAATTAAAGAGTGAAAAAACTTAAACCAAAGCTATTTCGTTCTTCAATTGTCTAATTTTGAGTTTAATTTGTTAAAATCAAGTTTAAATTACTCATATACTCTAAGAAATCTACATTACCCAATAAAAAATCTTAGCTGTAGTTCGAAATTAACAAAATCACCATTAAAAAGTTAAAGAACTTAAAAATAAGTTATTTCTTCAAATACCTATTTCTGAGTTTAATTTGTTAAAATCAAGTTTAGATTACTCATATACTCTAAGAAACCTTCATTACCCAATAGAAAATTTTGATTTTAATTCGGAATTAACAAAATCACCATTAAAGAGTTAAAGAACTTGAAACTCAGCTAGACTCACAACAAGTATCAAAACTTAGTCGGAAGTTTCGAAACTTACAAAAATTGTATCATTCCAACCTAAAGTGTTATCCATAGTAGTTACATTTTAGGTTTTAACTTAAAATGTTATATCTTTCGGTAATATTTTAAGTTGCAACCAGAAAATGTTATATAAGTTTCTAAACTTTAGATTGCAACCTAAAATGTTATATATTATAGTGACATAAATATTACATATTATGGTAAGTTTTCATACTTATTAGTAAATTTCGAAACTTACCATGTCAACTTAAAATGTTATATCTTTTGGTAACATTTAGGTTGGTGAGTACATATTATACTAAGTTTCGATACTTGTTAGTAAGTTTCTAAACCTACTATGTCAACTTAACATTTAGGTTGGTGGGTAACATTTTAAGTTCGTGTTTTTTAAATTTCAGGTTGCAACCGAAAATGTTACATATTATGGTAAGTTTCATACTTGTTAGTAAATTTTGAAACTTACCATCTCAACTTAAAATATTATATCTTTCGGTAGCATTTAGATTGGTAGGTAACATTTTAAGTTTCGTATTTTTTAACTTATAAGCTACACATACTCCCGGTCACACACTTTTTTTTTTTCGATCTAAAGCCCAAAATTAAAATTTTTAAAGAAAATCTTCATCTAACGATTGTAAAAATTACCGTTTATTAGCTATATATTAACTTGCCGTTCTTTGAACTCCTCCTAGAAAAGATATCCATGTGCAAATTTCCTTCTCTTGCACTAACCAAAACTCAACTTGTTAATAACTTCTTTTGCAAGGTGAGGGAAATACATGGTTGAAGTTAGTGGTCAGTAAAATTCAATTCAACTTGATAAAGTTGTTTTTTTACTAGACTTGAGTCGAAAATTGTACAAAAGTATTATGAATAATAATAAGGGTAAACTATACCATTGACCACCGAATTAATTGTGGATTCCTATTTTGACCACCGAACTAACGAACTCGTCAATCAGACCACCGAACTTATTAAATTAACCTATTTTGGTCACCGCCGTTAAAAAATTAACAGAGGACTGACGGAGTGATGACGTGGCAGTTAACAAACTTTTATAAAATTACACATTTGATCCTTGCTGTTTACACATTCTTTCAATTTAGTCCTAATTTTAAATTAATAAAATAAATTAATTATTTAATTAAGTGATGACACGTGTCAACACCTTATTGGAGGTTTTAATTATTTATATTTGATTTTATAAATTTATTTTTCTCTTCCAATCAAGTGGTGACACGTGTCACAACTTGGTTGAATGAAAATTAAGCAAATAATTGAAGAGTGGGGGTGGGGTGGATCAAACCTGCATCTTATGGGTTCCAAACCCTCACCTTTACCACTGCTCCAAACCTCTGTTAATGATATAAGTTGTGCAATTTAATATATATGTTATAATGCAGTAAATGTTAAGGGTAAAAAGTAAAAATGATTGAAAGGGGATTCGAACCTAGACCACTTGGGATGTGTATCACACAAACATTCAATTTAAAATATTCGAATATTTTTTTATATTTAAATTAATTCGAATACTTATTTAAATATTTTAAATCAAATATTTTAAAAATATATTTTTTTCTTTTTCATACTTTAAATACTCGTTTTAATTTAAATATTTAAATATTCGAATATTTTTTCTTTATATACTTGATTTAATATATTTGAGATATATTTTATCTATACTTTAAATATATTATAATGCATTAAATCGAATATTTAAATACTTTAAAATCAAGTATATAAAGAAAAAATATTCGAATATTTAAATATTTAAATTAAAACAAGTATTTAACAAATCACGTGTCACCACTTGATTGGAAGAGAAAAATAAATTTATAAAATCAAATATAAATAATTAAATCCTCCAATAAGGTGTTGACACGTGTCATCACTTAATTAAATAATTAATTTATTTTATTAATTTAAAATTAGGACTAAATTGAAAGAATGTGTAAACAGCAATGATCAAATGTGTAATTTTATAAAAGTTTGTTAACTGCCATGTCATTACTCCGTCAGTCCTCTGTTAATTTTTTAACGGCGGTGGTCAAAATAGGTTAATTTAATAAGTTCGGTGGTCTGATTGACGAGTTCGGTGGTTAAAATAGAAATCCCCAATTAATTCGGTGGTCAATGGTGTAAATTTACCCTAATAATAATTTTTTTGTGTACAAATTCGAAGGAGAAAAGAGAGAGCAAGGAATCGGAGTGTTAATCTTGCATGGATGACAGAACCGTGAGATGCCCTTAAGTTAAAAACCTTTTTTTTTGGGGGGGGGGGGGGGGAGCCCTTAAGTTAAGAGTTAAAACTGCAGGAACTGTAACAAATCAACGGTATACGTTACATCAATTTGGTTAAAAAATTGAAACCAAACACGCGCGGGCAAGGCAACGGCTTTTGTTTGTGTCGAAGATATGTCGCTCTCTCGCTGGTTTTCTGACCCCACGATGTCTTTTCTTTCTTCTTTGTTTTTCATGATCGCCTTTAGTGCGCGTGGATTCCATTCTGTCAGTTGGTTTTTCATCGTGTTCTGCACGCTTCACGGAAGTGCGTGACCAAAATTAGGTTGTGTACTTGTTTTTTTTTTATATTTCTGTACGGGGAGGAAAGAGCTTTAGTTCTTTCCCAATAACAATCTGCCAAGTGGCGTCTTTATATATTACTAGATTTGTAGTACTTTAAAGCAAAATAAGATTAAAAAATTTTCTCAAGTAAATGATTTTCTCTCTCCCTTTAAAATTGTCTCTACTTGACTTTTAGTAGTTTTAGAAAGAAAATTTGTTAAAAATATATTATAAAATAATTAAAATGATAATTTATTTTTGAAAAGTTAAATTTTATTTTGTTGAAAAATTAAAAGGAGTAGAAAAATATGTCTAATAAAAATTGTTAATTTTTTTTGAAAAAATACAGTTTAAATAAAATTATTTTAAAACACAAAATAAACAAATTTAATGACACAAAAAATACTTGATGTGTTATATTTTTAGGGCAAGGATAGGATAGGCATTGTCCATGTGCATATGGTCCATGGAAATAAGAAAAAATGGATGCGCAAATCTCTAGGAATAGTAAATTAAAGGGGTTTTTTTTCTTTGTAAAACTGCAGCCTGCAAGTACAAGCAAAGCTAAGGTGGGGGCTATTTTTTATCTTTTCTTTTTGTAATGTGTGTGATCGAACGACTGAGATTTAAACATGGAAACCAACATGTTTGGATTGTGTTTTATGCTTGTAAGAGAATCTCGTAAAGCCTGATGGGTTCGAGACAGGACATGACATTTGGCAAGCACTTGCATGCATAGGGACCTGGGAATTCCCATGCCCTGCCCTTTTTCTTATTTTAGTACACTGTGTTTCTTCATTTTGAACAACAAAATCTGTTACTATATTTGGAATATTATTTTAGTATTATTTATTTGTTTTTCTATAGGAGAAGTTTCCTCATTGGTACTCCATATCACCGACCAGATCTTGGACTAGTTTGCTTCAAGGAACATGCACCCTTTTCCCTTTTGAACGAGGTTGGTTCGGATTTGTTTGATTAAACTTGTTTATCGGATCGAATGTCAGAATACTTTAATGATGGAACAATTGCTTCTTCATTTCTTCTGTTGGTGAAGGTAGGAACACAAATTGTTTGAATGTTAGAATGCTTTAATGATTGTTTATACAACTTAAGATCTGAAATGGATAAAGTTTTAGCCATCTCAAGCAGGCCGAGGTTTTCACTTGTCAAGAAAGGCTCAATCTTTCGTATGATTTTGTAGATCCTCCATCCTTCTAATCTGAAACAAATGCCAAAGTTTTACCCAACTTTTCCCACAATGATTGCCCGTTGCAGCTTTGGGTTAGCGGTACCATTGCCCATCATACATCAATGATGGAATCGGAATACAAATCTTTATGCACCGATTTCGTTTTGGGTTTTAGGGTGGAGTAAGAGTATGTAATTTCACATTCGTGATAACATGTGTCTTTGACATGTATTGCACACAAATTATCCTTTTTAAGAAAATTCATAAAAAATTATCCGTATGATTTTACAATGTGAAAGATTAATTTTTCTCTATATTTATAAGCTCAAATTTGAATATGATCAGACCAGAATTTAATTGATTTAAATTCAGGGTCTAATTAATTTAAAATTCTGGTTTAATTGTAGCAATTTTCCAGCTTTGTATTTGGACTGAAAATTTGCATATATTGATTGAATAATAGACAGCTGTTACTACTGCTATTTGGACGTTTCAAATAGCTATTGCTGCTGCATAATTCAATCGATTGCATCAGCTGTTATGAGTATTTTATGTGGCTGAATTTATTCTAATTATGACATTGATTTTGGCGTTTTAAACCAGACAATTAAAAATGATAAATCACAGATTATGGATCAATTTCACCATTAAATCACCGTAAACCGTCGCATCACATGTGTTACACAAACAAATATATGTTACTATGTAAATTTGATCAATTGTGGAGCATCTTTAAGTTTGGCATGGCAAAACGTCAGCCTTGGAGTTAGCAGGAAACGCAAAAGCTCACTGGGTTCTGACTCTGACCTGTTGCTTACGCATGGTTTTAATATCTCTGCAGCAGGTGTCGTCATCCACTGAATACTGATGGGAGAATTCTTTTGGGACCGTACAGTACAGTTCTTAGCGGGAACATTAGGTGTTGAAACGGTGCAAAGTTTTGAACATTTCCGGCAACAGAAGGCAATGGGTGCATGGGGAAGGTCCATATGCGTGAAAAACAAAAACAACTCTTGCCGGCAACACCACAGGGGCATGTTTAAAACAAAGCTTGACCGAACCAAACTGCATACTGATTTCACCATTTTAGAAGCAAGCTAGGGAATGTTAGGCAAATTGAACCCCCAAAGCATTGTTCTTGGACCTGGCAAACTGCACCGTGCTCACGCCAAGTCTCATATAGAGACGTCAGTATTACAACCAGCCTGAGCCTGAGCCTTTGCATGCAGAAAGCAAAAACCAGAAACCCCAAGACATAAGCTGAGCAGATCCGTATCAGACAAGGTGGGATAACCATTAAAGGCTGCAGGGGGGCAGCATATTAAGCATTGATTAGTTGAGGTAAATGTGGTGTTAGGCGTGTTGTTTCCAACATGTTAATCAAGGTGTCAGAGTGAGTGTAATTAGAGATCAAACAGGACGACACGAATATGACGTTTATGTATGGGAAGTCCACGTGCAGATCTCGTTTGCTGACGTTGTGAGCAATTAGACCCTTATTGGAGCATGGTCATTGGTCAACAACACTCGGTTTTGCACCATGTGTCCATGTCCTTAATAAATTCCACGTTCCCCCTACATTTTCATTTTTTCATTCGCTCTCTTTTTGGGCTCTTAGGCCCATCCTTTTAATAATATTAACATTAAAATTTTAAAACCAGCTGTTTGTTGCTTTTGGGCTTGGTACTCGTTTTTTTACGTCCAGTTTCAACTAGTTGGTTCGATCCAATTCTGACAATCGTGATTTTGGGCTTCTGTGATAAAAAATGAAAGCTTATTAAAATATTAGAAATCAAAAGCATTGACGACGTACAGAGTTCTTCCCAAAAAATTTAATCTAATATCATTTTAGGTACCTAAATTTAGATTTAAGTTAAATTAGGTATTTGTTTCCTCTAATTTTTAAAATAAAATATATAATAATTTTATTTTATTTTAAATTTTAATTCTTTTCTTATATTTGATCTTAACTTCGCACCTAATCATTAGCTTACAAATTTTTAAATAGTCTTCTGTCGCCAGGCTGGGCTATATAAACAATAACTATAATGCAGAATCAGCTGTAGCGCTCTAGCTATGGCCATTGGCCAACACCATTGTCATCATGAACCAACAATCCAAAGCAAGTGAACTTGGGAGGGAGAATCAAAGAGGTATAACAGAAGCTAGGTGCGTAAATAAATCGAGTTTGAATGGGTAAAGTTTTGTTCACGTTCGTTTATTTATTTTTGAATGTGTTTATGTTCGGTTCGTGTTTGTTTGAATTTTTAATATTGTGTTCGTTTGTTTAGTGTTTGTGGACATGTTCGTTTAACGTGCATGAAAATGTTTATTTATATGTTCATCAAAATGGTGAAAATCACAACATTAGTCTTTAAGCTTCACAGTTTGAACTCCAAACTTCACCATGTGTTCAATTTAGTCTTCACGTTTACCAATATTTAAAATGTAAACAAATGAAAGAAAAGGAAAACCATGTAAATAAGCTTATAAAATAGCCAATAAATGACCTTGTTCGTGAACATAAGCGAACTGAACACACATGAACATATCTTGACAACAAGGTTTGAAGGGGCCTATTTAAAATTTTTAAAAACTTGATGGTATAAATTAAAATTTTGAATTTTTTTGAAGGGTTTAATTTTAAATTTTCAAAAAAATAAAGTTTAATTAAAATTTCTGAGATTTAACGGGATGATATAAAAATTTTAGAAGAGAACTTAGTTAAAAATATTTTAAAATTTAGAAACATAATAAAAATATCCAAAATTTGTAAAGGAAAATTAGAACTTTTTAAACTTTCAAAGGGTTAAATATTAAAATCCACGAACTTGGGGGGCTAGTGCTCCCCTAGCCCTTATAATAATCCGCCCCTGTGAGCGGATGAAAATCGTCAGCCCCTTATCATACCTTCTTTTATTCCCCCACTTTAAAATAATAGGTTTAGAATTTAGAGTTTAATTTTTAAGGTTAGGGATTGTGGTTAGGGTTTAGGGAATTAGGGTAGAATGTATTTTTAGGATATAAGGTTTAGAGTTTAGGATGTAAAAATTAGGGTTAAGATTTAGAATTTAATTTTTAAGTAATTTTTAGTGTTGGACATAGAAGGGGGCATGATTAGGGGAGAGGATTTTTACGCCTTGTGAGCACACCTATGTTCGTGTTCATTCATTTAATAAATGTCCATACTCATTTATTTAGTTTAATAAATGAATGATTTATCGAATATTTTGTTCATTTACACCTCCATTTGGGAGTTTATCTAACAATGAAACTTCAAAAGTGAAGAAGCTAAGTTTCAAAAATGGTCCTTTGTAACTCTACTACTCACCTTGCTGTTGCGTATAGCATCGCCAACAAGTAGAAACAAGCCACCAAAGCTTTTAGATAAATGGGATTTGGAGTCGAAAGGGACGTGGGCTGTGAAAGAAAGTCATGGGAGTAGATAAGGCTAAAGAAATTAGGTTTCCATGGCGACACGAACCCTACAACCGGAGCTTTCTTGTGGGAATAAGCAAGCAACCACGCTCTTTGTAGTTTCCTGTAAAATAAATGAAAGAAAACGTGAAGGATAACGTTTCTTTCAAGTAGGGTGAGATGAGTCACGGTAACTGGGTTGCCTAAGGAATCTTGGTGTATGAAACTTGCCATATAATCAATCGATGCCACTCTTCTTTTCTAATGAGATGGAACGGATAGATGCTCCATTTCTGAGGGAATAAAGGTAGGAGTACTTATAACACTGTAGCAATCATTATAAACACATGTATGTATATAATTTGATCTGAATTAGTCGGTCAATCATCGAACACTAATGGTTAATAAAAATCTCCCGGCAATCATCATGCACTACAGACAACAGTGAAAGATTGATGTAAAAAAGGAATTTGTCGCTGCACTTTTTTTGCATGCTTTTTCACTGCAAAATCCCCACTAATTCTCATGCATACATAGATAGCATAGGTCTCTTTAAAAGCCACACTCAACTACAAAACTCCACCCCTTTTAAGCTAAAGCTTTTGTTCACCTTTTTTTTTCTCTCTTCTGCAAAGTTTATTGCAAATTCGTGGCTATCTTTGCAGAGAATGATAGCCTAGCGCCCACCAACAAAAAAAAGTAGAAGTCCAAACTTCAGACAATCCAAGGCCAGTGCTGAAACTTATTTTATCTGTTTTTTTTTTTCTGGTTTTGCAGTGAATTCATTACAATTTGGGGTTTAATCATACATCTGAGAAGTGAAAGTTATGCTGAGGGATAAGTTCAGAGCAGTGACCAGAAAGCAGGCTTTAATGGCTGAATCCGTCAAGTCCCCTACTTCAATCCTCGACAACAAGCCATTGTTTTTTCCTGTTGGTTATAACCCCTTTGGTTTCCATTCAAACCAACCCAAATCCCCCAAAAGATTGGAACCAAAAGGCATAGGTCTCGCCATAGTCGACAAAAACAACAGTTGTCTGGAGACAAGTAATAAGGTTGTGTTTGGGACCAAACTCAGAGTTGAGATTCCCTCAAAGGATTCTTGTCCTCGGGGCCGGGGGTGTGTTCCTATTACAGAAATGGAGCTGTCCGAGGATTATACATGCGTGAAATCCCACGGGCCTAATCCAAAAACAACTCATATATACGATAACTGCGTTGTGAAGAGCTGTTGCAGTGGATTAGAAGAGGCCGAGTGTGGAGGAAAGAGTGATGATTTCCTCAGCTTTTGTCACACGTGCAGGAAGAATCTTGAACAGAAGATTGACATTTACATTTACAGGTTGGGTTCCCGTTCCATTTTAATCAAAACCCAGATTTGTATGAGGTTTATTCTTATAATCTGATCATCTTCTGTTTACTGTTATAATGCACAGAGGAGAGAGAGGTTTTTGCAGTCAGGAGTGCCGCTATCAGGAAATGATCCTCCATGGAGAGGAGAACTATTAACAAGGTTGCAGAATGCAGATTGAGATGATGTTAGAGTTGAAGTAGGTTAATTATTAGCAGAAGTTAAAGATTTTTATCTAGGAAAAAGGAAAATTCTATGTATGATGGAGCCTGGAGGTGTATATATAAATTTGAGTTTTTGGATGAAATAGTATTATCTTTGTAGATCAATGTTTTAAAGGATAAAGTATTAGCAGTAGGTGGGAAAGTTTGATACTTGTGCAGAGTTATCAACAAAGAAGAAGCTTTTTCAACGGGAATTATCAACCCACATCATTGCTAGGTCCCCCTCTTCCTTCCCATCGTTATCTTTTTCACAAAGAAAAAGAAATATAATAATAATAAAGAAGATTATTACTCTATATATTAGCAGTAGAAATTAAAAATTTTAAAAAACGTTTTAGTTTTAGAGGTTATGAATATAGTTTAGGGGTAGAGTTTAAGGGTTTAAGTGTAGAGATTTATAATTTAAGAATAGTAGTTAGAATTGATGATTTAGGGATAGTAATTAGAGTTTAGAGGTTAGGGTTTAATTTTTAGGATAATATGATGATGATTAAGATTTTAATCTATAAACCCTAAATTATAAATTTCAACTACTATCCTTAAATTCAAAACTCATATACTTAAACCCCTGAAGCATACACCCTAAACAAAGTCCCTAAGCACTTGTGAAAACTTTTAGTTTCCACGTATCAAATAATTACCTAATAAGGATATGAGTTAGTATTTGATACACTCTAAGCGAAGTTTTTTTTTTCCTTTCTACAAGGGAGCTTCAAATAATGTTACATGTCATTTTAGGGACATTAAATCCTACACACTAAATATCAAATATTAAATTCTAAACTTTGAACCATAAACCCGATAACTTTAAAAGCTAACTACAAATTCTAAAACTCTATTAATAAACCCTATATCTCTAACCCTAAATTCTAAAAGTTAACTTTTAAAAAAAACTTTCATTTTCTACCTCTAATGTATCAAATCATTTTCCTAATAATAATATCCATATGAAAAATTCTACAACGTGCGGCGAACACCGCTTAACACCATTAAATTAATTAATAAAAATTTAAAATTTTAAAGACCCATCAAATAATTAATAATTGTTTTAAAAAATTCAATTCAATTATATATATATATATATTAAAATTTTATTATTTTAATAAGGGTGAACTATATATTTAGTACCTCACATATTTTTATATTTCTGTGAACACCGCCATGGCCGTGTCACTCCAGCTCTCGGTCCTTCTTGCTCTTGCTGTGGTGCTGGCTTTAGCATTTGGGCATAACATATGGGATCCTTCTTCAGCGACGGTCCTTCCATTATTACTCAATTTGTTTCAATGACACCCTTGCTTTTAATCTCCATCACGGTCGATTCTTTTCGAGGAATCTTATCAGGTTTTAACCATATATTTTCTAAAGTATCTTATCAGGATAAATCTATATATTTGTATGAATTTAGGGTATATATATATATATATATATAATTGTTCCTTCGATTTTCAAGTAGAATCAAAATTAACGGAGCCCATATTTTAAGTTTACTGAAAGTTTTATTTTTCAAATAGATTGTAAGTAAACTTGCTAGAAACCAAATGGTAGCAGAGGAAATAGATTTGTCTTGGGTACAAAACAAATAAAGAATATGTCTTAAGATTTAATAGTTTAAGGTTTTAGGTTAAGGGTTAAATTATTTTTTATAAAGAAAAGGGTCAAATTGAAATAATATTTAAATAATAGAGGTTCAATAGAAATAAGGAAATAGGTGATGTACTAAATATATAGTTTACTCTTATTAAAAAAACTTACTCCCTATAACGCTAAAAATATATTATACCCTAAATTTCTTAAACAATAAACCTTAAACCTAAATTTGAACATGGGGCATAAGTAGGGGCACCGAAAAGGGGCAGAGGATTTCCATCAGAGAAGATACGAGATGTTCCTTACACGGGACAAAAATCCTCTATTCTTTTCAGTACTCGTTTTTATACTCAACACTAAAAAATTTAAATTTTAAGCCCTAAACTCTACACTCTAAAAACACATCATCCCAAATTTCATAAACTCTAACCTTAAACTCTAAACTCTAACCCTAAACATAATTTTTAGTATGAGACATAAACATAGACACAAAAAGATAGATAACTTCTATTCTCTTACACCCTACGACCATATTTGTAGTATTTTGGTTAATTATAATGAGATAAACATAAAAAGATGAACACATTTTTAAATATTATCATCTAATTACACTAAGAACAAAATTTATAAGTTAACCGTTATAGTATGTTAGTTACAATAAACACCTCTATAACATCAGAGTCGGATACTATTACTAAATTACTAACTACACCCTGAAGTAAGATAAGTAGAGTTGCCAAGGAAGTTGATCGGGAACAATAAATGCCATCCATCTCCCTAATAGCTACCAACTTTGATTTTAATTGAAACTAAATTATGCATGTAATATGTATGTATACTTGGCTTTTTCCTATAAAAGCTGAACATAGCATGTGTATCTTTTGAAAGCTGTAAACTATAATAAAATAGTTAAAACTTCATTGTTGAGTCGAATAATAAATAATTTAATAGTATTTTAAAAATTATATATTATGGTAGGAGAAAACAGTGGCAAAAAGAGATAAGACTACATTATGTCTTGAAACAACTAAAGATGAGCCGATTCATTTAACAAGCACTAACTTTAATAAATCCACGCATTATGTCTTGTCGCATTTGTAATTTGGGTAAAAAACCTGCAAACCCATTGTTCCTTCACCCCCTGAACATCTTTTCTCTCCAACACTCAGCCACTGTCGTCTTTCATTAAAATGCAGAATTGAATTATCTAAAACATAAGAACCAACTTGCCAGTTTAAATACATTAAAATTAGAAAACAAAGCAAATCCTAAAACCCCAATTTAGCTGTGCAATAGAGATCATATCAACTCAATAAAATCACCAGTTTCACACAAGACAAAAACAACCTAAAAAAATAAATACTACAGAGCTAAAAACTATCAAACACTCATCAATCAAAATTAAAAAGAAAAGAAAAGAAAATTGCAATTGAAAAGAGTAAATGATGAGTGAAAAAGAAAAAAAATACCCCTTTATTGGAGAAATTCTGATTCCCCTGCTTATTAATAGGGACCTGATTAAAATCATCAGTTTGGTGGGATTAAGATATAATATGATGGGAAGAATTCTTTGGCCAAAGAATTCAACTTTGTGAACATATCAACAAGTTTTTGAACATTGAATTCTTTTGATTCTGATTTGGATGTTTCGACAATTAAATTGTTGTTTTCATTAGCTACTGCTGCCTCACCTGGCTTATTAGCAACTGCAGCCATAGAATCAAAATCCCAAACACCCTACAGAGGTAGTCGGTTTGCAGGTTTTAATGGGAGACGACGGTAGATGAGTGTTAGGAGGAAAGAAGATGACAAATATTTGGGAAATTTAAAATTTAACCTATTAAATTAAAATTAGGACTAAATCAATATAATGTAAATCAATATAGTGTGTAAATAATAGGTACTAAATGTATAATTTTATATATTTTCGTTAACTATCACATCATCCCTCTTATAGTTTTTTAAGAACGATGATCAAAATAAGTCAATTTAATAAGTTCGGTAATCTGATTAGTTCAATAGCCAAAATAGGTATGACCTAATAGTTTGGTGGTCACCGGTATAATTTACCCTTTAATTATTAGATGGTGGACAACGGTCCAAAACTCATTCAACCTTCATCAGTCTGATGACTAGCATGTTCACTTTCAAGAACAGATTTATGACTAGCAGGCAAGAACATGACCATTTTCAGGGACTCAAACGACCAGTTTCAAAGAGAAACAAGTTTGCCAAGAATGATACATTCCAATAGATTCATAATCCGATATACTCAAGCATCATAATGCATAAATAGAAGTGGGAAAAAAAACACAAAGCTAACAAACAGAACATACTGCACTTTGAAGTTTGAACATTAACATGGCACTATAAGCAAAACACAAGACTCCGCTTAAGGAACTCGCAAACAACGAACACTGAAAATTAACATTCCCAAGACAGTTGCTGGATACAGATATGGGTCCTAAAGGCTTGCATTAAAGGCATCTAACATCAACACATCTACTTTAACAAAAGCCTCCCGAACAAGGCTTATCCCGGTGGCGGCTACCTGTTGAAAATCATACGAGCAGGTCATTAGTAATGGTTAACAAATAACAAGGTAATGTAAATCAAATGTCAAGGAAAAGGAAATACCTTGTGAGTAGCTTGGCACAATCAACAATCTCCAAGAGAGATGGCTCTAAGAAACAACTAACAGAGTGGGCGTTAGGCACTAGGGTGAACATGACACAAACAACTCTTTCATCTGGGCATGGAACTGATTAACCTAACAAGTTTCAGATGTAACAAATAACCACTTTACTTTTCCTTACCACCTTTTTCTTTACAAAAAACACAGAAAAAGATGGTGGGGAAGGGAATACAGAGAGAAATCCCAAGTAAGAGTATACTGAGGATATTTGATTGCTGAGCAGCCAATTGAGGCAATGCTGGAGAAAGGAAAGGAGTTGCAAGAAAAAGAAAGGTCATATAGGCAGGCTAATTTAGTCTAAGGTTGAAAAAGGAAACAAAGGGCACTAATTGTGAGCAAAGAAAGATGATGAGAAAAAGAATAAAAAACAAAACCTAAGGAATTTGGGTAAGCAATTTTGTAGGGGAATCTACAGACTACAGTATATACACTGTATTAGAGAAATTAGCTTAAGGACAACAGCTAAACAGACATTAATCACCAAGGACTTGATATAGTCAAGTCATCCTCTACCAAGTATATAGTTTCCTTTGAACCCATGAGATAAGAAGGCAGCCATAAGTTTGATTCTAATGAAAGCTCCCCTCGCTTCCTGCTTCGCTTGAGTCATCTTCCATCCAAGCGTACAACACCCGCACATCACTTATCTTGTGCATTGAGTCAATCAGAAGTTCTCATAAACCATCTTAACGGAAAGTATGGAGATTGTCACCCTACCATCGCCATTACTTTTACCCATATCACCACCTAAAGAAAGCTAAACCAACACATACTGACCCATGCTACCAACCATCTTATTCAATCTATATACAATTTAAAAAACTAACTTCAAAATGTGCACAGTAAACTTATTTACAGGAGCTGAAGAACTCCTCCACTCTTTTCAGTCATCAGTTTCATCAAGGTTGAGAATGCGACGTAAAGCCTTAGTCGCAGAAGCAGAGTCAGCATTACAGAAAAGTTCAGCTACAGAAGGGCTAAGTTCCCTGGTAGGAGATGCAGGTGCGGACTTAGCAGTTTGGTGAACATCAATAACAGGGTCAGCAGCAGGCAAATCGAGTGACACCGTCCTCTTCGCCCGAAGTGAGAATTTGGGTATCGGCAAAGAACTCGGCGGCGGCGAATTGGAATAAGCAGGTCCAGCCCAAAGTTCAGAGTAAAGTAAACCTTCCCCAGAAATCTCCTCAGTAAAAGGCTTACCATTTCTAAGGATCCCATTGCTGTTGATAGGAATAGGAGAACTTTTCCTGGTAGGTTTTGAGTGTGTTCCATCAGCAAAAGGGGATGGTATTTTGGGGGAAGATGGTGAAAGGGGAGGAGAAGATGGCCAGTTGGTTAAAGGAGTAGAGTTATACTTAAACGGGGTTGGGAGCAATCCTGTTCCGGATTGAAAAGTCCTACAGTTGATCCCTCTGAAATTTCTAGACGGTGGTGATGACCCAAATCTGGCAGGCCCGTGTGGCTTCACCCTGCTACAGTACTGGTTCCTATGCTGCGCCACCACAACAAGTGTTTCCATAACCTTTTTTTTTTTAATTTTGATAACAAAAAACCACAAATTCAACGAATCCAGCACGGTCCTATAACAACCCAACAAAGAAAAAGTAACCAAATCCTTCTAAAATGCCCTAAATCCTTTTACAGATCACTTAAAGTATATAAAGGTGACAACTTTTGAGGCCAAAATCATTCCCAGAACATCTCCGCCATTGCAGATACAATTCAGATGGTAACTAAAATCGAACTGATTTACTTCTATGTAGAACTACCGGATCAGAAAACTCCTTAGATTCAAATAAAATATTAACTCTATAACCTCGAATCAGACAAGATCTTCATAGATCACAACCACCAGTCATCAAAACTGTAACAAAACAAAACAAGAAAAAAAACGATTCTTCAATATAAAAAAAACAAGCATAAAATTGGGGGTAAATTTCTCAGAGAAACTTGGGAGTGGAAAAATTACCCGTAAAAAGGATGCCGGCCCTTGGGAATTGTTAGAGAGTGAAGTGAGATCTGATATGGTTTAGATCTGGACAGGGAGTGAAACTTCCTTCTTCTTTCTTTTCCTTCTTGTTCTTCTGGTGAAGGGTGATTTCATGAAAATGGGTATTGCGCGAGTCTTCGTTTTGTCCTTTGATTTCGGGAAACTTTTTCTCTGTATTTTTTTGGGGCTCAAATTATCAAAACGCCATGGAAATGAGAGTGGGAAGCTTTAGAGAGAGAGAAAGGAAACAGACTCTCACGGATCTGAAAATGACTTTCTCACAGTTATACTATATTTTAAATATCGTTCCTCCATCCCCTTGTTTTTACTAACCTAGGCCTCGACTTTTATCTGATTTACGATTTTGACATTTTATTTTTTTAGGTAAACTACAACGACCATGTTTTTTTGTTTTATACGTGTTACTTTTGCTCACTAATTTTTTTAAAATATAGTATTTTGATCTCGTACGTTGTCGTTTTATAACCTCTCCGTCACTTATGTTATCTCTTAGGGTAAACTATATAAATGGTCCCTCGACTATGTACCAATTATTTTTTGTGTCCTCCAACTATCAAAAGTTTCCCTCAACTTAAAAAGGTAACAAATTGGTCCAACGCCGTTAAAAATTTAACGGTTGATGACGTGGCAGTTAATATAAATTGATATAATTATTTAATTAGCCCACAAGTTCTAGACTTATTTTAATTTGATCCTAATTCTCAAAAATTAACCCACATAATTTTAATATTCTATCAATTTAGTTCATCTTCTTTTCTATTTCTCCTCTCCTTTAATTCTTCAATTCATTTTCACTCAAAATCTATTTAATTCTACCAAACACAAACATATATAAGAAAATCGGATATAAAACAACTTCATTTCTATGATTTTAAGCGGCCATAAAATCCCACCAAACTAACCACTCCAAACACCTAAAACAAAACCTCAATCAAAATCAAATTTAGTTCAGCCATGATAGAGGAGTTTACTGCATGAACAAAGCTTGAATTAAATAATTTAATCACCTAAATAAAAATCCCAATGGTAATTAGATTTGCACCCTTCACACAAAATTCAGCAATGTTTGGTCCAAAAATTGTACATTGTTTGACCTCATTTGATTTGGTATAAACTCTAATTCTGATGTGGTTCAAATTCGGGAGCATAACTATACAAATAACATTGTAACGAATTTTGGTATATACCCTAAATTTCACAACCAACAGAACTCTCTAAATTTTCTATAAAAAACATGTTTATACCCATCATCACAACTCGATAACCTTAGTTTCGGTCTTGTATATATTTCAACGATGTATGAACTAAACATGAACTACACACAACTCTGATGCTCTTTGTTCTCCATTTCGTGAACACGGTCGACTAAGTGTTGAATCTTTTTTGATAGACTTTCATTGTGTTCCTCAGTTTGCTCGAAAATAACCTCTAAATGTCTTTTCTAAGTTACAAATCATTTTTTTCTATGGCCAGTTGTTGTGTTGATTCTCGAATTTTATTATGTTCATTCTGCAAGAAAAACAAGATTGATAATGCAAATTTCAGTACAGATAATGAATGACATTACTGACACACGACTCAGAAATAAAAGCATTTAATGTTCACTTGTGGCAGATGATTAATCAGAAGTCAACTTAAATCCAAACAATGGCACGCATGAGTGGTACAATAACAAAATTGCATAGGTTAAATGAAAGTTTTGGTATTTAAAACAAGTTTGATGCAGACATAGTTATTTGACTGATTAAAGTATGTAACAAAAACCTATCTCACCAGTTTTTTCTCGCAGTAAACTCCTCTGCCTTGGTTGAACCAACGTGGATTTTGATTAAGGTTTTTTTAGGTGTTTAGAGAGGTTAGTTTGATGGAATTTTATGGTCGCTTAAAATCATAGAAATGAAGTTGTTTCATCTCTGATTCTTTTATATGTGTTTATGTTTGGTAGAATTAAATAGATTTTAGATGAAAATGAATTGATGAATTAAAGGAAAGGAAAAATAGAAAAGAAGATGGACTAAATTGATAGATTATTAAAATTATGTGGGTTAATTTTTGTGAATTATGGTCAAATTAAAATAAGTGTAGAACTTGAGGACTAATAATGTAATTATATCAATTTATATTAACTGCCACATCATCAACTGTTAAATTTTTAACGACGTTGGACTAATTTGTTGCCTTTTATAAGTCGGAGGACCAGTTTGTAACTTCTTATAGTTGATGGATGCAAAAGATAGTTGGAGCATAATCAGGGGACCATTTATGTAGTTTGCCCTATCTTTTATCACGTTTTTTTGTCACTTTAATGCTAAATATGTTAGTTTGATGATATAGGGTCAGTTTGGTAGGGCTTTTAAAAAATACTTTTAAAAGCCCGGTTAGAAAGTAATTTTGAAAAGATAATTGTAAGATTATAGTGTTTGGCTTTGTTGTCAAAAATACTTTTGAAAAAATAAAATGTCTATTTTAGACATGATATTATAAAGTAAAAATAAATGAACGTAAATGATGTTTAAATTCGTTATCATAAAACTTATTAATATTATTATTTATGAAAAAAATAATTTAAATAATGAAAATCATGATGATTTATTTTTTATATTATTGTAATATAATAAAATATTAATTTAATATATTAATAATTATTATACTTAATATTATTTTATAATATTAAATTATTTTATTACTGCATGAGTTGTTGATCGCGGATAGGGGCGGGTAAGCCCCAGCATTTTCACTTCTGTATTACCAAAAAAAAATATTAGTTTAACATAATAATAATTATTATATTTAATATTGTTTTAATATATTATTATTAATATTAGTGTTAATGATTAAGGATAAAAAAGTAACTTCACATTGATTTTTCACCTCAAAAGCTTGAAATTTTAGCTTTTGAGGTTGGATGAAAAATTATTTTTTTAAGTAATTTTTACACCAATTTTAAAAATGTTTGGCATTGCTTATGGATGAAAAAATAACTTTTTTAAGTCATGCCAAAAGGGTTCATAGTCTCAATTTGATGCTTGAACTTTAGATAAATACTAATTTTACTTTTAAACTTATATAAAATAACAATTAAACCTTTGAACATTAGATAAAATATTAGTATAATTTGAGTCCGATCAAAGTCATTTATCACTGCTCAGCGCTCACTATTGTAATCAATTATCGTCGATCACCAAAGTCATCGGACCGTTTGTCCATAAAATTTTTAATTCATTTCTTTTTTGCCTCTTGAATGTGAATTTAATGTACATTTCATCAAAAGGTGCCCCAAACTCCTTAGTTCTAATTTAGAACCCTTCCTCTTCCTTTAAAATTAAACCATAATAAACAAATTATCATTAATATTTCTTTAAAAATAAGGTCATCAAAATTTTAAAATTTATATTATAATCAAATTCATAAATAGCATCGAAAAATATTTTCTTTCTTGTAAACTTGAGCCTACTGCTATCATTAAACATATTTTTTTTGACATCAATTTTGTATTGAAGTAACAATAAGCTCATTCTTATAATTTAAAAATGATGAGATATTAACATAAATAATAGTATCTAAGTCGTACTTAAATTTATGAGTAATTGTTCTATACACAAGCGCTTGTGAAATTTTTTTTACACAAGCGTCTTAATTTTAGAGGTTAGAGACTCCTTTTAGGGTTTAAAATTTAGGGGTATAAGTGTAGTAGTTTTGAATTTAGGGATTGTTGATAAAATTTTGGGTTTAGGGTTAAAATTTAGGGTTTATAGGTTAAAACCTAAATCCCTAAACATATTACCTTAAAATTAAACCCTAACCCTAAACCCTAATTTCTAACCCTAAATTCTAAATTCTAAACATGAACCATAAATTCTAAACATTTACATTAAAACTCCTAAACTCTAAACCCTAAGCCCTAACCCTAAACCCTATAATTGAGGCGCTTGTGAAAATAAAAAATTTCCACCGCCAGTGTATAGGATATTAATCCTAAATTTATATAGGGGACGTTTGGTTTATAGAATATAATATTAAATTTGATAATAGAATTTTCAAAATATAATATTACTTGACATATTATTAGAATATTATTTGGTTTGTTTGGTATGAATATAAGATTGCAGTGTTTGATTGGTGGAATATTTGTATAAAAATTCATAGAAATATTTGTGTTACACTATCCAAATTTAGTAAAAACTTTATATTTAGCCTATTATTAATATAATTAGTATATTAAGCCATGTTTAAAAAATTTACATAATTTATTTGACTTCGGCTTTCATGTTATACATCGTCCAGGAATTGCTACTGTAAGAAATTATTTGCTCACTTTAATACAAGATCAAATCTGCATTTTTCATTCACAGTCATCTAGTTGGCACCAAACAAAATCTCATTTTATCTTTCTAAAAATCAAAGCATGACTAAACACTTAGCTGTAGATGACAACCAATAAGTAGTTTCATCCCCTTCCCTCTGAACTCGGTTCCAGCACGTTATTGTTGGCTTAGAGTTTTAAAACTTCATTAGATTTGTTCACACATTATAGTGGCCTCCTTAATTTTTACCATCAAGTAAAACAACAGTAGTCGTTGTCTTGGATTGCATGGATGTCCTAAGCAATTCCACAAATAAAGTTTACTGTGTTTGCAACTAAGCTATACATCTCTTGTACCATCAAAAGATTGCATAGATAGTTATGACTCTAGATTTTTTGGACAATCAAAGCATTGTAGTAATAAGACTCAAGAGGCTACAAAACTATCAATTCATCACAGATTTAAGATTTCATATTTGAATCAGAATTAAAGAATATAATATCAAGTAAGCAATGAAAATCATATATATTAAATCAAAATACTCTCCTACTTTCCTCTCAAGGAAAACTTCGATGAGCATAATTTTGAGTTGTAATGATGCCTTCAGGCCCTAAAACATCCCTACAAACAAGGCTCACACTCAGACAATCCATAGTCCCACACTACTCATACCACTATAGCAGAGTGATCCGCTATACACGAACTGATATCTACTAACAACTTCTTCTAACTCGAAACCAAGCAATTATTGAAAGTCAAAAAACATGCTGAAACTCACTATGTATTTGAAATAAAAATGACCAACCATGAATTTTCTATCAACCTCATTGAAATCAAACTATCAATGAGTATAATCACTCAAATATACCATAATCTATGGATACAACTATGGTAGCCTCTCATCAAACAAAACTCCTAATAAAAACAACTTCTGTTTTTCCGGCCTTAACCAATCATAACCCATTTAAAATTTATCATTCTCCTATTTAGTCAAAAATTTCACTATCCCATCGACCTTCCCATGCAAGAGACAAAAGTCACCTCCTCAAAACACCACC
Organism: Hibiscus tridactylites; assembly: GCA_958450335.1. Classification (NCBI taxonomy): domain Eukaryota; kingdom Viridiplantae; phylum Streptophyta; class Magnoliopsida; order Malvales; family Malvaceae; genus Hibiscus; species Hibiscus tridactylites. The sequence continues at coordinate 94,241,952 of OY288268.1, forward strand.
ACCATCCAAGGCACTGAAGCTAGAGATAACAAACTTCCATATGTTCAATAACTTCATGGTCTAGTCTTGATTTGAAACATATCTAAGAATTGTAGCTACCATAAAATTCTCAAATTAATCAAACAAAAAAATAAACAACTTAAAAATCTTGACCCTTAATGTGGTTAACTCTATTCATATTTTATTGTGACAGACTCCAAAGCAATCTATCGCCCATGAAATAACTCTTTAAATGAATCATAAATACATAAAAACAAAAAAAACAAGAAAAAAAAACATACTTTTAAGTTTAATAGATTAAAAAAAATAGTGGCGAAGGAGTTTTCTAGCATACGGCCGCCTAATATAAGGCTAATATACGGCGTTACCGGAAACATCATAAAGGTATACCGGAAACATCATAAGATATACCGAAAACATGGATTTCGAAAGTATCCATACTTTTGGATATGTTGATTTCGAAAGTATCCATACTTTCAAAAGTATCCATACTTTTAGATATGTTGATTTCGAAAGTATCCAAAAGTATGGATACTTTCGAAATCCATGTTTCCGGTATATCTTATGATGTTTCCGGTAACACCGTATATTAGTCTTATATTAGGCAGCCGCATGCTAGAACTACCCAGTGGCGAAAGATTGTTTTTTCAAAAAAAATACCGTTACATCAAGGACAATGAAGCCTATGAGTGGCAGCGAGAAGAAAGCTAAAAGGAAAAAAAAAAGAGAAATGTCCACATTATTAACAATAGGAGAATTCTACCTCCGAATCTGGTGGTAATTGAAAAAAATAGGTCATAAAAATTATCGATAAAAATACTTAAAATTGAACTTTTTTTTATCAAAAGAACTTTCATATCACCGAAATTAAGAGTACAGAAGGTGGGGCGGGAAGACTACATGGTTCCAAACAACTTGGCCCTGTTCGGTCTTCGCGACCTTGGCAAGCCAGTCGGCTACCTGATTACAATCACGACGGACAAAAGAAAAGGAACAAGTCTCAAAGGACTTGGCAACACAGAGAATGTCTTCCTCAATAGCAAAGGAGACCCAATCAGAACAGTACCCCGACCACAAACGATCAATGACAGCTTTGTTGTCAGCCTCAATGATAATATCAGAGAAATCATTGAGGATTGCCGTCGACAATCCTAGCTTGATAGCATGGGCTTCCGCTGCCGTAGCTGAAGGTGCCATGCACGAAGCAGAAACCCCGAGAACACAAGAGCTCGAGCAGTCTCTAAAGACAGCAGCAATTGAAGCTTTCCCTGTTTCGCGGTCAAAAGCTGCATCGCAGTTGATCTTAATAACCCCTGGAGGAGGTGGACTCCACTTATGATTAATAGAAACATTTACAGAACTATCAGAGACTTTTTAGACTTGGTCATGTATGGTATAGTCTCTTGTTGGTTGAACTTTGTTTCATTGTAAGCAACTTTATAATGTTGAATAAACTGGCACTCTTTTCCCCCTTCCGCTGTTTTAAGGTCGATTTGTGCCTTAAGATATGAGGGGGGTTTTTAACGAGGCCACCCTTTTATCAAAAAAAAAAACAGAACTATCAGAGATTTCCGCATGGTTTACGGTGTGGAATTCCATGAAGTCACCATCCGCCTTTAACCAAACGTCCCAAGGGGAGTCTCGGCGCCCTTCAAAGATCCTGGCATTCCTTGACTTCCAAATGTTCCATAGAATGAAGGCAATGTGGGCACGTCCTTCACCTGCAAGGCCAAGGTCGCAGTCTTGAACAACCTTGCACCACCATTTGGGAAAAGCTGGGAAACCTACGGCGGCAAGAGAGTAGCTAAACCCCGATGCCCTCCAGATAGCCTGGGCGAAGGGACAGAAAAACAGAATATGTTCGGCTGTTTCCCCTGAGCTTTCACAATGGTGACAAACATCTGGGTCTTTAAAGTTCCCATGCAGCCGAGCTTTCTGGGAGCTTTTAGTTGGGACGATATTATGGCACAACCTCCACAAGAAGGAGCGAATCTTTGAGGGGACTTTCAAAGACCAAATAGAATTCCATAACTCCTTTTTAGATAGCGTGCCTTCGCTTGATGAGGGACAGGGAGGATCCCCAGATTCCTCTTCCATGAATCGATATCCTGACTTGGCCGAATACTCACCATTCGTGTTGCCAGCCCAGATGAGAGCATCCTTGATGTTTGGGCCTCCTATCGAGATAGTCAAGATCGCCTTAGCTTCCGAGGGAGAACACAGCTCTTTGATTCTTGCTTCGTTCCAGGTTCAGTTAGGATTAATGAGAGAGCTCACCGAGGGAGCAGGAAAACCTAACAGCGGCTGCATCGTTAGCTTGTAGCCCTGAATCTTGGGAATCCAGTTGTCGAACCAAGTTGAGATATTCTTGTCGTTCCCTACTCTCTAGAGAGAACCCTTTTTGATGATCTTGATTCCTTCCCTTATGCCCGACCAGGCCCAAGAAGGGTTAGAACATTTAGGAGCATCAAAAATGTTTCCATTTGGGTAGTAGATGCCTTTGAGGATCTGAGCAAGGAGGGAATCTGGATTTCTTACTAATTTCCAGGAGACTTTGGAAACCAGGGCTTTATTGAACAATCTGAGATTCTTAAAGCCCATTCCCCCTTTTTCCTTAGATGAACAAAGATCCTTCCAGTTTATCCAGTGAATACCTTTCTCCTTCTCTGAACAGTTATTCCACCAGAATCTTGCCACAATAGAGCTGATTTCATCACAGAAGGTGACTGGAAGTAGGAAGCACTGCATCACATAGGTGGGAATAGCTTGAGCAAATGCTTTTATGAGAATCTCTTTCCCAGCACTAGTTAAGAATTTGGTTTTCCATCCTCGGAGTCTATTTTGAACCCGTTCTCTGATAAAGGCCAAGGCTTCCTTTTTACTTCGGCCCCAAAAGGAGGGCAGTCCTAGGTATTTTGTGTCCTCCTCCATTGCTTTGAAACCCAGAATATTATGAAGATGGCCTTTGAGTCTGGTACTAACATTCGGTGAGAAAAAGACGAAGGATTTCATGTGGCAAACTGTCTGGCCTGTAGACGACTGGAAGAGCTGGAGAATTTGCAGCAGTTTTGAACAGTTTTCCTCATTTGCCTCTGTGAATACAAGGCAATCATCCGCGAACAGAAGGTGACTCAAAATTGGACATCTCCTTTTGATTCTTAGCCCAGCAAACAGATCTCTTCCAATTTCTTTTCCAATAATCCAAGATAAGATGCTCGAAATGAAGGTGAAGAGAAAGGGGGAAAGAGGGTCCCCCTGTCTCAGTCCTCTGCCCGCTCGAAACTCCCCCTTACGTTCACCATTAACAACAAGGGAAAAGGAGACCGTCGAAACACAGCTCATCACTCTGCTTATCCACCATTCATCAAACCCCATTTCATTCATCACAAATTGCAACAAATTCCAATCCACTTTGTCATAAGCTTTCTCCAAGTCAATCTTGAGGGCCATAAGCCCCTTTTTGCCTTTTTTTGTTCGCTCTATCGCGTGAAAAGCCTCATTAGCCAGGATGATATTGTCATGAATAGATCTACCTTTCACAAAAGCGGATTGAGCTTGAGGAATAATGTCGGGGAGGAAGATCTTCAGTCTCGATGAAAGAATCTTGGTAATCACTTTTAGGGAAAAGTTGCACAAACTTATAGGTCTCAAGTGAGAGACATTCGTGGGATTGGGCCTTTTAGGAATGAGCACAATATTAGTTTTGTTTATTGAAAAATCCATGGCTCCTTCTCTGAAAAAGGTTGTAACCATCCCAATGAGATCATCCTTAACCGTGTCCCAAAAGGTCTGGTAAAAGCATCTTGGGAATCCGTCAGGACCCGTAGCTTTCGTTGCACCCATCTCAAACACAGCCTTCTTAATCTCTTCTTCGCTTATCGGCTTACAAAGAGTTGTGTTCATCTCTTGTGTGATTACCTTGGGGATATAATCTCTGAGGCAAAGGAAGTCAACTGTTCTATCTCTAGTGAATACCTGTTGAAAATGATTAAGCAGAAAATTGGTTATCTCCTCCGGATCCTCTAGCCATAATCCATTTCCATCTTTAATTTTGACAATCGAGTTGGAATTCCGGTGCTGAATAGTTGTGGCATGGAAGAATTTAGTGTTTTTATCTCCCCATTTCAACCAATTCACTCTAGATCTCTGGTGCCAGTACCTTTCCTCGCTTTCCCATTCTGCATCAATTTCTTGTTTCAGCTTATTGTATTCTTCCAATTCCTGACTAGATAATTTCTTCCCCTAGAGCTTAGAGAATCTATCCATCAAGTGCTGCTTTTTTCATTTCTCTTTTTCGATTTCTCTTTGTTCCATTTAACAAGAGCTATTCTGGTGTTACAAATTTTCCTCCGGAATCTAGGGACCACTCTTTCTCCGGGTGCTACATTCCACCCTTTCTCCACCGTCTGAGAGCAATCTTCCTCCAGGAGCCATTTAGATTCAAATTTGAACTCCTTCTTGTACTTTCTGGGTAGCCCTTTTGTTAGAAGGACAATAGGGGCGTGATCAGAGGCTAATGCCATCTCCATTACCCCCAGAGCTTTCGGAAAAGCAAAGCTCCACTTCGGAGAGCATAGTATCCGATCCAGTTTCTCGAGGATGGCATTATCCCCATCTCTTTGATTGTACCAGGAAAATTTATCTCCTTTGATCGTCACTTCCACCAAACCGGTGGAGTTGACAAAGTCATCATACCATCTCGCCTCCGACAGATTGAAGGGATTCCCACCTTCATTTTCTTCCTGACACGTCACCGTATTAGAATCCCCTATTAACAACCATTTTTCCTGGTTAGACTCCCGAAGTTTTGAAAGCCTTTCCCAGAAATCTTTCCGATCTTCTCTATTAGGGGGACCATACATAAAGGTATTGAACCAAGCATCCCCCTCCGGAAGGGTAATCTTCGTATCAATGTGATTGTGATCATAACTCAGAATTGTGATATATGAGTCTGATTTCCACCATAAGGCAAGACCCCCTGAAAGGCCCTTCGGGTCCACATAGAAGGCATGCTCCATTTTCATTTTCATTTTTATTTTTTCCAAGTACCTCTTCTTCTGTTTCGTTTCACTGAGAAAGATGACATTTGGTTTGATTTTGAAAATGATGTTTTAAAGGGCCCTCACTGTTTTCCTAGTGCCCATCCCTCGGCAGTTCCATGCTAGAATTGACATGGTGCTGCCACTAGCAATTAACCTCCCGCTGCGCGTAAGTGAGGCACAAGAAGGCACCAGCCTCGAGAGTGCCGAAACCAGAACCGGTGTAGCAAAGACCCGCAGGAGACGTCAAAACAAGCTTCACATATAGGTCCTCAGAAACCGCAAAAAAACAGCGTACAACACCAGTAACAGAACAAAATAAGAATAACTGCCTCAAACCATGCAGGACAGCAAACCAGACCACAAGCAAAACCAAACCACATACCAAACACTCAATCACTTCATACACATCAGACAATAGCACCAAGAGGAAAATCAGAAAACAAAGAAGAGGAAAGTCCACCAGAAAATGGGGCGGTTATAGGGGGAAGAAAGGGGTAATTCACCAGAAAACGGGGTGGGTCAGCGGGGAGAAAGGGAACAAGCCACCAGAAGCGGGATGATGAGAGAGTCGGGCGACTGGAAAGAAAGGCCTTACAGTGCACTTGGTGAGCTGAGAAACAAACTCCGGCCGACTAACAGAAAAGCCGCTGGGGCATAGGGCTCAATCGGGGTCTTCAAGAGAACAGCCACCGTGTAGGTATCCGAGGAGGGGCCGTCAAAATTTGGAGGAGACCAACATGCAACCCGGCCTTCTTCTCCGGCACTGAAAAGACACCACGAGCAAACCACCGATCAGGGACGAAGCCTGCGTCGCCGGAGCACGACCGTCGTTCGAGGGGCACAACCACACTCTCAACGCACCGATTCACTATCACCGGGCCAGACAATCAATCCTCCATTCGGGGCTCGGGGATTCCAGGTTGAGAGAAAAAATAGGGGCGCGTGGGTCTCACGATATATTTCCCCGAGGGTAACAACTAACAAGGTTGCTACTTAAAATTGAACTGTAAGCAAAGAAACCCAATAAAAAAATGAATCAGAACCTAGAAAATGACAAAGAAAGATATCTCGGGGGCAATCTTGTCTAAAATTTTAAGAATTGTGTAATATATAAAGGAGTGGTTGGATTGACATTCATGGGTGGACCCTTATGTGTGCCAGAGGGGCCATTGCCCCTCCAAAAGTTTAGAAAATTAGTATTTGGTCTTTTAAAATTTTTAAAATTTTTGATTTAGACCCTTCAAAAATTTAGAAATTCTTATTATATTTTAAAACGTTTGAATATTTCTAATTAAGTCTCCTTCTAAAATTTTTAAAAACTCTAATTAGATCTTAATTTTTTTAAAAAAATAGTTAGACCCGTTTTTAAAAGAATAAATTAAACCCTTCAAAAAATTTAAACAGGCCCCCTCAAACTTCATTGTCAATATCCGCCCCTGTTGACATTCCTAAAATTTTAATAAAAAAACGCTAATGTTGGGTGTTCTTTAGTACCTCCCTGACATGAATAATTTTAATCCAAACGTGGGATTGAAATTTCGGTGTGTGGGGGGGGGGGAATTGTCCCCACGTACCGCTATCCACCATTTTAATTCCCAAATCTGCCACCAACAAGGCTTATGCCATTTGGTATCAAACTCGCCCTTGCTAGTGTTTTGCTTAGCGACAGATGCTTAGCTTAGACTGACAGACAGAAGCTTTGCTTAGCGACAGATGCTTAGCTTAGACTGACAGATGCTTATACTGACTGACTAACTGCGTTCCTGTGCTTAGACTGACTAACTGACTGACGGATGTTTAGCTTATACTGACTGACTGTGTTCATGTGCTTAGACTGATTGACTGACTGACAGATGCTTAGCTTATACTTACTTACTGACTGACTGCGTTCATGTGCTTAGACTGATGGACTTAAAATGAAGAATTAAACAAATGAAGAAATCATACAAAGTTGAGAGATTAAATTGAATAAAGAAATATGTTTTCAAAATGAGGAATTGAAGTTATATATGTATTCTACAGTGATTTTGGAGTATGTGGTTCAAATTTGATTAAAATGGACTTATATTGAAAATAATTTGAAGAAATAAGGAAATCATGGACTGAAATGCAAAACAGTAAAATTATGGTTTTTCGAGTTGACAAAACCCGTACTTGATTCGAATTAAAAATTGGCTCATTAATTCAAGTTAACTCGAAAAACTTGACTCAAATAAAATAAAACTAAAAAAAAATTGAATCTAATCTTGTTTACTCTAATAAACGATACATAAAATCGCAAATATGAAAAATCCATACTCTCCGGTTTAATTAATTTTTTTTGGTTCAAATAAAAAATCACATATTATTCATCAAAAGTATTTGTTCGAGGTCCGGCCCGAATTGAAAATTGGCTCAAAAATTCTATCCAAACATTCGACTCTTCCATTTCTTTGTTTGAATTTTGATGACAAAGTGATTTGTTTGACACACAAAAATTAATTGAGTGTCTGAAAGGATATTTTTAAAACAAAATAATTTGTTTGTTCTTAAACCTATAATTGAGTGATAGAATTATTACTTTTAAAAAAATGGTAGCTTGTTTGTTGTTTTTTTAAATTATAATTTTATTTATAATATTAAGAGACCGTTAGCAAGGGCCTCGTTAAAAAACCTCCCTAAGCCTAGATGGAGGAAAAAGAGTGCACCTAGCTAACGGTGAACCACACATACAAAGGCAACCAATATTGTATCTTACAAGCACAAAGAGCCACATAAGGCAACAGACAAAAGACAGGCAGATACAAGAACAATGGACACCTATGCGAACTATAGAGCACCGAAGATGAAGTGTCCAGGGCAGCAATAAGGTCTTCAAACCCCTGCTTCAACTATCGACCCATTAATCACAAGCCTTCCACAAAAATGCTTCATCACCTGCAATTTCCCTATTTGCCAGTTTATCTGCAGTGCTATTAGGATCTCTCGAGATACCACATATGAACCAAGATAATTCGTAACCTATTCCTAGGCATTCCAAGATTAAATCCTTAAAGACAGTAGGTGCAGTAACTGGGTGCTTTAACCATTCAACACACAATGAGCTATCCGTCTCCACAATTAGTTTGTACGAACATGCCCAATTCGAATCCTTAAACAACAACAAGGCTTCTTTAATTGCAAGCAACTCTGTCGTTGAAACATCCAAAACGCCAACCGACTTTGAGAACATGATCAGAGAGTGATTGTTAGAGTCTCTTAGGATGCCTCCGATCCTAGCTCTACCAAAACCCCCTCTACAGCTCATCGACATTGAATTTGAGAGACTTCCAGGAGGATTTAGACCACAATAAGGTGGTACTTTCACCTTGATCTGTATTAATCAGTTTTAGGCTTTGTGGACAACGAATAATATACTCAATGAAGATTACCTTTGAAGGCTAAGATTCCTTGCACCAATGACCTATTCTTGTTATGCAGATAAGGAATATTTCATTCGCATCCACACGCTTTCCTTTGAATACCACTTCATTCCTGCACAACCACAACGACCACACACAGCAAAAGAAGCAGATCTGCCACACTAATTCTTAAATCTATAATTGAGTGATAGAATTATTACTTTTAAAAAAATGGTAGCTTGTTTGTTGTTGTTTTTTTAAATTATAATTTTATTTATAATATTAAGAGACCGTTAGCAAGGGCCTCGTTAAAAAACCTCCCTAAGCCTAGATGGAGGAAAAAGAGTGCACCTAGCTAACGGTGAACCACACATACAAAGGCAGCCAATATTGTATCTTACAAGCACAAAGAGCCACATAAGGCAACAGACAAAAGACAGACAGATACAAGAACAATGGAAACCTATGCGAACTATAGAGCACCGAAGATGAAGTGCCCAGGGCAGCAATAAGGTCTTCAAACCCCTGCTTCAACTATCGACCCATTAATCACAAGCCTTCCACAAAAATGCTTCATCACCTGCAATTTCCCTATTTGCCAGTTTATCTGCAGTGCTATTAGGATCTCTCGAGATACCACATATGAACCAAGATAATTCGTAACCTATTCCTAGGCATTCCAAGATTAAATCCTTAAAGACAGTAGGTGCAGTAACTGGGTGCTTTAACCATTCAACACACAATGAGCTATCCGTCTCCACAATTAGTTTGTACGAACATGCCCAATTCGAATCCTTAAACAACAACAAGGCTTCTTTAATTGCAAGCAACTCTGTCGTTGAAACATCCAAAACGCCAACCGACTTTGAGAACATGATCAGAGAGTGATTGTTAGAGTCTCTTAGGATGCCTCCGATCCTAGCTCTACCAAAACCCCCTCTACAGCTCATCGACATTGAATTTGAGAGACTTCCAGGAGGATTTAGACCACAATAAGGTGGTACTTTCACCTTGATCTGTATTAATCAGTTTTAGGCTTTGTGGACAACGAATAATATACTCAATGAAGATTACCTTTGAAGGCTAAGATTCCTTGCACCAATGACCTATTCTTGTTATGCAGATAAGGAATATTTCATTCGCATCCACACGCTTTCCTTTGAATACCACTTCATTCCTGCACAACCTCAACGACCACACACAGCAAAAGAAGCAGATCTGCCACACTAATTTAGATTTGAAAGGACAAAAGCCAGCAACCCAAAACAATAAGAAAGATTTAATGTCTCCTGGAATAGCATAATTTAAGTTCCATAAATTAAACCACTTACTCCATAGACTCCAGCTAATTCTGCAGGTATTTGGTCTTTTAAAATTTTTAAAATTTTTGATTTAGACCCTTCAAAAATTTAGAAATTCTTATTATATTTTAAAACGTTTGAATATTTCTAATTAAGTCTCCTTCTAAAATTTTTAAAAACTCTAATTAAATCTTAATTTTTTTTTAAAAAATAGTTAGACCCGTTTTTAAAAGAATAAATTAAACCCTTCAAAAAATTTAAATAGGCCCCCTCAAACTTCATTGTCAATATCCGCCCCTGTTGACATTCCTAAAATTTTAATAAAAAAACGCTAATGTTGGGTGTTCTTTAGTACCTCCCTGACATGAATAATTTTAATCCAAACGTGGGATTGAAATTTCGGTGTGTGTGGGGGGGGGGGGGAATTGTCCCCACGTACCGCTATCCACCATTTTAATTCCCAAATCTGCCACCAACAAGGCTTATGCCATTTGGTATCAAACTCGCCCTTGCTAGTGTTTTGCTTAGCGACAGATGCTTAGCTTAGACTGACAGACAGAAGCTTTGCTTAGCGACAGATGCTTAGCTTAGACTGACAGATGCTTATACTGACTGACTGACTGCGTTCCTGTGCTTAGACTGACTAACTGACTGACGGATGTTTAGCTTATACTGACTGACTGCGTTCATGTGCTTAGACTGATTGACTGACTGACAGATGCTTAGCTTATACTTACTTACTGACTGACTGCGTTCATGTGCTTAGACTGATGGACTTAAAATGAAGAATTAAACAAATGAAGAAATCATACAAAGTTGAGAGATTAAATTGAATAAAGAAATATGTTTTCAAAATGAGGAATTGAAGTTATATATGTATTCTACAGTGATTTTGGAGTATGTGGTTCAAATTTGATTAAAATGGACTTATATTGAAAATAATTTGAAGAAATAAGGAAATCATGGACTGAAATGCAAAACAGTAAAATTATGGTTTTTCGAGTTGACAAAACCCGTACTTGATTCGAATTAAAAATTGGCTCATTAATTCAAGTTAACTCGAATAACTTGACTCAAATAAAATAAAACTAAAAAAAAATTGAATCTAATCTTGTTTACTCTAATAAACGATACATAAAATCGCAAATATGAAAAATCCATACTCTTCGATTTAATTAATTTTTTTTTTGGTTCAAATAAAAAATCACATATTATTCATCAAAAGTATTTGTTCGAGGTCCGGCCCGAATTGAAAATTGGCTCAAAAATTCTATCCAAACATTCGACTCTTCCATTTCTTTGTTTGAATTTTGATGACAAAGTGATTTGTTTGACACACAAAAATTAATTGAGTGTCTAAAAGGATATTTTTAAAAGAAAATAATTTGTTTGTTCTTAAACCTATAATTGAGTGATAGAATTATTACTTTTAAAAAAATGGTAGCTTGTTTGTTGTTGTTTTTTTAAATTATAATTTTATTTATAATATTAAGAGACTGTTAGCAAGGGCCTCGTTAAAAAACCTCCCTAAGCCTAGATGGAGGAAAAAGAGTGCACCTAGCTAACGGTGAACCACACATACAAAGGCAACCAATATTGTATCTTACAAGCACAAAGAGCCACATAAGGCAACAGACAAAAGACAGGCAGATACAAGAACAATGGACACCTATGCGAACTATAGAGCACCGAAGATGAAGTGCCCAGGGCAGCAATAAGGTCTTCAAACCCCTGCTTCAACTATCGACCCATTAATCACAAGCCTTCCACAAAAATGCTTCATCACCTGCAATTTCCCTATTTGCCAGTTTATCTGCAGTGCTATTAGGATCTCTCGAGATACCACATATGAACCAAGATAATTCGTAACCTATTCCTAGGCATTCCAAGATTAAATCCTTAAAGACAGTAGGTGCAGTAACTGGGTGCTTTAACCATTCAACACACAATGAGCTATCCGTCTCCACAATTAGTTTGTACGAACATGCCCAATTCGAATCCTTAAACAACAACAAGGCTTCTTTAATTGCAAGCAACTCTGTCGTTGAAACATCCAAAACGCCAACCGACTTTGAGAACATGATCAGAGAGTGATTGTTAGAGTCTCTTAGGATGCCTCCGATCCTAGCTCTACCAAAACCCCCTCTACAGCTCATCGACATTGAATTTGAGAGACTTCCAGGAGGATTTAGACCACAATAAGGTGGTACTTTCACCTTGATCTGTATTAATCAATTTTAGGCTTTGTGGACAACGAATAATATACTCAATGAAGATTACCTTTGAAGGCTAAGATTCCTTGCACCAATGACCTATTCTTGTTATGCAGATAAGGAATATTTCATTCGCATCCACACGCTTTCCTTTGAATACCACTTCATTCCTGCACAACCACAACGACCACACACAGCAAAAGAAGCAGATCTGCCACACTAATTCTTAAACCTATAATTGAGTGATAGAATTATTACTTTTAAAAAAATGGTAGCTTGTTTGTTGTTGTTTTTTTAAATTATAATTTTATTTATAATATTAAGAGACCGTTAGCAAGGGCCTCGTTAAAAAACCTCCCTAAGCCTAGATGGAGGAAAAAGAGTGCACCTAGCTAACGGTGAACCACACATACAAAGGCAACCAATATTGTATCTTACAAGCACAAAGAGCCACATAAGGCAACAGACAAAAGACAGGCAGATACAAGAACAATGGACACCTATGCGAACTATAGAGCACCGAAGATGAAGTGCCCAGGGCAGCAATAAGGTCTTCAAACCCATGCTTCAACTATCGACCCATTAATCACAAGCCTTCCACAAAAATGCTTCATCACCTGCAATTTCCCTATTTGCCAGTTTATCTGCAGTGCTATTAGGATCTCTCGAGATACCACATATGAACCAAGATAATTCGTAACCTATTCCTAGGCATTCCAAGATTAAATCCTTAAAGACAGTAGGTGCAGTAACTGGGTGCTTTAACCATTCAACACACAATGAGTTATCCGTCTCCACAATTAGTTTGTACGAACATGCCCAATTTGAATCCTTAAACAACAACAAGGCTTCTTTAATTGCAAGCAACTCTGTCGTTGAAACATCCAAAACGCCAACCGACTTTGAGAACATGATCAGAGAGTGATTGTTAGAGTCTCTTAGGATGCCTCCGATCCTAGCTCTACCAAAACCCCCTCTACAGCTCATCGACATTGAATTTGAGAGACTTCCAGGAGGATTTAGACCACAATAAGGTGGTACTTTCATCTTGACCTGTATTAATCAGTTTTAGGCTTTGTGGACAACGAATAATATACTCAATGAAGATTACCTTTGAAGGCTAAGATTCCTTGCACCAATGACCTATTCTTGTTATGCAGATAAGGAATATTTCATTCGCATCCACACGCTTTCCTTTGAATACCACTTCATTCCTGCACAACCACAACGACCACACACAGCAAAAGAAGCAGATCTGCCACACTAATTTAGATTTGAAAGGACAAAAGCCAGCAACCCAAAACAATAAGAAAGATTTAATGTCTCCTGGAATAGCATAATTTAAGTTCCATAAATTAAACCACTTACTCCATAGACTCCAGCTAATTCTGCAGTGCAAGAAGAGATGACTTACAGATTCACAATGTTCTTCACACAATGAGCAAGAAGTGACATGTTGTGTAATTTACCCTATTTTAAAAAGTTAATTACACCAAACATTCCAAACTATGACCATGATTATATATTGGCTTTCAACTTTTGAATGTTTCAGTTTCAACATCAAATTATGACTTTCATTTTAAATTGACCATCAAAATTGTAAACATTTTGATTACATCCTCAAACTTTGACTCATTTTAAATTAGTCACCAAACTTTTAAATATTTCAATTTCAGCCTCAAATTATTAATATATGATAAGTACACATACTAATAAAATTGTTATAAAAATTATTTATGGCCATGTAAATACTGATGTGTTTTATGTATTAATATGATGAGACTTAAACAAAATAACTACTTATCTTTGAAACGAAGATATAATTATAGACAAATTGAGAGAAAAAAATAAAAAATAGTGATTTCGGAATGAAAAATACTTTGATGCATAAAGTTTACACAAGCCCTTTAATTTTAGGGTTTAGGGTTTAGGATTTTAGGTTAGGGTTTAGGGGTTTAGTATGTAGGGTATATAATTTAAGGTTTATGGTTAGAATTTAGAGTTTAGGGCTTAGGGTTTAGGTTTTAGGTTGCTAGAGTTTGTGATTTAGATTTTAAATTTTATAAAAGGATTGTGTAAAAAAAATTTACACAGCTTGTGCATCAAAATAAAACCCTTTCGGAATACGTAATAAATAAAAATTGTTTTTATGTACGTTATATTATTATATAATATAGGTAAATATTTACACAGTAATTAATAATTTTCAACGATTTTATTAACATTTAACATGATTAGCATACACTAATAGTTTGAGGAGATGAAATTAAAATGTTCAAAAATATATGGATCAATTTAGAATGAGAATAATAATTTGTAAATAAAATTAAAACATTTAAAAGCTTATAGATGAATTTAAATCTTGATCATAATTTGAGGATATATGTTACAATTACACTTTAGAAAAGCTTGTAGATAAAATCATCTGCCCTCGTAGGTGTTCATTTCTATGTCTTAACATTAAAAAATTAAATTTTATACTCTAACCTTAAATTTCAAAATTCTAAACCATATAAAAATACACTCTATTTATAATACTTAAAACTCTAACTTTAAATCATAATTTTAAACTTAGATCCAAAACTTAATCTTTTAGTCTGATAGCATGCATATATGGTATCACTATCAACCGCCTAACGAGGCACGTATACGTATCACCTGGACACCTCCTATACATACCGTCTGGCGTAGTGGTTCCATGTCTCTTTGGAGTGCTAACACCTGTAATTCCTAGCCACGTTGTCTAAACAACAAGACTCCACCGTGACCATGGTTGTTTTGTATGCCGCACCGAACCAGCGGTGAGCGGCAGCGGCTCCGTCCTTAAAGTACCCACATTGTTTCATTCCTCTTTCATTTTCACTTTTCAGTTTCAACACGAAAAACACCCGATCAGCAAAACCATGAGCCAACAACAACCACGAAGGCCTCAGCCCGATCAGTCCCGTGATCGTGAAGAGCCCATCAAGTACGGCGACGTTTTTAACGTCACTGGTGAACTTGCTTCGAAACCCATCGCACCCCTAGATGCCGCCGCCATGCAGTCGGCTGAGACCACGGTCCTCGGACAGACGCGGAGAAGTGGTCCCGCGGCTGTCATGCAATCAGCAGCCAACGTCAACAAAAGAGCAGGCGTCGTTCGCCACGATCGAACGGATGTTACCGGAGATGAAGGCGTCACTGTAACTAAGTCCACCGCGGGCGGCGAATCCTGGATCACCGAAGCCGTTGAGGGACAGGTAAAAACATAAATAATTTTATTACTATAGCTCTGTGCTCTAATATTAACGTTGTTTTGAATTTTGATGACAAAGGTTGTCGGGAAATACATCCAACCCGAAGTTCCTAGGGACACTACTCCGGCAACATCGTTCAGTACTGACCCTATAACGGTCGGGGAAGCTTTGGAAGCGGCGGCCTTATCCGCCGCCGATAAACCAATAGAGCAGAGCGATGTGGCTGCAATTCAAGCCGCTGAAAGAAGAGCTACTGGCTGTAATGAGACACTGCCTGGCCGTGTGGCTGCAGAAGCCCAGTCTGCGGCCACTCGGAATTCCCGAACTATGCGGGTCGAAGATAAAGCCACCCTCTCCGACGTTTTAACTGTAATAATCTTGCAAAATCATAGTGGCAAAATAGTTGGAAATATAATTATTACATTTACAATTATGTTTCCACTTGCAGGATGCAAGTACGATGTTGCCTAGAGACAAGGCTGTGAGTCGTGAAGATGCCGACAGGGTGGTGGCTGCGGAGATGAGAAATAATCCGGACATGAGTACCACGCCTGGTGGAGTGGCTGCTTCCATGGCGGCAGCAGCTAGGGTTAATGAGAATTTCACGATTTAAATAAGATTATAGTGTGTGTTGGTTTCTTTGTTTATTCGAAGCGAAGTTAATGCATATGGAGTGGGACTCGGAGCTTGTATGAACTTAGGAGTACCCTGAAGTTGAACGAACGTCTGTAGTCAATTAGTCATCTATCTATAGTTTGTTTTCACATCTATTTCTGCTTTAATAAATGATCTTTCTTCGTCGTTTGATATTGTATATAAATATTTGTGTTCTTCTTCATTCATGGCGAGTAAATTTTTTTTTTTGTCAATTAGTACCCTTATATAACGAAAATATATAACGAAAATATATCTTATTACGAATAAATTTTTTTTGTTACTATTTATGCCCCAATAGTCAAAAGTTAGATTTGAAGTTTAGGGTTATGGTTTAAGGTTGTGATTTCAGATATTGAGTGTAGAGTTTAGGATTTAGTATTTAAAAGTTAGGGTTATAACTTAAAATTTAATTTTTTAGTCTTCCCTATAGATATGGGCACCGAAAAGAATTAATTTAATATTCAAAAGCATTATTTTCATATCGTTAGATTAATTCTTTATATAGAAAAGAAAATTATTTTTTATCACTAAATTTATTTATTTAATAAATTAAAAAATAAAAATAATTAAATTTTAGAAGTACTAGAGTGGAAGCTTGAGCGGTCGCTCGCTCAGGTGCTCCACTCATAGCCCTGTGTCCATTCACCAGGACAACGTACAATTTAAATATATAGTTTATATTATTCAGATTTTTTCTATTCACATCTAAACTTACTGTTCAATTGTGTTTGTCACTGTTATTATATGACCCTCTTATTTACAAGTTTACAAGCGGAGAAGTAGTATAAATTTTGACAAAATTATATATAAAAGAAAACATAATGCACTACAAGATTTGTCTTTGTCCTTTATACATTATATAGGCAAATTTAAAATTATATATAAAAATTTATGAGTGGGAAGGGATTTAGGTAGTATAAGTTTTGTTAAAATTATATATAAAATAATATATATTCGGAATAACATATATGTATATCCAAACTTACATTATTTTGTATATTTTATCGGCGATAAAATCTCAATCGAGTTAAATTCGACAAAAAATTTACGAACAACCCTCTATATTAATATAAGTTATTTGATTAATTAAAAATTTTACAAAGAAGAAATCACATGATCATTTATTATTTTTCTTGAATTTTATTTCTTGAACTAATTTAAGATTTAAAATTAATTAAACTCTTATATTAGATCATCTCTCCCTTTTTGTTTACAATAGGACAATATTTAAATTTTCAATATTAATATCGGGATTCAAACCTACACTAGGTAAAAATGAATGAGTATTCTTAATCAATTGACTGATTAAATGATCATATTCTTAATCACTCGACCGATTAAATTGTCATTTCCTTTTTCATACTTACCAAAAACTCGATATATATTACTATGTATTTATGTGTTAAAAGAGGACATGTCTAAAATACAGTATATATTTTTGGGCACTGGTCATGACATCACATGAGTAGGCCTAGACCGTGATTCACCCATGAATCTATGTAAGAGTATTAGATCCAATTGAAAGGGTTAAAATTATTTTATCTTCAAATCATTTTAAATAGTTTAATCTATTGAAAGTGCAAGTGTGTTCTCAACATTAAAATCAATTTATGAACAGTAAATTGTGATGTGGTTGCTCACCTCATCTCTTAATCATAAGATTAATAGTTCGATTTCTACCAATAGGAATGTAGTACATTTTATGGCCAGTCATTTACCTCTTAATGGTAGCACATGCGGCGAGGAAATTAGTCATCATTATCAGCAGTGGATACTTTGGTTCAAACAAAAAAAAAAATCAATTTTATGAATCTTAACCACAAGTTTTCTTCGTATTATCCTTTACATAGGTCATCCAATTTCTGCTGAAATTCAATATTTTCATAAACTTCACTAAAAGAATTTGTCTCTCGGCCTAAATGAAAAACTATATATACTTGGGTTAATTATTGAGATTTTAGAAAAAATATCTAATTTTTTTAAAACCGAATTATATTCAACAGCGAAAATGAATACAAAAGAATCATATCTTTTACAGAAAATACAATGCGTAACAAAACAACAAAATATAAAGGTGTGAAAGACGTTAAATTACCAAACCTAACACCGCCAGAAGAAATATTCTGAAATAAAAATCTAGAAAACTATAACTTTGCCTTGAGTGATCTTTGAATATAGCAAAAATTCTTCCGCTATTTTTTCTTGGCATGTCGGCACAACCACAAAAGGGAATCATAACATGTATAGAACGTATTCCTTCGTTGAAAAGCGTTCGTTGATGCTCGTCACTCGAACGCATAACTGTCAAAAGACAGACTACTGTCATGAAGACAGACAAAAACTGCTAAAAAGCAGATGAAAAACTGTCACCAAGCAGACAAAAGAACTGTCATAAAAACAAATTTGAATAAGAATCAGACAAAGTAGAAGAAAAACAAGAAACAAACTTGAAAAATAAAATATTCATCGAAAAAGATGATATTTATTTATAAAACCAACAGAACGACCAAAAGGCGTCGCCAGTAAAAAACGATAAAAAAATTAAAAAAAATTATAACCGTCTCAAAAAATGAAAAAGTAGAGAAAAAATATCTAAAATTTTAGATATTATGAAAATGACTATATTGGATCAATGGTGTAACCATATTATTTTTTAACTGTTTCTCTGTTAATTTTTAACAGTTAGTGGTCTGATTAATAAAATTAAAAGATCAGTAGTTAAAATAAGATCTCATCTATAGTTGAGTGGTCATAAATACAGTTTACCCTTTTATTTATTATCGGGATAAACCTAGCAACTTTGATTTTCAATTAAGGAGGAAGAGAAATTGTGCGCAGATATGGAGGGAAAATGAAAAGGCTGTAAGAATATGAAAAGACAATCTTACCCTTCTAACTTAGTGCATAGAACCAACCAGAGCATTCAGCCATAATAAAGCAAAACCCCTATACTAGAGGCCTTAAAAACCAAAAATCCCAATTCTGCCCCTCTCCCTTTCTCTTTCTCTAAAACCTCCGTAGTACTAAATAATTCCTATAAAACATTTGAAACGCCATTGGAATGACCTTAAGCTATATCGATAGCAATATACGACGCCGTCGGACGGTAGGGGGTCCCGTTCAATCTTCCGCATTGGGGCAAGGTACGTGATCACTTTTCGACGGTTTTGATACGACTCTTTGGCACGTTGCTTTTTTGATAATTTTTTTATTGATTTTCTCTGGTTTTAAAATTTCAGGGTATTTGTTTGAGAGTTTTGCGCGATCCTTTTGAGTGGTTTGGTCAGTTAAGTTTTCTGTTGTTCGAAGTGAAACCCAGTGAGGCTTTTTTACTGTTTTTTGTTGATATGATTGATACACAGTGAGGTGATTTTCTGAGCGAAGGGTGAAAAAGGAATATTTGTTGAATCTAGGGTTTTGTAAGCGATGGAAGGATCTAGCTGTTTGCAGTTGAAACCTAATGGAAGTGAGGTTTTGCCAAGGCAAGACATTGAGGAAAGTAAAGGGGATGGTGTGAAGCAATCGGTTCCTGATTTAAATGATGAGCCGTTAGGGTGTTCTTTGAAAGAGGTTGAATTTGAGAAAAAAGAGGAGATTGAAGAATGTAGGGAAGATGGTCACGCGGGTAGTCTAAAAGTTGGTGAATTGAACAAGGATGCTGGGAAAGAGAAGGGACCGTCGGAGGATAATGCCGATGGTAAAGAAGATAGTGTGAAGAAAACAGTCAAGGAGGAAGGCTTAGAATGTAAGCTACAGTTTTCTGGCAGGGTTTTGCGGTCGAGGTCTGCAGTGAAAACTGGGAGTGCGATTGAAGCTGATAAGGTTGAGCATAGGGTTGTTAAAACTGAAGATGGAAATATTTCTGAGATGAAAACAATTGAAGTGGTTAAGGAGGGGAATGATCAGTCTCATGGTGAATTGAAGGAGGCGCAGAGAAAAGTGGATAAGAATGAATTTGAGAAGAAGACACTTGAGCGGCAAGTAGGAGAGAATAATTGCCCAGATGGTGAAGTCAGGAAGAAGCTCAAGTGCAAGCGTGGGAGACCGCCCAATGTGCTGGACAATGACAGGTATGTAAAGAAAGGATTTACTACAGAAGCACGGGAGAGTGATCGCTTTGATGGGGATGTGAGTAAGGAGTCAAAGGGTAAGCGTGGTAGACCACGGAAGGTGGGTAAGCGTGGAAGACCACGGAAGATGCAGGAGAATAGTGGGTTTGAGAAGAAAGAATTTACAGTGGAAGCAGAAGAGAGTGATCAGTCTAATGGTGGTGGCATTAAGAAGTCAAATCATAATCTTCGTCATTGCAGACCAGTAAATGGGCAGAGGGCTCGGGGGGTTGAGGAGGAAGCATATGTTGTTAAAGGAGAAGAGAGTTATCACTCTGATGTTGAGGCGAGGAAGGAGGCAAACCACAAGCAGGAGTCACCACCCAAGATGAATGTCTATGATGGGGTTGAGATGAAAGCTGTTGATGCGGGAATGGGAGAGGACGATCGCTTTGATTGTGAGTCAAGGAAGAAGATCATGCATCAGCGTGGGAGACCATCCAAGTTTCAGGGGAAGAATGTGTTTGAGAAGAAGACACTTAAGCGGCAATTAGGAGAGAATGCTTGCCCAGATGGTGAAGTCAGGAAGAAGCTCAAGCGCAAGCGTGGGAGACCACCCAAGGTACTGGGCGACGACAAGTATGTAAAGAAAGGATTTACTACAGAAGCACAGGAGAGTGATGGCTTTGATAGGGATGTGAGTAAGGAGTCAAAGGGTAAGCGTGGTAGACCACGGAATGTGGGTAAGCGTGGAAGACCCCGGAAGGTGGAGGAGAATAGTGGGTTTGAGAAGAAAGAAATTAATGTGGATGCAGAAGGGAGTGACCATTCTAATGATGGTGGCATTAAGAAGTCAAATCATAATCTTGGGCATGGCTGTCCAGTAAAGGGGCAGAGGACTCGGGCGGTTGGTGAGGAAGCCGATGTGGTTAAAGCCGTAGAGAGTTGTCACTCTGATGTTGAGGCAAGGGAGGAAGCAAACCATAAGCACGAGTCACCACCCAAGATGAATGTTGATGATGGGGTTGAGATGAAAGCTATTGATGTGGAAATGGGAGAGGGCGATCACTTTGATTGTGAGTCAAGGAAGAAGGTCTTGCATCAGCATGGGAGACCACCCAAAGTGCAGGGCAGTGATGGGTTACTGAATAAACGAGAAGGGATTGATCAATGTAATAACAAGGTAAAGGAAGGTCTGCTCCGTAAGAGTGGAAGACCAGCAAAGCTGCAGGGTGGTAGTAAGGGTTTAAAGGGGAGGGTTGTAGATGGCAGAAAAAAGTTGGGTGGGCTAAGAAGAGGCAGAAAGAAGTTGAGGGGTAGTTTAAAGTTTAATATGCCTGCTAGTACTTCATATTCAGAGAAGAGACTGATTGGGAAAGAATCAAATCTTAAGAGGTCTGATAATAAGGATAGATTGGATGATATGGAAAAAAACAAAAGCAAGGCTTCACTAATGTTAAGACCCAAGGCTTTGAATGCGGAAGGCAATGAAAATGGAGTAAAGAAAGCAGGGGATGAAGGTGAACTGAGAAGGTCAGAAGCAAAACAAGCTGTGAGAGATCGAATAGTCAATCTGCTGAAAGCAGCAGGTTGGACAATTGATTATAGGCCTCGGAATAAGAGAGAGTACAATGATGCAGTGTATGTTAATCCTGAAGGAAGGACTCACTGGTCAGTTACCTTGGCCTACAGGGTGCTTAAAAAGTATTATGAGAATGGTGACCCTAAGTCTTGTCCAAATGGTTTTGTATTTACTCCAATTCCCGAAGAAGAACTTAGCATCCTGAAAAGAATAGTTCAAAAGAAAAGGGTTGGAAAAAAGAAGCCAGAAGGGGAGGACGATGGACAAGTTAAAAAGAAAATGAATAAACGAAAAAGGAAACGGAAAGACAATGAGAAAAAGGAAAGGGGAACACAAGTGCGTAAGCTACAGCCGACACAAAAGAGAAAGCAGTGTGCTTTGTTGGTCCGTAACTCAATGGATGGACCTGGATGTGATAATGATGGTTATGTGCTATATGATGGAAAGCGGACTCTGCTTTCTTGGATGATTGATTCAGGCACTGTTCCACAGGATGGGAAAGTGGAATATTCGATTCAAAAAAGAACACGTACTCGTGAAAGTAAGTCTGGTAGTATAACTAGGGATGGCATCCGATGCAACTGCTGCAGTGATGTCTTCACCATTGAAGAATTTGAAATTCATGCGGGGTGCAAAGTGCATCAACCATTTCAGAATATATGTTTAGACACAGGAGTTCCCCTATTGCAATGCTTATTAGATGCATGGAACAAACAACAACAGTCTGAGCTTAAGGGCTTCCATTTTGTGGATTTTGGTGAAGACCCAAATGACGATACCTGTGGTATTTGTGGGGATGGTGGTGATTTGATCTGTTGCGATAGTTGCCCATCAGCATTCCATCAAGGTTGCTTAGGTATAGAAGTAAGTACACGTTTCCATGTCTTTATTACATGCATATGGGATCTAGCTCCCTTTCCCAGCTTTTAATTTCTCTGCAACAGTTTTTCAGTACTAGAGCACATGAAAGAATGGGAAAATGCTTAATAATTTTGTTTTACATTTAGCAGAGAATGGAATCTATTTTATTAATGGGATTGGGTGTGTTAGAATAGCAATAAGTTTCTGTATATTCGTTCGTGTTAAGACTATTGGTTAAGATCAACCCCTGCTAAAATATCAGGTTCTCTCATTTACAGCTTGCAGTCTGACTGGAATTTCTTTAGTTCATACTTTTGTTTTCCCTACTTTGCTAGGGGCCCTAATAGTGTAGGGCAAAGAGTCACTGGAACATAGAGCAACAAGCACATATTGAAACTTATGCTCAGAATTTGTTGTTGAAGTTCATCATTATTATGAATCATTTGTGAAAAGTAGTCTGAAGGAAACCTGTCCGAGATTTCTATTTCAATATTTTCCTATTTTTGGAGTTACATGCAGATGTTTATTTTAGTTTCAGTGAAAAGTGAAAACTGTAATCTTGATCTTGCTTAATCCTACGCTTTTTCTGATTTTCTTTTCTTTGTCTCAGGAATTCCCTGCAGATAACTGGAACTGTGTCTACTGTACATGCAAATATTGTGGGGCGATTGGGAATACACTTCAAAGGGGCAAAGACGACGATGCAGATCCTACAGTTCTAACATGCCAGTTATGTGAAGAAAAATGTATGCCTTTGTTAAGTTCCAAGCTGTTGTGTTTATATGTTGATTGTTGATTCCCCTTGACCTTTATTTGAAATTCTGGTGTCACACCGTCACTGTTATTTTTCTTGCTATTATATGCCATTCATTTCTGAAGGATTTTTTTGTTAGATCACGAACCATGTATTCAGCCGGTGGATGCTTTTGATGATGATTCAAGTAGTGCATTCTTTTGCGGGAAGAGATGCAAAGAGGTATAATTTTAGTTAGCAATTGATATAATTGTGCTGTGAGGAATTTGTGGTGGTTTGCTAGATTTGTAAAATATAGTTTTAATTGCTATTTTTTGTTGTCAGTGTCTGCTGGTATGAAATGGTTGTGGTTCTCGCATTGTCAAATTTAAGGGGGGTTGTCTCTATTTCTTAAGCAGTAGTCTTAACTCTTTATCTACAAGGGATGTTTTAGTTATTGAACTCGACCACTAAATTGATCCCATCTTGTGCGTTATTTTTAGCAAGAATGGGAAGGGGGAGCCACATACTGTTGTCTGCATTCAACTGATCTCTGGCTCTCTTTGGGAGCTACTCACACATACCTCTCACTTAAAATGTGTAGACTAAATTAACACCCTACTTTTTTAAAGGGAGTGTTGGCTATTTTTCTTGTTTTGAAGTTGATCTTAAAGGTTCTGTTTTCTAGTTGTTTGAGAGACTTCAGAAGCTAGTTGGGGTTAAACATGAACTTCCAGAAGGCTTCTCATGGACCCTTGTTCAGCGCTTTGATATCAGATCAGATGTTTGTCTCAATGAAGCATATCAGAAGGTTGAATCAAATTCAAAGCTAGCTGTTGCATTATCTGTGATGGATGAGTGCTTTTTGCCTCTTGTTGACCACAGAAGCGGGATCAATCTGATTCATAATATTGTCTATAATTTTTGGTATGTGTTCTATCTCTACTTGAGTCGATATTACATTCTTGAAGAAAACTTGGTTCTTCCTTCTAATTATGATGTGAAAAGTTCGGTTTTATTTTTTTGGCTTGGTGCAGTGTGCATGTCTTCATTTTTTAATTGTTTTTTGGGTTTTCGCAATGAAGATGTGAGTAGAACTGTTTTTCTTCAATTGCCCTAATTTGAAGTTAGATATGTCTGAGGATGCATATGTTGTGGAAGGAAAGCTATCTTACTGCTTAGAAGTTTCGAGAAGAACCTTGTGCAATGCTACCCTTGCCCTAGGTCTGCAAAATTAGAGGATGTTCTATTGAGTGAAAGCAGCATCACTAAATGTGTAAATAAAAACAATCTGAACAGGCAACATATGTAGTGATGGCTTAATGTGACATTTATACATTGTAGTAGTTACTATAACCATATGCAATGTAAGACTTCTGTTTTACCAGATTGGCGTGGGTCATTCTTTTTGTGGTCGAGTGGTATTTGAGTTTTCTGCACAATTTTTGTTTCTGTGCTTTAGAAATTGAACAAAACCAAGACATTTTTATATCAGGTGAATTATTAATCCCCTTTTGTACTCAGGTCAAACTTCACTAGGTTAAACTACAGTGGTTTTTACACTGCAATTCTTGAAAGGGGGGATGAGATTATATCTGCAGCATCCATCAGGTAAAACTTTTGTACTTAGTTCATTGCGAATTATAGGATCGAATATGTGGAAACAATGTCTTTACATTTGAAGAGTAATTTTATAAGATGTACAGCTGGTCATACCAACTCTTCCTTTGAACATTCTTGATCGTCATCCATATGTTCCTCTGTTGTTAACTTCTAGTACATATTTACATTTTAAGCTATTTTGTTTGCTTATCCCCTATCCAAATTGCCAAAGATATGACACATTGCAGTTTGTTTAATATTCTTAAATACCATTAATGATGCATAATCACCATTACCTGTGTAGTATTGATTACTGTATATTTGCCGATCATAAACTAATAAACCTGCCCACTCACGTATCTGTTGCGCTCGTTTGCTTAAATCCTAATGATTACAATTATTTACTTAATGGGCTAACAGGATCCATGGAAACCTGCTAGCTGAAATGCCTTTCATTGGGACGCGGTATACTTATAGGCGTCAAGGGATGTGTCGCCGGCTTCTTTGCGCAATTGAATCTGTATGTCTGAATCAATGTTCTCTTTGTTTCTTTTCATATTTTCATTTTCTATTATCCTGCTGGAGTATTAATTACATTTTAAAGAAATTTTGACATCTACAAGTTTATTTTATATGTATGACTAAATGTTATACAGCATGGCACCTCCTGCCAGAGTTATTTTGGGGTGGGAATTACTCCATAATTAGATTATTTTTTCAAAAGAGAAGACATTATGACCATATTATCAATTTACTTTTCCCCTCAGCCTTGTTGATACATGATAATTTATAGGTGACAGGCATTCAAAGATCTGTTGGAATGCCTGAAAGGAGTAATAGTGATATGAAATTATGCTATTTTGATTTTAATTAATGTATTTCACCCGGATTTCATTTTTCATGTTTATTGTCCCCTAATTTCAGGCCCTCAGCTCCCTGAATGTTGAGAAATTGGTCATACCTGCAGTCCCGGAACTGAGGGAAACATGGACTTCTGTCTTTGGTTTTGAACCACTAGAAGCTGCATGCAAGCCGAAGATGAGGAACATGAATATGCTGGTCTTTCCTGGTGTAGATATGTTACAGAAACCATTGCTGGCACATGTTACAGAGGAGCAGACAATGGATGAGGCGTCCTATAAATCTGGAGAGAAGTGTTCAGTTGCATTTGATTTGAATGTTTCTGCTGAGAGTCCTGCACCTGAAACAGATGATAAAAATGATGAACCTGCTGCTGTTGAATCTACAATGCCACTTCCTGATGGCGCCTCGAAACATACATCTGATATAATGGTTGAGACCATCGATCTTCCAGAGTCTGCTACTGTTTCTTCCTCTTGCATTCCAGCACCAGAAAGGAAGCTGGAATTTGACTTGCAAAGCATATATTCGGAGGGGACAACTGATGAAAGCATTGGTAAACTGAACCTTGATTCTAAGCATGAGGGTTCTGTCAAACACTCTGATAGTATCGTCCATGCTGACAATGAAGTGGCAGTTCTTTTTCATGTGCCAAAGGATGCTAGTAAGGAACTTGTTACTAATGGTTTTGATGGTAAAGTTGAGATATCTGAGGATGCGAATGACACGAAGCATCATGAGAATTCAAAGCTACAGATGATAGAATGTGTTTCTGGTTTTGATAAGACAGTATTTGAGTCCGAAGAAGCAAGAATTTCCCATGATATTTCCAAAGATGCAACCAACCAAACTTGTCCATCATCTCCCCAAAGTGCTAAACATGCTTCAAATGGCCATTTTGATGTTGCATGCAATGGCAGTAAATGTGGTCCTTCCCTACAGGTTGACAAGATGGATACTCCTGGAGAAGTCTCAACCCCAATGGATGTAAATTCTCATACTAGTGTTGGTTTGCAATGATGCTTCCAAAAAAGAGAACTTGCAGCAGTGCATGCTGTCATGCACATGTCCACACAGGTCTCGGTTGGTTCTGAGGTTGCCATTACTAACATCCATGATTAGAGAAACATCAACTGCAACAGAGTCTGATATAGCTTTACTAATATGACTCGGACTAATACCAAATCCCCTGAGCGGCTCTTCACGTGAACCCGAGGTGATAGTTTTGTGAAACCAAGCTCCCTTTTTCCTTCATATCTGTATGCTTGTAGGATTCTTTATGGTGCGAATTAACATTTGGAGCCTGGATGATGGGTAACTGTTTTTGTTATGTACAGTAATCGTCCATGGGAGTCGACTAACTTGATTAATGTTTTTGTATATTCAAGCTTTAACCGGATTAGTACAAAAAGCAGACTTAGCATCAATTGTCATATGTCGTTTCCTTTTGCATTGATACTCAACTTCAACATCATGTTTTCAAAGGATCCATATTTCATTTGAACCTTCAACCACAAGCATGAGTCGCCAGTCGCCACCCAATATGCATGTCCATCATGGGGTTGAGGTGAAAGCTGCTCACTTAGAATAAAAGAGTTATCACTCTATGTGTTCTATCTCTACTTGACTCTCTTCATTTAATTTATAGGTTTAAATTTGAACTATAGAAAGATCGAAAAAGAAGAATATATTTTGATTCCACGATGATTAAACATTAGAGATTACATATCAAACCAAGATAAGATTAAAACTTCAATTCAAATTAGTCAATTTCAAAAAAAATCAAACTAGAAAAAATGAACATTTTGGTGCCGGTTACGTTACAAGTTATTGGTGGTGATTGTCAAACGATTCTGGAAAAATAAGTCTATGTTCATGTTAAACAATTAGCGGATAACTGATAACAGATTACATTAGTTGAAAGTTGATTGTATAAAAGTGTTTGGTAAAATTAACTGATAGCTGTTTGATTATTTAAACAAGCAAAATAACATGATTATATTTGATACTTATTTGAACAGTTAATTAGTTATCAATGTATGTTTTGTATCTATTAATATTAATTATGTTATAAAAAAATAATTTTTTAATATAAAAATACTAAACATATTGGAAGGAGTTATATATTAATTTATTATTTATATAATTAATTTTGATACATATTAAATACGAGCAGGCTTGCACAAAATTTGAGTCCATATTTTAGGTTAGATTTGGCTTCAACAAGCACGAAGTGTATTAATTGGGGGTGTTAAAAAAACCGAACTGATGTGCCGTATGAAAAAATCGAATTAAATGGTAAATAACTGTATTGATAAAAATTGACCAAAACGGTACGATAATCGTATCAATAAAATTAACGGTTAAACGAGACAAGAACGATTACTAATTTTGGCTAAATAGTTAACCGAAAAAACTGATATTAGTATTACTTATGTCTACTGGTGGTTAATTTTTTAGCTTAAAAGAAAAATAGGAAAAAATCTAATTTAAAGTTTAACCTTTTCTAATTCATGGTATAACTAGTATAATGTAGTTTGGTGTTAGTGCATGCCTTATGTATTTGCCGAAAATACAGTTTGGTATTGGTGCAAGTTTTATATATTTGCTGAAAAATGAAAATGTGAATTTATCAAGTAGTAATATATATATATATATATATATATATATTACTTATTTATAATATTAAATATAACCAACTTATAATTGAGTAACCATGCTGAATAAGTTGATTAATCGTTTAGGCGATAATTGATTTAAACAGGACGATAACGATCCACAAAATATTAAAATTATCATTTTAGTAACCACACCGATAAACCATTCCAGTACAGTTAACCTTCCGTAAATTTCCCTAGTATTAATCCCATGCACAAGTTCAAACCCGCCTCGATCTACGAACAATTATAGATGTCAAGCATTGGAAGGGAAAGTAAAATATTAGATTAATTATATATATAAAACTGCTAAAATGCAGCATTTTGTAACTGCCCTGCTTAACTAACGATGTGATAACAAACAAAACACGAAATTCGAAAGTTAGATGATAAAATAGAAGACTAAATACGCACTTCACTCGTACATACATGTTGATGAAATTACAACTTCAAAATTAAGTATTATTCTACTACCACTAAACTAAGTTGGACGAATAATTGAGTTTTTAATTGAAAGTATATGAAATAGATATGCGTCCATCTCTTTTCAATAATAAAGAAGAGGTCAAATGGTAGCCCAATGCAAAGTATATAGACAGTCTTCAAAAGGAACACATGAACCTTGGTAGGTAATTTGGATTAAAATCTCTACCGTAAACACCCTCAAATGAATACATATATGCGTTATACGAGTAGAAATGGGAGCGTAATTATCTTTAGAAAATTTAAGTTCGGACAGTTTACTTGTACAATGTATGTGCGTTTTCAAAGAACTAATAGTAAATAACAGATTCTACCGTGTAATCACACTAAAATGTCAACTTGATTACAATTTGAAACGTTCTTTATACTAGGTGTTTATATGGACGGCATGTAATCCATGAGGAGCGTAGGCCTCCCGTGTCAGGGTTGATCGAAAATCAGCACGACAACGAGTTAATATGCCATCGATGTTACTCGACTCGATCACAGGCTAACAGCTAGATCCATGGGAGATGGGGTCTTACTATTAGGGCTCTTGGTAAGTCAGAGGTTTCCTTTTTTTATATGGTATGGACATGTAGAGACAGCCACATGTATTGTAGTAGGGGAAATTGCTAAATCAAATTTGATGGGTTAATTTCATTTTAGATTTTAATAGTTTTGAAACTATTGCAATTGAACTCTTGTTCCTCCCAAAATTTTTTGGTTTATTAATCTTTTAGGAGTCTATCGTTTAAAATTAATAAAATTAAATAATGATCCTCATTTTTTGTTACTTTTTAAATTTTTATTCGTTTCAAAGTTAATCGGTCTGTTCTCTCATAATTCAATCCTAGCTCCGTCCTCGTACCACGGGTCAAATTTAGCTTTTATTTGTTAAAAGACTGCTTTTCACATGGATCTGAGGGTAATAGTGAACAACAAACAAAACATTATGCTTCAGTATTCACCTCTGCCTGAAAGTATTTACAGTATAGTTGAGACAAAGTAAGCAACAATGATGTTTTTTAGGACATTGACATGATTTGTAACTGTGTCAAGAGATGGACCCAGTACTATAATTAAAACTCAAACAATGGAACATTTTGTTATGTTTGGTAAGAAGCGAGAATATTGATCTCATATCGAAAAGAAAAAAAGAGGTCTAAAAATATTATAAAAATGATAGTGCCACATATTATCTGACATGTCTTTTGGAAAAAAGAGTAATAGCTCCGTGACAACTTGCTTAAGACCAAACAGTAGCAGCTTTAGTTTTCATAATTGTCATTAGTTAGGCATAAACAATGAATGGTTGAGCATTTTCAATGCAGCTGGTAAAAAAGAAACCCTACATGTGAGATGCATGCATGTTGATGTTTACATTACCATAAGCCCATGAGACTATGGGTCATGCATCTTAGATGATTTGGAGCTTTCAGCACATGGGAATGAAGTTGATTTCTCAAACGTTTCAAACGAAACAAAGGGTGTTCAAGTTTTAAATCTGATTTTTTTCAATAAATATTTTATATTCATTTTACGATCTATATTAAAATTTCACGATTATTCAGTCCAGCCCTTGTTTACGAACAAAGAAAACGGGGAGTTCTATAAAGAATTATGCTTGTTAGGGGGTAGAGTGGTATGAGCAGACATTTACGAACAAAAATTTTCGGTCTATTCTTAATGTCTCTATTTATGTTTTCATACTAAAAATTAAGTTTAAAGTCTAAAATTAGTGTATAATGTGCGGTGTCTAAATTTTAAGATTCATGATTTAAAAATTAGGATCAATGTCTAAGATTTTTTTTTTTTTAATATTATAGACATAAATATATACACTAAAAGAGGACAAATGAATTTTGTTTGATGCGTACACTGTTGTTTTATATGATAAAAGTTGAATTAATTGTATTAAAAGATTGACTCACAAGTCTTAAGCCATGGGACCTCCTAAATTATAATTTATAAATTATTTATAGGTAATTATATCGTGCGCTGGCGGTGAAAACATTTTATTTTCCACAAATTTTTTAATTTTAAGGGTTAGTAATTTAATTTAGGTCCATAGTTTAGGGGTTTAAGTTTATGTTCTTAGAATTTAGGGATTGTGGTTTAAATTAAGAGTTTAGGGTTAGAATTAAAGGGTTATAGTTAAAAATCTAAATCCCTACCATATTAGCCTAAAACTTAAACACTAACCTCTAAACACAAAACCCTAACACTAAAACTAAAATTCTAACTATAGACTCTAAATTCTAAACACCTAAACTAGATCCATAACCCCTAAAATTAGGGCGCTTGTGGAAACAAAATGTTTCCACCGCCGATGCATCATATATTTTCCCATTATTTATTGAGGTATAAAATAAAGTGTTATATTTTGATGCACAATATGTGTAAAAAAACACACAACTTTATAAAATTATCAAATCTAAAACCTAAGTTCCTAACCCTAATACCCTATAACCTAAACCCTAAAATTTAAATTATAATCATAAATCCTAAATTTTACACCATACAACTTAAACTCCTAAATTCTAGACCATAACCTAAACCCTAAACACTAAAATTTGAAAGGCTTGTGTAAACTAAAGTTTACATGAGCTTTGTATTAAAGTATTAAAGTTTACACAAGCTTGTGTATCAAAGTATTTTCCGAAAACAAATAGTATCAAAGGGTTCAAATCGTTTTGTCTACAAAGTGTGTGCACATTGTCAAAAGATTAAGAATATATATATATATATATATATAAATAAATAAATATTATCTTATAATCACCTTAAGACTGTTAAAAAAATAATATCACGTTTGTTTAATGCACACATAAATTATTGTAAAGGCTATCACTTTAGTTGTTAAAAATCAATATCTTAGTCAATATCTTCATCGAAAATTGCTTTTAACTTTTTTTTAGATTGATTGTCAAATTTAGTTTAAAAATAAGGATTAAATTACTAAAATATATAAATGTTAAAAAGTTAAGGGTCTTTTTTGTTCTAAAAAATATTTTTTATTCTTTTTTAGAAAATAATTTTTATTTTCATTTTTTTCAAAAATTAAAAAACACATTTGGTTTATAGAAATGAACTTGTTTTTAAAAATAAAAATAGTGAAAATATGTTTGGTATTGTTGTGAATAAAATAAAAAAGAACAAGACTAAGAACAAGAAGAACAAAGAGATGAGAGAAAGAGGGAGATTTGTATTATTCTCAAATATAGACTTGTATACAATGCCTTCAATAAATCATCTATTTATAGGCATAAGAAGTACATAATACATTAAACTCTAATTCATAGAGATAATATTCATAATAATAAATAAATCAAACTCCTTTGATAAAGTTTCTAATCTTGATAGACATCCACATAGATAAATATTCATAACACTCCCCCTTGGATGTCTATGAAGATAATGTGCCTCGTTAAAACCTCACTAAGATAAAAACCCAGTGGGAAAAAAAATTCTTTAGTGAAGGAAAAAGAGTACACACATCTTTGATACGCATAACATGTTGCCTCATTAAAAACCTTACCAGGAAAACCCATTGGAAAAAACCTCGGTTAAAGGAAAAAGAGTGCAACACGTATTTACTCCCCCTCATGCAAACATCACAGAAGATCTTTGAATCTTCATAACTTAATCTTGAATATCATTTTTCTAAAGATCGTGAGGGATGAAAACTTTGGAGTAATATGTTCCATGATGTATCCACTTTCAAACTGAGATATACATCTTGCGTTATCTTCACACAAGATAGCTTTTATCATATCTTGTAAAAGTAAATCCACATATCTTTTGGATATGTTGGGTCAATAGTCTTAGCCAAACACATTTTTTGGCTTGCCTCGTGCATAACAATTATTTCTACGACATTTGAGGAGGCATCAACGAATGTTTGAAGATCTAAATGTAATGATCTTTGTATATTCATAGATATTTCTTGACCAACTAATATATAGTGATTCAAGACCAAGAAAAGATATAATTATCTTTATTCACATCCAACAATCTTACAACTATTGGGATACTCAATAGATATGCTCTATTCATATTGAATCTTCTTTAAGTTTCTTTCAGCTTATGTCTATTCACAGACAAAAGAAATATATAAAAATGTTCGATCTTCAGGTCGAGATAAACTTGATGTCAAGATTCAAGTACTTGTATTGAAAGTACTTCATGAGTTTCCAATTTGAAGCTCTTTAGGAGTTTTAAAATTATCATAATGGATCTTGATCCAAACTCCTTTATAAAATACATAAGGAAATCTGACCATTCTTATAGTATTTTCTCAATTAGTATTCAGTATTCACTAAGCGATTATACCAAATGCGCCAAAATATTCACGAGACATGTCTAAATAAATTTCCTCAGAAATTTCCAAATGCTTATAGCATTTTAGATCCTTCAAGAATAAATATGGATCCACAAATAATTAGACGCATGTAAAATTTTCAAAACTGCCAAAGTAATTGCATCCACCATGAAGTAATTAAAACTTTTCATAAATCATAGTTCAAGTCGTATTTACAACTATTTATTTGTGCCTCACTTGCATTACACCTTTAGGTGTTTGGACTGCTTGTCCAAATACTTCTATTTTAGAAGTTCAAAGCGTCTTTCAACATTGGCCAATTCAATATCTATACTTCTGGATAGATTTTATACAAGATCCTCGATTTCTTTCTTTACTTCTATAGAAGTATTTTATGTAAAATTGTTTGTAAAATCGTTGTCGACAACTTTCCAATTTTTTAGTTCCATTCTCGTAATGACATAACTCATCGAGATCTCTTCAAGATTTCAATCTTTATTTTAGGTACTTGAAACTCTTCTAGAGTTTTATTATTTGTTATGTCTTGGGTCTCTTCAAGAGCACCCGCCTCCAATATATGATCATCTCATATTACTTTCTATTTACGAGAATTTTGATCATTGGAACTATTTCAACTATCATACTTCAGGCATGATTTACATTCTCTCGCTCTAACATGTAATTTAAACTTATAGCGTTTCAGCTGGTATATGAGACTTAATTACTCTCATTGGGTCAGTAAATATGTCTAGCAGTTGACATGTAATAACATGAATTATCTTATGAACTTCTAGTTCATATACGAGGATCTAGATAATGATAATTCATTTTCCTCTATCCAGCTGATTATTATCTCCCCCTGATGTTGAGAAAAATCACGTCATAAATGATTCTCCAATTAATATTTAAGAATTTAAACATAAAAGGAGACTCGTACTCAATATATATTCTCAACCCTTTTTATTTACCCATTTTGTGCGTTGTGGTGGAGCAATTCATATCACACATTCAAAAATCATAAAATGAGAAATGTATGGTTTCTGACCAAAAATCAATCATAACGGGGAGTTTATTATAACTCGTTGGCTTGATGCGTATAAGTGTTGCTATATGGAAATACCATATAAATAATAACTCGTTTTTTCTCATAGTTTAGCTATTAAATAGGAGGCATCCAATTGAAATTTTGCTAAACTATATTTTTCATAATCAATAGGCTTTGTAACAACTGATATAGCCTAAAATATAAACTCACTAGTTTTTCAAGACGAATAGTCTAACTGCATAATCTGAACCTTTTAGAATCAATCTCACAGACTTCTGGTTGTAAGTCGATAAAACAATGTAGATGCATCTACTAAAATCATATAAAACTTTCCACATTTGTGGATATATGGGCCCATATTTCGTTCAGATATGCAAGACAAACAGTCTCAACTTCAGTACAAGAACTTTAAATTCTAATTCTTTTGGTAAGTGGGATCATTTATATCCTTTGAGAACAAACAACACAAGAACTTCAGGTTCTTTTAGTAAGTGGAATTTAATCAATTCCTTTAAGCAACACAAGAACTTCACATTCTTTAATAAGTGAAATTTAATCTATTCCTTTGAGAATAAGCACCACAAGAACTACAGGTTCTTTTAATACACGTGCATGTAAATCTCAATTATTTCTGCACCATTATTGATCAGGATGGTCTAACCGATCATGCCAACTATATATATATGTGTATATATCTCTGAATTTGTAAACTCCTTGTTTACCATAACATGTAATTCAATCTCACTCGTACATGTCTAGTACGGCCATCAAAATTGTTCCTTTAAATAGGAATATATTTAGCTCTTTCGGAGCTTTCAATTGAAATTATCTTTTGGTAGCAATATATAGCTCTTCTAGAGCTTTCAACTGACTTTTTGACTACCAAAACTTATATCCATATTAGCTTATTTCAAATGTCAATTGATAACATATGTTATCTATAATTCCCAAAGGGATAGTTTGCGAACTCATATTGCTCTCTTTATGACTTTGACGAGTATAACGCACTGTGAATATGGAATAAAGTTCCATTTGACAATAACATATTTGCTCAACCAGAGCCTTTTGTGATATTAGTACTTCCGGATATAATACTCACATTATTCACATGCATTTTAATCCAGAAATGCATAATTGTGCACCTTTCAAAATGTGCTTTGTTTCATTTACTTCAGGTAATGAAAGTATGTACTTTGTATCATTCACTTCGAGGAATGAAAAATATAAAATATAGCACATCATATCAAGTCGATTATCTATCAGAGATAAACTTTCAAGTGCTCTTCCGAAGTATTGATATTTTAGTACTTTGAGAAATACTACTCATATTTCCCCTTGCATTTAAATGAGAAAAATATTTCTTATGCTTAAGTACAATATGAGTACTTGCATTATCTGCTAGGCATAAATAGCCACAATTCTAAGCATAAATAGCCACAATTCATTGTATATTTTATTCCGGAAATAATCATATTCTTCAAATAATAAATTAACATAAAACGTAAATAAATAGTATGTGAAATAAATAAACATAAAGCAAACTAACATAAATAAATAATAAATAAAACGAATTAACATAAAAAAATAAAAAAATAAAAACTAATTATTCCTGTTAGAGGTTATAAGGGAAATAAAATAAATGGTAAATTATTCCCTTCAAGGGTTATGAGAAAATTAACAATATCCAATTGAGTTGGACCAATAATACCATAATTATTTTCGCCATAAACAAATTTTGTTTATATTTTATTTCATTTATCATTCATGATTATGGATAAAGTCCATAATACTTTGGCGTTTGACAAGTACGAAACCAATGGTTTATAACATCACATTGGTAAAATGATTTCACTTCCTTAGAATGATCTTTATCACTCTTGTCATCCTTATAACTTCGCTACCAGCGGGTAGAAGTATTCTTAAAATGACTATATTTTTCATGTGTATATTCATAGCCTCGACCACGACCACAACTTTTAATGTGATTTTTTTATTCCTTCCATAATATAATCTCACATTCACTTCAGGGAATGGAGTAGAGCAGTGAGCCTTTAAAACCTTTTTCACATATCCTTATCACAGAGAACAAAGATTTAATCCTCGCACGCGGCATTGTTAAACCTGTCCACAAGGTCCTTTAAAAACCTCCTTTGAGACCAGTAGCCTCGCAGAATGGGATGTCCAGCCAATTATACTTGGATTATATCGAAATTATGTCTCTAATTGAATAATGATTTATCATGTTTGCATTCACTTCAGGGAATGAAACATATCCAATAATCGCATGGAATAAACATCATGCTTTGCATTTACTTCAGGGAATACCCCATCATTGATAATTGCATGGAATAAACATCATGCTTGCATTCACTTCAGGGAATGCCCCATCATTGATAATCGCATGGAATAAACATCATGCTTTGCATTCACTTCAAAGGAATGCCTCCCATAAAAAAATTTTGGATCAAGAAGAATTTTCGTAACTTGAAATTGGGAGAAGTCTATGGTCAAATTTTTCGACGAAGAAGAAATATTGCTTTCAAGCAAATATAGACTTTATAATAATCTTCTTGTAAATCTAAAATCATCATGATTTATCGCACTTTAAAATTGTATTTTAAAAGATAAAAATAAAAATAGAGTTTACCGATATTGAATTTCGTCTCAAAGACAATGACGACGTAGCAAATGAACCAAGGCATCTTCTCATAATCTTTTTTACGCCATGTCTCTTTCCAACTCATTTGAATACATGTAAAACTCAAAACACGGTTAAAAGCATCGACTTTTATCAATAGAATAAAAAATTATTTGAGACTAGATCAAAAAGTATAAAAGTAGTCATAGATCAAGTTGAATAAACATAACTATAAGTTATGTGATCAAATTATAAACAACCATAGTTAAAATCAAACGACATTTTGATGAATGTATAAACACATCAAAGTAACGTATTCCTTTTGCCTTTGATTCACATACAAAGTAATTGATACAAATAATAAAGTTGTTTTATATCTCGAATTTATTCATATAAATTACCATAATAATAATAATAATGATAAAAAAATATATAACAATCACATGACAACACAATCCTTGAATTGAATCAATTATAAATTAGAATGGAATAATAAAAACTTTGAATAAAACTAATATACTGTGTAATAAAATGTTCCAACTTGTGCGCCCAATAGCATTTAGCCGAAATCCTTGAGGGCTTTAATTTGGTTTGCTTTATCAATCCATCTAATGAAGTACGACGATAATTTTAATTTTCGTTAATTCAAGATTTACTTCAAGTATGAATAAAATAATAATAAATTAAAATAATAACCAAATAATAGATATGAATATACTAACTTTTGGAGAACGATAAATCAATCATTATATTAGTATATAAATAAGTAAAACATACCATACTTTCCAAGGTAAGCTGAATATATGATAGATGTGGTCATCAATATCAAATTGAAATTCTTTTCGAGAACCACCAACAATAATCACAGTAATTGAGCGAGCGAGATCGTGC
This sequence comes from Hibiscus tridactylites, assembly GCA_958450335.1. Classification (NCBI taxonomy): domain Eukaryota; kingdom Viridiplantae; phylum Streptophyta; class Magnoliopsida; order Malvales; family Malvaceae; genus Hibiscus; species Hibiscus tridactylites. The sequence goes on from OY288268.1 coordinate 94,279,486, forward strand.
TGATAACGTGTTGTGAATAAAATAAAAAAGAACAAGAATAAGAACAAGAAGAACAAAGAGATGAGAGAAAGAGAGAGATTTGTATTATTCTCAAATATAGACTTGTATACAATGTCTTCAATAAATCATCTATTTATAGGCATAAGAAGTACACAATACATTAAACTCTAATTCATAGAGATAATATTCATAATAATAAATAAATCAAACTCCTTTGATAAAGTTTCTAATCTTGATAGACATCCACATAGATAAATATTCATTAAATAATTAAATCAAAATATAAAAAATAAACAAATGGTTTGAATTCGGGTTAAATAGAGTTAAAATTATTTTTTTCAAAATAAAAATAAACAAATAGTTACTCATTAAATAATTAAATCAAAATATAATTATTAAAAAACATTATTATAATAAAAAATAAATATAATTAAATAAAAAAAATAAAAATGTCATTATATGAATTTGAATTCGGGTTAAATAGAGTTAAAATTATTTTTTTATTTTCATGTTTTTCATTTTTTCTAAAAATTATCAACGAAAATAGTTGAAACATTTTTTTATATTTTCAAATTTCACTCATTTTTATTTTTATTTCTAAAAATTATTTTTAAATTTTACAATCAAACACATTTTTTAAGGGTTTCTATTTTCTAAGAAAATAAAAATTAAAATAGTATATATTCTTTTGAACCGAATGTACATTCATTTTTAAAGTTATAGCTCTCAATTACGACTATAATTACAATCAATACATATAGAAATCAATCATTACAAATACTCATATGAAATTACAACCAATATATATATTAAAAATAAAATATTAATATAAAATATTGAATTAAATAATTAAGTCAACCGTATAAATTTATACAACGTACATATGATTTATATAAAGTGAAATTCGAATCTCAAACGATTTTAATATTTACCTATTAATATTAATGCCCCTTTATGTTGGATTGAAATCTGTTAATGTGGATACATATATACATACAATGTATAATGTTACTATAAAATATTATATAAAATACACGACCAATTATATTACATGTATCATAAGTATTAAAGTATTAAAAAATAAGAGTGTGGATACTATAACTTGTATATAAATTTAGAGAGGGACAAAATTATAAATAATTATAAACTAATTTAATATTTAGTTTATATAAAGAGGTAATAGTTTCCAACAAATAATTAATTTATATTTATTTTTTCTCTTTCCCTTCCGGGTATCTTCTTGGAAGATAAAAAAAAATTCTAAACAATCAACATTAATAGATTTAAGTATGCTTCCGCGAATCTAGTATCTTATTTTTAATGACTTGACATGCTTAAATCTTTAATTTGATTTCATATATATATATATATATATATTAATTTTTTGTTCTAACACTGACAGCTTTATTATTAATTTTGATATAATTCAATAAATTATTTGTAAAATTTGTTTAAGAATTTTAAAACAAATTTAAAAGTATTTTTCATGTTAAAAACAATATTCAAGTATTTTGACTTCATTCTTACAACTTAAACATCTTCACAAAGTCAAAACTTATTTAAAATCGATTTTCTGGACAAAAGCATCAAAACTGGAAAAACGGAAAGCTTTTAAGTTTCGAAACCGTCATGAGAGTTTTGAATCTCTTGTGTTAGTTTCGAAACTCTGAACTATAACGGTCATGTTTATGAATTTTACTCAAAGAGTTTCGAAACTTATGTGTAGTTGAGCATTAAATGCATGATTTTATGACACCCCAATAGCTCTAAACCTCCTCCAACTACTAGAAACAACTAGAAATTGATTAAAAGACTTAAAAGGGACCTCCAAGTGATTGAAGATCATCAAGAAAGTCCATACCAACAATCAAGTAAAAAAAATTCTTGTATTTGAGCTTTAAAGTCTATTTTTCTTGTAAGAACACTAGCTGGCTTTCATTGTTTAATTTTTGCTCAAGTGTTCATTTGAGTGAGAGCTTAATTTTGTAAACTTGCCTTGTGAGGTTTTCTTAGTTCACTAAATTTGTATTTCTCTCTTTGAGAGTGTTCTTAAGGTTTTGGGATATAAACTTTAAGGGAGTTTGTAAGGTTATCTCCTTGAGCCTTAAAAAGATAGGAAATCTAGTGGATTTGAGAAATCCTTAGTGTGGATAGCTAATGTAGTGGATGTAGACTTTGTTTAGAAGTCGAATCAGTCTAAAATTATTGTGCAAATTTGTCTATCTTTTTCGGTTGCTCCCACAATTTTTTTATAAGCCAATTCACATTCCCTCTTGACTTTTCGATTGATCATATCGAGCCTAACAAACACTTTCACCTAATATTATGTATATTGATAATTATTTCATACACTAGCGGTGGAAACTAAAAGTTTTCACAAGTGTCTTAATTTTAGGGTTTAAAGATTTATTTTAGCATTTAGTGTTTATGAGTTTAGGTTTAGAGGTTCAAATTTTAGAGATAATTGTTAGAATTCACGGTTTAAGGTTAGAATTTAAGATTTATAGGTTAAAAGTTAAACCCTCACTATATTACCCTAAACACTAACCTCTAAACCCTAAAATTTAACAATTATCCTTAATTTCTAAACTATTACCCATAAACCCTAAACTCTAGATTTATGGTGCTCGTGAAAGTTTTCAGACTTTCTCGTTCAAACATTGCTCAATAATGCATGAATCTAATTGACAAGAAGTCGTTAAAAAAACTAGGGCATTAGGCCTTGACATGATGAATTGTGCATAAATTCAATGAATTAGTTATTGATAGGTGGGGGTAAATTGTATATGAATATATTTTATATTATGTTAAAAGGAAAGGAAAATGCAATTATAAAGTATGATTAATTTGTAGAATATATTTCCTTCGTTCATGGCGTAAGAGACGAGATAAAATCATAATAAATTTGGCTCAACATGACTTTCTTTTGTGTCCAATCAATAGTCCCCAAGTTTGTGCTAAGCATTGGTCCACGGCATTGCCAACCATTGCATGTGATTCACCACCTGCTCCTTAGTATCTTATGTTTCATCCCTGTTATTATTTTAGCAGGCAAAGGCTATTTAACCATTATGCATACACTAAACTTATTTATATGAGTTTGAATTATGTAGTTGTGAATAAATCAAATTGAATTAAAACAGTTATTTTCATAATGAATTTTTGTAATATTCGATTCATATATGATTATACTAAAAAGAAGTACAATGTATTTTGCTACATCTATTTATTGGGTCATCTACCCAGTTGAGATGACATATGACATGACAATAAAATAAATATGAGTGAAGAAAAAAATAAAAATATGTTTTAAAAGTTCGAGGTAATACAAAATAATTAATTTTTTTTTATCAATAAATAATTTCAAAGTCCATAAATCCAATGCAACCGATACATAAATGCTATTAAACAAAGTAGCTAAACACGATGAAAATTATAATTATTTCAGAAATAGAAAGAAAAAAGAAACAATAGAAAGTAGCGAACAATATTTATATTTTTGCTTTATACACAGATTGCCCTCTAACGTTTACATTTTTTTTTCAATTTAATACTTAATGTTTTTTTTGTCATTGTTGCACCTAATGTCAAGAAATTTATTAGTGTTGAGCTTGAATCGATCAACCGAATTGTCAAAAGGGAGTGAATTAGCTTTGCAAGAATAATGGTGGAAGCACTTACAAATAAAAATTGTGCACAAAAAATTTATAGTGGTTCGACTTCTCGACTAAATCTACCTGCACTACCTTAGCTTCATCACTAAGGGTTTTCCACAAATTTATTAATTTGTCTTTTTTTTAAGGATCACGAGTAACCTTTACAAACCTTCAAAGCTTATACCCCAAACTTTTGGGACACCCTCTTTCAAGAGAAGATACAAATAAGCAAACTTAAGAAAATCTCACAAGGCTAATTTGTTTGCACACTTAAGCTCTCACCCAGAAACTTAAGCACTTGAGCAATATTGACAATTTGACTAACAAGTGCTTTTTTACAAGAATTTGACAATTAAGACCCAAAAAATGATTTTTGTATACAATAAATGTTATTGTTGATTTTTTTTTTGATGTTCCACGGCTGCTTGAAGACCCATTTTATATCTTCTAATGAGTTTATGACTATTACTAGCTGCTGGAGGTTATTTAGAGCTGTTGGGAGCAATTAAAACTGAGCATTAAATGCTCACATGCGCAGATGTTTCGAAACCTTAAGAAAATTTATAAAATATAAATGTTACAAAGCCATGGTTTAGAACCTTTGCTAAGGTTTCAATTCTAGACTATTCTGCCCGAAAAGTTTTGAAACCATCAAAAATTGGTTAAGAAATGACTTTTAAATGTATATTCAATATATGAATAAAGTCAAAATATTTTGAACATATTTTTTTTTTAAATTTTGTGGACTTTAAAATATTTTTAGATATGTTTAAGTCCAAAAATATTTTCCATAAAAATTATATCAAAGTCTTTATCTCATCAATTAGCAAACAATAGACTTCCGCTAATATTCTCGTCTTATATCACAATTGTTAGAGAATTTATTAGTAACAATAGACATATGCTTCCCGTAAATACCATCAAATACTGATATTGAATTTTTAAGCTTTGATTTTACTATGATTTAAATTATAAAATTTCATGATTATTATAATTATTTTAGTGCAAAATATGTTGAATTTCTTGTATATATACTCTGATGTAGTTTCGAGTTTTCAGATAGGGACACTAATAACCAAAAACACTTTAAATACGAAGTTAGAAAAACATGTAAATGTAAGGGACAATTTGTAAATTAAGCCTTACAATTTAAGCAAGAAATCAACATGAATGATAGTTTGTGAGCACCTAAACCTGAAGAGGTAGGGATAAAATTTTGGGTATTTTTTATTATTCACTTTTATTCATTTTTTATTTATATCTTATATACTCGAAAGTGAAATCAAATTATTTTAAATTTATATATTTACCAGTAAGATTATTTATTTTCTGTGAATAAGATGTTGAACATTCATATACTTTTTATAAAATTGAATTATATTATATATTTTGATATCAAGTACAAAAACATATAGCAAAAGTCAAGTTTAAATAGTAGAAATCGTTTGCCCCTACTTATGGCTTATCATTAAAAAAATAGGTTTAGGGTTTATAATATAGGGTGTAGTGTGCATTTTTAGGGTGTGGGGTTTAAATTTTTAAAATTTAGGGTTACGGCTTATGATTTAGTTTTTTAATGTTGGGTACAAAAAAAAACACCGAAAAAGGACAAAAGATTTTTGTCCACGTTCAAATATCAATTTAGACTAAAAGTATAAATACAAACTAAAACTATGAAACTAGTTCGTAAAAATATTGTCTATTAGTAATACTTATTTTTATAATGAGATATGCGATTTTTTTTCTAAAATAGATGAATGTTCAATACCTTTCTCCATCTAAAAAGTAAATAATCTCATCAATAAATATATAAATTTAAAATAATTAGTTTTGCCTGTTAAAAAGTTAACAGTTAGATTTGCTTTTGAGTGTATAAGAGACATAACCAAACAAAATTAAATGTAAGAAAACTAAGAAAAAAATATTTGGTTTTGCTTAACTGCTCATATTCTATTATTCGTATTAATTTTTTGACTAAAATATAAATATTATTTCTACTTTTCATTTTTTTTCTTTCCTATTTTTGAAATAATTATTTTTTGAGTAAAATATCAATTAATGGAGTAATGATTTTGTCTTATATATATTAAATTAATGCTTCTTCATGGGTTTGAAAAAATTCCACATAAACTACCAAACAAAACTACATATTCTATGTAAATTGCTTGTAATAAATTCATTAAAGTAATCATTGTCCTTAGAAAGAAAGGGTATTGGGACAATGAAATTGAGAGCTCCCGTGAGTAATGGGGTTTGCATATGGAAGTGGAAGCAGGCGGCTTTTGGTTCACACACCACTTTGCCAACCATTTGCTTTGCTTTGTCTTGTCGGTCAAACCTCCCATGGCAGCAAACCATAGAAAAAAACAGCTATCTCAGTTCAATATACTTGAAAATGAAAACCCCAATTCTTTTTTATTGCATATATTTAATTCCAATGCCAATGGTCAAGTGTTGAAGAACAACACATCTTTACACTTTCATTGAGCCAATCATTTAGAGTGCCATGATTTTTGTGGCATCACACTGAGCTAGTTTGTTTTTTCTCCCTCAATCCAACGAGCGGCTCTAGTTGAAATGAAGATGATGTTCATCTTAAGTGACTCTAGTTCAAACACTTGTGTGTAAGGTGTGTGTTTTGTCAAAGAGTTTTAAAAGACTAAAGGGCAAAAAGAGAAACTTTTAATAAAAAGAATAAAAAAGGGGATTTTGAAAGTCATTGTCTTCTTCAATTTTTCATTTCACGTTAAAAAAACCTCTCAAAAACCCTATTCACTATTCCATTAGTTTAAAGCTCCAAACCAAGTAATTTCTTAAAGGTAAATAGTTCTTTAACTTAGTTTCATCTTCCTTGAGTCATGAATGTTGATATTTTTGTAAAACTCATGGATTAACTTGGTTTGATTTTCAAAGTTTGGTTTGAAATGAAGGGAAATTTATGGGTTTTCGTTTGGGTTGATTATGGCTGAGTTGATGGTGTGTTTTAACTTTGTTTTAACACTAAAATAACATGAAAATGATGTGTTTTTAGAGAAAACCCGAAATGGGTGTTGTGGGTGATTTTGGGAGTTGAAAATCTTGAGTTTTTGGATGAGTTTTGGGTCTAAATGACAGCTAAAGGTTTGATAGCTTTGGATCGATGTTTAGGGATGCTAAAATGTAGATTTTTGATGGTAAATTCGTTGGTTGTGGCTGCATGTAGTTTGGGACTGAAATTGATTATGTTTCGGGTGAAATTTGGGCTTGAATCGATGTGCGTAGATGCAAGGGTGTTTAATTCCGGGTCTTTGCTGTGTTTGTGAGTGTATTTGTGTTCTAATGTTCGATTTTGGGTTGCTCAAAACAGAGGAATTAGATTCAGGCTTGGTGAACGGAAATCCGGGTAGTTCGGAGGCTTGATTCGGCATCTTGGACATCGTTTGTGTGTTGTCTGGTGAGTGGATTGATTTTAAATGCCTAAACGTGGTTAAGAGAGTGTTTTGGGAGTTTGGATTGAGCTTGAAAAGCCAATCCAAGCTCAAGAGTAAGTTTTAAAGGTTTTATGAAATTAAATTGTGTTTTACAATTCTTGAATGCGAGTTGAACATACTATGTTGTTATGTGTTGAATTGCATTGTTATGCATGTTGAGATGTGAGACTTGTGTTTATACTTGCATTGTGAGTACATGTCTTGCATGGAAGTTTGGACTTGGTAAGTGGTTCAAGCATCGGTAATGCTTGTGGTTGTAATTGAGTATATTGGCATGTGTTGGGTTGTTACCAGATATAATTGATCGATCAATAGGATTAGAGTGCACTCGAGGTAAAATTCGCGCATGGCCTTAGTGATGTTAGATTCCACTAAGGAGGAGTACGGTGATGTGAGATTCCACCGTAAATTATCTTATTACTAGACGAGTGAGTACGATGATGTGAGATTCTACCAGAAGTGTCTAGTGGGTTTGAGAAGCTATCCCCATATCCGAGTAAAAACGTTGAATGTCAATATACCCATGAATGCTCTAATTCTCATGTTAAGCATGTTGTTGATCCTTTCTATTATGCTTATGCAATGTTGTTTACTTTGCTTGTATTATGAGAATGAGCATGTGGTAAGCCTATGGCTTGTAGTTGCATTCGGTAAATGCACGTGAAGGTAAAATGCATGTGGTTATGTGTTCAAGCATGTGGAAATGATTTTGAAATGGTTTTGGTTTTTCAAGCAAACTATTGTTTTAAAACTGCATTGTTCTAGATACCGTTTTGAGCACCGCTCTCACTAAGCTTAAATGCTTACGCTCTCTTTTCCAACAATGCAGACCCTTAGACCTTCAGAGCAGCTCGGGGAACAAGGGAGACTCCAAGGGAGTTTGGTTTGCTCAAGTATGGTTTAGACTTCGATGATTAGTATTAAGCAATGGGATAGGACCTTTATGCTTGAGATGTTGTTGGCATGTCCTTTTTGTTTAGACAAGTTTGCTTAGATGTTTTGGGCTTGTATTGCCTTATGCCATGTTGATTTATGCTTTTGTTTGGCTTTTGGCTATGTTGGTGAATGCTATGTATGCATGTCTCCCTTTGAAATCCTATCATGTTGAATGTTTAAAATGCTTTATATGTTTATACATGGATGCCTTGTGTTATATGCATGATTGTATGTTGCTTGAATGGTCGTTATATGTCTCTAGTGTTGAGTCCTTGTGTTTTTAGCAGCTAGAATGAGTCTTGCAGTGCAAGGCGTATTGATACGCTCACGGGTTGTATCGATACGGTCCCTTGCTTTGGGGCTTGTTTTGGGCAAGGCATACTGGTATGCAGGGGCGTATCGCAAAATGCTATCTGGAAATCTGAGAAATTGACGAGATTTTGGCGTATCGGTACGAGTCCTGAGAGTATCGATACAGTCTTCATAGTTTGACCTTGGGAAAGTTGACCGTTGAGAGCGTATCGATACGGTCTTCTAGCGTATCGATACGGTCTCCCTAGGTTGACTTTGGGGTGTTGACTAAGTCCAGGTGTATCGATATGGTCCTCTAGCGTACCGATACGACCTGTTATAAAAGCTAAAAAAGGAGTCTTAATTGTCTGTTTCGCGTGTTTTGTATCCATGTGTGTTTTCCGCTGCGTGTCCTCTCACATAGGATATATGTATTGCATCTAGACAAGATAATTATAAAAGAAATTTTCTAAGGTTGCTAATCGGAGTGGAGCCTTAACGGGTTACGCTTCGGTTTCCCCCGTGTAACCCATTCGATGCGGTCTGGCAGCTAGTCCGAGTCGAGGAGGTTACAATTACTACGGGAATCAATGCGCAATTATTACACAATTATTATTCGAATTAAAAAGGAAGAGAGAAAAACTTACCTTGGAAGATCGAATGAAGCCGAAAGTTGGAGAGACGCTGAAATAAATCAGAAAAGACGATCGAAGTCACCATTAAACTGTCGAGAAGGTACAATTTCTTCCTTCTTTTCAATTTCCTTAAAAAAAACAAAGAAAAACCATTAGTTTGTAAAGAGAAATAAAAAGGAAAACATAAAGGCAAATCTAAAAAGTGAGGGCAATGACTAATATCAATTGGCCGAAGAGATTTTAGGTTGGGTGGAGTTTGAAATGGACTGAAATGGTAGATTTAGACCAGTGAAGTGAGAGATCTCGTCAGATCGGTTAATTTTAGAGGTTTAGGGTTCAAAATCGGATTTTTAGGATATTTTAGGGTTTGATCAAGGCAGAGTAGTGGCTGATGCGCGCGCGCACACGCATATACAATTGGCAAAAGAAGAACGACTGATGCGTAACAAACATTGAAAAACTAAACCCTAACTAGAGTTTACACGAGCACCTATATAAAGGAGATCAATGATTGAGTAATGGAGGTTGCGTCGTGAGGGAGAAAGAGTGTAGAGGGCAAACCGTGGTTCGATCAGGCTGTGACCGAGAGCTCTAGATCCATGGAAGTGTTGCATCGACAGATCTCCTTCTTTTTCTATTTTCTTAGTTTTTTATTCCTAATTTGATTGTGATGTTTAAAAATATCTTGTTTTGTTGATTTTCCCAGCCATGAACTAATTCTTTAAAGTTGGCTAGGGTGTTTTGCGATGAACACTTAGCTTTTACGTTTTTAATAATTGAATGCATTGATATTTTTGTATATTTTACTTGCGCTTAATTTGATAATATTTTATGTCATACGGCAGTTGGCATTGAATGTTCATTATCCCTTAATATCTTAATAAACTTAGGAGATAAAGATTAATTGTCAAATATTAAAGAGAGAAACTTTGACTGAAGATGTTCAAGTAGATGAGCTTACTTCGGAATTAAATCTACCCCTTAAGAGTAAAGATTAAAACTTTGCCAAGTTAATTATTTGAAAACATCACTATAGACATATAAGTGTTAAACGTAATTAACTTAGAGTATTGCCATCGATAGAGGCAATATTAACTTAAAATCTGCTTCGCAATAATGCCAAGACTGAAAGTTATAATCGATGTCCTAGCGTGAAATTCAAGCATCCTTTGTCAACACCAATCAATCATCTGGATACATTTGTCTACCAATCTGTCTGATTTTTCACTTCATTTTCTCTTAGCCATTTTCTTAATTAAAATCCGATCTCAGTTACCAAGCCTATTCATTTCAATTCACAAGTAATTATTGTGGCAGTTAATTTATGGACAATCCTGTGGATACGATACTCAGCTCACTGTTGTATTACTTGTTAACCGTGTATACTTGCACGCAAAAAAACTTATTCTTGACAAAATTTACTTGCATTATTACACTAAATTATTAATTTTTTGTCAAACATTAGTCGATCGACAATGGAGCGGCAGATGGAGGCTGCGTTCATCGTGTTCTTCATGAAAGTGAAGAACACAAATGAACAATCATCCAAAAAGATGAGTTTTGATCCGCTTTTCTAAGAAAAACTAGGTGCAAGGATTTAGGAGAGAGAAAGGGTAGTGAGAGAGAGTTTTTTTTAAAAAAATAAGGGAGAAAAGTCGATTTTGGCTTAGGAGAAAGATTTAAATACCCTAACCCAAACGACACTATTTTGGTGCCGGGTCGAGGAGACCCGTGAACTTAAAATAGGTCTAACTTCAGGGTACGCGTGTTTTTATTTGGATTATTTTAAAATTTCCCTCAAATTTCCCTTGTATTTTAATTTAGTCCCTTTATATTAAAATCAAAATTAAAGTTTCATTTTTCTTTTCAATTTAGTCATGTTCTTTAATTTTAATTAAATTATTTAAATTAAATGCAATTTAATTGTTTGAATGGTGCATGTTTTAACTAATTCATGTAGCATAATTGTTAAATAATTAAAACACTTAGATTTAATTATTATGTTAGAACCTTAGTCTTTTAGGTACTTTTAATAATTCAATTAAGTAGACAATTATAGAAAATTAATGGGCGTTGAATGTGAATTTTTAGAGTTTCAAATTTGAATGGTGTTCTAATATAATGAGATGTTGTTCAACATGAGCTCTTAAATAGAACATTCAACATTCATTAAAATCTTAGAAAATTAATAAATAATTAGAGCCTTCATAAGATTAGAACTCTAAATAATTAGAGTAATTAAATAAGGATAAATATTCTATACACAGGCGGTGGAAACTGAAAGTTTCCACAAGCGCCTTAGTTTTAGGGTATAGAGAGTTAGTTTAGGGTATATGGTTTAGGGGTTTAGGTGTAAGGGGTTAGAATTTAGGGATAGTTGTTTCAATTAAAGGTTTAGGGTTGTAATTTAGGGTTTATAGGTTAAAACCTAAATCCTCACCATATTACCCTAAAAAATAAACCCTAACATATAAACCCTAAATTATAACCCTAAGCCTTAAATTGAAATAACTATCCCTAAATTCTAAACTCCTACACCTAAACCCCCAAACTCTATACCATAAACTAATTCCCTATACCCTAAAACTAAGGCGCTTGTGGAAACTTTCAGTTTCCACCGCCAGTGTATAGGATATTAATCCATTAAATAATAGGGAATAATATTTATAATTTTAGAGTTTAAATATGGATGATGCTCAAGTAATTGAGTGTTGTCTCGTGTAAATTTTGAAATTAAATAATATTCATAGATTAAATAACTCACAAATTTAATTAAAGCCCTTTTAGGTTAGAACTTAGAATGAACTAGATCATAATTAATCATGCATAAAAAACTTTTTATAAGTGAAATATATTTTTAGAATATAAAAGGCGGTGCCCTGAGTGTATATGGGTACTTTTAATTTTATATTTGAATCAAAAGTATATTTTCTTATAAAAGGAATATTTTCATTTTGAACATAAATCCAATTAATAATTAATGGTTAAATTAAATTTAAATTGTTATTCTAAAATGCTAATATGACACACAAAATTAAAGGTACCGATTTCGGGCGTTTATGGGGTGCAAATCCTTCCCCATACGTAATCGACTTCTGAACCCTAATTTTTTAAAAAAATCTATGATTGTCTTTTTATGGTGTCCGGTCTACCAAAGTGACCGGTGGTGACTCCAAATATTTTAAAATGAACGAATTTAAAGAAAATCTTAATTTTCAAAATTAATCATCCAAGCTATTTTTATCGGTTTTAAAAATGGTTTCAACAACTATGTATATCACATGTGAAAATATGAAAAAATATATATGTATATTGTATATGAATATAGAAAGCCGTTTAACTTAGAATCAATATGTATTATAACATTATAAATAATTACAATCAAATTTGTACAAAAATTCAAAAACTCGACTCAAATTTCATAGACTCGAATCAAATCAATTTTTTTTAAATAAAGTTCGAATAGTAAAATATGATTTGCGAACTCAATTAACTTGAATTTTTTTACTCAACTCGACTCAATCAAAAGTCAGCCCTAATTATACAAATATATTAAAAAATTGTTTCTTCTAAATATTAAATTAAATACTTATTTATCCTTATTAATTTTAAAATTAGACGATTTTATCATTTTTATTATCTAACCTTGACCCGTCCTTTCTTATATTTGTCTCGAGACAAAGATTTGGTGTAGAATTAATATTAAAGTAAAAAGTTCAGTCACCAGTGGATGATGTAGATTTCTCAGAACAAAGTTTGGAATTTCGGGTTCTTAACATGAATGAAACATACATAGAGAAATATTTTTCATTCTTTCTTTTTGGGTAACGTTTAGACTTAACCGATAAATAAGTGTTTAAATTATATATTTTTTAGATAAATATTTGAATTAAATTTTAATCAAATAGGTGTTTAACGTGACCCATTTGAAAAAATTTCGTGACATAGTTATTTTTTTCGTTATCAAATGAAATTCGAACGCGTAAATGTTGGACTTTTTTCTAAAATTAAAATATGAAAATGAAAAAAAATAAAAATTTATTAATTAACCCAACCATCTTTAATTTCTCTAAAAACCCCAACACTAAATTTTTAAATTTCTCCACTCCAACCACCGATTCAATCACCACCAGCCACCATTGTCTTCATCAGACCCCTCTACTAAAAACGTCATCATCTTGTGGTAAAAAACTGACGAATAATTCGTCGACGAACACCCAACAATGAAAAAAAAGTCTATTGGGTTTCTAACGATGAGTAGAAGATGACGGATGTCGAACGGTGAGATATACAACACTTTAGACGGTGAGCGGTGAACCACCGACTTGTGAGGGATGTCGGACGGTGAGGGAGATATGATTTAGAAGTTTGATCGAAAGAAATTAAGACTTTGAAATTTTAAAGAAATTTAAATTTTTTAAGAAATTTAGAAATTAAAAATATAAAAGGCCACGTGTTATGTTTTGATTGAATGGTAAATTTTTTTAACGACAGTTGACAAAATTTTTTAAATAAATCATGAAACGTTAGACACTCATTGTGCCTAAAAATATAATTTAATTTCTTATTTAACCATATCTAACGTTTATACGAAAAACCCAGCCTTTTTGCCGGTTTTCATTCAAGTTCTTTTTCCATATGTTTTTCTTGTCCCCTCCTTTCCATGTGACATTAATCAAAATAATATTTTTCAATTTAATAGATGTTTTAATTAATTTTTATTTTATTTTATTTGGGGTATAATTTTTATAAAATGTATATTTTAATTTTAGGGTTTAAAATTTAAGGTTTATGGTTAGAATTTAGGGTTTAGGGTTAAGGTTTAGGTCTTAGAGTGACATATTTAAAGATTTATGTTTTAACTTATAAACTCTAAATTTTAACCCTAAACTCAAAATTCTATCAACAAGCCCTAAATTTAAAAGTACTACACCTAAAGCCCTAAACTCTAAACCTTAAACATAATATCTAAACACTAAAACTATAACATTTGTGTAAATAAAATTTCCATAAGCACTTGTGCATAGAATAATTATCTTTTAATTTAGGGTAAACTACACCGGTGGTACCCTAACTATGCATGTATTCCTACTTTGGTCCCAAAACTATGTTTTTCGGCAAAAGAGTCCCTTCCGTTACATAGTTTTCCTGTTTTGGTCCCTGACGTTAAATAACTAACGGTTTTGCTGATGTGGCATTTTTTAATATTTTTTAAGGCTGACGTGGCATTTTTAAATATTTTTTTAATCATTTCTCTCTCCTCTTATATATTATTTTTATTTAATTTTATTCACCCAATCATGTTGTGACACGTGTCACTACACTATTAGGTGAAAAAACCCCCAAATATCCTAAAAATCAAAAGTGGTGCTGTTGGGATTCGAACCCAGGACCACCAGCCCACCAAGCATGCGCTTGAACCAACTAGGATAGGATGGATATTTGATTCAAATCTACTAACACTTATATTTAAGTTGTACCAACGCATAAGGCATGCTGGTTTGTGGCTGCCCTTGCCGTCGTCCTCATAGCCGTGATCTTATCTTTCATGCAAAATCTGGGTTTGGAAAAAGAGATGGTTTATTCCATTTTCAGAGCTTTTCTTCAACTTTCTATTATTGGGTTCGTTCTTCAGTTCATTTTTAACCAGGACAACAGTGGGTGGATCATTCTTGCTTATTTTTTCATGGTTTGTCTTTTCAACTTTCTTACTTTTAGGTACTGTGAACTGTGAAGTATGAGATTTGAATGTTGAATTTTCTGCTTTTCTCTACTTTATTGACCATTTGAGTTTGAATTCTAAAATCTGCAGAATTCTTGGTCTTTTCTTAACCATCATTCTTTTGGGATTTGAATATTGAATTGTATGTTTATTTGTTATTTCAAATTTGATGGACAGATTTATGCATATGGTTTGACCTAACACAGATTTATGCTTGGAAACATGAATTACAGGGGAGAAACAATTTCGATTCGAATCTTAACATGTACAATTATTTCGAATATTCGATTGTCAGTTCGATTGTGTATGCAAGTACTTATAGGGGAGAAACAATTACTTGCTCAATGTCACGTTCAGAATTGCCAGAACGAACAAGATCTGCCATTCCATTTAAGAAAATCGAAAACTCGAAGAGGCACAACAACAAGCATCAGGCGTCGAAAACTCGAATCACATAATGTACTTCTCCTAATCTCCATAGATTCATGAGCTTTCTGCTTCGGCCTCTCATCAACAAATCAATCAAAGCTCCTTTCCCTGATTACCAAATTGAAAAAGAAAAGAAACCCAGAGTTCCAAATTGGAAAATGAAAAAAGGGTTATGATTTGTTTCTGCAGATCAGAAGGAGAGAGTGAGAGAGAAGAGGCGAAACGAGAGGAAATGTTTTGAGTTAATTTGTACAGCTTAAATATAAGTGTTAGTAGATTTGAATCAATTATTCAGCCTAGCCTAGATGGTTCAAATGCATGCTTGGTGGGCTGGTGGTCTTAGGTTCAAATCCCAGCAGCACCACTTTTGATTTTTAGGATATTTGGGGGTTTTTTTCACCTAATAGTGTAGTGACACGTGTCACAACATGATTGGGTGAATAAAATTAAATAAAAATAATATATAAGAGGAGAGAGAAATGATTAAAAAAATATTTAAAAATGCCACGTCAGCCTTAAAAAATATTAAAAAATGCCACATCAGCAAAACCGTTAGTTATTTAACGTCGGGGGACCAAAACAGGAAAACTATGTAACGGAAGGGACTCTTTTGCCGAAAAACATAGTTTTGAGACCAAAGTAGGAATACAGGCATAGTTAGGGTACCACCGGTGTAGTTTACCCTTTAATTTATAGTCTTTTCAAACTCAAACCACCAAAATTTAAACACAAACCAAATGGATGTCAACTAGAGAAATGATCTAAAACGGATGCTAGAATCATGCTGTTGTGAATAAAATAATTAGATTAAAAAATAATTTTATCTCTTGTTTTTTAATCAATAGAAATTTTTGCCCTTGTTAATGGAATGGACCTAAGACAGACATTGATGGTGAAGCATATCTAAGTCCTCTCTATCTATATATCTTTCTCTCCTTAAAACCTGTCCAAAACCAGACACCCCAGATTGAACTCAAGCTTTTTGGGAAGTGGGTTTTTGAGTTCACCATCGAGTAGGACTGTTTTGTAATCAAATTTGTTCATTTTTTTATTTATTTTTTTATTACCAAAAGGATACCAAAACCTCTGTTTTAGAATTTGTTTTCCTTTTATGGTTACTATAATGAGGGACTTCCCTTCTTGTTTCGGTGAAAACGGTGTTCAAGTTGCCGATTCGTCGTCGTCATCAAGTGCAGCTAAAGCTGCTCAGAACTTGGTTACTTGTGTTTATCAGTGTAGATTACACGGTCGTTTATGCTTCATTACTGTTACGTGGACCAAGAATCTGATGGGTCAAGGCCTTAGTGTTGTGATCGGTGATTCGGCCGATCATTGTTTATGCAAAGCTGATATAAAGCCATGGTTGTTCTTCAAGAGAAAAGGGTCGAAGCATTTCGAGGTTGATTGTGGCAAAATCGGTATCTGTTGGGACTTGTCTAATGCTAGATTCGGTTCCGGGCCGGAGCCGGTCGAAGGGTATTACTTGGCTGTTGCGTTTGAACAAGAAATGGTGTTGCTTCTTGGGGATTTCAAGGAGGCAATCAAAAAGGTCGACACCGGTGCTTGTGTCCATTCTGATTCCGGTGCTGTTTTTGTTGCAAAGAGAGAGCACATTGTTGGGAAGAGGTTTTATGGTGTCAAGGCTCAGTTTTGTGACAAGGGACGGACGCACGACATGGTGATCGAATGTGACACAGTCGATCTTAAGGATCCATGCCTTGTTATACGCATTGATAGCAAGATGGTGATGCAGGTGGAGCGGCTCAGGTGGAAGTTTCGCGGCAATCAAACGATATTAGTTGACGGATTGCAGGTGGAAGTGTTCTGGGATGTGCACAACTGGCTATTTGGCAATGCCATGGGGGATGCAGTTTTCATGTTTCAAAGTTGCCTCCGAAACCAGTCAGTTTTCGATCCGTCTGTATTGACATGGTCTTACTCTCAGAAGTTTAGAGATCATGAAGCACAGAGCCTTGGTTTTTCTTTGATATTGTATGCCTGGAAACATGAATAGAAGGGTGTTTTCTTTTTGTTTGATTCAAATGCACTGCATAAAACAATTAACATAGATTTCTATAATCTGATAAAATCATGCTTGTTACATAACCATCATCCTCTCCAATTACAATCATTCTCTCAAGCCTCTCTTCTTACAAGTCATAAACTTGTTTCCCAGTGAACTTAACTTCAATGGGACTGACATTCTTGCCAATTGATCTGAAGTTCTGCCCCACTCCTTGGCGACCGGGGTTCACTTTCTCGGGATAAACTCCATCTTTGGGGTGGAGGTATTGCACTTCACCATTAGGGAAAACCCTGTAAAACTGATACTTGATCTTGTACTTTGACCTCAGCCTGGTACCCAAAGCCAAGCATTGCTCTTTCCTGGCCAACTTGAGCAAGTTAGGTCCTTGTCTCATGATGGCTGCACCACCGGTCGGCATCTCGAAGATTTGTTCTTTCGGTGAATCCCATGTGATGACATAGAATTCTTCGACTTGAGCTTTTCTGAGCAGCCCCCCGGTGCTTCCTCCGAAGATGGGTGATGGGGTGTTTGGGTCCAATTCCGGAGGGGTGAAACCCACAGGAGCTTCCTTCGTGGCGGCAGCTGCAGCCCTGATGATGGTGGTTCTCTGAGACAGGGAGAAGGGGATGGACTTGGAGGTTGCTAATGAAGATGAGTTCCATGGAGCTAGAGATTTAGAGGTGGTGATTGTGGGGGTGAAAAGACCTGCTTGAGTTGCCATGGCGATGCTAAGATTATGGATGTTGGGAGCTGTAATTTTGTTGATGTTTATGGGGGAAGAGCTTGCATTCATGAAAGAAAGAGGATGAGTTTTTAGATTATCTTTGGATAAGATGAGATTACTTGGACCAATAGGATACTTTATTTTGATGCATCGGTCTTGTTATCCAATATCCATAGGCCTAGTTCTCAGTTTTTTTCCCTCATAAATTCCTTATATTTCTTATCTGGTGCAAAATTTAAAATAATATATACATAAATATTTTAAATACTCTTTAATAAAAATATTTTCTAAAAATAGATTTTTCTTAAAACAATAATTTTGAAACACTTGAAGAATAAAAAGAAAAAAAGAATTAGGTGTGATTGGGAGCAGGCAGTAAGCTAAGCTTGTGATCCGGCTGGGAATCCCTTTCTTGTGCTAGCAATGAGTGTAAATCGCTACCATTAGCCAAGCTGTTGAATTCAACTGCTTTAGATGGAAGGGTTGGATAGCGTCGTTGGCAAAAGGTCATCAACCTTTTAACTGATTGCAAGTATTTGCGAGTGGTCTCGTCATTCATGATGTGGGCAACACTATTGGTATAGATCTTCTCACGAGCGGAACGTTCATGGATACCAACCATAGTCACACCAATTGGCCAGGGTGCATTGCCGATTGCCATCTTTATGTAATGGTCCATGGCAGCCAGGTAGTCTCGTCTCATGCAGCACTCCACCACCACCAATAATGCTTCACGTATATCATTCGGAAGCACCTGCATTACAGAACACCACAAGTTCAGAATTCCATTTCCAAGTTAGAAACCCCACATTGGGAGAAGAAATACCTTCTTCCTACAAAATTTGAACAATGGATTCAAGTAACGAGCGCACTGCTTAAACGTGGCTACCATGGACTTCCCTTTAGCCGTTCTCTTCTCAGACTCACCCATATCATCCAGTTCCTGTTTCCACTCATTCAACAACCTCTTGAAAAACACCAGAATCTTATCTTCATCACACAGTTCATCCAAATTACCCTTCATGTTTTTCAAATCCTTATCCGTCTCCATACCACTCGACCCCCCATCACCACTCAACTCTTCTTCTTCCCCGCCTCCTTCTCCATCCTCTCCTCCTCCCCCTTCTTCTCTCTCCTTTCTCTTCCTATCGCTTGAAATCCCCGCCTTCTGCCACTTCCGCAGCTCCGCAATGTCTCTCAAGAAATCGTTCGTTTGACCGTCCGTCATATCGCTATCCACCTCGAAAAGCCCCGCTTTCAACACGTATTTTAGCCTCTCCAGACGAGCTGCGTCGTCTTCGCCGAAAAGAGTAATAGGTTGTTTCAGGAAGCGAAGGCGGCGGATGACTTCCACCCTTGGAAGGTCGAGGTTGTCGATGTTCTGTTCATTCGTGAGGGACTTGGAGGAACACGCGGTTGTGGTTGCGGTTGCGCTTGTGGACGCGGTGATGGAAGCGGAGGGTTCCGTTTTGGCGGGAGTAGAGTCGACATTGGAGGGGGACGCGGTGGATTGGCGGCGAGATTTTGCTTCGAGTTCGCGTTTCTCTTGCTCGCGGAGCTTTTGGATTTGCTTTTGTTCTATCTCGGAGCGTTTGAATACGCGCTTCCCGCCGGTAGCCTGAGCTAAGCTCTGCCGCTTTTTGAGAAGCTCTTCTTTGAGAAGATCCATCTAGGGATCGATAACGGATATCTCCGAGGATTCATCTGAATTTCGTTAAAGTTAGCGATGCCGGATGGGGCACTTCGACGGTCGGCCATTTTTTCCGGTTCTTGACTAACCGTTTCAATATTGAAATGGCCTCGAGTTGGCCCAAAGGGTACTTTCAAGTCCAAACAAAAATATTAAATTCTGGTTTTTGTCCATCTACTACGATAAAATTTAATATTTAATTATTCAATTTTAATTTGACATAATTCGATCTTTACAGTTTTAGTAATAATATTATCATCATGTCCAAATTAATAAATTTGTTAGTGTTAATGTTAAAGCAATGATGTGATTTTTTTAAAAAAAATAGTAACCGTTTAAGTTGAAATATGCTTTTGAAAAATACCGTAATTTCTTCTATAGAAAATATTATTTGTTAATTTAAATATTTGACATTATTGTTAAAAATATAAGGATACGTTAAAATATTTATTAGATGTGATGTTGAAAAGAAAAAAACTAAATCAGTTTAAAAGATATTTAAATAACTTAAAATGATTATATATTAAAAACCTCGAGGGGTCCCAATAAAAAAAAGGCGACAATGTTTAGATTAAAAGATTTGGGTTCGAATAGTTTTGTCTATTTTTTAAAATTTACATGACCAAAATGAAAGTAATCTAAAAGTTTGGAGGACTATTTATGTAGTTTATTCAGAATAACTTTGATTATCCTGAATTTCAATATAGTACAAGAACTAAAACCATAATTAGACCAAACATGTGAATTAAGTAGCCCAACCCAAATATACAAAAGGACCTGCTTTTATCGTTCTCTGCCGATAGCGTCATTGACCTTTGAAGTCCGAACCACCGTTTTAGCAACCCTGCGTTTCATTAAGCTTCCATTCCCGGCGGCGCAAGAAGATTGAGATGACGACGATACGCCGATTTTGCTGCAATGATCTTCTACGTTTCACATCCGTCAATCTCGACCACTTAACGGAAACCGTAAGCTTTAAAACTCTTGCCTTTTAGTTTTTCATTTTTTTAAAAGACGAAAGCTTGGACGAGTAGTGAATTGTTTCCATCATTGGTAATTGTGTTATCATTGCAGTTTAACATGTCATTTTACATGACGTATTTGGCTCGATGGCCCGATTACTTTCATGTAGCTGAAGGCCCCGGCAAACAAATAATGGGTTACAGTAAGTTTTCCTTGTTCTTTTTCTGATTAACACTTTTGAAAAGGAATTTTTAACACTCTTGGTATGAAAACAAAGAATTGGGTTCTAATTCTGATGTTCAGTGCCTTCTATATTTAATTTATTGCTATAAGCAGTTGGAATTACATCTTATTATAAGCTGGTCACTTTAAAGGCTTAATTTGAATAGGGATATGATTCTTATTGGCTATGATGTTTTGAGATCGGTATATCTGGATTTAATACCTTTGAAATTGATTGCAGTTATGGGGAAAGTTGAGGGGCAAGGTGAGTCTTGGCATGGCCATGTAACGGCAGTCACTGTAGCTCCAGAATATCGGAGGCAGCAGCTTGCGAAGAAACTGATGAACCTTTTGGAAGACATCAGTGATAAGATGTGAGGATGTTTTATATTCATTGTTCAATCGTTTTTTTTTTTTTTGGATTTCTCTCGTATGAATACTCTCTCAATTGCTTTGAGTAACCTCTGTTTGCTGTTTTCCTGTAGCAAGGGCTGATTACAGAATTAGAAATCGCAAAATTATTAATTTTTCTAATAGAACAATAAGAACTGATTGCAAGATTAGAAATTACTAGAGTATTATGTTGTTTAATATTTTTTTATTAATCCTTTTAGAAATTTCCCAATGCCTTTATTCATTTTGATTAGAAAAGCTAAAAATAAGTTGTAAGGTTCATTATTAGACTTCTTTAGTGAAACTAATACAAGTTTCTGACTGCAATCATTTTTGGTTCAAATGGTGATGATGAAGAACTAGCACAACAACCATGGTCATTTCCTTCATCTGATTCTTTTGTGTAGAAGATCTTCCTTTAAAACTAACTTGTATTAGATGTATTAAAAAGGAGTTGGTTTTGCTTTCGGTGTTATTTTAAATTTCTTTTGCGGTGCATTTCTAGCTTTAAATTGTCTTAGATTATGCAATGCTTGTTTGATTTTATCTTGCTATGTACTTTCTTGTCAGCTCAGCTAATTTTACGATGTAAATCAGACTTGTATAATATACATGCACATGTTTTTTAATAGAATAATTTCTCGTCTTTCTTTTGACAGCGACAAGGCATATTTTGTAGATCTTTTTGTGAGAGCTTCTAATACACCAGCTATAAAGATGTATGAGAAGGTAATAGTTATAGAATTTTTCCATTTTGGACATTATTATATCATTCTTCCCCCCCCCCCCCCCCCCCCCCCCCTTCATATTGTACTGCATGACATGCATTTTTAGATGTCTGTTTTTAAGATATTTTCCCCTGTTTTGCAATCACAGTTTTCCTTGTGATTGAAAGTGTATCAGATTTTGGCATGCAACCATCCTTGGCCAGAAGTTTACAGCTTTAGCCATACACGCCCACACAAGCACATATCCATAAAAGCACTGCATGTGTTCTATGTTTCTGTAAGAAATAAGCATTGCCTGATAGAATCAGTGAAAAAAGCATGAAAAGGTTTGATTTGGTGAAGTTTGTAAAACATGCCTACCATGCCTAATTGCCTTTTGCACATTATTCTTCACTAGTGTGTAACATTAAGGTAAATCAAGGTTCTTGTTTCTAATCGTTGATCTCTATGAGTCTGTGTATTTGTTTCTGGTCCTTGTTCCATGGGGATGAGATCGACTTTTGATGTTGCAGAGGATGAATTGATCACATTGAGTCATTATCAAGTGAGTTGGATGGAACATGGCACCATTTAGTTTTGGAAAGTTTTGACGTTTGGTTTTAGATTGTAAAAGAGATTCTGACGAGATTCATAAATTATCTCCACTATGCCTTTTAAGAAAACTAAAGTGAATTCAGAGTTAGAACCTAGAAGTACAAATGCTCGTACATGTACTAGTATTAATTCTTTCTTCATGGTATGAGAGATTGAAAAAGAAAGAAATGTGAGAATGAAGAAAGAAGGGATCACACTAAAATTATAGGAGTATATGTTAAAAATCCTTCATTTAAGGTCACTTTAAAATTTATGTAATCAGAATTGTTTAAATGAATCCTTCATTTAAGGCCCCTTTAAAATTTATGTAATCCAAATTGTTTGAATGAATACTTTGGTTCAAATTTACCTTGTCATAATCATGGAAAAATTATCTTGTTAAAGTCAACTAATTCTGTTTAAAAGAATGCCATATATTTTGGGAATTAAATTTGGTTTTTCTCCTAAACTGTTTCTATTTTAGGAGACAGCTTTTTAAAGACCATGTCATTGGATTTTGCTGGTTAATAATGTCAACCACGTAGTGCACACAATCCCAGTGCTAGCAATTTGTTTCATTCTTGGTGGTAATTTCTTGCTATCTAGGAGCTGCATCTGATATTGTAGAGGTTGAATTCTGGATCTTATTGTTCTTGATTTGTAATGGTTCTAGCTACAACATAAATGATTAGTCGGAAGCTCCTAGTTGTCAAAATCGTTTTTTTTTTCTTATATTGACGAATAAAATTGCTAGTAGAGTGTTGCATGAGTGATGTTTTTCATTTCTGAGATTCTTTTTCACATTAAACCAGTTTGTTTCTATTGAAAAATGCTCCCAAGTGCCAGTACTCGTGATGATGCGCTCTCTCTATCTTCTCATATCTTCGCGTGTTTGTGTCTGTGAATGTGTATAAATTCAAGAAAGGCTTACCTACTTTGTCCTTTTTTTCCAGCTTGGATATGTAATATACAGAAGGGTGCTACGCTATTATTCCGGAGAGGAAGATGGGCTAGGTAAGTGGGTTTTGATGTTCTACTAGAATGTTTCTTTTTTCTTTTTGGTCTGCACGTCTACCTCTTACCTTTCATCTTGTGGTTTGGTTTTAGATATGAGGAAAGCATTATCTAGAGATGTTGAAAAGAAATCAATCATACCCCTCAAACGGCCGGTTACACCTGATGAACTGGAGTATGATTAGATCCCCTTTCCATGGAACTTCTCCCTACTATTTTTTATGGTGAATCTTCAGAACAAGTTCATGTTTTTCTTAAGATGCAGAGGTGTGATATCTGAGAGCTTTAGATATGTCAATCATGAGAAACAAGAAAACGTTCTTAGTAATGAACTCAGTTAGTGTGTTTTATGTGAACATGAGCATTATCTTTTATTGTACCTTGTATTTTTTGTAACTCTTGGATTATGCTTTTACACAATGTTATCCTTCTTTACAAATTACGATACTTCGAATTTACGTTTCCAAATATTTCTAGCTTTCCAATATTTATGATTAAAACTGCCTAGTGATATTTTATCTGCCTGGTGTGGCATGTACATAAAGTTTAAATTAGATTCTTAGCGCTCCCATTTAAGCGAGCAAGTCAATAGAATAATCACTTTGCGGAGCTTCATGTGTGTTTATGACGTTTCCATTCCTACAGTTTTCTTTCAATGCTAGTTTCCATGTACATTTTCAGAGGGGATGCTGCAGTGGGTTGGATGATTCAATTTTAGCAACTAGCCTAACACCATTATAACGAGCCAAAAAAAACCCAATGCATCTTCTGGTTGTGTATCAGTATAATTTTTCAATCAAAAAGTTTGGTTATTCTAGTAAGACTGGTATGCAGTTGTCAAACATGATAAAAAAAAAGCTTGACAGGAAAGGTATAGCTACCCTGTATTTATCCAAAGGAAATGGTGTTTGTGATCTAAATTTGTGCAAAAATAGTAGGAAGTCCCCAGGAATAAGTTTGCCATAACTTGTTTTTGGGTCTGGTCTCACGTGCCTGTTCGCCTCTTTGGAAAACAAAGCATGCTTATGAACCCTTGTCTGATTCAAGAGAACTTATGGATCAATCCGTCATCAAAGCAGCAGATCACATATTGCTGGATTTTCATTAAAAATGGGTTCTCATCCAAATGAGGGTTCACCTTCACTCATTTCAGCTTGTGTATCAATTCTTGCTTCCTCATTGTCCGTGCATTTTTCTCTCATTGAATTTCTAATATCTCTTTGTTTCCTAGCTAGCATGGTCATGGATGAATGGTTCCAACTTTAACTCTGTACTGTTAAGTGCCCTCTGGTCTGGTTGTTTTCTTAATGTTTTTCATGGTTCCAGTAAATGCCAAACAATGAAGAGCCGATGAAGCCAACCATAAAGGATTTGTGTGCATGGGTAGCCCGTAGCTGTAGACCAGCTTTAGGATCCTGGTTCCTACATTTGAGCTGAGTATTGTCAACTTCAGGTGCGCTAATCTGCTCCTTACATATTATTAGATTTGGATTCTGCTGTGGGGATTTTAATCCTTTGATTATTACTGATGTCATGTGGTCTTGCTCCTGTTTTGTGCCTCACCAAGTGGTTAAGAAGTTTTTCTTAGCTACAGTCTCTGAATGGATATTCCTGATAACGCTTAGTCATCAAACAATTTGCTTTATCAAAAGAGTTTTACTGTTTTACAAATAAAGCTTGCTATTTTTTATCGTACCTGACAAGAAAGTAAGAAGTCACAGCACCTATGAGCTGTTCCATATTGGGACATAGAGACATAGCAAAACATAATAATTTCACTAGAAGTTTCTTTTGGTTGATATTTTTGAATGAGTTTGTTCAACTGGTTTTTATAAGCGAGAAGCAGTAAAAAGGGGGTGGATTTTTTTTACTAATTCCAATTGGGATATCAAACTCTTTTGGGTTGTGGGGTTTCCATCTTATTTTGAAAGTGCACCAGCCCTATCATGTGTTCACATTGGATGCTGTCTGCCATGTTTGGTATACTTGAGGATGCAGTATATCAAACAAATCACAAAGCAGGTGAAACAATTTATCTCGGATCTTGTTGACTTGTCAATTGTCCATTTCAGAAGCCATGAATAACAATGTTGTGTTCCTTTGTTACCTATGCTTGATCTTCGTTTCTTCATTTTAATCATTCTTTCCAGAGGTAAGTTTCAATTTCTATTGTCATGATCTTTGAGTTGGATTGCTTAGATTGGAATGGTTTTAATTTTGTTCTCATAGCTGGATAGGATATCACATGATCATAGTTATGCTAAGTTTAAGATTTATCTAACCTAGAATTCTATCAGAAATTAGTTTTGGGTTGACAGTACGAATATTAGTAAATCAGATTTTTCCTTTTGGAATTGTGTACTCATCTATGTTGATAAAATTATTGGGTATTGTCATTTCATTTTTTGCTTGCATTGCTTACAACTTGCTTTACTCATAAAGCGAATTTATTTCCAAAAATGATCACAATCACATCAACCTTAAAGAGGGATTGATCAGTTTACTTTCTCGAAGAGTACTTTAGCAATGTGAGATATGGTAGTCTCCAAGTCACAGTGTGCAGCATAGTAAAAACTCCGTGCCACTGTAAGAAATGTTTGCTTGATTTCTGAGTCGGTGTTTTCTGAGGAATTTTGCAGTACTAGTTGAGCAAGTTCTTGCATGGCAGATTCGATTTTCTGGGCTTTCATCTGCTCAGTATCAGTATTATTAAAGCATCCATTGTCATGCACCTGCAACAATTGAATCCATAAACGATGAGGGACATTGTTTGAGACTGTCTATAGGTATTTCTTACCATTGAAATTCTCCATAAGATTAGTGGAATTGTCTACTGTGTATGTGGGAACTATGTACTTGGATTCGGATTCAGTTGTATGTCAATATGAACGTTGGACATGAATACTTAAAGAAAAATGAAGATTCAGAACAACAGAGTGTGTATAAATGCAGAAGGAAGATGCTGAAACAATGCAGCCAAACGATAAGAAAGGTTCGAGCTAAGGTAAGGTAAATTGTTTTCTTCGTTTCACACCACTGACCTTTTGCTTTTGGCAGTGACAAAGTTGATGGCAAACTGTATTGGTGAGGTGGGATAGTCGCTCGTAATGGGGATGAGATAACAGCTCCTCCATTGACCAAGAGCCAGAGGTAAGAATTATTGTTTGCACCATTAATTCTGCTACTCCTTGGTGCCTGTCACCTTCCTCTACCCATTTCAGCATCCACTTTTCCCACTGTTTTCAGCCCCACAAGAAAAATATTGACATGAGAAAACACCAAATGATCATATTGGAAACACTAGGTTAGCTGTTTGATTTGATTTTACTCGAAAAATGAAATAGATAGATAGAATGATTACGTACAGCATGGCGAATGCCGCGGCTAATGTCTTGACCATGAGCCACAAGTGCGTCCAATGATAGGTGGTTCAAGGTCTGAAGCAAAGTGTCAATAAGCTTCTGTATTGCCCTGTTTGAGTCCAACTTCCTACAATATAAATCACATGTAAACATCACTTTCTTTGTCTGCCTTTCTTAGGTGCAAATAAGTTGACCCGGTTCGGTCTATGAACCCCGTCCCCACATCAATGGCTCACCGATAAAACTATAGGAAATTTCCTTTCTTTTCTGTTTACTAATAGTGTAGTACAGTTTTTTTTACTTAAAATGTGAAAAAGCATAAACTTTATTATTTAGTTTAGATTAATGTAAACAAATGAAGTAGGTGTACCTTCCATTAATGTGGCTAAACGGTGCATCAGGCAAAGTTGTGAACGCTTGGAGAAATCTTTCTCTGAGTTCATGATCATTGGGTTTGATTATTCCATTTTCAAAAGACGAGGCAATGGTTTCAGCCAAGAAGGCGGTCTTAGCCCATGCCAGCCGCTCTTGGGACCTTTCTGGCTCGAAAATGCTAGCCGCAGCCATAAAATAAGTTAAGAGAAGGGAACTTGTGCTCATTCCAAAATCACCAAGACCCATGTCCGAGTACCACCTGCTCCAATTCATAGAAATACCATAACATGTTTATAAATGATATACTCATAATGTATTGTACGTATCAGCAAGATTTGAATGAGATTGGATTGGTTACTTTTGCATGCCAATCCATTCCTTCTGATGCAAAGCTTGGCAATTGTTGAAGTCTAGCTTTGCAAGTTCAAGGTATTCATTGTTACTAACATACGGCATCCTGCAAAAAGAAAAAGAAATCATTCATATATCAAATATTTATAATGCTTATATCACAAGTAGGTACCTAAAATATACTAACCTTTTCAATTAGGTATCTAAATTAGTTTTTAGATGAAAAAAGTGATAATATAAGCCTATTTATAATTATAGTTATACTATGAAAAAGAAAAGGAAAATGTACCTGTAAAGAGTCTTCCCAATCCATACATCATCTTCACCTCCATACTGCTGTATGTAAAACCTGGTTTCCACTCTTGGAAGACTTGCATGCCATGGAAACTCTAATGCGTACTTAACCTGTAAAGAGTCTTTGTTAAACGTCAATCTGCAACAAGATGCAACATATATATATATAAAGAAATTGGACAATATGTATGTAGTGATATTATTACCTCACCAGGTAAGTCTTTGGCTATGATCCATTTGTCTAAAAGTTGATGAGCAGCTTGTTTTTGTCTTAAGAAATTGGCCGAAAAGTGGGTGGCATTCTCAAGAATCTTGTCCCCAGGGAACCGAACCTGGGATGCCCTGTACAGGTTGTAAATCCCAGTTACTGCTTGGTTTGACTGTCCCACAAAGCAGAAGAACTCGCCACCCTTCTCAAAATGTCGGAAAACCTCTGTTTTCATATATAAAGTCCAACAAACCTCATTAAAACAATAACAAAACATGACAACATTATCCATTGTCCAAAGCTTTATTACCAGCAGAAACGTCGTATCCATGCAATCTTAGCAACCTAAACCCCATGGCTGTATCGTCAATGTCATAAACCCTTGTGTTTCTCGCCCAACATATCCCTTCTTCAGTCCAGTGTCTGAAATTTAAGAAGCCGAATGGTAAGTTTGAGCTTGGGAGTGTTTGACTAATTAATTACATGCTGCAATTTGGGCGTACCTATAGACATGGTCAATGCATTGTTTGATCTCGGGCTTGAAATATCTCGAAATTCCAAGGCGTTGCAATCGGTCAATGCTCCAAATATGTTCGAAGAGATCGACGGGGTATACATTGGGGACTCCGCCATTGAATCTTTGAACGATTTCAGTCAAGTATTCGAGACAATTCTCGTCTTTGGTTTGCATGAAAGCATAGGCAGTGGAGGATGGAGAGAACAAGAATGAACCATCTGCGCACCGTAACTTCAAAAGCTTTTCCCAGTCCAACCCTGACATCCCTTCAAGGCTATGAAGTAGTGTTGTGGGCACATTATGCATTATCTCCTTCGGTATCCTATTCCACACACCATCATAATAACATTATATGCATGTAAAAAAACGTCGTAAATATACGTTTGGTACATGAACTTGCATGTCAAGAAAGCTATTTACTTTGTGAGCTTCAGATCTCTACTTTCGTAGATGTCTTGAAACACAGGAGAATCATACGGCACTTCGATGTTCAGGGTTCGAGCTACTTCCAAAAGCGAAGGAAAAGCCACTTCAAAACCGATTGGCATATGCTCCGCATTCTCATTTTCGAGTTTGCTTATGTTCTCTTTGAAAAATGAGACTCCTACAAGGGAAAAAAAGAATAGTTCGTTACGGATACGTGTCTGATACAAGTATGTTCGATTTTCGAGTACCTTTCTGGTATTTGTCGGGATGGATATTCCAAGTTTTCAACGCCACAACACAAGCTAACGTGTTGATCAAGCGATCATGTGCCACAAATATTTGATCATCGCCCCACGATCCATCCGGAAGTTGATTGTTAGCAATCCATTCGAGAGTCGAAGGGAACTGAGGAGAACCGCTGCCATTAACGTCTTCAATGAGAGCAACCCAAGCCGTGTCATAAGCTGAACAGCTTATCTCTCCATTCTCCATGGAACCCAACATGGATTTAATGTTGTCCACATGTTCCTTAATCTTGTCCGGTTCCAAACCCTTTTCCGGACAAGCAAACAAACAAATCACATCAAACAACACATACATATATATATATACACTGATCTCTTTCTCTTTTTTACCTTAAAAGCTTCATTTTCTTGGATGTCATGATCCGCAATCTGGTTCAAATTTGTCACTGGCAAACCACTTTGAAACTCGCCACCAGATTCTGCACATAAACAAAAACGGCTTAGCAAATTACTATGAGAAGTTGTAATCTAAGTAAAGACGGTACCTTGAGAACGGGGATTGGATATTCTTGTGCATAGGCGGGGAATATCAACGTTACGTCCTTTGTCTTTACCCCAAGACTGCCAAGTGCCTATTCTCAAATTAAAATGTAATTAATATAAATATAATATCTTCACTGATTAATGAAACGACAAATAATATGGACAACATGTTGGTACTTGGTATGAAGTTAAAAAAAAGGTGATAACTGACATATACCTGCAAAAGGATTGGGCTGAATATTGTAAGAGAATGAAATAGAAGAAGGAGAAGGAATGGTGGAGGAGCAACGGAAGAGGTGGCGGTGGTTGTGGTGGAGGAGGTGGTGGTAGTGGTGGCGGAGGTTGATGGAATGGGAAGACATATCTACGGAAATAAGAGCAGTCTTTCTGATTAGTCCCTTCCGCCTCCTCTTGGTGTGCAATTAGCATACAGAACTATATATGCATTATGAAGTTTCTTTTGAGGCTGTTTATGGTAAGAGAATTTAATGCAAATTGCCTACCAAATATGCATGTGTATTTTTTGGACAGAGTCTATGTACATACATGGCAATATTGGTCTACCATTTGGAAACTTTTATATTTCTGAGTCTGTTTTTTTTTATCTGGTCTGTATATGCATGTGTACTTCTACTCCTTTTTATTCATCTAATACGGATTTCATAATTCATAATTGAATCGATAAATTAACAACAATTACGATAATTAGTGTATTAAAAAGTAACGATAAATAACAATAGAAACGATCGATTCAGTCACTTTAAAAAAAATCATAATTTGTGCGTGATTAAATTGTTTGAATTAACGAATCTCATACAGGTTTGGATAATTTGGATTAACAGAACGTTGCGAATTAAATAAAATTATTGTCATGTTTTTTCTTCTTTAATTTCTATATTTTCATACATTTTCCATTAAAAACTTAATTAATAATTAGTCCAACTTAATTTAATGGTACTGGAATAATACTTAATATCTGAGTTGTAATTTGGTTAATTACATGTTCTCAGCAAATGCAAAGAGAGATATAGTCTGGAATTTAAAAATAAGATTAATAGTAGAGTAAATGAATTACCATGTATACACCATTTGGTGATTTGGCCACAAAGCAGAGCTATTAAACCCTGATAAATACAATGTTCCAAACTAAGAACGAGTATACGGTGCTCGACGAGCATTGATGAGCACCACTAACGACGAGCACCAATGAGCATCATTAATTTAATTTATAAAGATAAAATTGAAAGGACTATAAATTATTTAAAAATTAAAAAGTAAATTAATTAAAATATTTAATTTTATTTTTAATTTCCTTTTAAACATAAATCAAAATATTTATCTACCCCTAAATTACAAAACCCTAATTTTTGTTTTTTTTTTAATTTAAGTTGCCGTCGTCGTTGCTTCCGTCGCTGCCGCTGGTGTTGGTGTTCCAAATCTACTCAACAACGGCGGCCAAGTCATTCAGTACTACTCGCCTTCTTTATCCGCGTTGCAATTATATACTACTAAACCCATTTTGTCCTTTAAGAAATCTCGATCGAATTTTTGTTCTGACCATCCATTTGTTAACAAATTTAGGTGCTTTATTCCCCTCTTTCCCTTCTTCAATTTAGGTAATTTAGGGTTAGCATTACTTGATTTGAATCGATTTAACTGGTTGAATCGATGAAATTTAATTTTAGCTGAATTTAAAATTAGTTTAGCAACGACAACAACGACGATGGCGGCAGTAGCAACGACGGTGGCGGCAGCAGCGAAAACGGCGGCTTGAATTTCAAATGAATAAAAATTAGGATTTTGTAATTTAATGGTAGATATTTATTTTGATCTATGTTTAAAAGAAAATTAAAAATAAAATAATATATTTTAATTAATTTATTTTTTTATTTTTTAATAATTTATAATTACACGTTAAGTCCTTTAGATTTTAAATCTTTATAAATTAAATTAATAGTGTTCATCGGTGCTCGTCGTTAGTGGTGTTCATCGGTGCTTGTCGAGCGCTGTAAAATTTTCCTCCAAATTAATTGCTAGTATTCAATGCGGAGTAAAACTTTAATACACATGTTGTGTAATATTTAGACTACACATTTTTGTGTGTTTGGTTCAGAGATTTAATTTAAGATTTAAAATTTAGTTTGTAAGATTTAGAGTTTATTTATAATTTAGTTTATATGTTTTCATGATATAAGAACATGAAATTCAAAATCTAAAGTTTAAGGTTAAGTTTGAAGGTGATTTTATGACATAAGAACATCAAACCCTAATCAAACCAAAGCTCTAACATTCAGGAGAATATGCATGAATGATTTAAGAGCATATATAAACTAAAAAGGAATAAACTTCCTTTCTACTGATCGTTTTTTTTATAAATAGAAAAAAAAGTTACTATGTGCTTCGTTAAATTTTTTTAATTTAAATGAAGGAAAAGAATATAACACGATAACTCTAAAAGAAACCTACAAGATCAACTTGACCAAAGCATAACAAAACTAATCTGCACTAGCTCTGTCTGAAAACAATTCACCATACCATCCCTAAACACCACCACAATCATGGTGACCACTCCCGGCAGCATCCGATTGAAGTTGTTGAACGCAATCATCTAGCGGCAAGAAGAAACGGTGGCACCGAAGATCCTCCTTCGACGCTAATATGGCCATACGATCGGTTAATTTGTTCCCTTCACGAACCCCGTGCATAACCACAACCTCTCAAAGGTGACCCATCGGAGCTACAATAGGAGCAACTAAGGAAAAACCGCAGTTCCTAGGACTATAATGTTGCACCAATTTAACCGCTTCAAGGCAGTCTAACTTGACCAGCAGTCGTCGAATGCCCAACGACTAAGCCGAGAGTAACCCTTCAAAAATACCTCATAACTCTGCTCCAAGAATCGGGCACACACCCACCCTTCGAGAGAAACCCAACAACCATTTACCCACCTCATCGCGGACAATGCCACCGTAAGAAGCGCTACCCAAACGAGGATTCATCGCGCCATCGATATTTAGTTTACACCAACCAGCTGAGGGCTTACTCCAACGTGCCAACAAACGAGGAACAACAGCACGGCAAGACGTGTCACCCTGGATGTTCAATTGCGCTGCCACATGTTCCTGCTGCAATCGGATACCCTGGAAGAACATTTGAAGCTGAGGGTAGATGATTTCTATTCGCTATGGCTCCCTCTAAATTTTAAAAGGCCAGTATTTAGAATCTTATTTTTTTTAAATAATTTAATCCTTACAAAAATTTTAAAAATTCATGTTTAGGTTCAAAATTTTTTTTAATTAAATCCATCTTCATAATTTCTAATAGTTTTCTTTAAGCTCTCAAATTTTAAAAAATTTAGTTAGACTTCAATTTTTTTTTGAAAAATTAAAAATTAAACTCTTCAAAAAAATTTAAAAATTTCAGTTTAACCTCTATTTTTTTTAGGTTTTAAGTTGATCCCAATTTCTGTCACCAAGATCCGCCGCCAGCCATTCCACGACTAAGGTAGCTTATGAGTAGGGCTAGTCCTATTAGGTCATTTCCTATGAAGTAGCTTCAAATTCCATCCCAACCACCTTCAAATGTTCTTCCCTCCAGACACACATGCCACCAGCATAGCTCTTTGTCATCAAACTCTTGTTAAAATTGGTCCAAAAAGGTTCAGAGGAAGAAACTACATTCATAGTCATACGGCCAACCATACAGCAATACTGGAAATTATATGTCCAAAATTAATCTAAAAAAACTGTAAGATTTAACGTTGGTGTTCAGAGAAATAAAGTCTACATGACTATTGGTTTCATATGCCTCCAAAATCAGACTAACTCAGAGGGCGTTAACGCCTTCAACATGAGGAATTTAACCCCAAATGCTCCTCCACTAGGAACCTCACCTAAGCCAACATAGCTACCGATGCCTAGAGTCCACCATTTCAATGGCGGAATCATGTGTTCTCCACTCTAAAATCTGAAATTTATTTTATTGGCATCAATTTTATTTAAATTTAAGGTACCATACTCTTGAACTTTTGGGGAAAAATCAAATAAGCCCATAATTTTTTTACACCCAATTAAGCTCGCAAACCAATGAATCGGATCAATTAAATTTTTTTGACCAATTTTACTAATTTTTTTCTTGAGATATTACTTCCATGTAATACACTATAGTTCCTTCATGTGACATTTACAAATTTTTGTAAAACTATTTTTTATAAGTTTTTATAGAATTTTAAAGATTTTTAAATAAAATAAAAATTTTCTGGAAATGTTAGGTGACAACATTGTAACATGATATGTTGCATCAATCAATCCAGAAAAAAACTATAATCAATCCAAAAAAACTATAAGATTTAAACATTGGTGAGTGAATTAATGAAATTTTGGAGTGTAATGGTTTAATTGGGTGCAAAAATGTTTAGTTTCAAAAATTCAATGGCTTATGAATTATGATACCCTTAAGCCTTTTATTTATTGTATGCACCCTAAAATTTAAATTTTCTTATATTAATTATCTTTTTTATTGATTATGTCCACTGAAATTTATAAATCTACATATATTATTTATTTTTACTCTTTAAAAGATATTTTTGAATCCGCCACTAACCTATATAATCATATAGTAGACAAAAAACAAATGGAGAAATCGAGGGTTGTTACACTATGCCTAAAGGCGAGGTCCCAAAAGAGTTTCCTAACTACATTTCCCTTTGTCACCCATAGAGATTTGTCCTCTATGAAGTAGAACACACGGGAGTTTAGAACCACCGTCGCCTCCAATGAACTCAAATCCTCAAAATAGACAATCTCGGGTTTGTTTAGTTACAAATTCTGCTCCGGGTTGTATGAACCAGGCCATGGTCACAGGTTTACACATGGGTCGAGTCTTTATAATTTTTACATTCAACCCAAAATTAAAACAAATAACTCGGAATATGGTAGTCTAATTGCCTATTGCACATTATTCTTCACTAGTGTGTAACATTTTAAGGTATTTATTCCCAAGAGGACTGACCACAATCACATCAACCTTAAAACAAGGGTTGATCAGATCAATGTACTTTCTCAAAGACAACTTTAGCAATGTGAAATATGGTAGTCTCCATGTCACAGTTTGTTGCATAGTAAAAAAGAAATGTTTGCTTGAATTCTGAGTCAGCGTTGTCTTTATAATTTTGCAGTACTAGTTGAACAAGTTCTTGCATGGCGGATTCTACTTTCTGGGTCCTCATCTGCTCTGTATCAGTATTATTAAAGCACCCCTTCTCATGCACCTGCATCAACCGTTGAAACCATAAACGAGACATTGTTTGAGACCGTCTATGGGTATTTCTTACCATTAAAATTCTCCCATAAGATTGGTGGAATTGGCTATAGTACTGTATATGGGAACTATGTGCTTGGATTCGAATGTATGCCGGACATGAATACTTAAAGAAAAATGAAGATTCAGAACAACATAGTGTGTATAAATGTAGGAGGAAGATGCTGAAACAATGCAGCCAAATGATAAGAAAGGTTCGAGCTAAGGTACGGTAAATTGTTTTCTTCGTTTCACACCACTGACCTATTTCTTTTGGCAATGACAAAGTTGATGGTAAACTATATTGGTGAGGTCGGAGAGTGGCTCGTAATGGGGGTGAGACAACAGCTCCTCCATGGACCAAGAGCCAGCGTGTTGGAGCTATGCTATATCATAAGTCAAAGATCAAGTCTTGTAAACAGTTGCATATTAGTTAGTTTGTTATTAGTTTGTTATTGTCAGGCTGTTAAAGTCGTTATATCTTCTGATGATAAGCTATCATCCCTTAACATCTCTGTATAAATACTCTTGCTTCATATGAATGAAATCACTTTCTTTTGGCCTTCAATCTTCTTTGAATCTCTCTTCTTTCTTTACGTATTACATTGATAATCCTTCATGGTATCAGAGGTTACAACAATGGCAGAAAATTTTTCTTCTTCCTTGAAACCGTTCACCAACAAGACCATTTCCATCCGTCTTGATGACACCAACTATTTGCTTTGGCGGCAGCAGGTTCTTTTTGCGATTGAAAGCTTGGCTTTGGTGGATCATGTTGATGGTACTCTGACCATTCCTCCTAAGAATGTTCGTGCAGAAGGAGGTAACACTGTTATCAATCCTGAGTTTGTTGCCTATAAGCAACAAGACTCTGATTTATGTTCTTGGTTACTTTCCTCTATTAGTTCTTCAATCTTGCCCTCTCTAGTTAGTTGTAAGACTGCTCTAGAGATCTGGGACAAGATCCATCAGCTTTTCTCTATTTCATCCACCACGCGCATCATGTATCTTCATTGCTCCTTAAGAAGCTTGCGAAAGAGGGATCAAAGCATGAAAGAATATCTTAGTCAAGTTCAGTTCATTTGCGACAGCTTGGCAGCATGTGGCAATCCTCTTTCAGAAACTATGCACATATCTGCTACCCTTTCTGGTCTTCCTCCTGATTACGAACATGTGGTTGCTGTTATCACTTTGAGCCAGCAACCTTATAAGCTCGATGGAGTCTGTTCTGTTCTCTTGGACACAGAAGCTAGGCAACAAGACTTTGCCAATCAGAGTTTCTTGGTCAACTTGGCTCAAGGGCCTGCTTTTGGGCCTCGCTCCTTTAATGCCCAATATCCTTATGCCCAATTTCAACAGGCTCCGGATAATGGTATACTCGATTTCGATCAAGGTCAAGGGCGAGGTCAGACTCGACCACCAGTTCTTGATTCGCGTCAAGGTCAAGGTCTTTCGTCATACAACCGTGGTGGGTCGACTGGTTTTCGTGGACGCGGTGGACGAGGTTTTTCTGGGCGGACGCGTATTCAGTGTCAGATATGCGGAAAATTAGGTCATCTTGCAATCTGTTGTTACTTCCATGGCGGTTTCTCAGCAAACAACTGTAGTTTTGATGAATCTGAAGATCAATCAGGATTGCAAGATTTTTCCCCTAGTCCGGATACTGTGATTCATAACGGGGCATCTGATTCGTCCAGTGTTGTGGCTTCCGTTGCGGCGGTTTCAGATGAGTTTGGGCTTCCGTCTTACAACGATGGAGCCTGGTATCCAGACTCTGGGGCTACTGCGCATCTTACTCCCGATGCAGGTAACGTTCTTGACCCTATCTCTTCACCTGGGTTAGGTAAGGTTTCTGTGGCGAACGGTATGGGGGTTCCTATTGCTAACATGGGTAATTCTGTTTCTAGGCCTTTAGTACTGAATAACTTATTGCATGTTCCTAATATTAGAAAGAATTTGTTGTCTGTTTCAAGATTAACCAAGGATAACAATGTTTCGATTGAATTTTTTCCTAACTACTGTCTGGTGAAGGATCTGGCAACGCATGAACTGATAATGCAAGGCATGGAAAGTGATGGTTTGTACAAACTATCTATTGATGCATCTGGTTTGATCGACTCTATTCCATCTCAGGATTGCTTTTATATTTCCAATGGTTGTACTGTTAATTCTGTTTCTAGGTTGCATAGAATTCTAGGATCTGTTGAGAATGTTGAGAATTCTGATGTTTCTTGCAATGTTTCTATGCAACATAGTTTAGAGCTTTGGCACAGAAGATTAGGGCATCCATCTTCTGCTGTTCTTGATATTGTTTCTAAACATTGTAATATTTCTTTTCTTGGAAATAAAGATACCTTTTTTTGTGAAGCTTGCAAGTTAGGAAAGAGTTGTAAACTTAAATTTAAATCTTCTGTTACTGTCTATCAACAACCCTTACAGCTTATTCAAGTAGATCTTTGGGGTCCTGCTCCCTTAAGTTCCAACAGTTGTAGGTATTATATAAGCTTTGTTGATGCTTATTCTAGGTACACATGGATCTATTTCCTTTCTAATAAGTCTCAAGTCTGCAATGTTGTCATCTCTTTTATTGAGCTTGTTGAAAAACAACTAAATCACAAAGTTAAAGTACTTCAATCTGATTGTGGCACATAATTTAAGCCTTTAACTACCTTTTTTGAACAACAAGGATTGAGTTTCGGAATACTTGCCCATATACATCTGAGCAGAATGAGATTGTGGAAAAAAAGCATAGACATACTGTAGTGCTATGTCTCGCCTTAATGGCACAAGCTTCTATTCCTTTAAGTCATTGGTCTAATGCATTTTTATAATCTGTCTTTCTTATCAATAGATTACCCACTAAGGTCCTTAATGGAGTCTCTCCTCGTGAAAAGCTGTTTGCAAAAGCACCTGACTACTCATTTCTTAAAGTTTTCGGATGCCTATGCTATCTTTTTACCAGGCCTTATAACAAGAACAAGCTCCAATTCAGATTTGTGCCATGTACCTTTGTAGGCTACTGTTCTAGCCATCGTGGTTACAAGTGTCTGAGTAGTGATGGCAAAGTTTATGTATCACGTCATGTTCAATTCAATGAGGCAGTTTTTCCTTTTAAGGAAAAATCTTGTGCTAATTCTTCTAAAGAAGTTCATGTTTCTTTCAAGTTTCTATGATGTCCAAGAAAACTCAGTTCTTCTTCTTCTAGTCTTAATTCTTCTTCCAGTTCTTCATTTCCTACTCCTAATTCTGAGCAAAGTGCTGCAAATAGTTCTCTTTCTTTACATCAGTATGATGTTGCTCCAGTTTTTCAGCAAAGTGTTCCTCAACTTTCTGGGTTCAGTCCTCATGATCAAAGTACTCCTAGTGTTGATGTTTCATCTACTCAACATGTTGTTCCTATTGATGGTGATCCTCCTAGTGGTGGTGATATTGGTTCTTCTACAAATCCTGCATCTGCATCTACTGGTTTGCATGGTTCTGTTGAACATGATACATCTGTATCTACTGAGGATGTGGCAATTGTTGGTCCAGCTAATGGTGATGCTCACAGTCATGAAGCAAATCCAGATGTCAGTATCTTTGGTGGAAGTCATACTGGTTAGAATGTTGTGGCTCCTGAACAACTTCAGGTTCAGAATACTCCTAAGGTGACTTCTACTCATACTATGATTACTAGATCAAAGCTTGGTATATTCAAACCTAAAGCATTTCATATTGAAATTGCATTGTCAGAACCTAAGAATATTCATCAAGCTATGTTAGTGAATGAATGGAAATAGGCTATTGAGAAAGAGCTTCATGCTTTAATTCAAAAAGGTACATGACAGTTAGTGAATTTGCCTACTGATAGGGTTCCAATATGTTTTAAATGGTTGTTTAAAGTAAAAAGGAATGCCGATGGAAGTGTAGCTCGGTATAAAGCAAGATTAGTTGCTAAGGGATTCTCTCAATAAGCAGGATTTGACTATGGTGAAACTTATAGTCCTGTGGTTAAGTCTATTTCTGTTAGGGTCTTGCTTAGTTTAGCTCTAACTAATGGATGGGTCTTGAGGCAAATTGATATTGATAATGCCTTTTTAAATGGTGATTTAACTGAAGAGGTGTACATGGACCAACCCCCTGCAGTTTGATAAGGATGGAAACAAATTGGTGTGTTTACTAAAGAAATCTTTGTATGGTCTCAAGCAAGCTCCCAGGGCTTGGTTTGAAAAATTCAGAGCTCATTTAGTAAATAAGCTTCAGTTTACTGCATCCTTAGCTGATTCATCATTGTATTTTAGAAATATTAATGGTAGCAAGGTTTATATCATGGTGTATGTGGATGATGTGGTTATTACTGGGAATGTATCAAGTGATGTAGATACTGTGATCAAGGAGATCAACACAACTTTCTCTCTTAAAGATCTTGGTAAGCTGGATTATTTTCTTGGTATGACTGTTCAGTCTGTTGATCAGGGAATTGTTCTAAGTCAGAAAAAACACATATTAGAGTTGCTTGAAAAAACAGCAATGGCTGATGCAACACCAACACCCACACCTATGGTTACTACACCTCCCTTGTCTGTAAAAGATGGGAGTCCTTGTTCAGAAGAAGAAGCTACCCTGTTTCGACAAGTAGTAGGTTCTTTGCAACATGTTTGTTCAACAAGACCAGACATTCAATTTTCAGTCAATAGAGTAAGTCAATTCATGCAATCACCCCTTGACAAACACTGGAAGGCAGTCAAAAGGATTGTAAGATATCTCAAGGGAACCATAGGGCATGGTTTGTTTTTTAAAACTAAATCTGATGCTTCTTCTCTTATTGCTTACACTGATTCTGATTGGGGATCTAGTCCAGATGATCGAAGGTCTACAACAAGTTATTGTGTTTAGTAGGAGGTAATTTAGTTGTTTGGAGTTCTAAAAAACAAGGTGTTGTTTCAAGGTCTTCAACTGAAGCTGAGTTTAGAGGCATAGCAAATACAATGTGTGAAATTTTGTGGATAAAATCATTGTTGACTGAGTTGGACATTCATCTTGCTTCACCTTTCATTATCTGGTGTGACAATACCAGTGTCATAGCCCACTCCGCGAATCATGTGCATCATGCCAAACTGAAGCATGTAGAGCTTGATCTAAGCTTTGTTCGAGAAAAAATTCTTGATGGTTCTTTTCAGATAAACTATGTTCCAGCTCTAAATCAGATTGTTGATGTGCTTACAAAGCCATTGTCTGCTTCCTTTTTTGTTCATCTTCACCAACAGCTCAATGTGTTTTCAGCTGAAGAATTGCGACTTACATCTGTTTCTATCCTTTCAGAATCATGAAGTTCAAAAAGAAGAAAAAGAAGACATAGGAAGTATGTTAGAGCTATGCTATATCATAAGTCAAAGATCAAGTCTTATAAACAGTTGCATATTAGTTAGTTTGTTATTAGTTTGTTAATGTCAGGCTGTTAAAGCCGTTATATCTTCTGATGATAAGCTATCATCCCTTAACATCTCTGTATAAATACTCTTGTTTCATATGAATGAAATCACTTTCTTTTGGCCTTCAATCTTCTTTGAATCTCTCTTCTTTCTTCACGTATTACATTGATAATCCTTCATAGAGGTAAGAATTATTGTTTGCACCACTAATTTTGCTACTTCTTGGTGTCTGTCACCTTCTTCTACCCATTTCAGCATCCACTTTTCCCACTGTTTTCAGCCCCGCAAGAAAAATATTGACATTGAGAAAACACCAAATGATCATATTGGAAACACTAGGTTAGCTGTTTGATTTGATTTTACTCGAAAAAAGAAATAGATAGATAGAATGATTACGTGCAGCATGGCGAATGCCGCGGCTAATGTCTCGACCATGAGCCACAAGTGCGTCCAATGATAGGTGGTTCAAGGTCTGAAGCAAAGTGTTAATCAGCTTATGTATTGTCCTGTTTGAGTCCAGCTTCCTACGATATAAATCACCGATAAAACTATAGGAAATTTCCTTGCTTTTCTGTTCACTAATAGTGTAGTACAGTTTTTTACTTAAAATGCGAACAAGCATAAACTTTATTATTTAGTTTAGATTAATGTAAACAAATGAAGTAGTTGTACCTTCCATTAATATGGCTAAATGGTGCATCAGCCAAAGTTGTGAAGGTTTGATTGTTCCATTGTGAAAAGATGAGGCGATGGTTTCGACCAAGAAGGCGGTCTTAGCCCATGCCAGCCGCTCTTGAGACCTTTCTAGCTCGAAAATGCTAGCCTCCGCCATAAAATAAGTTAAGAGAAGGGATGTTGTGCTCATTCCAAAATCACCGAGTACCATCTGCTCCAATTCATAGAATACCATAACATGTTTATGCATAATGCATGCATGATATACTCATAATGTATTGTACGTATCAGCAAGAATTGTATAAGATTGGATTGGTTACTTTTGCATGCTATATAATCCATTCCTTCTGATGTAAAGCTTGGGAATTGTTGAAGTCTAGCTTTGCAAGCTCAAGGTATGATTGTTGTTCACATACGGCATCCTGTGAAAAGAAGAAGAAGAGAAATCATCCACAAATCAAATATTTATAATTATTAATATTATGAAGAAAAGGGAAAAGGAACCTGTAAAGAGTCTTTCCGATCCAAACATCATCTTCACCTCCATACTGTTGTATGTAAAATCTGGTTTCCACTCTTGGAAGGCTTGCATGCCATGGATGCTCTAATGCGTACCTAACCTGTTGATTAATTCAAAGGTCTTTTTAAGAGGATAAGTAATCTTCACAGGTGGTCCCTTTCGTTTAGGGTGTGTTCTATTTTGGTCACCAGAAATAAAAAAAAAAGATCATTCTGGTCACTTACGTTTAGAATCGTTTCTATTTTGGTCACTTGGCCGTTAGTCTCTGTTACTTAAAAAAATTAGTTTCTAATTTAACCCCCAAATTTTTAAAATTTTATTTTTTTACCATCTTCCCCCAAAATTATAAAACTAAAACCCTAGAAAATTAAATCAATGGCTATAACCCAACACTACAACTCATTCCCCCAAGATTAAAACCGTCAGCTTCCATTGCAAATGGTGGGTACCAGTCTAATAAAGAGAGCACTGCATATTCGATCAGTGCGAAACTCAAACTGTAGGTTAGCAAGGTAGCCACTTCTACTGCATATTGTAAAGGAGTTTTCACAGTTTAATCTAAATGAATTAGATATCGCGATCGGGGATACATTCGACACCGTTTGTGAGGATTAACATGGTAAAATAACTAGATTGTAGTTCAGAAATTGATGTGAAAGCCAGAGTAAAATTCTACTGATCCATCTCTCTACAGAACCAGACCTGCATGTAACATAATTCTACTTCAAATAACGGAAAAATAGAAGAGTAACAAGAGATATCTT
Organism: Hibiscus tridactylites; assembly: GCA_958450335.1. Taxonomy (NCBI): domain Eukaryota; kingdom Viridiplantae; phylum Streptophyta; class Magnoliopsida; order Malvales; family Malvaceae; genus Hibiscus; species Hibiscus tridactylites. The sequence continues at coordinate 94,321,947 of OY288268.1, forward strand.
AAACATATATGCAAGAAAACTTGTCGTTAGATGCGAACAAAAGCGTGCTTTTACACATACAAATGCTGACACAAATGATTTCCTTTCAAGTAGAAAAGAAATAAAATACAAGAGTGCAAATTATAGGTTGGTATGAAAAATAATAGAAAAAATGGTGGTAGCATTGCATATACCGGGATTCGAAATTCAATAAAGAATCTGAAACATAAACTACATGGGAGCAAAGAAAAGTGAAGAGAGTTCCAAATAAAATTATAACCAGCACAACTTTCATGAAAGATATCTTGCAATTTCAGTTCTTGTACCGGATAGGAAGATTGAAGGCCTTCTCAACATCTTTAAAATTTTTGTTTCTTTGAATCCTCCTTCTGCTTGTGTATTCACTATAAGATTGCAATTACGAGCCATGTCAGTTGATGCGCATAAAACAAATGAAAGTCCATGGCTATGTTTAGTTCAAAGCGGATTTGAAAAAAACTCATAATTTTCTATAAAACAGGATGCAAACATTCAATTAATACAAATCCTAGCTCGATACTTCATATTTGATCTTTGGTCAACAACTATAGGACCAAAGCGAAGAGCATAAACTAGAAACTATTTTTTGTGATTTCCAGTTGTGTGATTTTCTGTGTTCTTTGTGTGCAGTGAATTTATAGGGGAGGGGAGGCAGAGGTTAGGGTTTTGAAGTAATTTTATGGGTTTTAGTTTTATAATTTTTGAGGAAGATGGTGAAAAATAAAATTTTAAAAATTTGGGGGTTAAATTAGAAACTATTTTTTTAAGTAACAGAGACTAACGGCCAAGGGACCAAAATAAAAATGATTCTAAACGTAAGTGACCAAAATAATCTTTTTTGAATTCTGGTGACCAAAATAGAGCACACCCTAAACGAAAGGGATCACTGGTGAAGATTACCCATTATATATATAATGTAAAACTTGAAAGTTTTTCACTTTATTGAACCGTTGGATGAAGCTAAATCGGTGGATATAAGGAAATAATCTTAGTCATTTATTATCATCATCCAACGGATGACAAAGATTAATAGTAGGATATGTGAAGATTATCACTTGAAAAGTAAAGTAAGAAATTAGTCTCAGTCATCCATTTCTCTCATCCAATGATCCAAAAAGCATGTAAAATTATGAGTTTTATATTCTATATAAGTGATCCTAACCTAAGTTGCATAGCTACAGATACGGGGACAGGTACGGGGACGAGGACATGAAACGACAACTTTCAAAATTATAGGGTACGGGTAATATAAAATAAATTTTAATATATATAATAAAAAATTATTAAAATTTATAATACAATAAGGACTAAAATTATAATTGTATTAAACAATAATTATAATTGTAGTTATTTAAATTTACTTCTAATGATTTTAAATTACTTTTTAACACTTAAATTAAAAGATTACTAAAATTAAATGACTAAATTGAATGAAAAATTAACTTTACATTCTAAATAAAGAGAAAATCAATAACTAAAATAATAAAATTAAAAGATGACATTGCTGAAATAGATATTTATCCATTTCTATTTAAAGCTTGAGTAAATAAGTGTTAAAACATGTTACAAATACAATACACACCTAATATCTCACATCCTTAAGATACATGAAGCAAAGAGAGAAAGTAACACTTATCAGATAGAACAAGGAAGCAATCTAGTATTGACCTTGAGGTTGAAATTAAGTGTTAAGTTTATAATTTTTAGGTGGAGTATTTAATTTAGTGGTTTCTTTAAGGATAATTTTTTAGTTTAATTATCCTTGAGCTTTTTAAGTTCGGATTAGTTTAATGATTTTTAAAATCCTGCTCACAAAGAAAATGGGGATTTTATTTCCCATTTTTAAGTAAATATATTCGAGTACGTCCCTAATAAGCGTTGACCGTACCCGATATATGTTTGACCGTCCCCGGTAAAGTTAGAACTTCCCCTGGACGTCCCGTCCCATAGATGTATTGGGGACGCGAGACGACCTTAAAGTGGCGTCCCGTGCTTCATAGATCCTAACCTCTATATATTGTCACGCCCCTAGAGATTCACACCGTCGGGCACGTGCGGCCTTAGATGCCACTGACGCTAGTTGGTCTGTTCCCATATCTAAGTCAGCCTTAACCATGCCTTGCGAGTACTCTTGCTCACAACGGCTCGGACAAGCCCTCAAGGCTCGATGGATGCAGAAGCGCTTTAAGCACTAGGGTGGCTACTCCTAGCCACTCGAGAGGCAGCGGGAACAAAAGAGAACTAAGCTCGAGAACAACTGAAAGGGACGAGAGAAAGTAGAGAAAATGCCAAGAGCTTCTATTACTCTTCTCAAGAGAGAATGAATAGAATGAGATGATACAAATGAGGGTGGAGAGCTCTCTATTTATAGTTGAGCTCCCACTGAGCCAATGGTCCGGATCGATTTACATGGATGGCCAAGATTAACTTGTTATCTTTATAAAGATACACTATCTAAGGAAACTAAATCAAATCTCTACCTAATTACATCAATTGGTAGAGTTATTTCCTCGGATAGTTGATCACCCCTGATATGGCAAGATTCTCCCACAATCTCATCTGATTTGATGTCTCTTGCCTTATCTGTAAAGCTGGTGTGATTGGGCCTCATAGAATTCTCCAAGTGTTGGGTCAAATTTGGTGGTCTTGGCGAGCCCAATGCTCCATGCACAACCCATTGGGCTTGTGTTTGCGCCAATGCCTCGGTCCGAACAAGTTGGTCCGTGAATATATATATGAGATATGATCAGTTTACAAAGTGTAAGATTTTTTTAGTTTTATACGTTTTTTGGATTGTTGGATGAGTGAAATAAATAGTTGAGATTAACAATATGATATGCGAAAATTATCACTTGAAAAAAAAGTAAAGAGTTAATCTCATTCATCTATTTTACCCAACCAAAAAAAGGTATGAGTGGATCCTAACCTTATTTAATATGAACAATATGTATGTAGTAAGATTATTACCTCGCCAGGTAAGTCTTTAGGTATGACCCATTTGTCTAAAAGTTGATGAGCTGCTTGTTTTTGTCTTAAGAAATTGGACGAAGAGTGGTTGGCATCCTCAAGAATCTGGTCCTCGGGGAACTGAACCTGGGATCAGGTCGAAAATATCAGTTAATGCATGGTTTGACTGTCCCACATTGCTGAAGAACTCGTCATCTTTCTCAAAATGACGGAAAACGTCTATTTTCATATAGAAATTCAAAGAATCTCATGTTAAAATAATAACAAAACAGAAGAACATTATCCTGTAACCCCCTCGTCCCGGTCCGGACGCTTGACCGATACCAGTGGGCTACACGGGGATAACCGAGGCGAAACTTGTTAAGGCTCCACTTCGGTTACCGACCCAAGGAAAACTTTTTCATTAATTATCTTCTCTAGATGCTTTATTATATATCCTATGTGAATAAACGACAGCGGAAGCAACAAGCAAGGCGAACAAACGAACATACGACATAAAACAGTTCATTTTACATTTTTAAAGTAGGTTGCATTGATACATTAAGAGAGGGTACCGATACGCCTTGACTAGGTCAACAGCCCAAGGTCGAACCAGGGAGACCGTTTCAGTACACATGTTGACCGTACCGATACGCCCTGATTGGTTAACATCTCACGGTCAACGATACAAGACCGTATTGATAAATCCTAAACTCGTACCGGTACGCCAAAATCTCGTCAAACACTCAGATTTCCAGAGAAGATTTGGTGTATCGATGCGCCCTCGTGTATCGGTACGCTAGGCCAAACTTGTGTCCCAAAGTGTAGGACTGTATCGATACGGCCCTTGGGCATACCGATACGCCCTGCACTACAATACCCAAGTTTGCAGCCTAAGACTCCAAAACACAACTCTAAAAGCATTTTAAGACTTCCCTAGCCACATACGAGCATTCATACAACATTTAACAACCAACACTTCAGTATTCGAGGCATCCAAAACGAACAAGAATCATACATTCAAAGGATTCATGCATTTACTAAAAAGGAGACATACATAGCATATATATATATATATATATATAAGGTTCATGCCTTAAACATCCATACATAAAGCATTCATGGTAGCACTTAAACATGTTTTGCAATCCGAACATGGCATCAACAAGCCACACCAACATAAACATATAAAGGAGTCTAATATGCTCCTAAACAAACTAACATCAACCACATAAGTCCTCATTGCTTAACTATTACATCATTAACATAAAATCCATACTTAATAGATTCAAAAGCCACCTAGCACACTTGGAGGCCCTCATCTTGCACTAGCAACCCACGAACTACGGATCTGCATTGTCGAACAAAAGAGAGCATAAGCATAAAGCTTAGTGAGGGTAAGCTCATTAAAACAAACCTCGACAATGCAGGGTCCATGCACGAGCATAACCAAGGTAGAATGCATGATCTTACCTTCGATCACAGGAGCCAAAATATCAATGATGCATGAACATAAACTCATATTATGCCATGCTCAACAAGATCATAACCACATCATATGTAAACACATATAATAGTCCACATTGGCAACACATCTCAAATCATATTGGCACCTAGCTATGACTCGAATACGCGGATAAACGTTGGAACTCATATCCAACACAACCATTACATTACGATGGGATTACACTCATCACCGTTCACGCGGAGGGGATTCCACTCATCCTCATGCCCCGTCGATGGGATTACACTTCATGATCGATCATTTGACTCACGCGCGCATTTGACTACCATCTTGATGACTACCATCACCAAGACCACGCGCGCATTTGACTCACGTGTGCACACTAAACATCCTAATGATTGATCATTTGTACCTAAGCATACTAGTGCCAATATTAAACATAATTCACAATCTTTCGCAACATCATTTCATATCCACTTCCGTGCTTAGCACGTACTCACCATGATTGTGAATGTTTTTAAATGTTGAGCTAGTCGGGTTTGGGTTTTAGGGTGAAAAATTCCGACCCGACCCGGGACTAATAGTGTAATTTTCCCCTAAATTTTTTAGGGATATTTGTAATAATACCCCTTTTTTATATATTTTTTATAAATAGGTCCTTAAAATTGATTTTTTTATTTACAATTTAGTCCTTAAATTTATTATTTTTTACAATTAAGTCTCTTAAAATTATTTTTTTACAATTTAGTCCCTAAAATTGATTTTTTAAATAGGTCGGGTCGGAGTCGGGTTTAAGGTATTTATTTTCGGGTCGGGTCGGGTTCGAGTTTAGGGTTAATATTTTCGGGTCGGGTTCAGGTGGGCCAAAAACCCGGCCCAACCCGACTCGTGCCCATCCCTAGTTCCCGATGTTTCACCAACACAAAATCTTGCTTCTAATCATCTCAACACAAACAAAAAAACCTCGAATCAGATCACACATCAATGTAGAACACCCGGAACACTACTCAAGCATAAAACACATGAATTCAAGCTATGAACAACTTTCAAAACCTCAATCCCGAGCAGCCATCAAATCCAATCCAAAACTCATGATTTCAGCCCTTTTAACACACTTAAATGCTTCCAAAACAACCCCTAACTATCACTCTAACGTCAGCCCTCAATTTCCAACATCAAACACACCCAAAACTAACCTTAAAACCCTTCCAAAAACCCCTAAAAACCCAAATCCGGGAATCTTTATAAAACTCATTAAAATTCATATATGTTGGACCTCATGGTTCATAAACAACCTATCTAACCTTAAATAATCAAAAGCTTTGGTTAAAGACAATAAAGTTCTCATTTTTAATCTCAAGACTCAAAACCTCAAAATCCAAAAACCATGAGCTTATTGAAAAATAAAGATACTAGCTTGAAGAAGGAAATTGGGACAATTCAAAAACGAAGTTACCTTTCAAAAAGCACCAAAGATGAAGATGCAAGGTGATGGAATAGTGAAATGGAGAGAAGAGCTCTCTTTGGTCGTGGAAAATGGAAATGGAAAGAGAGAAGAAGATGACAAAAGGGATATTTTAATAAAAATGGGGTTTAAATTGAAAGTCCCTTTAATTACTCTTTTGCCATTAGTGAGGATAGCCATTTAAAATTTCCAATTCTATGGAATCGTGCTTTAAAACCAAAACATGCCCAACATAATTTATTTGTTTGAAACTCGGGGCCCAAAAGATTATTTTATTATTTTAATTGTGAAACCGAAACTCGAAACATTATTTTAATATTATTTTCACTCGACCCCCAAACACGGGTGTTACATATCCATTGTCAAAAGCTTTATTACCAGCAGAAACGTCGTATCCATGCAATCTTAGCAACCTAAACCCCATAGCCGTATCGGCAATGTCTGGAACCCTTGTGTTCCTCGCCCAACATATCCATTCTTCAGTCTAATGTCTGAAACTTAAGAAGCCGAATGGTCAGTTTGAGCTTGGGATTGTTTGACTAATTAATTGCATGCTGCAATTTGGGCGTACCTATAAACATAGTCAATGCATTGTTTGATTTCGGGCTTGAAATATCTTGAAATCCCGAGGCGTTGCAATCGGTCGGTGCTCCAAATATGTTCGAAGAGATCCACGAGGTATACAGGGGGGACTCCTTCATCGAATCTTTGAACGATTTCGGTTAGGTATTTGAGACAATTTTCGTCTTTGGTTTGAATGAAAGCGTAGGCAGCGGAGGATGGAGAGAACAAGAATGAGCCATCTTAGCATTGTAACTTCAAAAGCTTTTCCCAGTCCAACTCTAACATCCCTTCAAGACTATGAACTAGTGTTGTGGGCACATTATGCATTCTCTCCTTTGGTATCCTATCCCACACACCATCATTATTACATTACATTTATGTAAAGAAAAAATACCATAAATATATGTTTTGGTTAGCAATGTCAATCGGGCATATTTTGCGAGGATTCGTTCCACTTCGTATCTAATTAGATGAGGATGAGTACATGTTTTCTAGGTGGTAAGAAGCAGACAAAAACTAATCTCGTCATAGGTGGTGAGGGAGGTGTGAATAAGATGTTGTACCCATCCCATTCTTACTTACCCCGTCCAATCCCCACCCACCCCGTATTATTCTTGTCCGACTAGTATACATAATAAGCATGTGTAAAAATAATTAATTTTTAAAAAATACTCACTTTCACTACAACTTTTTATTAAAAAAAATAAAAGCACCCATGAAGTACTCGTTTCTCAATTCTCACCCAATTTTTACATAATCTCGCGCATTACTCCTTGTGTTGAAGTTATATTCTAATTTACCAATTAAAGTCTCACTACTATTTTTTTAAATGGTGACAGTTAAAATGATGTGATATATGTGATAAGAGTCAGGAAGACATGCATTTCATACTTTATTAACAATACCAGATGAATTGGGATGAACTATTAGTGAGTATTGGTATTGACTTCAAGCTATACATGTATTATGTTCATCCAATACCGATATTGGCATGTCACTATAATACTGAGAGATTTGTAGAACTAATTGTTTTGGTATAATAATTGAAAAATGTTTTGGACTAAATTGAAAAGAATTTAAAATATGTTTTTAGTCAAAAACAACTTGAAAACATGTTTAAAGGTTTTTACAAGGCTTTGGAATGATTTAAAGTGTATTTAAAGTAATCAAAATCATGTTTTAAATGTAATCGTACCGATACGGTTCCACATTGTATCGGTACCCTTTAGGGTTTTAACTATAGTGATTTTCCAGTAGCCAAAACCAGCACAGATACGCTTTGCCGTATCGATATGGTGTGCTTTAAAATACCCAACGGCTAGTTCGCGTACCGATACGCCCAACTACCCTTTAACAATCATTTTCCCAACGGTTTTTTAAATTGCAGGACCGTACTGATACGCTAGCCAAGTGTATCGATACACACCAGCTGAAGTGCTCAACGGCTACTTCCTTATCGGATCGTATCGATACGGTTTGAGGAGTATTAATACGCCAAGCTGCAGAACTGCATTTATGGTGGGAAATAAAGGCTCCTCCAACGGCTCTAATTCAACCCCAACGGTCCTCAACGGCTACAAACTCAATTAGGAGTATAAAAGGGACCTCCAAACATCAAGAGATGGTTAATGCTTCAATTGTAACAACATTATGATGTCAAGTTGTCTTTAGAGCTAATTTGTATATTTCTTGTATAGACAACACTTGTGAGCTTAATTGTTGTAACAACATTATGATGTCAAATTGTCTTCAAGTGTATAGGTTTTGGGTGAGTGCTTAGAGTTGCAAACACATACCTATTATAGGGATTTCAAGTTTGCTTTGAATTTCTCTTGTAAGAGAGTGCTTGATCAAGCTTTGGGTAGAAAGCTTGATTGTTGTAACAGTTTCCTCCTAATTCGAGAAAAGGGATGAAATTCTTAGTGAATTTGGTTGAAATCCTTAGTAGGAAGCTAAGCTAGTGGATGTAGGCTTTAGGTTAGAAAGTCGAACCACTCTAAATCCTTGTGTTTAAATCTTACATTTTTAGCTTCCACATAAACACCCAAAAATCAACCTTCTCCACCACTTGGCAAGCACCTCGGTTGTGACCATCGAGATCAACAATTGATATCAGAGTGAGGCTTAATTGAAGAGGATTAACATCCTATTGAGGCGATCCGACAAGCTCGAACAACATTTCAAACAACTGGTTCAATGGCGTAATCCATCGACAAGTAACCCTTCTTCAATGGGACCAACTACGCTTATTGGAAGACGAGAATGATGTTCTTTGTCAAATCCAAAGACTACAAGCTTTGGGACATTATTGAAGAAGGTTCGTTCGTACCACAAAAATCAAGACATAAAGGAGTGCCGACGACCACAAGAAGATGGAACTTAATTGCAAGACTTTGCACTTCTTCTTTTGTGCACTTAGCCTCAACATCTATGAGAAGATGTCTTCTTGTGAGAGTGTCAAAGAAGTATGGGACAAGCTTGAAGTTACATACGAGGGAACAAAAAAAGTAAAGGAGACCAAGATCGGTCTTCTCAACCACGAGTATGAGAACTTCAAGATGGATCCGAAAGAGACATTGGAAAGGTGTCCAAGTAAGTGCCTCAATTGACTTTAAAACAAGCTAAAAATGAACTTTATGCACCTATTTCAACCAAAAAATACTTTAGGCACATATTTTAGCCAAAAATGAAACTTTAGCCACCTATTACAAAAAAAATATAGTTTAAGCACTTATTTTGTAGTTCAGCCTATTTGTAAATATATTTTTACAAGTTTTTATAAACTAAAAAATAAAATAAAATAAACAAAATTCTGATAATACTAAGGGCCCGTTCTGTAGAGATTCTCTAATGTGAATCCCTTGCTAAATGGTCGTTGGAGGAAAAGTTGAAAAATTAACGGTAGATGATAAGTATTTATTTTGGTTATGTTTTTAGTCCTTATTTTGATTGAATATAAGTTTGAAGGACTTAAGTGGGCTGTTTTTATGTTGTTTTCATGCAGGTTACGTAATGCTGAAAATAAGCTGAAATGTTGCAGAAAATACTGGAGTCATGGGCAGATTCATAGGCATGAACCAGGGCATGAATGTTGATTGGGCGTCATGTCAGCACCTTCTAGAAGTTGACGTCAGTAACGCAGATAGCTTATCAAGCCACTTATCAGATAGCTTATCACCGGATTTTTTTAAATTTTAAATTTTAAATTTTGGATAATTATTTTGTTTAATTTTAATTATCATTTTAGGTTTTACCTAGGTTATTTTGAAACACTATAAATACACCTCTTTGGGGTAAGTATTGTCATCATTCAATTAGCAATTGAACATCATTTCTTCTTCTCTTGGACATTCTTCTCTTCTTAGTTTTACTTTAGTTCTTTTCTACTATTTCTTCTTTTAATTATTTCTTAAATGTCGAGCATGATTAATTTAATAACCATGCTCGGCTAGATCTTTTTAAGCCGAAGGCTTTTGCAATGATGTGTTCTCAAGGCGAGGTTTGAAACTATGCTTCAAACGTTTCGAAAACTTTTCTCAATTTCTTCAAACTTTAATTTCTAAATCAAAATGATTTTTAAAACCCAAAGATTGACTTTGGAGAAAAACAATTGTTTTGATCTATCAAGTGGGAGGGAGGATCGGTTATTGAAACAAATCTGACTTCCAAGGAACACGCTTAGTAAATAGATTACTAAGTAAAATTGAGATCGAATCATTTTTATAGAAATGACTTTTCGAGTTGGTTACGAGCTTAAGTAATTTGTTTTCTCAAACATTGAGTTGGTTTAGACAAATTATCAAAACTGAAACCAAAAATTAATTTTGGAAATTCAGTTTACAAACAAAAACTCAAGGATTGACCTTGAAGTAATTTTGCCAACAAGTTTTTCGAAATAAAAATCTTTACCAAGGAACCGAGTAGAACAAGTGAACGCGAAAGCCCGAGGCTGATAACGTCATATTTACTTTAAACTCTTTTAAAAGCTTTCTTTTACTTTCTTAAACAATTACATTTCATTACAACAAACCCCCACCTAAATCACATCAATATAGCTCCATCAACAACTCTTGGTTCAGAAATTACAAAAGCGCGACAAGAAAAGTTTTAAGTCCCTGTGAGTTCGACTCCTACTTCCCCATCAACAACAAACGCCTTATTGAGGCACAAAAATAAGAAAAAAGATAACAACGCGGCGTTTGATGGCTTGTTCAGTAAAAATTTCTATTTGCAGTTGAAACGCCCGTCGGTCCAACACTGTTAAACGGGGCCTAAGTAATAAGGTCTTGACACAATTCTCCTCCGTGTATTCTAGTCGTCTTAATTGGATGTATTTTTTATATAAAAAAATTAATTATTTTTTTAAGTTTAAGTCTTTAAAACACTCTGATACCCAAAAAAGCAAGGATGTGAGACCAATCTCAAGATCTTTATAATGGAATTAAAAGAGTACAATCCCCCCCCCCCCCCCCCCCCCCATGGAAGTCTCAGATGAAGGGGTAAGAATATTTTTAAAAAAAGAAAATCTTAAATTTTATATAAATTTTTAAATTTCTTTTAAATAAATTTTTTTATATTTTTATGATTTTATATGTGAGAATTTTATATATTTTTTTTATCTTATCTGTAATTGAGATTTAAAGTTTTACACTAATTTTTATGATATTTATGATATTTTTAGAATTTTTCAAAAATTTTAATAATAATTAAAAGTTACAAAAGTACTAAATTGATACTTTTAACTATAATTTAAGGATTAAATTGGATATTAAACTTTTTTACGTGTCAGGACATCATTTTGTTACTCCCTTCACTTTAGTGATCACAATGTAAAATTTTCAAATATTGTTGGACAAAATTAAAACTTACTAAGACATGAATGACTTTAAACAGTTAAATACCAAACCACGACTTAATTGCAGTTAACAAATAAAATTATACCAAAACACAACTTAATACAAAAACACTTTAGTAATGTCGTACAATAGATATCAAAACAAAACTATTCTAAAATCTATACAATAAATTTTAATAACAAATTGTAGGGAGTAAAGCGGGAAAATTGTACACTTTAAGAAGCGAGTCGAGCATTAGCATTTAGCAAAATGGAAAAGCACTATACTTTAGGGACTAATTAAGTCATTAAATCTCTTTCTTTTAAATGAATTTAGCCCTTGGGCTTATATTTATAAGGCAGTACTATTCACGTACATTTCACTCCATCAACTTATTTGAACGTTCAATCCCCTCTCATCACACTTTACTTGAGGCTCCCAGCCATGGCGTTTGCTAGGAGTGCTGTGATTTTCATCTTTACAATGTCTCTTTGGGGCGTCTCTAAGGGAACCATCCACTGGGTCGGTGGCTTCTTCGGTTGGACCACCATCGCGGTCGGATTGCCTATCGATTATAAATTTTGGGCGTCAACCAGGAACTTCCATGTTGGGGATGTTGTTAGTATGTAATCGATTTCTCACTAAATTCTCACTTCTTATTATTTTTATACGATACATATGATGAAACTTAAATTCATTAACAATCGGTTGATACTTAATACAGCGAGAGGATGAGATATGTTCCTTAGATAAAATATATGATTCGAAATATGTTGTTGTGAATAGAGTAAATTAAATAAAAAATCGTCTCACAATGAACTTCACTTTTACGTTACCTGTTTGATATTAGTTAATTTTCTTTTTCAATTCCCCCATTGCAGTTTTCAAGTACAACAAAAATTTCAATAACGTGGTACGTGTGACTCACCAGAATTACAAGTCATGCAATGCAACATCTCCAATTGCTTTCTACTCATCAGGTTCCGATACCATCAACCTAACAAGGCCAAGCCACTATTACTTCATTTGCAGTCTTCCGGGCCGTTGTCTCGCCGGCCAAAAGGTTACCTTCGAGGCTACTCTACCCCAGCCACCCCTTTCGTCTTCGGCTTCCGTCGTTCAATTACCAAAGCCAGGTCCGGTATCGGATGAAGCGTTGGCACCCAGTCCGGATACCGTGGATCCGATCCCCGGCAGTGCTCCCCATCTCGAATCATTCAACTTCTGGTTGTTGTCTCTCGCTTTCGTTGCATTTGGGGTGGGTGTTTCGGGCATTGGCACTCACGGCATGGTTTAGTTTCTAGTTTAAGTGGATTTGTATCAACCTGTGCCAGCAATCTTCTGTTAATAAATATGCTTAAAACTGTTTAAGCTGATGAAGGAAAGGGATGTTTGAATTGAAAAGCTCTGTAATTGTTAAATCTTTCTCTTTTAATTCATCAAAGAGCGTTTTAGAAACTTTTCTTGTTCTTTGCAAATTCATGCAATTCTACTATCATTGTAGACCTCTAGTTACATTGTAGACTTGTTCATATTATTAATGAAGTATTTTATAAAAGTCGGATGCATTTGTGAAGCATGGTGGTTGAACTAGCTCATAATTAGTTATTAAGTAGTATAGAAAAAATTTAGCATGCTAAATCTTGTGTATGTGTAGTAAAAGATTTAAGAGATAGAGTTATGGTCCTTCGATCATATTCAAAACTTGTTTAAGATGTTTGAAATTCATTTCGGTGAGTTTTAGTAACTTTTAGAAGCAAATTAGATTTATGGTGCAAAAAACTAGTACATGTTAGATGATTATAAGTGCATTTCAAAGCCAATGGAATTAAAACTCCAATTAGGAGTTAATTAAAGGTTAAAAACAAGTTTACATAGAGATTTCCATTTTATTGCAGGGTCAAAATTGATTTGTTCAAATCGCTTTATTTGCACAATGTTTGTGTACTGTTAAACACAGATACTAACTTATAATCGACATTTAAGACTATTTAAAAGGAATTGATTTGTTCATCCTCTTAAAAGTTTTTTTTATTAAAAACCATCATAAAAATAATATCCAAAGTTTAATAAATATCTAAAATCAAAGATCAAAATCTGCCACCAAATGAAATGAAGATAGTATGAAAAAACCAACAATTTCTTATTCGATGGGGGATGTATGATCTGGCAGGCAACTCGTAAATTGTCTGGACTCGAGTGTACAATAGCTGTCACCAAAAGTCCAAAACCAAAGTGTTGCATAGTTTATGTTGGGAGTTGCATAGTTTATGTTGGGAAAACGAGGTTCCATGTAAAGGGTACAGTATAACAGCAGTATGTATTGGTACAAAATGAGTAGTCAATACTCAATACCGTACCATACATGTATAACACCAGTATGGTACAAAATTGATAACTCGATCCAACGCCCAACCCTAGTAGAATACAAGGAGAGATGAAAAGTATGGCCAAAACTCTACCTACTAAATTCCATGATCACAGAGTTAAAAATCTTTAGTATACAGCAATGCCTTTTGCACTAAAATAGCAACAACACAAGATCCACGCTAAGAAATGAAACAACCTCTTGAATGAGATGGAAACAATCATGCTAACTAATGGCATACCGATGATTTAAAAGGTGCAAGCTTGCCGATTCTTCGAGAACCATCGCTAACACTTCATTCTTGGCATCGGTACTATATCATACATAACGAGCCGACTCCGTGTCTTTCATCTTGAGATTGTTGGAGCACATTGTGTGTCACTTTTGCTCGGCCAACTATCTTTAATTCCACATGCTCGGATCGGCCGTTCGATTTGATGAACGTCGGAACATTCCTTTTGCAGCTGGGAACAGTATCTTTGAAATGTATTGACGGTTACTTGAAGTCTGAAATCAAGACTGAACAAAAAACTCATCTCCAAACTGTTCAGCTCAGCTGTGGTTACACCGCCCACTCTGGCGTAGTATGCATTGTTGAAAAACCTGCAAAAACGATAATCGGATGAAATGTTACGAAATGGAAACTACTTTTCTCCTAAACGAGCTAATTCGTCTTGACTCTTGATAAGTAAAATCGTGCTCAAAGGATATATAAGATCATCCTAGACTCTTAATACAAACATCAATACATAAACTGCAACGACGAAGAAGGAAAGGTTGCATTTCAGCCCAAGAAACAGAATTCCGACATTGAACACTTACGCATCATCATTGAATTTTGTGGCTACCAATACACTGGTTATAAGGAGTCGATGAACATTAAGAGAAGTCAACTGCACATCCGTTTGTTGAACGAATCTATCCACATAAATGTACGCAACGAGAAAGCACGAGGGACTGCAGCCAGCATACTTGAAGATGCGATCGATATAATTCCGAATGCTTATGGTGGGAGCTCTTAAACCTTGAAAGATTGCAAGGTTATCTTTAAAGTTCACTGTCTCGGATTCCGTCTGGTTCTCTTGGACAGATTTCTCAAGAAGGGAAGAAAGAAGTGATAAAATCCGTGGAGTTCCAACAACTCCTTTCCCCAATTCTTTGAATCCCAAAGCTCGGTATATATCCGAATCCACAACATCGGCATCGATCGCAAGAGTTCCCATAGCTAGCCTGAACTGCAAAAGATGAACATAAAAAAGATCATTACTCAATAGTCAAAACTAATAAAAGCATCGCCATTTCAGAATACTACAAGTAACTTGCAGAAACATGTAGCTTCGCGCCATGTTAAGTACTATAAGATTCAGATCTTACCGCCACCGTTTTCATTATCCCAACAAATAGTATATTGAAATTTATTCATATAATTAAAGTGATGGATAAGTTTAAGCAGCTCGCCATCATCACAAGGCACAAAATTCAACACCAAACAACCATCCCAAAGACAGAAATCAAAGCAACCAGCCAACCAACTGAAAAAAACAACAGAAATCGCCTAAAAATCCAAGTTTCTTAGGTGACACAGAAGAGTATAGTAAGAATTATGAGAATTTAAGCAAAACCCATCAAACCAAATCTGATAAAACACACCATCTTTAAAAAAACACAACCAAATCCAGAAAAAGAACAAGCTTTAAACACAAATAGCACCATATTTCCATCAAGAAAGGGGGAGAAAAAAAAAACTTACAAAATCCTTAGAAACTACTTTCACAATATCCCCGAATCAGCTTCTTCTATTGTCTATAAAAAGAACAAGATAGAAGGAGCAAATCTCAACTTAGCCATACTGTCTCCCCCAACATCTCTCTCTGTGTCTGCTTCTTCCACTTTATTGCAGAGACAGAGAGAGAAAACTCCCAGAAGTTGTGTGTTTTTTGGCTCAAACTATGAACCCTTTAATGGTAATGTCTAAATCTTTTTTGCCCTTATTTTACTACCTGGTGTTTGAAGCTTTACAGGGAAGACAGTGTCGGTAGTGGATTTTCGTTTCACCCATTTGTTAAAAGTGGAGAGAGGTGAAGGAAGGATAACCCCAAACTCCTTTCAATTTGCCTTTCCCTTTTGGTTAAAGACTCTTTGGGGCCCACTTTCTTTAGAGGATTCCATATTTCCCACCTCACCTTCTTCATCGCCGTCCATTATGGATTAACTCAGATCCTTTGACCTATGCTTAGAACTTAGAAGTTAGATCCAAAGATTAACCGAGAGGTGCTCGAGGCACTAGTGCACCCTTAAAATTTTGTAATTTTATGCTGTTATATTTTTACTATAATTTTGTAATATTTTGTATTTTGTGCTCTTTTACATAAAATTTTATGTTCATTCCTATTTAAATTCAGGAGGCTGTGTGGGAAAAAATTGATAGAATTGAAAATCGAATAGAATTGTATTATTTGGATAGTCAATGGTTTTTATAATGTAAAAATAAATATTTGAAATATTTAATTCCATTCGATTTGAGATTATTGTTTTTTAGGTGTCGTGAGTTGCATGCAACTAGAAAAGAAAGAAGTGGGGGTGGATTTGTGCTTGAGCATGTGAAGGGGCCAGGGGGTAGTTTTTATTTGAAGATGCAAATGCCAAATGCAATGTATTTCACAAGTTTTGGAGCAAAAGTAATAAAGTTTGTCGCGATATTAGCCACCGCCATGGCTTGCTTCCCTCGTCCCTCGCTAATTAACCTAAAAGAGCTTTTAATTTCATGTGAGACTTCTGGTGTTTTTTTTTTCTTTCGGTTCCGGGCTTTGGCCGAAAATTTTGTTTGACACCCATCGTATACTTGATTTTAGCGAATAAATTTTTTATCAATTTTTTTTGTATACATAAGAACTAAATCTCAAAATTTACTTAAGCAAAATTTAGTTGGTCATCACTTAGACCAACCTCATTAATCGATACTTTTTATATATGTATATATTGAAGAGAAAAACCAGTTTACATCAAACACCGGTTTATGTTGAAATAATCTAAAATAAATAAATTATGGGTAAACTACATAAATGGTCACCGAACTTTTAGGGTATATTCATTTTGGTCACCGTACTTTTAAAATATTTGATAAGGTCACTCAACTTTTAGTTCGAATTCAGTACGGTCCCTCTTGTTACAAGTTGACGTTTATTTTCGAATTCAGTATGATCCTGTGCAATTTAATAAAATGAGGCCCTTAATCTATAATAGTATACTATAGATTTGGACTCGATTTGACCAACTTTTAAAATATTTGATAAGGTCACTCAACTTTTAGTTCGAATTCAGTACGGTCCCTCCTGTTACAAGTTGACGTTTATTTTCGAATTCAGTATGATCCTGTGCAATTTAATAAAATGAGGCTCTTAATCTATAATAGTATACTATAGATTTGGACTCGATTTGACCACTATACTTCTAATTGTAGCAATTAAACCACTGAACTGTTAAATTTGATTAAATGAAACCACATGCCGTTAAAACTTAACGGATGAGTGACATGGCAGTTAAAAGAAATATGTATAATTACACATTTAGTCTCCGCAACTTACATATATCAATTTAATCTTAATTTTAATTTAATAAAAAATTGAGGTCTTTTCTTTTAATTTATCATTGGTTGAAAACGAAATAATAAAGAAAATAAAGAAAGCAAATTGTCTTGGCTGGGGATTGAACCCAGGCCAGTAACTTGAAAAACTGGAGCTCCAACCACTACAACAACCAACTTTACATATTATGAATTGATAACGTATATTTTTAAAGTTATTTTATTGATAAAAATTATTATAATTAATAATATTTATTATTTTCAGAATATATATTTGTATATAATAAATTACTAAGATTAATAACAATATTTATCTAATTAATATCAATACAATATTTTTAATTTTATTTTTGAAAAAAATGATTATTAAAATATGTTTATTAATAAGCTATTGATATTTTTTAATTATTAATATTTTATAATAATTAATATTTTATTAAATTAAATTAAAATTAAGATCAAGTTGATAAAATATGTAAGCTATGGGGATCAAATGTGCGATTATACATATTTCTTTTAACTGCTACGTCACCTCATCCGTTAAGTTTTAACGGCAGGTGGTCACATTAAGTTCAATTTAATAGTTCAGTAGTTTAATTGCTGCAATTAGAAGTGTAGTAGTCAAATTCAGTCTAAACTTATAATATAATAGTCATATATGTAGTTTACACTATTAATTAATGTTGTGCGTGCTGTGCTGTTCCTGTTAGCATTAGGATTTAGGGGTCCATTGGACCACACCGACTGATGTTTGTTAAATGTTATCATTTTTGTTAGACTTGTAAGTTTCCATGTACCTTGACACCAACAGCCAACGAATGGTTAAATTTAATATATATTTAATTTGGGTAAAGTTTACTAAAATATTTAATTTTAAAAATAATTATCAATTAGTTTAGTGAGGTAAGATATTAACTGTTTTGAATAAAATTAGATTTTATTCTGACACTATAAGTAAAATAAATAAATTTTTATAACATTTTATATAAATTAGTCGATTAGTGAATCGAAGACTAATAATTACATAAAAATAAATTTATACTAAATTTATCAAATTATATGATGATGATTAGTTATCGGAAGAAGAGAACAAAATGATGTAAATGATATTGATGGTTAGTATTATTAAGACCGTAATGGACGGTGGGATTACACGCTAATAATATATAAATTAATATAGAATACGTGTAATAAAATGGTTTATAAATTAATGTGAAAAATAGTTGGCATGTCCATGTCATGGCTACATCCGCGTTATGTCAGAGAAATACCATCCGCATACTGTTTTTTTAATCAAATCTATCCATACATACATGATACATGGTATTCACTACATACGGATACGGTTCGTGTTGTAAGAATAAACCCATGTTACTTTACAGCTGCAAAGTGTTGTTTTTTTTCCCTCTTAAAGGATCATGTGATGCCATCATGCCATGTCATAATTGATCAAATAAATAACAAACTTCCAGTTAGACATATTAATAAAATGGTCTGAATGCTTAATCATGGGTCACAGCATATTAATCAACCAGGACGAGAACGGATGTCAATAACAAAACCTAGGATTATTTTTATGTATCATAATGAAATGTGATACAATCTTTGTGTCTATTTACATTGTTTTCCATGATATATGCATATCATATAAAAGAAAAATATTCAATGCATTGTTAGCGTAGATTTTAATTTACATAAGCAGTGAACCAGGTTTGTTTTAAAGTTTATTAGACTATTTTAAGGTTTAAAGTTTAGAAGTTAGTGTTTAAGGTTCAGAGTAAAAGTTGTCAAAATTAAAAGGTTAAAATTTGTCAAACGACGTAATTGATTCATTTTATTGGTTAAAGAGCTTAACTGAGTGTAAAAAAAATCAAGTTTTAATTGGTTTTTTCTTTCAAAAGTCCAATCTATTTCTTACATATTTGAACCAATAAAAATGACAAAATATTTGATGCGGTGCCGGTGGAAACAAATTTTTTTTAGGGTTTAATGCTTTGGTTTATAGTTTAAAGATTTTGATTTTGGGTTTAAAATTAGGGTCAATGGTTTGAATACAAGGTTTATAGTTGAAAACCAATCTTTGTAGGTTAGGATTTATGGTAAAATGGATAGAAATTTAGTTTTTAACCTATAAACTCTAAATTTTAACCACAACCCTTATATTCTAAACCCTTAAAATTATAACCATATATTCTAAACTCTTAAATCTAAACTCCTAAAACTATAAACATAAATCTTAAAACCAATGCGCTGGAAATTTTTTTGTTCTCACGGTGGATCGTGTATAATTGCCCATAAAAAGTTGTGTATAAAATTATGATTTATCTATTTTAAGAAAGATGCTTAAAATATGAAATTAGAAGTTCATACTAAATTAAAGGACAAGGTTAAACTAGATATTGAAAGTAACAAGAGTGTTACCAAAATGAAAAGTGTTGAGTTTTGGTTTGGGCAGGGGCAGGGGCAGCCTAAAAGTAAGTAAGCAACCATGAACAACGTTTGGTAGTTAGTCTTGTCAGGTCAATGTTAATTAGGTGTTGCTAATGACAAGACATTGACAGAAGCTGCATTTCTTTAAATTAAATTCGTCCGTCTGAACCAATTAAATAGTAAGTAATAATGTTTCACCTACATCTTAGTATATGAATGGGCGAGTCTAACGTACAATATATTTAGAGTGCGGCTAAAATACAGTAAATTTTAATATTTTTAAAAAAATTTAAAATGTTAACTTTTTTATAATATTTTAAGCTATTTTTTGTGTTTTTTTACAAGTATAAATATTTATTTTGTAAGTATCGATACTTGGCCAAAAACTTAAAATATTATAAAAAAAATTAAGTATTGATATTTGTCTAAAAAGACGAAAAATTCAACTTAAAATATTATTAAAAAGTCTAATATTTTAAATTTTTGAACAAATTTTAAAACTTACTATTTTTTAGTCACACCTTAAATATGTCGCATCCCGACGTACCCGTATATGAATACCATGATTGTAATTCAATAAATCTTGTAAGGTGGCATCAGTAATTGGTGATCATTGATGTCAGATCTAATGATTGTTCTGATTATTTCATATTGAGTCCCAAATTTAGGTAAAGCTTCCACAAATTTTAATATTTTCCTTGTTGGAATGTATGTGTGCTTTTTCCCAATACATATTCACCCAAAAAAAAAGATTTATTAAAAAAATACTTTATCAAGTAGTTAAATTATAAACCTACCACCAACTGCCTTTGAGCCATTCACTTTATTATTGGAGTTATGAATTATGAGGGGCGGTGTTAATTTTGGAGACGACGCTCATATTATAATTACATTAATAATAATAGAGTTGTTTTTCTAAAACAGTGGTTTGTGTCTCAACACAATTAAACTCGTTTTATTTATATGATATATCTTTATTATTATTGTTTTTGATTATATTGTTTTCTATTCTTCATTTTTTTTATACTTTCACCGTATTTTATTTTTGACAATTATTCTGTTCATGGCTTTTGAGACTTTATCCCTCTTTCAGAGTATATCTCAAAAAAATTTAAACTCTTAAGTTTCATTTCGATGACAAAATTTCTGTCTCTAATAGTCTTTGTGATCTTTTATTCTCCATTTTCGTCATTTTGACTCTTCGATTCTAAATTGCGTCTGATCAGATTTAAACCTATAACAAAGGTTTAAAAGACCTCTGCTCTATGTGATATAATCTTTCGTTGTTCCTCAATAGCTCAGTGATAGAGTGATCGACACGACAATGACCTCAATAGTTGTCACCAAGTCTCTATGTGATGGATCTTTTTGTCGATCTTAACGTACGACGCAACTTTCTTGTAGTTTAAAATTTAAACGTTCTATGATAATATCTTCTCTACACGCCCTTTCGGCCTCCTTCGCGAATCAATCTCTTGTAATCTGTTTTCCGAGCATTTGTTGAATCCGAAATTTTAGACCTCTTCGACATTTGTTTGTAATGTTACTTGTTTTGTTGAATCCATAGACCTAATTCTTTTTAAAGAAAAAATATTTTTCCTAAAGATGCAACCCAAATTATATCCTAAACCTAGACCCAACATATTTGAGTTAGATTTAAGCCCAAAATTAATAATAATTAAACCCAAAAGGCCGGAACAGTTAAAAGACAGAAGAAAGTGGGGGACTAATTCGTAATTTGGAATCAAATTTGGAGGCGGAAAACCTACGGCATCTTTTTTGAAGTAAAAAATCCGTCATTTCATTTCCCTCCAATTTTCATTTTCACATCTCATCCATTCAATTCTTTTGATTTTTCTTCATCTCCATTTCCCATCATTACTCTCTGCTCCACTCCTCACTATTTAAAACCCCCTCTCGCCTCTCCCTTTTTCATTCTTTTCTAAAAAACCCCAACTCCCAAGCTTCAGCACGGATCACTAGAAAAGAAAGGAGAAAAAAGGTGTTTATTTTACTCCCTCCCCATTTTAGGGTTTTGATGTTTTTTGTTTGTTTCTCGAGAAAATTAACAGTATGGGGTTTCTTTATTTCTCCTCTCTGGGCCTTGTTTATACTATCTGTTTAGTTGTTTTATGTAACCCAAACAAGAAATCTAAGTGGATAAGTTTTGGGTTTATTTATTTTTATTTTTGATTTTGTTTTGTTTCAGGTTTTCGGTGAATCGGCTGGTGCAAGACTAACAAAGTTCTCAATTTGTTCCTTTTGCTAACCGGTTTGTATTACAGGTAAGAAATCGAAACATTGTTTATCCCCACTAAAAACAAACTACCACGTATTAAGTAATTTTGTGAATTAATGACGTTTTAGGGTTTCGACTTTACTAGGATTTCCCCCTTAGTTTATCATGCTTTGTTTGTTAAGTTGAGGACTTTTAAAAGCCCAACAATTTAATTGGACCAGTTAACTGCGATTTTAATCCTTAGTTCTGAATGCTTTTGTAACAACCTAACGATGGATTTTAGGTAGCTTTTATTTCTGTTTCGATGGAAAGAAACAATAAGCACTTTTCATGTGCATTATTCTGACTGCTCAGTTGTGGGGGATTGGAGACAATTTTGTTTTTATTTTTTATTTTTTTTATCATATGTATAGATGTGCTTTGCTCAATTGCTTTAGAATTTGGGAAGAACAAAGAAGGGTTTTTTTATTATCACACCTCATATCTGCACAAAAACATAAATTCTCCATTCATGATTGGGTTGTCTGTTTTCAAATGCAGAAGTTTTTTCTTGTTTGTAAGATGTAGCTATTCAAGATGTTCATGGACCAAAAATACTATGAATCTGGATCTATACATAAGTTTTCATATTGGCTAATTTCAAGTCCCCCCCTGAAAGAATGCAACTTTATCTACTTTCCTCCATAATTAGCACTGCTTTTTTTGTTGCACTTTTTGAAATTGTGGCTCATAGAATCTAGAATTAACCACTCTGTTATCATTGATATCACTTAAATATTTCTAACCCTTTGATGATTGCACGCTATCTATGTCACTATTGGTGACATATTTTTGATGCCATTGCTGGTTTAAATAGAATCAAACAAGACTGCTTCTGGTTATTTGTCACTAAATTTGCATGAACTGATTGTGAAGTAATTGCCTAATAGATCTATCATGATAAGAATTTCCTAGTAAGAACTCATTTGATGCTGTTCATGATAAGTGGTGGATTTGTAAATTAAAGTTCTTTTCTAGTGTAACAAATGTTACACTGTTGAGATTTTGTTTTCTTTTATTATTATTTGTTCTATGTCATTTTTAGGTGTTGCAGTTCATGTCCTTATTATGCTGTGCAAATACTTCATTAAACACAAGTTGCTTAATAAGAACGCCAGCTTTGTTGATAATTTGGTTTTTGTTACATTTATAGGTCCTTTATTTTTTTTCATCTCATCTTTATAATGTGTTTGCAAACTCTGATGGTCCAAGGTTACCTAGGTATGGAATCTGGAACTGCACCATCCGGACACCGCATGCTGTCAGTGAAATTGTGGCCACCTAGTCATAGTACAAGGCTAATGCTTGTAGAGCGGATGACAAAGAATCTTACAACTCCATCCATTTTCTCTAGGAAGTATGGACTATTAAGTACTGAAGAGGCTGAGAAGGATGCCAAGAGAATAGAAGAGTTAGCTTTTGCTGTTGCTGATCAACACTACAAGAAGGAGCCTGATGGTGATGGAAGTTCTGCAGTGCAAGTATATGCCAAAGAATCCAGTAGACTGATGTTGGAAGTTATTAAAAGGGGCCCTACTGTAAAGGATGAAGAGGTAGCAGATAAAATTAATGTTCTTCATGAAAATGTCTTTGATATATCTGGAGGTCGCCGGGCATTTATAGATGCAGATGAGGCTGAGGACATTTTTAAACCACTTAGAGAGCCTGGAAATTCATATACTAAGATTTGTTTTAGCAACAGAAGTTTTGGCATGGATGCAGCAAATGTTGCTGCACCCATCTTGTCATCCATTAAGCAGCAGCTGACTGAGATAGACCTTTCAGATTTTGTTGCAGGAAGGCCAGAGTCTGAAGCGCTTGAAGTCATGAATCTTTTTTCTTCTGCTCTGGAAGGTTGTCAATTGAGGTACCTGAACCTTTCAAACAACGCCTTGGGTGAAAAGGGTGTTCGGGCATTTGGGGCACTCCTGAAGTCACAAAATAGTTTGGAGGAGCTTTATTTGATGAATGATGGTATCTCAGAAGAAGCTGCACGAGCTGTTTCTGAGCTAATTCCTTCTACCGAGAAGCTGAAAGTTCTTCAGTTTCACAATAACATGACAGGGGATGAAGGTGCAATTGCTATCTCTGAAATTGTGAAACGTTCCCATGCATTGGAGGATTTCCGGTGTTCTTCAACAAGAGTTGGCGCAGATGGTGGTGTGGCTCTAGCTGAAGCACTAAAGACATGTACCCATTTAAAGAAGCTTGATCTGCGTGACAACATGTTTGGAGTGGAAGTTGGAGTTGCTTTGAGCAAAGCTCTCTCTCTATTTTCAGATCTTACTGAGATTTACCTCAGTTATTTGAACCTGGAGGATGATGGGGCAGAAGCACTTGCCAATGTTCTGAAAGAGTCTGCACCATCTCTTGAAGTTCTGGATATGGCTGGAAATGACATTACAGCCAAAGGTGCTGTTTCTTTAGCAGCATGTATTGCTTCAAAACAATTCCTTACAAAAATAAACTTGTCTGAGAATGAACTCAAGGATGAAGGTGCTATTTTGATTGGTAAGGCATTGGGAGAGGGTCATGGTCGGTTGAATGAAGTTGATATGAGCACAAATGCTATTAGGAGAGCTGGGGCAAGGCTTTTGGCCCAAGTGGTTGTGAAAATTCCTGGATTTAAGTTGCTGAATATCAATGGGAATTTCATATCTGATGAAGGAGTAGATGAGGTGAAGGAATTTTTTAAAAGTTCCCCTGATATGCTTGGACCTTTGGATGAGAATGATCCAGAAGGAGAAAGTTATGGCGATGAGGACGAGGACGAGGACAATGCAGAAGACGGGAATGAATTGGACTCCAAACTTAAGGATCTCAAGATCGAACAAGGAGAATAGTCATGCTGAGTATGCCATCTGTTCTTGTGGCATCTGGCTAAAAATATCTTTAAAACTCTTTTTATTTTCTATGACTTATTATAAGCTACTCTAGCTGTGCAACATTAGTGTGGTAGATCTACCATTGTAGTTCAGGTTTGTGAAAATATTGTAACATCCGGAATAGTTCTAGCTTTATTTAAGCAGGGAGCTTAATTTAGTTTAAACTCTCATAGAGCAACGCACTTTTTGGACAGCTTATTACTATTCCTTTAGTTACATCTGTAATGTACTGGTATTTGGCAGTCATCTGTTTAAGATATATCATTGTTCAATGGTTTAGCATGCGTTTATTCTGTTCTCAAATGTTTGAGATTTTATATGAAGAAACAAGCAACGGTTAACTTAAGATAGGTATTACTTCCCCTCTTGCGTATCATTTGAATCAAATAAAGTATTCAGCATGACATCTTTCCTTGTGCCTCTGCTCGTGTTGTCATCTTGTTTAATTGTATCTGTAATATGTTGCTGGAACTTCTGTAGGCCCAATGCTGGAAAAAGATCTAACCTTTTCTGTTGTGGGATTGCCACTTATACTGCTTTTGAAATTAGACCTTATCTTGACGTCAAAGTTCATCCACCCAATACTTCTGACTTGGTTGCTCTCCTGTTATGTTTCCACTCATGTATGCTATGTTCATTGCTTAGATTGTAAATTAAGGTAGTAGGTTTGGTTGGTTTTTCTTCTGGTTTGTTTATATTTGTAAATGCATCACTTGGTTTATGGAAAGGTAAAAGCTTTATTTATTATCAACGGAAGTGATTCATGTAACATAGAGATGACTTGCAGGGGAAACAAAAACAAACATACAGCCTCATACAGTATGGCAGAACGGACTCGAATGAGTTTGAAACTTTAGAATGCCACTTGAATGTGGTTTATCAAACAGCTACTGCAACTTTAAGGGCCTCTAGTATCTTATCATCAATCTCGAACTTTATGGGTTTCTTGTCACGTCCGATCTTTACATACTCTTCGAATCGCTCCTTCAAGTCTTCTTGCAGATTTGTGGTGCCCTCCCACCCTAATAATTCCTTTGCAGCTCTTGGTTCGGCATAAAAGTGCTGCACATAAGAAGGATAATGGTGATTATACAATTCAAACCAGTTTTCCATCAGGAGTTACAGGCTGTGTAGACTTTAGGATTTATCATCTGATTGGTCAATTTGAGATGAAGCTAGCAAAAAGATTATATCTATCGTGTGAACTTATTGCAGTGAAATCATATTTTTGCTTGAAGAACAGTATGCTCAGGTTAACAAGTATTATTACCATATTACGGAATGGAAAAGCTTTCTTTGCATCGATTCCGACAGCTTTTGGATCATAATGAACTATTTCTACTGGTAAGCCGGCAGCTTCAGCACACAATCTGGCCATTCCATCCAGAGTCACTGCACGGTCGCTCACACAATTGAAAATATTACCAGATGCAGCTTCTGGTTTTTCAACAGCTAGGGTGAGCATAGAGGACAAATCTCTAACATGGGCAATGTTTGTAAGTTGCATCCCTGAGCCTGGGATAGGCACAGGTCTATTTCTAACGATTCCTATTGCAAGAAAATGTCATCCATGTCAAAATCTAATAAATAAAGATGTTCTATGGACAAGTCGAAAATATTACTTTACTCACGGTCAAAGAACCACTCCTCACAGTCTTTGTTGTTTCCGGATCCGATCATGTACTGTGGCCGGAATGTAGCCCAACTACTGAAAACTTCTGCAATGTATTTCTCGACTCCAACATGGCCAGCATCAGCTTTAACAACATCCTGCAATATTGAAGATTTTGCTTAAACAACATGGCCAGGGACAACACTATATACATTCACACATTGTTATAAGTACCCCTTCGACATGAGGAGGCTCGTCGGTTGGCTTATAGATTCCTGCACTGCTGATGAACAAAAATTGCTTCACTCCAGAGCTCTTCGCCCAATCTACCACTGGTCTATGTTGAGAGAATTGAAATTAGAACGAACTTCTTTATTTACATTACATGCAGGTATGCAGTTTCTTACTTTCCTTATTGATTATCTAGCTTTATTTCCCATGTTACTCAATTTGCACTGTATATACACCCATGCATGTTGAACCATTGCCCTCTTCTCAAAAGTGAGCCGAGACCATTACTCACATCCGGTCATACTCATACATATATGTCTTTTGAGAAGAGTGTAACCGTCGTGTTGCAATTGTGCATGTTGTGATATTCAAGCCTTAAATTTGAAGGAAATTGATGCAACAAACCTGACAGTGTCCAAGTCCTTGCCATTGTTATCCAACACAACATCAAATGTTGCCCCTGCAACAACATTCCCAACATCTGCAGGGTCTCCCCACACGGTCTTCCCTCCAGCACTGGTAATTTCCTACAATCATTCTCAAATACAACACAAGAAATGACAAACAAATTAGAAACCAAACCATTGATAACAAAAAACCAGAAAACAAGTCCATTTGATCCTACAGAGAATCTGTTAAAGGGGGGCTTCTTCATTTTATCCGAACCCTCATCTCCAACAGTGAAGATGGTGACCTCATGGCCAGAACCCAGAAGTTGTTTTGCAAAGTAGAAACCAATAACTGCATGGCCACCACTGTTTGTATTAACTATAAGCACCTTCTTCTTGTCTGCAGCGGCGGCCCTGACGGTGAAAGACGAAGCAGAGTGGCGTCTAGAGGTTGTGGGGTAGGAAAGGGAGGAAGGAGAGATTGAAAGGGAAGAAGAAGGAAGGAAAGAGGAAGTGAGAAGAGATAAGCGTGGGAAGGGATGGAGAGAAGGTGAAGGAAGCTTGGAAGGTGGTGGAGAGGTGAAGAGGAGAGTGGAGGAGGTTGAAGAAGAAGCCATTGAAATGGATGGTTTACTTTTGCTTGGTGCTTGTTTTCAGAACCAGCAATTTCTTTATCTAAAGGTAACGGTTGTCGATTTACCCATATCTGAAAATTTGATTCATGTCGATTTTCAGTCACATAAAACTTGAGTTCGAGTAACTATTGCTTTATCAAATAGTAAAAAACATATGAATAAATATTATTTTATAATCGTCTTACCACTATTAGAAATTTTATATAGAAATTAGTAATTCTTTCTTATATATAAAGGCTTCACTTAATTTAGATAAACTTAATAATTCCATTAATGTTGATAAATACATGATTATTAATGAGTACCATATGTTAATATTTGAGTAATTTCATAAGATATAATAAATAATTAAAAAATAATTAAAAAATATTATAATTTATTTTTTTATAAAGAGAATGTGCGAAAAGGATCAAAACCGAACATATATTTATTGTTAATTAATAATAATAATAATAATATATTGTTAATAATATAATTTAAATTAATATTTAGTACATTGAAAGTGTAGAATTAGAATGATATATATACGGATCCAGTTACATGATGTAAAATTTATTTAGTTTTACACTAATTCATTACTATTGAATGAATGAAATGGATGGATGAGATTAATAATAGAAAATGTGAAGATTATATCACTTAAAAAGAAAAATAATAATAATTTTAGCCATTTATTATCATCATCTAATAGTTTAAAAAATGTAAAACAAATTGAATTTTACACAATGTAAGTGGATCTAACACACATATATATATATAAGGACGTAGCTATTAAGGGGTGGGGAGGGGCAATCACCCCACCCTCGAAGAATTTTTTTTTCACATTTGTCATTTTATTTAATTTTTTTTAAAAATAATTTATTTATGAATTTGCCCTAAACTTTTTTAAATATTTATAGTTTGCCCCCAACTCCAAATCCTAACTATGTACATCCATATATATAGATATTAAAAATCTAAAATTAACTAAATGGTACATGTACTATCATCCCAACTCTAATGAGACTTTCTTTCCACCAACTTTATTTTGATAATAATTCATAGTTCTTTTAGGCTTAACCTATGTAGTATGGATTTATATGCAATACATGAGCGATGAAAATTTTTAGTTTCTACAAATGTTTTAATTTTAAGATTTTGAGATTCTGTTTAGAGTGTAGGGTTTAGGGGTTTAAGTGTAGGGATTTAAAATTTAGGGGTGATAGTTAGAATTTAGGTGTTAGAGTTAGGATTTAGGGTTTAGAGATTATGTTTTAGGGTAATATATTGAGGATTTAGGTTTTAACATATAAACCTTAAATTCTAACACTAACCCTAAATTCTATTCGTAATAACTAAATTCTAAACTATTAAACCTAAACCCCTAAACTAAATCCCTAAATCCTAAAACTATGGCACTTGTGAAAATTAAAAATTTCTACTGCTAGTGTATCAAATAATTATCCCTGTCGCATTAGGCGATAATAAAAGAAATTATTGAATGAAATTTTGTATCTTTGAAATTCACGATCGAATAAGGTTTTAAATTGGAAAGATATCTTAATCGAGGTTTTATTTGAAAATTTAATAATCAAATTTTAAGGGGGGGGGGGGGTTATCTCTGATTTTTAAATGACTCAATTAAAACAATATTTCACTCAGTGACTTACTTGATCATTGCACAATTTGACGGGATCAATTTGTTATATAATTTTTTAAAATCAAATACATTGCCAAAGGCATAGTTTGGGCTTGGGCCCAATTGGTTGTAGGAACTCCATATTCCAGGGTTACAAATTAGACAATTTAGAATCAGCAAAGCAATAAAGTAGGAGGGGGTGGTTGAAGTTAAGAATGCCCCCCAAAATTCAAAACAGGATCTGATCATTATCCATAATAACAAACAAATATAATTCAAACCCAACATTTTCCCTTCAGTTTTGTTAATTTATTATGTGTTTAGTTCAATAAATACAAATAAACACATTATGAATGAAATGATGAATTGATTAAAAGTCAATTAACACCCAAATTAAATTACTAAATACATCCATGTGATGAAAAAAACAAAACAAAATTCTTATGCCCTTCTCATGACTCACACTAAAAATTAAATTTTAAATTCTAATTCTAAATTCTAAATACTAAACTCTTAACACTAAAAATACATCCTACCTTAGATTTTCTAAACCCTAACCTAAACTCTAACCTTTAACATTAACCCTAAACATATTTTTTAAGTATTGGAGCATAAAAAGAGACACCGAATTTTAATTTATGAAAAAAAATAAAATTAAATGATTTTCCCTTTTAAATTATTTTCCGTTAAAAGCTATTTATTCATTATCGGTTAATGTAATGAGATCAAATGTTGAAATTTTAATATTGTGAATTTCTGCCCTACCCAATTCGATATATATTGGCTATATCAAACAATATTTATTTATTATTTTTAAATTGTGTAAATCGATAATTCTGTTTTATTCAAGAATAGATTTATGAACGTTGGTCCCGATCGGCGCACTCTCTTTTAAATTCCCAGCGTCAAACTTAGCCGTTACCCCTTTAGCTTTTTCTCCCTTGTTTCTTTCTCTGCTTTTGTTTTGCTTTTCTCCCCATAGCCATGGCTTCTTCAGTCTCAATCGATGCTCCATCTCCTCCTCCTCTTACCAAGGTTCGCTTTTCTTTTCCTCCCTTCCCCGGACCTTTAATGGCCTGTTCTTGTTTTCTCTCTATTTCTTCTATTATATCATTTTGTCCGGTTTTGAAATTTGAATCCATTTGCAGGAGCCTACAACAACTTCAATGGCTTCTTCTTCATCTCCACTCTTCAGCCCCGCTTCCGACAAGCGTTTCTGGAGCACCCTCCGTGGCCGCGTCGATGCACTCATCGGCGACCGAAACGCCGATCCTTCTTTGCGCAAACAGATTGTAAGTTTTTTCTTTATACTTTTCATCTTTTTGAAGCTATGAAAATTTTGCTCTAATTTTCCCTTTTTCTTTTTGGTTGCAGAATTCAAGAGAATCCAACAGAGCTAAGCGTTTGAAAGAGGATTCATTGCTTTTGCTTAGAGGCTTTGATTCCGTCTCACAAACTCTCTCTCAGCTATCTAATAACCTCGACAATGCTCTTCAGGTAATTTAAAGCGAAAAAAAAACTCCCTTTAGCATTATCTTTTTAGCTCAAATTTGCAAACTTGCTGAAACTTTTTCTCTGTTATTAAAGGGAGCTAGAGAGCTAGCTAAACCTCCAACATTGACCGATCTATTTCATAGTAACCTCAAGGATTCGGAGCCAAAAGTGGAAGACCCGAAGCCGAAAGGACTCGAAGAAGAGAGTATGATCGGTGTGAAGAGGAAATTTGATCGCAGTGGGAGCTCAGATGACGATGATTCACTAAAGGAGAATGAGCAAAGCCCCCCAAACAACAAGATGATGAAGAAAGCCAAGAATGTAAAAGTTGTTCCTTTTTGTTCATCAAACCAAGCTCTCAGATTTTTAACCCTTTGTTCTTTAAATCTTACAGCTTGCGATTTCCATGGCAAGCAAGGCAGCTTCAGTTGGCAGGGAGTTGAAGTCCATAAAGAATGATTTATGTTTCATGCAAGAGCGTTGCGGTTTGCTGGAGGAAGAGAATAGGAGGCTCCGAGATGGGTTCAGCAAGGGGATCCGACCCGAGGAAGATGATCTGGTGAGGCTTCAATTGGAAGCACTGCTTGCAGAGAAATCAAGGCTAGCGAATGAGAATGCAAGTCTGGTGAGGGAAAACCAGTGCCTTCACCAGCTTGTGGAGTACCATCAAATCACTTCCCAAGATCTATCTGCATCGTATGAACAAGTGTTGAGAGGAATGTGCTTGGATTTTTCATCTCCCATTGCACAAGAAGAGCAAATCAATGGAACTGATGTCCTTGGCTTATCCACTTCCCTTGATGACTACTTTGATGAAGAAGTAGAACAGCATTAGGGGTCTCGCATGAAAATTAACAATGATTTTGTCAAGTTTGTATATTTTGCTTCCACTTCCATCAATCTTGGTGGGGAGATATTTATCAGTTTCCTTCAATCTCAAATAATATATAAATCTTGTTTTGCAGAATTGTTCTTTAGCTGTAGTTTTTGCCTCAGCACCAATCCAGCATCTATTGAGGTTTTATGAGTTGAAACTAATTAAAATGATTGGAAAATATCTCATGCATCACAGGTGAAAGTGAAAATTTCCGCAAGCACATTAATTTTAGAGTTTAGGGCCCGATTTAGGGTTTAGAGATTTAATTGTAGCAATTTAGAGTTTAGAGTTTAGAGTTTAGTTTTTAGGATAATATATTTAAGACTTTAAGTTTTAACCTATAAACACTAAATTTTAACTGTAGACCCCAAATTCAAAACTTGTTCATTAAAATTTATCATTATTAGACTTTAAATAAAATTTTTAAACTTTAAAATTAAAGTGCTTGCGCATGAAATGATATACCAAAGTTTTATTTGAAAAAGAAACACTAACCCAAAAAGACATTAAAAAGGATAAAAGAAAAACACCTTCAAAATATTAAAAATTTGAACTTTTACCATGGCGGTGAGACCTTCATGCTTTTGAATTGAGCCAAGTGCTCTCTCACCCGGGAGAGGCTAGGTGAGACACCTTAGGTCGGGCTAAAATCGGCTCTATATAAATTTTATTATTTTGATAATAATTTATATAGGACTGAGTAATAAATTAGGTTGAATAAATTTTTTTATTAATTATGTAAGAATTTGTGTAATTACATAAATTCTTATCATTTGAGAAAGAAATTGGGTAGATTTTACCTTAGGCAAGAATTTGTGTAACTACACAATTTCTTATATTATAACCTAAATTTTTACCATCTGATTAAAATAAATATTTTACTAAAAATATATTATGATTTTTTGAAAATGAATTAATCAAGGTTTTAGTATCTATGGATAGGTTCTAAGCTCGCTTTCTAATCATTTGTAGGTCGAGGCTCGAGGGCCTTTCTTTTATCAAAAGGTAATTTTGAGAATCAACCAACTGACAAATGCGTAATCCAGGAGACTCACATGCCACAGCTTCCCTCTCGCCCAAATGAAATGGGATGAATTTTATTATTCATTAATCAATGTATAGTTATAAAAATTTTGAAAATCAACCAACTATCAAATTCGTAGTCCATGACTCACATATCACTTTTAGAATTTATAATTCAAGTGTTAGGGTTTAGCGTCTTCAAAAAGGACATTTGAGAACTTTAGAAGCATGCTTATAATTTTTTTTACTTCGATGCATCAAATAATTATTCATTAATCAATGTATAGTTATAAAGAATTTGTATTTAGATTTATATTTCTTCATGTTATTGTTAAACAATGGTTTTTAATTAGAGTAAAATTTTGATACATAGGTTGTGTAAAACTAATTTTACACAAGCATGCATATTTACACTACAAAACACAAATCTTAAATTTTTAACCCTAACCCTAAAAAACTAAACACCAAACCTTAAACCCTACGACCTAAATTCTAAACCCTACAATATAAACACCTAAACTTTAAATCCTAAAATAAAACCTTAACCTCTAAAACTAAAAGGCACGTGTACACTTTAGTTTACACGGCATGCATATCAATTTTTTAATTATTTTATTTAAAAATTATATAAAAAAATTAAAAAATAATATCATTAAATTAATATTGATTACTTATTAACTTTTTATTTTTTTCCAAACTAATTTAACACTTGATTAATTCACGAAGTCAATTTAACTGAAGATATAAATATATAATATTATTATCTGTATTATTTCTGCAAACGGTTTTAATCCAATAATAATATGATTTATTTGTGGTGTTTATTTATGAAGAATGTTGATTAAAAACGTGCGACGATGATGTTTATTGTCGATATATCAAATAGAAACACAAAACTATGTTAAAATTGCGAGAAAGACAAACTAAGAAGCTGTGTTGTGAGTCATGTTCAGCCCTCATATTTTTTCCACTTTCTTCTACACAAAGAAAACAAATCATGGTACAAAATCTTTTCATTTTCAATCTAACCCTCACCATCTCAGTCCCACAATCTTGCCGTTAAGATCGAGGTCCCAATAGAACATAATATTTAATGGCAAGTGGTTATGGAATGGCGATTTTAATGTATTATTTTTTTATAAAAAAATCTTTTCAGAGACTAAATGGGTCATACTAGGAAAATAGAAACTAAATTTTTTATGTCCACTCTCTCAAAAGAAAAAAAAAATGGTTCGAAATTGGAGAATTTATCCTTACCCTTTAGCACTGATGTATAATTTTAAGGGAAAATTACCCTATTGATCATCAAACAAATTGGGAATACTTATTTGGACCACCGAACTATAGAAAACGCCAATCAAACCACCGAACTTATAAAATCAACCTATTTTGACCACCGCCGTTAAAAACTTAACGGTGGAGTGACAGAACTGCCACATGGCAATTGACGGAAAAATTTAAAATTTACACATTTGGTCCATGTTATTTACATATTCTTTCAATTTAGTCCTAATTTTAAATTAATAAATTATTTAATTAAGTGGTGACACTTGTCAACACCTTATTAGAGGACTTTAATTATTTATATTTGATTTTATTAATTTATTTCCCCCCTCCAATCAGGTGGTAACACGTGTCACCACCAATTTAGAGGAGAAAAATAAAATTTCTTCACCTAGGCTTTGGAGGTTTTGAACCTAGGTCTCAATATGGTAAAGCCAATTGCTTTGCCACTATACTAAGCACAACTTTATGCTATAATTCTCCAGATATAATATATATCTCTTATTAGTTTCCACATTTATAAGCCAAAAGCTCAAACCTTAAACACTAATTTCAGATATATAAATCTCAAACCCTAAACTCTAACCCTAAATATCTCAAATTAATTTAACTATAAATATTTCAAATTAAACCCCAAACCCTAAACATTTCAAATTAATTCCACGCTAAATATTTTAAATTGAACCCTAAACCCCAAAACCTTAAAAATTTCAAATTAATTTCACGGTAAATATTTCAAATTAAACCCTAAACCCTAAATATTTCAAATTAATTTCACACTAAATATTTTAAATTAAACCCTAAACCCTACCAATTTCAAATTAATTCAATGCTAAGTATTTAGGATTTAATTTGGAATATTTAGTGTGAAATTAATTTGAAACATTTAGAGTTTGTGGTTTAATTTAAAATATTTAGTGTGAAATTAATTTGAAATTTTTAGGGTTTTAGGTTTGGGTTTGGGGTTTAATTTGAAATATTTAGCGTAAAATTAATTTGAAAGTTGGGTTGGGGTTTAATTTGAAATATTTAGCGTTTAATTTAAAATATTTAACGTGGAATTAATTTGAAATTTTTAGGGTTTAAAGTTTAATTTGAAATATTTAGCGTGAAATTAATTTTAAATATTTAGGGTTAGAGTTTAGGGTTTGGAATTTATATATATATGAAATTAGTGTTTAAAGTTTGAGCGTTTGATTTATAAATGTGAAAACTAATAAGAGGTATGTATTATATCTTGAACTTGGTTAATATTAGTTAAGCATGTTAAATGGTAGCTTAGATATCACAATTCACAGGAGCTGCTGTGCTGACCTAAGAAAATAATGTACTATATGTGGTTTGGGCTTTCAGATAGACACTCCCATGTTGGCTTTAGAATGGAAGAAACATGGTCTACTGTTGTCCGCAAA
Source organism: Hibiscus tridactylites (assembly GCA_958450335.1). Classification (NCBI taxonomy): domain Eukaryota; kingdom Viridiplantae; phylum Streptophyta; class Magnoliopsida; order Malvales; family Malvaceae; genus Hibiscus; species Hibiscus tridactylites. The sequence continues at coordinate 94,357,359 of OY288268.1, forward strand.
CTTGATGGAGGCATTTTTTCAATGGGTTTTAGGAAAGAGGTGATAGATAGAAACTCAAATGTTTTAGTTTCTTAAAGCAGGTAAGTTGTATATGTTGTCTTCCATCAAGCCTTTTAACCGTTGCCGGTTAACATGATATTATCTTTGAATATATTTGCTCCTATCATGTCATGCATTGCTGGTCGCCTTTTATGTGTTACATTGAGTAATGGATGCAGGGGGCATTTATAAATTATAAAGAAATTCAATTCCAATAAGATGCTTTCTTTCAAGTGTCTTTAGTGTCTCATTATGCTATCAACAGAACATTGAGCAATATATTTTAACTACTTTTAGAAAATTGTATGGGAAGATAGAATGAGATCTCCAACTAAATGAAACCATACTCTTGACATTGGAGAACAACTACAACACATAGTTTCAATGCCAAGAAAAAACTTGTGCTTTCAACCACTAGCTGGCTTGGTGGGAAAAATGACTTCCTCGGCATTGCTTTTCTCACGATGGGATGTGCTTCATTTTACCTTTCTCTTTTACTCTAGTCTACTTGGTCAAGCCAAGGTAATTTCTTTGATCATATTCATGTTTCCCGTATCTAGACTTAACTTTCACATATGGAAAGATGCTATCATGGCTTAGGTGAAAATGACATAAATAAAATTTTTCTAAATTTTTCTTCTTCATTGTTTTTTATCGGCGGCGGCCTTTGGCCGTTTTGTACATAAATAAAATTTATCTTTTTCGATGAATATTTCATTTTTCAAGTTTGTTTTTTTTGTTTTTCTTCTACTTTGTCAGATTCTTATTCAAATATGCTTTTATGACGATTTTTTTGTCTGCGCTTTTCAACGAAGGATGCCGTTCTATACATGTTATGATTTTCTTTTGTGGTTGTGGCGACATGTCAAAAACAAATAGAGGAAGAATTTATGCTATATTCAAAGAGCACTCAAGGTAAAATTATAGTTTTTCTGAATTTTTATTTCATAAGATTTTTTTGTGACAGTGTTAGGTCTGGTATTTTAACGTCTCTCACACCTTTATGTTTTTGTTATTTTGTTCTACATTGTATTTCTCATGTAAAAGGTGTGATTACTTTGTATTCCTTTTGTTGTTGAATATAATCCAGATTATATATATATATAACTAAACTATGGTAAAATATTTATTTTGGTCATTCGACTTTTCAAAAGTTATGCAATGATCATTAAACTTTAATTATTGTTACAAAATGCTATTGAGTTGTTAACTATGGTTAAGAAGGTTAAAAATGTGACATGGTAACTAAGAAAATATGTATAATAGCATATTTAATTATTTTATTTATACATTTAATTAATTTAGTCTTAATAAACAGATGACTTTTAAATGTCTCATAAGAAAGAGAGACGAGAGCCTTTTTGCTTTGCATATTTAACGCAATTTAGTGACCATTTGTTAATTTTACCCTTTCTTTTACTACAAAAAAATCCTAATTTTAATCTTTAAAAGCACGAGAGTGGATCACGTGATTGTCACCCGCCTATTGAATTAGTCTTTTACGATTGTTATTCCAGTCCCGCTTGTTCTCATCCCGCCTCCAAAATTGTATTCAAAAAAATTAAAATAAAATTCAGAAAGTTTTCAAAGGATCCAAACAGAGGAAGCAAATGGAATCGACGGAAGGAGAAGGAAGCTCCGAGCCGAAGATGCAATTCACGGAGATAGAGACGGTCGCCGAGTTCTTGGACAGCTCCGTCGTCTTCCATGTCGTCAAGGACACCATCGGTTTCATTCTCTACATGCACCAGCAAATCCCTTCGTACGTTCCTTTCTTTAATCCTCAAAGACTTGGTTAAATTTCTCGGTTTTTCGGTATGAATTTTAACGAATGGATCCGTTCTAGATCCATCATCATTTTCTTTTAATTAATCAGTTTGTAATTGTACCATCGAAATTGGAAAAAGGGCTTTTTCTTTGGGTTCCTTTAAAATATATTGATTTTAATAAGCTATGTTGTATAGGATATACTGATTACATTGTAATTTATACTTCATATACAGCATTTTGCAGGATGTCAGTCTTGAATTCGACTTATTGCATACTGAATATGAAGAGTTGGTATGTTAGCTTTGTTGTTTCATTGATTTGCTTTCTTTCTCTCTCTTTTTTGTTGTTGTAAATTTATGATATTTTGAAAATGTTTTTGTACCCTAAGAATTGTGAGTTTTAGGAGGTGGATCTTCCGAAAACTGAGATAAAGGCTAGACGAAAGCACATTGGCAGAATGAGAGAGGTCAAGCGAGGGATAAAAAAGATGGAAAAGTTTATGAGTACAATTTCAAGTATTCAAACTGCATTGCAATTGATGATAAGCGAAATCCCTAACATCCAGGAGGTTATTTTGGTCCTTGGGGCAAGTCCGATTCGGCCTCAGCATGTTTATCAGTTGTGTTTCTCGCATGCGAATCCTGCTCCGACCGCAGAAGCTAGTTTCGTGAAAGGCAAAACAGCGGAAGGGATTTCAAGGAAGGTACCTAGTGATGCTTTATTGCTGTTTTACTTCAATTATCAAGTGGCTAGTGGCTCTTTTTTGACCATGTAACTAGTTTATTCTGTTTAACAGGCTATCAGGGCATTGATTTCAAAAGGTGCAGGTTCCAGTACCTATCCAGGTAGTTACTTGAAATATTTGTGTTATTAATGCAAGTGAATCTGTGGAAGTTTAGTTGATGGTTCTCTGTTGTCTCTGTTTTTTTTTAGGCCCTACTAAGTTGTTTCTGATGGTTAAAGCTCCCACGTCATTCAATTTGCCGTTGCATTTTCTTCCAAAACGTGACTTCAGATACAGTAAAAAGGTAAAGATGAAGCTGAAATTATCTATGATATCTTAAAATAAACTAATTGTTTACATACTAGCGGTAGCTATATGCATTTTAATTTCCGCTTTTGCTTTGTATGCTGCGAGTTTAATGCATCTCTCCTTCCTCAGATTGTGCCTTTCAGGTTACGGTTTAGATGTAGAACCCAAGGTTTGAAAATGGATGATGATCACAGTTCACAGCATGGCAGATCAACAGGGATAGATTCTTCAAATGATCTAATCTGGTACAGGGATTGCTTTTTTTCCATTGCATTCAACTCATTTACTTTGTATCATAGTTGCTGTCAAGTGCTGTCTGTACTTCACTATTCAGATTAAACCTTTCATTGGATTATTGGAAAGGTTAATATATAGGCAAAGTCCAAATGGCCCAATATTTTTTAACTTTTTGAACTCTTGGTCTAAACTAAGGAAACTGGCTTTGTAATTATAGCCTGTTACCCAAGGCCATGAATGTCGTCCTAAGAATGGTTTCTGGCTGGCTGTGAAATTTTTTCACCTTGACATTGAGAATATAGTCTTTCACAGCAGCTATATGTTTAGGTTATACATTTCTAGTTCAAGCAAGCAGAAGGTGACTCCCGCATATGTTTATTGGCTACCTCAGAGCCTCACCACTTTGCAAGATGTTATGAGGATTGTCAGTGTTTGTATCAATGTTGTCTTTCTTGCATTTTTTTATACAATCTAAACTACACAAACCCTTAAAATAGAGGATATTGCATGCTTAAGCATGCTCAAGCCCACATTCTTCTGGATGTAGCAACAGTAACTATTCCACTGAATAAAGATTCAATCAACCTTTCATACATTTGCAAGAAACCGTGGCAGTTGATTGGCTTATTGAAGCATGCATAATCTGGAAGCCAGTCTTTACATACAATCAAATTACCTTAGAGCACTTCACTCTTTATGAATTGAAGTTGTCCTAACCTTTGCTTATACCTATTTCATTCTATACAGGTTTCAGTGCCGGCATGCGATAAAGGGAATACCATTCAAGACGCCCGAAGAAGAATGAGAGGTTCATCTTCCCATGATGAATATTGCCTTCGCCCTTCTTGCTTAAATTGCTGGTTCTGTTTCATTAAGAGGCTTGTTATACTTTTCCATATGCATGGATGTAAGAATTCGTACATATAGACTGAAAAAGCTTTCTAACCTGCAATTTGAACAACTTCAACTTGTATGCTATGTACTGTATTATTGAATCGGCTATATTTTGTAGCTCCCAAGAATCTGCAGAGTTAGCCATTACTTGAATACAACTTTGCAAAGACAATATGTTTTGGCGTGTAGATAGCCAAAATACTTTTTTTATGTGGTAGAAAATAGACTTGTAAAATGGACATGTCATGTTGGTTTCGGATCTGATCGATTTGAATTGCATTAATCTGGGTTTTAAATTTTCGGGTTTAGTTTGTTTCGAGTTCGAGTCATTTAAGTTGGAGCTTTGAGTTTTCAAGTTTAAATCATTGTGTTTTAGTTCATTTAGGATTTATATCTATTTTGTTTTGGATCAAATAAGGTTTGAGTTTGAATCATTCAATTTTTTTAATATTATTGTGATTATAAGTTAGTATTTGTTCATACTTTTTCTTAATCTTTTAATAACATGTTCATATTTTTTTTACCTTTTGCTTACGCACACATACTTTTTCTTAACCTTTTAATTACGCGCACATACTTTTTCTTAACCTTTTAATTACACGCGCACTTATCTTATAGACAAAGCTGCTCGAACCTGAATCTCCTAGAATGAATAATTCAACTTTTTATAATCTTATCAAACTTTTCTTGAATTGAAATTCGTTAGTTTTATTGAACGAGTGCATGTTTAAAATTATAATGAAAGTTTACAATCTAGTAAACGAAAATACCTAATTTGAATATATTTTTATAATTATTAGAACAAGAAACTAGCACATAGAGATCATAACATGATCATTCAAGAAAATGTAAAATCACAGCTCAAATATTTAAATAAAAGATAGATACAAACATCACCAAAGATTAATGATGAAAAATAAAATAAAATAAACGATAAAAAATAGAAGAGCAAAGGAAACAATTGATGTTATTGGTAGGTAATTAGCACTAAAAAAAATGTCATCATCGATAAATAAAGAAAAAAATAAAAGAAGAATAAGAAGACTACGACACCAAAACCAGAGAAAAAGACTTTGTGGCTAGGGTTACAATCTTATCAAACTTAAATATTAATTAATTAATTCGAATTATATGGCTAGATTTTAAGTTAGAGCACATAAATTTAAGATTATGTATATTTGAAACCTCTCTCAAAGTAAAATAGGAGAAAATTATAGGCTTTATTTGGCAAATAGAGTTTGAGCTAAAATTAAAAATTTAAGTTAATATTAGAGGTTTAATCGGTAAAATTTGCTAATTTAGATGTTTGGTGAATAACGAATTAATGTGAAATCTTTTATTTTGAATAATCTTCTAATATGAGCCTTTTGAATTTATAAAAAATTTCCAAATAACCTAAATTTAACATTTTTTATTTTAATTCTTTATGTTCACGTTCACGTAATTACATTGTGACATTTATAAATTATTATTTTCTTTTTTTTCTTTTATTCTCACACATTTATATTTGTATTTAATAAAAATAATTATATAAATAATAAATTAATATATAGATCCTTCAAACATGCTTAGTAATATTATATTAAAATAAATTATTTTTTATAATTTAATTAATATTAATAGATACAAAATATTGATAATTAATAAACTATTCAAACAAGTATCAAATATAATCATCTCCTTATATGTCATTTTGTTTGTTTAAATAATAAAACTACTATCAACTATGAGTTACTTCTACCAAATACTTTTATATAATCAACTAATGCAATCTGCTAGTCAAATTAACTAATACAATCAGCTATCAGATAAAATAATTTGCTATCAACTATCCAGTAATTACCAAACAGAGCTATAATATACTTTGATATGATAATTTATTTATTTAAGAATTAAGACACTAATTTTATCTCTAAAATTTAAAAATATATTTTATAGGTTTGTCTAAAAGAATTTTTAAATATATACTTATTAAACAATTTTTATTGAAAGTAATGAATTTATACGTTTTGGAAATTGACAGAGATCTATTGGCCCACCGTAATGTTTCTGTTATAATAAGTGAGCTCAACTCAACAAGAAGAGATCAAAACCAGTGGAGCACCAAACCGAACCTAAGCCCTGTCTCCGTTCTTGTTTCCGGCAACCTCTAAACCTTAAACTCTACCTGCTTTGAATCCTTATAAATCCATAAACCATTGCTTCAAAGTCGGCGCCGATCAAACCCCAGAAAAGAAAACCATGAAGTTCCTAATCGAAGACGTCACGGTCTACTTCCCTTACGACCACATTTACCCAGAACAATACTCTTACATGATCGAACTGAAACAAGCCTTAGACGCCAAAGGCCATTGCCTTCTCGAAATGCCCACCGGCACCGGCAAAACCATCGCCTTACTCTCTCTCATCACCAGCTACTCCTTCTCCCGACCCCAGAGCCCGATCAAGCTCATTTACTGCACACGCACCGTCCACGAGATGGAAAAAACATTGGCCGAATTAACGCTTTTGCACAATTACCAGGTTAAACATTTGGGACCCCAAGCTAGGATCCTTGCGATCGGGCTATCCTCGAGGAAGAACTTGTGCGTGAACCCAACGGTTGTTGCGGCGGAGAATCGGGATTCGGTGGATGCTGGGTGTAGGAAGTTGACGGCGAGTTGGGTTCGGGCTATGGCGGCGGAGAATCCCGATGTGGATACGTGTGACTTTTTTGAGAATTACGAGAAGGCTGCTTCCTCCGCCGTGTTGCCACCCGGGGTTTACACCCTTCAGGTATTCATTTCTTTTTAGGTGAAAAAAGCAATGATTTCTATGTTCATATAGACTGATTATGTTATCAGCGATGCAACATTTTATAATCTCTGTTTCCGGCACTGTTCCTTTAGGAGTTGAGGGCGTTTGGGAAGGAGAAAGGGTGGTGTCCGTATTTTTTGGCAAGACATATGGTACAGGTTGCGAATGTCGTTGTTTATAGTTATCAGTATTTGCTTGATCCAAAAGTGGCTGGGATTATATCCAAGGAGATGCAGAAGGAGTCTGTTGTGGTCTTTGATGAGGCTCATAATATCGACAATGTGTGTATCGAAGCGCTTAGTGTTAGCATTAGGAGACAGACACTTGAAGGAGCTACAAGGAATCTGGATAGGATAAGCCGAGAGATTGATGGGTATGCATTTTTCTTTGGATAATGTTTTTGGTGAATCTAATCGGTTGTGGACTAGAATGCTGTTCTATATGCTTCAAGTAGTTCTCTGTAATGTCTTAGGAGCAACTTTCACATTAGTTCTTGAGGATTTTATCATCCCTTAATTTCTGAAATGGATGTGTTTATTTAAATTGTATATCATGGTAGGAAGGTTCAAGGCCACTGATGCAAGCAGACTGCGTGCTGAATACAATCGACTTGTTGAGGGTTTGGCACTGAGAGGAAACTTACCTAGTATGTGGAAAAGAATTGATTTTTGCTAAATCTTTTCATCACTATTTCTTTTGTTTGATGATAGTTGCACACCATTAATTGTACTCTCTTCTCTTATGTCAGTCGCTGACAACTGGCTTTCAAATCCTGCCTTGCCTGATGATATTCTAAAGGAAGCTGTGCCTGGAAATATCCGTAAAGCTGAGCACTTCTTGCATGTTCTACGGAGATTGGTTCAGTATCTAAGTGGTCGACTGGATACCGAGAATGTTGAGAAAGAAAGCCCAGTTGGCTTTGTTTCCTCTATCAGCAGTCATGCTGGGATTGACCAGAAGACATTGAAGTTTTGTTATGATCGTCTGCATTCACTCATGTTGACTCTAGAAATAACAGACACAGATGAGTTCTTACACATCCAAACCATATGTGACTTTGCAACTCTTGTAGGCACTTATGGTCGTGGGTTTTCAATTATCATCGAACCTTTTGATGAAAGGATGCCATCTATGCCAGATCCTATCTTGCAGGTTAGTCTTAGTTATTTTTTAGTTTTTTTCTGAATTAGTGATGTCAGTATGTTGGCAAACTTCCATAACTCTGAAAATAACTTCAGAGTTTTCTCCTACAATTAACATGTCCCAGTGATATTTTCCAAGATCTCTTTTTTATTGTCGCATTTTTGAGTTTGGAAGCTCCATCCATGTTGATTTGTGGAGGAAGAAAATGAAGATGATAATTTTTCATTGATTTTAGCTTTTGTGTATAATATCTCTACCATCATAACATCTATTTGCCAAATGTGGTCATATACATAATTTATCTTCCATGTCAGCATTCAATGTATGCCTCTGTTTCACACTGAGATCTAATTTTATGGTTTTTCTAGTGCCTGTTCCACTCATTTCTTTTTCCTTTACAATATCATTAATATGTGATATTACTCAGTCTTTTTATGTACTATTTTTCATGATTTGGCATTTCAGCTTAGCTGCCATGATGCTTCGCTTGCCATAAAGCCTGTGTTTGACCGATTTCAGTCTGTTGTTATTACATCTGGCACACTCAGCCCGATTGATCTGTTCCCTCGCCTTCTTGATTTTCATCCAGTTGTTAGTCGTAGCTTTAAAATGTCCTTGACAAGAGATTGCATATGTCCAATGGTTCTCACACGTGGAAGGTAGACCGATTTTTAATATTTACCCTTCTCTTATGAGAACTTAAGAAATTTGTAACATTTAAGATATTGAAGCCTTATAAATGTAGTCGTTACCGTCTGGCTTGTTCTTGCAGTGATCAACTTCCTGTTAGCACCAAATTTGATATGAGAAGTGATCCTGGTGTTGTGAGGAATTATGGGAAGCTCTTGTTGGAGATGGTATCTGTTGTCCCTGATGGAATTGTCTGTTTTTTCGTCAGTTATTCATACATGGATGGAATTATTAACACTTGGAATGATACCGGGATTCTGAAGGTGCGGATTTTTTTCTCTCTCTTGTTATGTGCAAAGAAGTTGGGGTCTCTGCCCTCCTTTTCTTTTTGTATTTTTCCTTGCCGCCTATATAGGGCTGGTTAACTTGTTTGTGAACAACCTTATCTTTGTACCGAAGGCAGATATGTATCGTTCTCCAGATGAAATGTTATAAATCCATCTCTTGTAGGATATAATGCAACATAAGCTTGTCTTCATTGAGACACAAGATGTTGTGGAAACAACATTGGCTCTGGACAATTATCGCAGGGCTTGTGACTGTGGAAGAGGTGCAGTATTTTTTTCTGTTGCCAGGTACAATATCGATGATGAAATGTATAATTAAGAATCTTTGTTTGTATAGCATTCAATATGTTGTTAGACCGGATCATAGGCTTACAATCATTCAATTGTGGCCATTCTAAGATGTTTCTGTCTTTGGTGCTACCAGTTTCTGGTCTGCTTCATCATTGTCTTCTTTCTAGCTGTTTATCTGGTATAAACAGAGGTGACGTAACTTATCATATTCTAATGCGATCAACTGGATTTCTTATGGATATTGAAGGGGGAAGGTTGCTGAAGGTATAGATTTTGATCGGCATTATGGAAGACTAGTAATCATGTTTGGTGTTCCTTTCCAATATACATTGAGCAAGTGAGTAAAATCAAATCATTTAATTACCTCTCCTGTTTCCGTTTTGCATATTTCTCTTTATAGGCAGGCAATCTATAGATACAATAGTTTCGTATTTAATGAAGATATCATCAGTTAGATTTTCCATGTCTGTATGATAGTAAAGTTGGGTTTTCTTTCAGAATATTGCTGGCCAGGTTGGAGTACTTACGAGACACATTCCAGATAAAGGAAGGAGATTTTCTTACTTTTGATGCCTTGGTATGATTCTACATCCACATTTGTCCTGATAAAAAAAGCTTGCATTTTTTATTTTCCTTAACATGTTGTGAAGTTGTGAACTGTTTTCTTGATATTAAGCAGAGGCAAGCCGCTCAATGTGTGGGCCGGGTTATACGTTCAAAGGCTGATTATGGGATGATGATATTTGCCGATAAGAGGTTTATATATCTTCTACTCCTTGATCTTATTCCTGTATATTGAAATTGGAAATTCATTTTTGGTTGACAGTGTCATGGCATGCCAATTTTCCTACTTTCGCTCTCAACTGGCCTTCTGAATTAGTAGTCTAATTTTTAATTAATGCAGGTATAGCCGACATGACAAGCGCTCAAAATTGCCTAGTTGGATACTGTCTCATTTACAAGAGGCAAACCTGAATTTGAGCACTGACATGGCCCTGCATATAGCTAGAGAGGTGTGTCCTTTGATCGTTCATACAAAATTTTGTCCACGCCAAATTTGATCTGATGTGGTCCATCTATGATTGAGACTAAATCAAGGAGTTAGTAATGAAATGGAGTTGTTTTGACATTTGAATTAACTGGAATTCCTTTAGAAACTTACTTTTATATGAATCATTGAAATCTTGTTTTGTTTTTTCTTTATTTATATTTGATGAACCGAAGTATTAATATATTAAATATCAGAAATACCATATCTGATTGTTGTAATTGGTGTCCTAAGTTTTGCTTTCTTTTCCTTTGGAAGCAGTTCCTAAGAAAAATGGCTCAACCATATGATAAGACCGGTAGCAGCGATAGGAAGACTTTACTGTCCCAAGAAGATTTGGAAAAGATGGGCGATGGAAGCATGCATGAAATGTTGTATTAAAGGTTCTTCTTCATCTCTTAAATCTTTTTTTTTTCAGATTCAGAAATTTTGCATTGGGAAAAGCTGTCGATTTTTCAGCAGAATAATGAAATATAGCTGTGAAACTTTATATTATTGTGATTGCTAGCTAGTTAGCTGCTTCCTCACACCTCCATTTTTGGAGATCTTTTGTCAATTTTATGCCAAAAACAAGACAAGGCAATAAAAATATCTAGAATTTTGAAATATGATTTCCTTTATCATGTCTTTCCCGGAAATTTTCCTCTAGTAAATGATGATTACATTTGAGTGAAGAGAAAATATGGTTTAGCTAGTACTCAACAGCGGCCAACGCCAAGGCAATGCCAGATAATATGTCGCCATATGAATGGTTGGGGCACATTCTTCTTAGGTGACGACTCACAAAGCAGTAATGCTTAATTAGTTCTTAGTGGAGTCTCCAAATTGTTGATTTTGTCTTAATTGTTGTTTTGATATGCAAAGTGGTTTCATTATCTGTCTCTGGTCTTCTATCTACACAAGTAGAAAATGATGGTATCAAAGTTCGTATTTGTTCTGAAGCTATGTCGGGTAAAGTTTACGAGGTCATTCTGTATGCTAATTGACTGGTTAGTAAAAACATTGCACCACCCATTTTTATTTGAAGTAGTTAGTTGTAGTGTTGCTGTGCCTGTGGTGGCTCAGTTTTTGGATTATATTCTGTTGGAGCTCACATAGGCTTTTCGACAGTGCCCCGGGTCGAATCGTTGAGTTCCTTGGAGTGGTCTCGCTCCAGATGAAGGCTGCGAACCTCTTTCTTTGAGGATCCCGGGACTCCCATCGTCTCTCTTTACATTGTATTGCCGGTTCTTTGTTGTTCCTTGTTTCTATGGTCTTGTTTTTTGCGCACGGCAATGGCTTCCTTCCGTTGGCGGGCATGCTATTTCTGTTACCTTGTCAAGGGTACTTGTATATTTTTACTTCTTTTAAAATCGGCTAAATTCTTAAATAAGACCTTATCATTTTAGGGATTGCGGGTTTACTGTCTACCATTTTAAAACAATCAAATAAGGGCCTAATTGTTTCGAATGTGCTCAACTAAGGGTTTAATCTTTCAAAACAATCAAACAAGTGTCTAATATTTTTCAATACCTTCAAATAAGGGACTAATCTTTTAGAAAAATAAAAAAAGGTCTAATATTTTTGAATTTGCTCAAGTAAGGGTCTAACGTTTTCAGCAATAATTTTTCTTTCATTGTTTGAGTATATTTGAAAACATTAGACCTTTATTTAAGCATATTTGAAAACATTGTGTCATTATTGGAATAAATTTGAAAAAAATAGTGAAAAATCTTGACAATTCAATTTGGATGAACATATTTAAAATTTTTAAAAAATTTAAAGGTCTAAATTATTTTTTCTCAGTTTTTTTTGAGGAGTTAAGTTTAAATATTTCATTTTTAACAAGAACTAGAAGTAAGGTTTCATTAAGATAATAAAAGTGTACAACAAATACAATTCACCCAAACCAAAAGAGAATATTAAGGACCAAACCCGAAAGAAAATTATAACATGTAAATCTAAATGGCGTGAAGAAAAAAATGTTTTCTTAAATATGTTTTTCATTTCTCATACAAACCTAACAATTATTATCAAAATCAATATTACAGATATCTTTGCTAGCGTTTTTAATTACATCGACAAACTACTATAAAAAAAGATTTAATTATATTAGATTGTCAATGTTTCTTGATCAACGAGAGCGTCATATTGAATGCCGCACAAACGTCAAATTATTATGAAGATATAAAAAAATGTGTTATAAGACGGATAAAAATTGTATCACAGAGGCAAACGAACAAACACAACAAGAATGAAGAATCTTAAACACAAATAATTTTTATTTGAAACTAAAAATAAAAAAAATAAAGAAAAAGTTAGACATCAAATGAAATTTGAAGAAAAAATAGGATAAAAATTTAATTTATTTTTGAAAGAGTTAAATTGAATTTTTAAAGTTTTTAAAAGATTAAATGTTGATTTTCCAAGATTTGAGAGGCTTTTAAATATATGAGCTTTTTATCAAGTGAGTCACGTAAGATTGTTTCGGTTGATTTTTTTTGTATTTTTATGTTTATTTTAGATAAAAAAATCCTCTACTTTTTCGGTGTTTTTTTATGTCTAACACTAAAAAAAAAATTTTAAACCTTAATTATAAACTTTAAACTCTAAAAATTACACAATGCTCCTAATTTCTTAAACTCTAAATTTAAATTTTTAGTGTAGGACAAAAAAAATAATATTAAAAAAAAATACCGAAAGGAGACATAAAATTTTAGTGTAATTTTTAGAATTTAAGGGTAGGATAAAATTTCTATTTTTAAAATTTAAAATTTCAAGTGTAGGATAAATATTATATTCAATGTTCTATTTTTCGGTGTTTTAGGTCTAGAATCAAGCACGGATAGTTATGGGAGTCAAGGGTAGCGTTGGCCCTCAAAATTTTAAAATTTTAATTTGACCCCTACAAAATTTAAAAATTCTTAGTATATGTTTAAAAATTTTAAAACTTTTTAATCAAGTCCCCTTCTAAAATTTTTAAAATTTCTCATTAAGTTTAGTTAAACACAATTTTTTGAAAATTTAAACTGTATTGCCAAGATTCACCACTGTCTAGAATCCACAACTTAAGGAAGAGAAAGTGTCAACTGAGAAATTTTTAACCACTTGCTCTAAAAGTTGTTAGACTTATAATCGTTCTATTTTTTTTTGACATTAAGGCCAGCTAGCTCACTTTATTGAAACAATTAAAACCAAACCAGTTACAAGGGTAAAAAAGAAAAAACACAGAAAACAAAATAAAACGGCAAACACAAAGCCGAAAGGCCAAGCGTCTCAAACACGACAAACACACAAGCTAGACCAGCGACAAGAACCCTTGCTGCAACCTAAAATCAGAAACTGAGTTTCAGAGAGAAAAACTATAGCACAGCGCAAGGGAAAAGGTTGGTTACTCAGATCAACAAAAACCAAACCTTTGGGAGCCGAAACCCCTCGTAAAACCAAAAGAAAGCTGACTCACGGTGGGTCGAGCCATCTTCTGTCTTCATCGGCGATGCGTAGGACGCTTTTCGGCGCGTCCTCTACCCAAAACACCTCCTCGGCATGTCTCATGCTCTCTAACGTCATTGCATGCGCCGATCTATTCCCTTCCCGGCGGGTGAACACGAACCGGCAGGTACGGAAATTCCTTGCCAAAGATTTGGCATCCCCGACGAAAGTACTGATTTCGGACAGATCTATTGTCTTGGAATTTAACTTTTTTATTACTGTTAGGGAATCCCCTTCAACAACAATATGGGAAAACCCTAACTCCATGGCAAAACGGAGCCCCTAGACCATCGCACTAGCTTCAGCCGCATAACAAGATAAGATTCGAGTTTTCCTGGAACACATTGCCCCCATTATAGCCCCTGATTTGTCTCTTATAATAACCCCAATATACGCTGATTTTGTAGATGGGTCAAAACCGGCGTCTACATTGAGCTTCATCAACGGATCTGACGGAGGATGCCACCGTGAGGAACAATTATTAGCCTCGTTTGACAGACGCGATTGGGTAAGGTTCAGATCTAAACAGTAGCTTCTGATGAAAGCGATAGTTCCTCAATTCTTATGACCGTTCCTTCAAAAACAAACTTGTTACGTGCAAACCATATTGCATAAATTGCGACAATTATAGTTTGAATGTTCTGTGAGCCATTGATGTTAAACACTTGATACAACCAGTCTTGGAAACCTAGGCTTGAGGCATTAGAGGGTTCACGAATTTGTAAAGCTAACCAATTCTGACTAGCATAGGAGCACTCACATAACACATGAACCACATCTTCAGGGGCTAAATAACATCTATTGCAAATAGGGTCACCTGCCACTCTCTTGATGCATAGATTCACCTTAGTTGGAACAAAATCTCTGATAAACTTCCAGCAAATAATTCTCATCTTTTCTGGACATGGGGCATTCCAAACCTTTTTAAAAAGATCCCTCAATCTGAAAGACCTTCAGACGGGCTTAGTAGACATCTATAGCCACTACGGGCAGTATAGACTCCCGTATGTTCTCCTTGCCATATCAAAGTATCTGGTTGATAAACACTAGGTAGAGGAATACATAAGATCTGCTCAGCTTCATTAGGGGAGAAAATAGATTGGATAAGATCATACCTCCACGTGCTCGAGGACGGATCTATTAAGTCTGAGACGTAGTTGATGCCTTCCACAGCTTGGGTGGAAACTCGTTGAAGGGGGCTACCAGGTAACCAGAAGTCGTTCCACACGGATATGGATCCTCCGTTTCCCACTTTCCAGCGAAGGCCCAACTCCAGTAGGCCACGGGCGCTCCAGATACTTTTTCATGTGAGTGATGGGTTATGGCCAAGACAGGCTTTTAAGAAAGACGAGGAAGGATAATACTTGGCCCGCAACAGTCTACCAGCTAAAGAAGAGGGATTCGATAATAGACGCCATCCTTGCTTAGCAAGTAGTGCCACGTTAAACTTAGATAGGTCCCTGAAACCGAGACCTCCCCATTCTTTCAATTTGCTCAGCTCAGCCCAGGTGCACCAATGGATACCCCGCTTATCCTTGGAATTTTGCCACCAGAATCTCGCAAAAATCTGCTCCAATTCCTTACAAAAAGATTTTGGAAGCAAAAAACAACTCATGGTATAAACCGGAATTGCCTGTAAAACTGCTTTTATCAGAACTTCTTTACCACTCATGGTATAATTGTTCTATTTTAAATCATGTCTCAATACATTATTTGTATTCAAATTACTTAATGTGTTTCCGATATAATTTTAAAAAGTGTAATTTATTACACCAACAAACTTGAATCGAGAGATTTAGTAATTGGCCTAATGAGAATGCTCATATTACTCTATCTTCTATAAGTTCGAATCTCGGCATAAAAATATAATATTTTTTATTTAATCAAAATTAAACTTGAATCGAACATTTAACCTAGCTTATCATTTATCTATCTGGGTGAATCAAAACGAACGATCCATGAACATCAAGGAAAACAGGGGAAAGTAATAAAAAATGGAGCTCAGAAATGCTGATGACTCGTCAGGAGAGATTCAGTTCAAGCTAAGGACCCTACCTTCGCAAAACACAATAATCATCACAGCTCTAAGGGATATTGCACCAGCCGGGAATCGAACCCGGGTCTGTACCGTGGCAGGGTACTATTCTACCACTAGACCACTGGTGCTTCCTTATCTGTAATTTTTCTTGTTTTTTTTTTAAATATGTGATATATGGAAAAGTCAGATCTCGGACTATTACCATCTTCTTTAGTATTTCAATTAAATAATATTTTGTATTAATGGGGTTTGGGTTGGATTCTTTTAGGTTCAAATAATGTGTATTTTAGATTTGAGTTTGATTGGATAATATTATTAGGAATAAATGTAGGATTGAAATAAATGTATGGTTGAAATAAAGAGTAAGAAATGATGAGATTTATATTTTTGGACCATGGATGGAATAAATGTACAATTGAAATTAACAGTAAAAAATAATGATATTTTTAAAAAAGAAAAATAGAAAAATAATCTCAATAATTAATTTATATTATCTAACGGTCTAAAAAAAATATCATAATTGAGATTTTTACATGGTGCAAGTATATAGAATAGTGCATTAAAGTTGGTTAATTTTTGGATAAAACGATTGATAATTTCAAATCGAAATCAAACCGACTAACCAACCCTTAAAATGGAGTTAAAATCAAAACCGAATTAGATCAGTTATTCACAAAATTTTATTCACCCCTGTTTCAGAACCGAGGATTGCAGGAGAGTTGGGGAATAAGAATAGCATTGAAAGTGAACCCATTGGTTTCCTGCTTTTGGGGCCGAAATCGGAGACTCTCCTGTCTCCCTGTGTTTATCTTTTACTCACATAATTTGATATTTTAACCAAACCAAAACATGATCTCAATTCAATCTCTTTTCTTTCTTGTTTGTTTGCTGGTTAATTATGGATATAACACTCCTCCTTATCTTCAGGCACGGCATTCAAAATTTGTTTCCAGAAAACGACACCATTTCTATCCGCAAGAGGCAAATTAACAGAAAAACTGGCTTCTGCTTTCATTCTAAATTTTGAAATGCAAAAAAAACTAATGATTTTCTCTTATGATGTAGAAACAGAAAAACAGCTAGCACCACCAAACTATTCTCTAATCTTAATTCTTAAGGCTAAGCTACGAAACAGCAAGATATGGAAACTAAATCATCCACGATTCCATTAACCACAAAAAAAGTAACCTACTTCCATGGATTAGGTTTAGACCTCCTAACTTGCACCCGCAGCGTTCTTGGCGACGGCATCAGCGTAAGAGAGAGGCTTCCTATCGGAATCGTCGGCGGCGTCGTTGCTCTTAGCGCTGGAATCGTCGGCGGGAGCGTCGTCGGGATCGCGATCAGGGTCGGTCTTGTCCATGGCGGCACGAGCCTTGTCCAGTAGAGGCTTAAACGCCATCTCTATGGCCATCCACCCAAAAGCTAGTGCCCCTACAACAACCGCCGCTTGCTTCACTGGCGAAGATTTCCCCATTTTCGGCTCTGCTCTGATTGTTTTCAAGTGTATAGGGTTTAATTTGCAGGCACAGATATATATAACATTTCGCACAATTGGATGACGGAAGGAAAGGGGGACTGGGCTAAGCAACCATGTGGGTCCCCCACCAAACAAAACGATGTTTGTTATGGACGGTCGTGATTCAAGATTAAAAGGGATCCTCTAGAAATAAAGAGTAAACTACCCAGTTAGTCACCAAACTATCACTTTGTTCTTATTTAATCACCAAACTAAAAAAAGTTTCAATTAAACCACTAAACCATCGAATTGGCTTCAATCAAGCCACCAGCCGTTGACATTTTAACGGGATGCTGATGTGGCAATTAAATAAAATATATATAACTACACATTTTGTCCTTCAAATTTAAATACACAATCAATTTAGTCCTTTATATATAAATAAAATGTGTATAAACTACACAGTTAATCCTTTATAATTAAACACAATCAAATATAATGTGTATAACTACACTTTTTGTTCCTTAGATACATGATTTTTTTAGTATAAATTAAAACTAAAAAAAGCGTATTTAGGAAAAATCAATCTATATTTTTTTAATAGTTTTAAGGTGATTAAAAGGTAGTATATGTTAATAAATATTCTTAGGATTATTATCCTATACACTGGCAGTGAGAATTAAAAGTTTCCACAATTGCCTTAGTTTTAGGGTTTAGGGGTTTAGGTGTAGGGATTAAAATTTAGGGATAGTGGTTAGAATTTAAAGTTTAGGGGTAATATGGTGAAGAATTAAGTTTTAATCTATAACCTTAAATTATAACCATAAATTGTAAATTTCAACCACTATCCCTAAATTCAAAATCCATATATCTTAAACTCTAAAACTAAGTCACTTGTGGAAATTTTTAGTTTCCACCGTTATTGTATCAAATAATTACTCATATTCTTAACTTTTTAACAATGCACATACACCTTACAAACAAAATGATTTGAATCTGGATCTCTTAGGATGAACATCATCCACTTTTCTATTAAGACTACTTGTTAGGTTAAAAATCACTCAATAATTAAATTTGTGTGTAATTATAATATGTTTAATTGAGTAACTTCATAATTGTGTGTAATTGTATATAATTTATTATTGTAACAATGTTTACAAATTCATCTATAGTTTTACTAGGATAAACCTTGACTAGGGAAGTTACACTAGTGCCAAATTAGTTGGTTTGAAATTTTGTAAGTTACTGCCAAATGATGCTCTAAATTTATTAAAACTAAAAAGTAACACTTTTAAAAGGTGATCTTATGATGGTGTTTTATTTTAAAAATTGGGGGGTTTTCTCTTGGGGCGTAGTTTAGCAGTGCTATTGTGCGCCTTCAGAGCTTTTTTTCGATTTTCTTCTTTTTCGATCTTTGGTTCATGGTGGATCTGGATCCTGGCTCTTCATCAACTGCTCCACAGGGTGGCCCTACTCTGGTTGAGGGTGCCCCTTCTGAGTTTCCTCCGTTGTCGGCTGATGCGAAGGTGGGTGGAAATCCGGTGAGCGGTTTAGATTTTGCGAAGGCGGTCTCTTCGAGTGACAAAGCTGAATGGAAGCTCTTTGATCAGTCCCTTGGTTACTTTCCTCCGGTACAGAAGGATGGGCGTATGGTTGTTCAGCCGCCTGAGGATGTTTTACACTCTGGTGCGCAACAATGGGAAAACGCCTTGATTGGTAATTTTCTGGGGAAATCGCCTAACTTGGTGGTGTTTCAAAAAACAGTGGATAGGCTATGGGGGAGGGAGGGTTCGATTGGGATTAAATTCTTGGCTCCTAGCGTTTATATGCTTAAATTCCCTTCTCAAGGAGTTCGCGATTGGGTGTTGGAGACGGGTCCGTGGCATATTCAGCAGCGTTCTTTGATTTTGCGCAAATGGGAGCCTGGTCTTTTGCTATCGGAGCTCACGATGGTTAAGGCGCCGGTGTGGATTAAGCTTTGGCACATCCCTTTAGAGCTCTATTCTCAACAGGGGCTGGGATATATTGCTAGTGCGATTGGGAAGCCGCTTTATTCGGATCGTGCAACAGCATTGCAGCAGCAATTAGAGTTCGCTAAAGTTTGTGTTGAATTGCAGGCCTCTGATGAGATTGCTTCTTCAGTCTCGGTTGACTTAGGCAATGATAATGTTGTTGATGTTGCGGTTGAGGTGGTATGGTCTCCTCCTAAGTGCTCGCATTGTGCTGTTTTTGGTCACTTGGATTCTTCGTGCCGACGAGTGAATGTTGAGGGCTCAGTGACTGTTTCTGGGGACCGTGATGTTGTGTTACCTGATAAGGTGGACAGTGTTGGTGATGTGGGGAATGTTTTGCAAGTCGCAGAGGGTTGTTCAGGGACTCCGGTAGCTGATTCTGCGTTGCTTGATAAGGTGGATAGTACATGTGAAGTGGGGACTAATTTGCAAGTGGCAGAGGGGAAATCAGAGGCTCCGATAGCTGATTCTTTGGCTGCTGCTGAGAGTGTGGTTCCTTTGCTTAGTGCTCAGGGTGTTGTTGAGAATTTGGACTGTGTGCAGAGTCCTAATTCTTTTGAGGCTTTAGTTATTTTGGAGGAGGCTGGTGGGGCTGTTGATGGAGCTCGATTGTCTGGTGGTGCGATTCGTAGAGAACGGGTTGCAGCTGGTGGTGTTGCTGAGTTGATGCAGCAGTTAAAGCCTAAGACTAAGGAGGCCAAGAAACAAGGGAAAGGGCGAGGTGGGAAGAAGGGTCTCGGCAAGAAGGGAGGTGAGTTTTCTCCAGATTTATGACATTGCTTACTTGGAATGTTAGAGGGTTT
Source organism: Hibiscus tridactylites (assembly GCA_958450335.1). Lineage (NCBI taxonomy): Eukaryota > Viridiplantae > Streptophyta > Magnoliopsida > Malvales > Malvaceae > Hibiscus > Hibiscus tridactylites. The sequence continues at coordinate 94,377,370 of OY288268.1, forward strand.
AATGATCCTCTGAAACGTAAGAATGTTTTGAAGGTGATAACTAGCTATAAGGTTGATATTCTCTGTTTACTGGAAACTCGTGTGAAGGAGGCAAATGCTAAGGGTATTGCTAATTGTCTTTTTTCTGGTTGGGAGTTCTTTAATAATTATGATTTTGCTCTGAATGGTAGAGTGTGGATCTTTTGTCGTGGTGGCTGGTCAGTGAGAGTGATTTCTTCCTCCGCGCAATTTATTATGTGTTTCGTAAGTAATGGGGTAGCTGAATTTTATCTTTCGGTGATTTATGCTAGCAATGGTCGTGAGGAAAGGCGTGAGTTGTGGAATGATTTGGTTAGTTTTAAAGGGTGTGTGGATGGTGTGCCTTGGGTGCTTGTTGGTGACTTTAATGTCACACTGTGCCCTCAGGAAAGTTCTGATTACTTGGGGTCCCAAGGTCCTTCAGGGGCAATGATGGAGTTTTCGGATTGTTTGGAGGAACTGGATGTATTTGATCATCCTTTTCAGGGGCCTGTGTTCACTTGGTGTAATATGCGTGAAGAAGGTCCTTTGGCCAGGAAGTTGGATAGGGTCCTAGTGAACCAGTTATGGGTTTCCAAGTTTGGTGATTCTGGAGTGGAGTTTCTTTCCCCCGGCTGCTCTGATCATTGTCCCAGTTTGCTAAAGCTTAGGGTGGGTATGGTCTCTCCCCCTAAGCCCTTTAAATTTTTTAATTTTTGGATTAGTCATCCGAATTTCTATTCTGTTATTGAGAGCTCTTGGAACCAGGCAGTGAGTGGTAATCCTCTTCAGGCTCTCTTTGCTAAGCTCAAAAGGCTAAAGGAGTCTCTTCGGACGCTTAATAGAGAGGCTTATAGTGATATCTCGGGGAGAGTGGTGGTGAAGCAAAAGGATCTTGAAAGATTGCAACTTAACATGGTAAATGATCCATCTGCTGTTAATGTGGGGCTTGTGAAGGAGACTGTCTCTGATTTGAGGGCCTTGCTTGGTGCTGAAGAATTGTTCCTTCGGCAAAAATCAAGAGTTCAATACATAAGGGAAGGTGATCAGAACTCTACTTTTTTCTTTAGGCATGTTAAAGCTAGGAATAAAGCTAATATGATTACTGTATTGATGACTGAGGAGGGGCAGAGGTTGGATTCTTATGAGCTTATTTCTAATGAGATTGTGAGATTTTTTCAGCAATCCATTGGGAAGAAAGATACTACTGTGGAGTGTTTTTCTGATGATCTCCTTAAAGATCTTCTTGGTGTTGAGTTAACTGAGTCGATGAAGGAAAAACTGATAGCTCCTGTGAGTGCTAAGGAAGTGAAAGAGACCATTTTTTCTATGAATGGTAACAAGTCACCAGGACCCGATGGTTTCACTGCGAAGTTTTTTCAGGCCTCTTGGAGGATTGTTGGGGAGGATGTGGTGAAGGGTATTCGATTTTTCTTCGACACTTGTAACTTGCCTGCTGCTTTTAATTCGACGGTGATTACTTTGGTCCCAAAGGTGATGGCTCCGATGAAAGCTACAGATTTCCGGCCTATTTCTTGTTGTTCAGTAATCTACAAATGCATTACGAAGTTAATGGCTAATCGTATGAAGGAGTTGATGCCTTTTTTGGTGCTGCAAAACCAAGGAGCTTTTGTGGCAGGCCGTGATATTGTGGATAATGTTCTGCTTGCTCAGGAGCTGGTACATGGTTATGGGCGTAAGAGTATTTCTCCTCGCCGTGCTCTTAAAATTGATCTTAGGAAGGCGTTTGATTCAGTGGATTGGGGATTTATGCTTCAGATTCTTCGGGTGCTGGGTTTTCCTGCTATGTTTTGCAGATGGATTGAGGCTTGTGTGATGCATCCCAAGTTCTCCATAAATCTCAATGGAGGTTTGGTTGGTTACTTTGCTGGGGCGAAGGGGGTAAGGCAAGGTGACCCCTTATCACCATATCTGTTTATACTTGTTTTAAATGTTTTGTCATGCTTGTTGAACCGGGCTGCAGAATTTAGGGTGATGGATTTTCATCCAAAATGTAAGAGGATCCTTTTAACACATATATGTTTTGCTGATGATTTGTTAGTGTTTTCTAAAGGAAATCTGAGTTCTTTGCTAGGCATCAAGAATGTTTTGGGGGTGTTCTATATTATGTCAGGATTACAGGTTAATGAAGCTAAGTGTGATCTGTTCATTGCTGGGGTCACTGAGGAGGAGAGGCGGTTTCTGGGTGAGCAAACTGGATTTAAATTAGGTGTGTTACCTGTGAGATACCTTGGAGTCCCCCTAGTTACCCGTAGCTTAACCTTTAATGACTGTGAGGTTCTGGTGAATAAGATTGCGGGGAAAATACAATCTTGGCCTTCTAAAAGCTTGTCATTTGCAGGGCGTTTGCAACTGATTCAGGCAGTGATCTTTAGCATGCAGAATTATTGGTGTAGGGTGTTCCTATTGCCTTCGAAAGTTGTTAAAAAGGTATCTCAGATTTGCAATGCCTTTTTGTGGAAAGGGGTTGATGGGAGTGCTAAGGGTGCTAGAGTCAGCTGGAGCACTGTCTGTCATCCTAAAAAGGAAGGAGGCTTGGGGATTAAAGATATAGTTGCGTGGAATAAGGCATGTTTGATGCGTTGTTTGTGGCTTTTGCTTGCTCAGGCAGGTTCTATTTGGGTTGCCTGGGTTCAACGTTATCTGTTGAAAGGATTGTCGATTTGGCAAGTTCAGGCGAAAGTGGGCCATAGTTGGGCGTGGAGAAAGCTTCTTAAGCTTCGTGATGCATACAGAAATGTTGGAGGTCATTATGGTCAGTTTGTGACTAAGGTTGTGTGGGAAAGCCTTAGGCATAAACTGGACAATGTTTCTTGGCACCGTGTTGTTTGGAGTGGCTTTGTTGTTCCGCGGCACTCTTTCATTACTTGGCTTGTTGTATTGAATCGTTTGCCTACCATGGATCGAATGGAGAAGTGGGGCTATCATGTTAATAAGTTGTGTTTGCTTTGTGGGGATGGTGTGGAGACTCGTGATCACCTTTTTGGAATGTGCTGGTTTTCACAGCAGCTACTGAACTTGATTTTGCAGGCCTGCCGAGTGAGGCTGGTTCATAGTGATTGGAGTTCTTTGCTCGACTGGGTTCTTGGCGCTGGCAAGGGTAGAACGCTGAAGGCTGCAATTATTTGTTTTGCTTGGAGATGCTTTAATTACTATATTTGGCAGGAAAGGAATCGTAGACTGCATGGTTTGAGTCCTAAATCTGCCTCGGAAATTTTCAATGTCATTTTGAGAGATGTACAGGCGAAATTTAGCGCTAGCACTAGATTTAACTTTTATGGTGACTGTATAGCAAACTCTTGGGGCCTAGAGTAGTTTGATTTTCATTGTATAAGACTCTTTGTATTGGTTTTTGATGGTTCTTGGATGAATAAAGTTCCATTTATCCAAAAAAAAAAGGTGATCTTATGATGTTATATATTTTAAGAGACCTGCTTTTCAGTAGCATTATTGTTAGGTGTATACACCTTAATAAAGGATTAAAAACAGTGACGGACACATATACATGTCTGGGTGGGCTCGTGCCTACCCTGAATTTTTTTTAAAGTTTTATAAATTTGGCTTTAATCTTTTTAATTTTTATGAATTAATCTTTAAATTTTATAATTTGTGTCTACCCTGAAATTTTGATATTTTAATGATTTGTGCTCACCCTCAAAAATATTTTTACTTGTGCCCACCTTCAAAAAATATTATGGATATGCCACTGATTAAAAAAGTATGAACAAATATCACCTTATAATCACCTTAAGTAGGGATGAAACTGTGTAAGAGTGGGAGGAGCAATTGTCCCCCAACTTTGATGGTTTAACTACATTTTAAATCATTGATGGTTTTGAAATCATTTCAATTAAGTCATTGTCCCTCTCAAAATTACTTGATATAAATTATTTTGAGGACCTTATCAGTTTCAAAATTCATTAAATTAAGCATTGACCCCATTTTTTAGTTTAATTACTTTTAAGACCTTTTAATTTTAAAATTAGTGAAATTAAATCATATCATTTTAATATTTTATAATTTAATTACGTTTTAAGATCCTGATCATTATAAAATTAAACATTTTACCCCTCATAATTTAATCCTAGCTTTGTCCTTAACCTTAATCAACTCTCCTGTCCAACACTAATCCCAACATTGGTATTCAAGCTCGATAACTTGCACCATTGATATTATATTTGTACATACACAAGAGACATGACTAGGCGACGATTTTCGGACAAGGAGAAAAAAAGAAAGAGCTGGAAGCTGGAACTAATTATTTAGGATCTGGTCGCACTCAAAGCCATTTACATGATACTGAAATTAACAATTTTCACACGGCTGCCTTTCCTCTCGTCCATCGTCACTAAACATGGGAGCTCCATCTTTGTTCACTCTCTGGCTGCAACAACCGCCGCACCTTCCACCTATTCATCAATTACATCCTTTGTCATATAAACAAACAAAACCCTGAGAGATGAATGAAACAAAGAGCAAAATCCCAAGTTTTAACCTTGAATGTTGCGCCCCAAATCTCTTCTTCTGCTGCAGGGATAGCAACGATCTTGTTTTTCGGATTCTCATAGCTTCTTAACCCGCCTACTGCAGTTGAGAAGAAGCATCCTGCATGAAAGTTGAAACCATTCGAAATCAACTCAATCAAACTCTAAAGTCCAATCCCAACACTTTAAACAATCAAAATTTGCAAAAGGCTTTACCCTGAGGGAAAGAAGCAATCGACTTGCCACAAGAAGTCTTAAGCATGTCTGCATCATCCGAGAATGCCACAAATCCATCAGCTGTAATCCCCCAGTAAAGAGGAACCCTGCCGCCCTCATCCTGCTAGACAAATAGATTGCCAGTAAACTGCAGGGCGCAGGCTTTTTTCTTCATTTTAGACAACAATAACCAAAATTAACTTACGGATGCAACGAACAACGTGGATGTGGACTTGTCGAATACCACAAAGGAGAAATTGCCGGCGAGATGACCGACCACACGGCTGGGAGGGTAAGGAGCTCGGTCGCGTAACGCCTTGTAAGCTTCAATCACCAGCATCACCTCGTCGGCAGACTTGGCTAGCCCATACTCTTGTCTCAGGCTACCTAAGTTATCCAGCATGCCTTGAAACAAGCAGAATATATCATCTTTCACCCCGAATGATCTGCACCCATCATTTAGATCGGGTTAAAAGAAAACACACACGTATTTGAAACGTGGCAAGCATGCAAATCCCAGATTTATCTTTCAGGTTTTTGAAACTTAGATGAACTATATCTGATTATTGAACAAAGAGAGGCAACTGTTGAGGTGTGTTTACCTTGGTTGTAGCAGAGACTCGTTCTTGCGAGAGTAAGCCAAGTTAACCTCATCACCGATTTGTATGGAAACCGAAGAGGGGTTGGAGTTGATGTAACGTTTCATCAACGTCGAGGCCGAGGTTCTTGGTGACGGACTCCGGTCTCCGGCAACCACAAGCTCCTCCGGTGGAGTTACAATTTCACTGCTGAAAACGCCTAACATGGTTGGTTATCTCTATCTCTCTAGAGTTTAGCCAATGAGAATAGCTATTAATGTCACACTAGGCCATTTTATAAGCAAAATAGACAAGGCTAAAACTGCCATTTCAGGATATACATATTATTGTCGTCGATGTCTCCCATGACCGTGAGTGTATTGGGCAGCAAAATCAAGGCAAATAGTAGGCCAGTGACGAAGGCAACATTATAGAATTATTAAAAGCAGGGATGGACCGAGGGGTTAGAGGGACGGTCGTCTCTCTAAAAATTTTAAATTTATATATGGTTTAGAAATTTTTTATAATTCTTTTATTAAAAATATATTTTCATTCCCCTAAAATTTTACAACTTCACCTCCTAAAATTTTATAAGTTCACTTTAATATAAAATTCTGCACCAATCCCTTAATTGGAAGCTGTCTTCTAATTTAACTAGAGGTCCTATTCATTGGTTTTGTTGTTCCTTAAAGCAGGGAATCAGGGGTGAATGTATTTTTCATGATCTAATTGTTAATTGCTGGGTCCATTTCAAATCAATGGAAGTGTAAGCAATGGGAAAGGGAAAGAGATAGCGACATCCATTAGAATCTATCAGCCGGCTCTAGTTCATAGATTAATTCTTCAATATGATTTTTAACTTGATAATTAATGTATACATATTAACATCCATATATATATATATATGTTTTCTTGGTCTTATATGTATGTTTTTACCTAAAACTAGCGTATTAAAAATATTATAAATGTTTGAAGTTTAATGTGAAATTTTAAAATTTTTGACATGTAAATTTTACTTTTAAAAAACTAAATGAATCAAAATTTAATTTTCTAAAATTTTCCTTCCGTGACGGGTTGTATAAGTTTTATTAAGAATTAAATACAGAACAAATATTACATTACTTTATCTTAGGCTTCGAAACATATTTATCTATTAACCTGTTACTGTGGTCCGTGGAAAGGTAAGGTTAATGGGTTTCAGTATAGGATCCACGTAGATATTACTATACAGAGCAATTATTTGCCTAATTATGCATGTACATGTAAACAAAGCATGGTTAAGGGCAATTTTAAATCAAAAACACCTTTAAAATATTTAATTAGAAGAATGACCTTGCCAGCATTATTTTAAAAAATAACCCCTAAATCATCCACGTAAGACGAACTCGCTTTTTACAGGACACGAGTTCGAAACTTAATTTTTTCAAAACATGAGTTTCGTATTGAGTAAGTCGGTAAAAAAATTAATTTATTGCGTTTTTAACATAGAACTCACTTTTTATAGGACGTGAGTTTGGAAGTCGCTTTTTGTAGAACGCGAGTTCGACTTACGTCGACTGAAAGGGGGTCATTTTTCTAAATAATGTTGGCAAGGATCATTCTTCTAATTAAATATTTAAAAAAATTGATTTAAAAATGCCATGGTTAAGTATATTGTCACGTCTGAGAAGAGGCGGAGTCATTAATCTCACATCGAAAAAAATGGAGATCTTGGGATATATAAACAGTGGCGATGCACATTCTATTAGATGTGTTTTTTAGGATGAGGGTAATGACCTCGTGACAAGTGGTATCAAAGCGACTCTTTGACTGCCCAATTTCATGCCGAGCGCCCATGAGTGGGGTAGGTAAGGTGGACAACCGTGACAATTGGTCAATCATGAGAGCAGAAGCTCATGACGAGGGCATCACGAGGTTGAGTGGCGTTGCACATCTTATTAAACATGTCTTTTTAGGAAAAAAGGATAATGCCTCATAACAATATCGACATATAAACATCAATAAGAAGTAACAAGGATGTCATATCAACTGACAATTACCGAGCTGAAAAGTTCTGTCAACCTTTTCAAAAAGCCTTTCTCTCTCGTTTTGTACTCCTTAGGCAGCTTTCTTCCGACGGCCTCAACTTTACCGGGAGCCGTTCGACCACACTTTTTTTCTCCTTTGTTCACCACGAGCTTCCTTCATGCATCTTTCTTTTCGTTTTGTTTTGTTTGGTGGTTTCTCAGACTCTTCTCCTTGGTCGGTCGTTGGGGTTTTATCTCTCCCGACGTCCTTGGTTTGAGATCGGTCCTTTTGCTGAGCGGAGGAAGATCGGCCCATCGTTGAGTGGGTCGTGGATGAAAAGGAGGCTTGGTGCTTCCAGTTTTGTGCTTCGTTTTTGCAGGTTTCATCCTTGGTTTTGTCGTCGGCTCGGTGGCTCTGTCCCTCCTCCTACTCGCTTGACGATTCTCTGCTTGGTTAGCAGCTTATCGGCGAGTTGGGTGAAGATTTTTTTTCCAGCCTTTATGGCTACTCTCTTGTTGGTTACGTCTTCCCAGCCCCTTGGATCACCCGTCGGTTCGCTCAGCCGCGAAGGACTCTCGTTTGGATTAGACGATCGGCGCTCGCTCTCCTCCACCGAAATTGTTCAATGGCTGCCTTCGGTTTATTTTTTGGCCTGTCTATTTGGCCTTGCTTTGCTGTGTGTCTTGGGTCTATAATGAACCCATTGTATTTGGGACTAAGTTGCTCATTGTTTTGTGTTCTTATTTGTCTTGGTTTGAATGAAATCCACACTATCTTTAAAAAAAAATGATAATTACGACGGATTCATTTGTCTAACTATGGATGGACATGTCTACATACATATATAAATCAACCTCATATTGAACGGTCATGAAAATCATATTATTAAATTAAAACGAGAAACAATGAATTTTGATTTCTTTTTTATCAAAGAATTTGGATTTCTAAACTAGATTCCTGTTTTACTTTCATAGAAAATCATCGTATAATTTTATGGTTTAAATGACAAATTGGTTTTAGTTGATGGGCAACATAAATCAAAGTTTTTATTATGTCGATTTCAGACTATTTATTCTTTCTGATTTAAATAAATAAAAAAGTACAATAGATAAGTAAAATGGAAGATGGTGAGCTAAAGAAAGTCAAAGATGTATGGCCTTGTACGAATACAAGGTAAGGAGATAAGAGGGTGATAATTAGCGTGTGGAAGCTCTCTTTTATCATATCTTTTTTGGTTTATTTAAGGAGAGACTTCTTACAATTTTTAGTGACAGGTGATATGTCTACACCTAATAGATTGATGTTTATTGATTTCATCAGGATAGCAGTCGATCAGAAGATGTTTCAAATGAACTCTTGTAAGTTCATAAGAAAACATTCAAAGTTGGAGGGTCTTTTGTGTGGATGACTCCTATTAAAAGGAGGATTTTGGAGAATCTCTATGTTGAAAGGCTTGACACAAGAGTTAAGTTTCGGAATATACCATATACAACAAATTTTAAACTATATATTCATGTTGATATGTAAACTTTTCAAAAATTTTATACTTAAGTTAAATTACAATTAAACTCAATAAGTGTCTTAGTGTAAAAGTGGATGATGTTCGTCTTAGGAGACAAGAATTCGAATCGTTTTGTCTACAAGGTGTATGCATATTGTCAAAGGATTAACAATATTTATGAACATATACTACGTTGTAATCACTTTATATCACAATTATTTAAATAATTTCAAACATTATTTCCATTAAATAATACTCATGGACCATCAAATTGAATTTGGATACGTGATTTGCGCCAGTGGATAGTTACTCACGACGCTCGGCTCTGATTTGCGCTTCTTGGTGGGTTTTTAATAGTTTAATCTTTTTGCGGTTCGTTTGCCGATGCAGTCAGATTTGTTCGTATCTATTTTTCGTTCGAGTCTTTTGGATGAGGTTTTAACCTTTTTCATGTATGGTTCTTGTATGATCTAAAGTGACTAGTTTAAGGGAAATATCGAAATTATATATTTAGTTTACGACGGTAGTTGTAAGCCCTTGTTGTAATTTTAGGTATTTTCTCATTTAATAAAACTAGCGGCTTCTACTAAAAAAATACTCATATCAATAAACTTGTTACTCTTGTGTTTTAAAATAATTTCACCTAAATTATCACCTTGAAAAATCAACAACTATTTAAGCCCATATTTTTTTTTACCCTTTGTCTTAGTTTCTCGGAAAAAAATTTCCGGATAAAATTATCATTTGAATTTTTACATCACACCCTTTTAAAAAAATTCAACCTAAAACTATGCAAAAAGTAAACATACGACTATTTAATTGGCGCGAGGAGTAACGAATATACTAAAAACATGTACAATATTTTTTTATCACATCAACCTTGACAATAAATGACATTTTCTATTTAAATAAAATATTAAATTCAATATTAAATTGTAAAAGTTAAATTTAATGTTAAATAAAAAATAAATTCCAAAGTTTAAAAGGGTTTTTTTGCTCCGCAATATTCGGAATTAGGGTTTTCGGTTGTTCGTCAGATGGAGCCGCAAGGGGGGTTATCGGTAAACCTCCAGAGCATGTAGCGCCGGTGACGGTGCCTTGAGAGGGCGGGTTTGCCGCTAGAGGAAGGTTTGGAGAGGGAGTCGAAGAGGGGAAGAAGTTTGGTTCCCCAGGAATCGGTGGAGGCGAACCGCGAGGGCAGTGCTGCTGGTGATGTTTGCATGCAGGAGGCGGTAGAGAAGGATGGTACTGGGGCGACGCCGGAGCAGGCAGTGACAAACCCTGGGGCCGGCAAACTGTCGTTCCGCGATATGGTTGCTGGGAGGGAAGGTGCTGGTTCCATGATCGAGGACCTGGACGTGGTCCTAACGAAAGAGGACGTCCGAGTCAATTTTGAAGGTCCGTTGCCGAGAATTGACTTTGCGGATCGCGTACATGAGTCGATAGATGAGAAACTTGCGTGTTCGATCATTGTGCGGTTACTTGCGAAGGCGATTGGTTATAGAGCTTTGCTAAATAGGGTTAAGGCGTTGTGGATGCCGGTTGGAAAACTAGAACTGGTTGATCTAGATGATGAGTACTATTTGGTGAGATTTGAATTGGAAAGTGATTATGATAGGGTGCTTTCAGGGGGTCCGTGGGTAATTTACGGGAGTTACCTTACGGTGCAACCATGGTCAAGGTCTTTTTCTACGTCTGAGGCGTACCCTCAGCATATTGTGGTTTGGGCTCGCCTCCGGGACTTCCGTACCGATATTACACGAAGAGTATGTTTAGGGCAATTTCCAGTATGTTTGGTAATGTGGTTCGGATTGACTACAATACATTGGAAGGGAAGAGGGACCGCTTTGCAAGATTTGCTATTGTTGTTGATTTAAACAAGCCGTTGCTCTCGGGTGTGATTATTGATGGATTCCGGCAGGACGTGGAGTACGAAGGCTTGCCACTTATCTGTTATACATGTGGCAAGTATGGACACCAAAAGGAGGTGTGTGGGAAGAAAGGGACTCCCGGAGGTTGGATCGTCGTCAAACTCGTCACCTAGCGTAGAGGGAGGGGCGAGCGATAAGGAGATGTATGGCCCATGGATGCAAGTCCAAACTCGTCGCCGTAAGACGATGACCATGGCTAATCGGGGTAATGCGGGTGGAGATGCTAAACAGGTCGCAAATCGATCTTCGGGATCGCAGTTTGATGCGCTAGTAATTGAGGAGGAAGAAGCTGTGGGAGGTGACCCCAAGGAGGTTGCTAAGACGCCCAGTTCGGGGAATGAGCGGGATAAGGGAAAGAATGTGCCGGTGAGTGTGACGCATGCTGGGGTAAAGGATGTCGGGGTAGAACTAGCCGGCACGTCGGACGGGAAAAGACGTGAAACAGGAGGTATGGTGGTGCGTGAGGATCGCACGGGGAAGGAAAAGGAGGTGGTTGACGGGGTTGGTGGAGAGCATATGGACAATGCGGCTGGTATGGGGCAAGTTGCGTCCTCGCAAGAGGTAGTGGTTGAGAACTCTTCTCTAGGGGGAGGTAACCACACAATGGTTCGAGTGTTTGAGAAAGGAGAAAGGGAGGTTTTGCGGGATGCGAATGGGTGAGGTGCGAAGGGGACTGTAAGAAAGCAAGCTGTGAAAAATGTGCCGAAGAACCCGTTAGCGGCAAAGGGGTTAAAGGTCAAGAAAAGGGATGAGCGTGGGCCTCCTAAGCCGGTTCTCAAGGAATGGATAACTACTATGATGGCGGAGCTTGACGCGGCGTCGAGTGGTGGACGGGATGACCGTGGGGCTACTTCGGCAAGGACTGAGAGTGTACATGGTCAGGTACAATGGAAAGAAAATAAGGCGTTTGAGGATGCCTCGGGCAGGGACATGTCGTCCTAAGGTATTGTTCTCTCCCTCATTTTAATTTTTTTTAATGGTTAGAGTCATTTTCTGGAATGTACAAGGAGCACTTAGCTCTGAGTTTTATCGATGCTTTAAACTGTTGTTGCAAACTCAACGACCGGATGTAATTGCGTTGTTTGAACCACGTATTAGTGGAGCCAAGGCGGATAAGTTCATTCGGCGTTCAGGGTTTGATTGCTCCTTTAGAGTGGAGGCGAATGGATTCTCAGGGGGTATTTGGGTGTTATGGAAGGCTACGGTCAAACTGGATATTGTGGCGGTATCTTCACAGTTTGTTCATGGGTGGTGATATGATGTGTGTAAGAGAAAGCGATGCTTCATTACGTTTGTATATACGAGTGCTAATAGTACTCAGCGAGCCTTTTTGTGGAATCAATTAGGTGCACTTGAACCAGAACAGGGCGAGGCTTGGGTTCTAGGAGGAGATTTTAATGCGATAGCGAGCCCCTTGGAAAGGGAGGGAGGGTCGGCTAACCGTGTAGGAGTATGTGAGCGTTTTAAGGACTTTTTATTTGCCTCGGGGCTAGTAGACATGGGCTATCAAGGGCCTTTCTTCACATGGGAGCGGGGGGATTTGAAACAAAGACTTGATCGTTGTGTTTGTAACGAGAGTTGGCTTGCTGAATATCCGGAGTCGGGTGTTTTTCACCTACCAAAGCTTGAATCGGATCATTTCCCGGTTATGTTGAAGACTGGGGGAGAGAATGGAAATCGGGTATCTAGGCCCTTTCGGTACCTTTCATCATGGACGGATCACCCGTATTTTCATAAGCTAGTGACTGAGGTATGGCGGGAGGAGAGGTGTGTTTTTGATAATGTTCTTGAATTCCAAACAAAAGGCGCGAAATGGAATAAGGAGGTGTATAGACACATAGGCCGTCGGAAAACCCTTTTGCTTGCCCGAGTTCGAGGGGTTGAATTAGCTCGGGGTAGACGGGACTCGGATTTTTTGATTGAATTAGAGAAGGAGTTGAAAATGGACCTTGCAAAAGTGTTGAAGGAGGAAGAAAGCCTGTGGCGACAGAAATCACGGAATTCCTGGATTGTGGATGGGGATAGGAATACACGGTTTTTTCACACTAGCACGATTGTCCGCCGTCGACGGAACACGATTAGCGCACTTCGCGTTGAAGCAAACCAGTGGTGCTATGATCAGTCGGAATTGCAATTACACGCCATGAATTATTTTCATACGCTTTTCACGGCGGGAGTGCACGACTGCACGGTTAGGATGCCGACTGGGAGGTTTCATGCTTTCGACGCACGCGAGTTGAAACCTTTGAAGGAGGTGGTGACCATGGAAGAGGTACGGAAGGTGGTTTTTGAGATGGATCCGTCGAAGTCTCCGGGTATAAATGGGATGTGGTAGGTTCGTCAATTTTTGAGTTTGTCAAGGTTTTTTTTGAAGGAGTCCCGTTGGATGAACGCCTAAATCAAACACTAATAGTGCTTATACCGAAAGTGGAGGTGCCCGAGTTGATTAGCCATTTCAGACCCATTAGTTTATGCACGGTGTTATATAAAATTATTACGAAGACAATGGTTAACCGGTTGAAGAAGTTCTTACCCAAGTGGGTATCAGCGAATCAGGTTAGTTTCGTGCCAGGGCGAAATATTACTGATAATATTATTTTGGCCCAGGAAATAATCCACTATATGCGTAACAAGAGTGGAAAGAAAGCCTTTATGGCAATCAAAGTGGATTTGGAAAAGGCGTATGATCGGATGGAATGGCACTTCATTGAGGATACTCTGAGAGAGGTTGGTTTGCCGGATACAATGGTTGCGCTAATTATGCAGTGTGTGTGTTCTGTATCGATGCAAGTGTTATGGAATGGGAATGTTACGGATACGTTTAAACCATCAAGGGGTATCCGACAAGGCGATCCACTTTCGCCCTATTTGTTCGTGTTGTACATGGAGCGACTAGCTCATAGAATTGAAGAGAAAGTGGAGTCTCGGACATGGAAACCGATTCGCTTGACTAGGAATGGGACGGGGATATCACATCTGTTCTTCGCCGATGACTTAGTCCTGTTTGTGGAGGCGGAATTATCACAAATGAATGTTATTCATGAGGTTTTGTCGGATTTTTGTGCATGCTCTGGACACAAGGTGAGTGTTGCGAAAACGCAGATTTTCTTCTCGAAAAATTGTGAGCCGGATAAATGCTACGATTTGGGTCAGAGATTGGGTTTTAAGGTTGTTGGAGATTTAGGGAAGTACTTGGGGGTGTCTTTGCTGCATGAAAGGGTTACTAAAGCCACATATGCTTATCTTCTGGATAATATGGAGAAGAGATTACCCGGATGGGTAGCCCACACATTGTCTTTGGCGGGAAGAATAACGTTAGCGAAAGCGGTTCTTCAAGCAATTCCTTCCTATGTTATGCAAGCTACGTTGTTACCGAAAGGGGTTTGTCGCGAGATGGAGAAGATTATACGTTGGTTTGTGTGGGGTGGTGGACGTGAGAAGCGAAGCATTTCGTTGGTTAATTGGAATCACATGCGCAAACCGATCTTGGAGGGTGGTATGGGCTTTAAAGACTTAGCCACTCAAAACAACGCCTTTCTTATGAAGATTGGATTTGAAATTCTAACTCAAACAAATAAGCTTTGGGTTAAGGTTATTAAAGAAAAATATGGGTGGAGCGAGATGGTTCTGTCTAGCATTACTAGAAACCGATGCTCGAGGTTTTGGAAGGGGTTAGACATGGTTTGGGGTGAGGTCCGAAGGAGTACTTTGTGGAATGTGCGGAATGGCGAACGTACGGACTTTTGGTACGATATGTGGGTGGATATGGAAGGACCTTTAATTGAGCGGTGTACTCTATCGGCTATGCCCCATCCGACGCCGGTTGTGCGCATGATGACCTCTTGTGGTGAGTGGGATTGGCGCTACATGGAAACAATGTTGCCGGATAGATTATTGGCTAGATTGGAGGCAATTCAACCACCGAGACCATGGTTTGGGGAGGATGTACCATGTTACCGATGAGAGGAGAATAGGAGCTTCACCGTGCGTTCAGCCTACAAGGTTTTGGCCAAGGAACAAACCACGAATGTTGATGCGAAATGGAGGGTGGTGTGGGATCTGAAACTGCCATTCCGAGTCCGCATGTTCGTGTGGCTTGTAATGCGACATAATCTACTCACTAACGTGGAAAGGTGTCGGCGTAAGATTGCTATTGAAAGGGGTTGCAGCATATGCCGAAGAGGAGACGAGGATGAAGATCATGTCTTGCGAAGGTGCGCGGCAGCGAAGTCCCTATGGCAGAAACTGGTACCACGGGGATCACTGCAGGTATTTGAAGCGATGGATTTTGACGAGTGGCTGATTTTTAACCTGAAGAACGACGGAAAACTCCCGGATAGGGGATCGTCGTGGACCTCCCGATTCGTGGTGGGCTGTTGGCTCCTATGAAAGAGGCGTTGTGCGACAGTTTTTGCGACGGATGATGTGGTACAAGGGGGTCTCGTGGAAAACTGTCTGAGGTTGGCGCTAGAATATGAAAACACCTACTCGACCAGCGCTGGCACGCAAAGAAGGGGGTTGCGGGATGTCTCATGGCAGAGACCATCGTTGGAGTGGTATAAGCTGAATACCGATGGATCGGTTAGTGGACAACATAAGAAGGCTGCAATTGGGGGAGTGATCCGGGACTGGAATGGTGATTGGGTATTTGGATTCGCTCGACGGATAGGTAGTTGCTCGGTGTTGTTTTCAGAGTTATGGGCAACGTACGACGGGTTATTGCATGCATGGCGATTGGGACTACGGAAGGTTGTTGTCGAATCGGACAACTCGGAAGTGGTAAGAATTTTGCGGAATGAATCCTCGGCGTTACATGGGGATGTTGTGGTGGATATGATATTCGGACTTCTCTGTCGTGATTGGGAGGTGCGCGTTCGTCACGTTAGTCGAGAGGGGAATAAGGTTGCGGATCGCCTGGCACGTTGGTTCGCCGGTCAACGGCGAGGTGATCTTTGGATGCCAGCTGAGTCGGTGCTGCTACAGGAGTTGTTATTAGCAGATAGGGGTGCTTAGTCCCCATGCTTTTATCTCTGTATTACCAAAAAAAATTTTTCATTTTTTTCTCTTTTTAATAGCTTCTCTCTACTTTCAAACCCAAAACTCAAACAACCCAAACACCGATGATTGAAAGAATATTAAGGGCATTCGAAATGTTTTTTTAACAGGTGTTTGACTTTCAAATGGTCATTCCAAACACTTTAAACGGGCTTTTTCGTAGAATTTGATCCCAAACAAGTGTTTCGTAAAAAAAACATAATTTTCCAGCCTTTTTCTTAAACGGACGTTGAAAAAAATACGCTGGACGATGCTTAAATTTACGCATGGTGATTGGGCATGCATTATCAAATGGTTGAGAGTATATTCAGAACAGATACTACTTATAATCACCTTAGCTTTCAATTAAAAAAATTCTTATTAAGAAATATTAGGGGTGCAAATAACTCATTTAAAGGAAAATGGGTTGCACACTTGCACCTATTTAATTCCATTGCTTACTTGACGTGGGAAATTGGGACAATAGTTGAACCAATTCAGCTCATGTTGTCACCCTCTCTC
Organism: Hibiscus tridactylites; assembly: GCA_958450335.1. Taxonomy (NCBI): domain Eukaryota; kingdom Viridiplantae; phylum Streptophyta; class Magnoliopsida; order Malvales; family Malvaceae; genus Hibiscus; species Hibiscus tridactylites. The sequence goes on from OY288268.1 coordinate 94,393,661, forward strand.
TTGCCTTCTTCATTTAATTTCTTCAATCATGGGAAATAAGAAGTCTTTCTAGCTCAAATTAATTCTTTAAGACATTTCACGGTAAGAATCATCACTATCTTTTCAAGAACTTCACAAAAAATTGAATTTCATCAAGTTTATACGTTTTAGTATATCTCCTTGAAATGCACCAATATTATTTCTAAAGAAGAAAGATGTGTCAACGAGTTGTATATCGATTAGCAGTCATTGAATAAGGTGACAGTGAAGAATAAGCACTCATTGACAATAATAAATAATTTGTTCAATCAACTAATAATGTCTTCAGTATTTTTATGAATAAATACTAATGGCTAAGTTGATGCACATGCATGATTGATACGATACTAGCACTTTGAAAACTCGATGAAAATACTTTGAGGGCAATCTAAATTTTAGATAATTAGTTGAAACGTACGTATTAGAATTACTTTTCTTTTTTACCAATTATTCATCTCATTTTTTGACACAACAATTATTCATCTCATTAATTGGCAGTATCATAAAATTTATAATTTTATAGATTTCATTACCGGGTCGGACACCTCATGTGTTGTTGTTGCACCCTGGCCTTGGTCCACCGAAGCAATCTCCACACCCAATAGCATTGGGCCGAACGGTACCTGGATGAAACGTAACCCCGGCCGCAATCAACCCACAAGTATCGGCCACCGATATCAACCACAAGTATCTCCACACTCATGAGTTGATGTATGCCAGTGACGAAGGGCAAACAACCGCGATGGGTGGAGAGAGCAGGGGTGTCAATTGACCGAGATGGGTATAAAGATTACTCTTTCTGTATTCATCTTTATCAGGAATTTTCATTTCTATCTCCACCCCACAACCTGCTGCGAATATAAAATTCAAATTCATCAATGCCTCATTACCCGCAAGACTAAACTATCCCTGTCCTACTGCTCACATAGATTATGAGACTTCTTAATTTTCTCTTTACCCGTCTCATGACTCATTCATATAATATATTTATAAGTATTAGTTAAATAAATATAAACTATATTTATTATGAAAAAAGTATTAAATACTTATCATTCAGACTCTCACTACATATGTGGCATTATTTCTACTAGTTTCATTTTTAAAAATTAATAATATAAAAAATTAGATTTTTTACGACACAAAAGTTTGGACTAAAAATACTAAAATCTATTGTAAAGGATCGAAAATAACACAAATAACATGAAAAAATAATATTTTAATTGTTGTAACAAATAAAAAATATAGAAAGAATTAAAAAAATAATAATGAAAATACAAGCTTTAGAAAATAAGAATAAATATCAATAGAATCTAAATAACATACAATATTAAAAAAATAAAATTAAAAGAAGAGAAAAAAAAAATAACATACCTTAAATTTGAATATAATCCAAATTGATATTTTTAAAGAATATTTATATATTCGATCTAATTAATCACAAACTCAATTATATATATATATATATATCACTTTTTCATAAATATCCCAATATGAACTACTTAAAATTTGACTATGATCCGAATTGATATTTATAAAAATATTTATATATTTGATTTGATCAATATCAAATCCAATTGTATTTTTTAATAAATATTTTAAATTATATTTATAATAACATGTTATAAGATTTTTTAGGCGGGTGCAAATGGAATAGGTACAAAATTATATCCATCCTCACCTTATCATCCGCAAAGAATCTAATTTTTATCTTCATTCTCGTTCTACAACTACAATCCATAAAATATGTAATCATCTCTACCCAATTAAATGTGAAGTGAGATAAATCCCTGCAAAATCCAGCATCCACTATTGACATCCCTAGGAGAGAGTGCGCCGTTGGTCAAAGTTAGTTGGTAAGGCTTAGTTTGCGATTGCTTTTAAAAAGTGCAGTGAAAAAGGTAAATTTCAAACTAATTGTTGAAAAATAGTTTTAAAAAGCTGGTTAGTGTTTATCATTGATGTCAAAAAGTAATTTTGAGAAGATAAAATATATATTTTAGACATGATATTGAAAAGTAAAAGTAAACTTGGGTGATGTTCAAATTAGTTAATGTTGTGATATATGAAATAAGTCAATTTTAATTATAATAAAACTTTATTTTTTTATAAAATCTAATTTAAAAATATAAATTACATTCTAAATTATATATGAACATATCACTTACAAATTAATAATAAATGTAAAATAAATTACAAATAAAATAATTTTATTTTTTTTATTCTCAATATAAATATTATAAAAATATATTATTTTTCAATAATGTATGCATAATGTACAATAAATTATAATTAAATAATAGGATAAAAAAAGTAATTTTATTTTTAAATTAATTTTTTAGCTCAAGAAGCTATAAAATCTAGCCTTTTAATTTTGGTAAAAAAAGTTATTATTAAAAGTAACCAAAAATATCAAAAAAACAAGTGAAAATACTTAAAAAAACACGTTTGGGTTGCCAAACGCAACCGCAAACGGAGCCTAAGAATCAAAGCCAGCCAGCCAGGTGATATGGACTTGTTTGAATGGATGAGGAACTTTGACTTTGACCCACACTATCCTAATCCGATCTCTCATGAAATCAAAATACATTAATCAATAAGATTTTTATTTAGGCGTGATTAGACTTTTGTTCCTTACCATTTCATTTTCGTTTCTTAATTTATTTCGAGGAGGTACGATTTCTATAAATATTAGGCTAAAACGTTTGTGTTGGAAATTACCTTTTTAAGTTACTTATAGTTTACGTATTGTTATTCTCTACTCAAAAAATATATTAAATAATATGATTAACGTTTTTGTTTTTATACTTCAAGACCTCTCATTATTTTTTCGATATATAATTAATACACTCATTTATCTAGGATGTGACATATACACAAAATTAATTACATCAGACATCCATAAAATCATATTTATTGTTCTAATTATTTTGTCACTTTTATAATTTTTTAATTGTTCCATTTTGTCAATTTGAAAAAATTAACAAAATCAACCTTTATATTTTTTACATAATGTCAAAATATATCTCTAACGCTGGACAGAATAGACATTTTAGCCCCTATTCTCTTTTTGAAACAATTTAGCCCTTAACATTTCATTTTGGGTTAGAACGCCCCATCTACGGATGAAAATTGTTAGTCAACTAACAATAAGTGGCTTGAAATTACATGACAAACCTACATGGCGGGGCACACCGCTATAGTAATGTCATATAGCCAAATCTGTTGACTTTACAAAATGGCACGCCAGTCAAAAAATGATTTATAAAATGTATAAAATATAAAGTATTTTTTTTCTGACGTGTCATTATGTCAAATCATTTCAAGTTGTTTATCGTTAGTTGACTAACAGTTTTCACCCGTATAGAGGTCAAATTGCTTTAAAAAAATAATAAATGCCAAAATTATTATTGAATTAAACGTTAGGGGCATATTTTGATAGTATGCCTTCTTCTTTTACCCTTCAACCTTAAAAGAAACTTTTTAAAACAAAATTGACATTTTTAATCTTTTTGTATTCGTGATTTTATGAAAATTTTGACCTACTAAAATTATATGCATAAATAGCCGAAAGTGATAGACCCGTGACTTTATATCAAGGGGCGAACCTTAAATTTATAGAATTTTAAGAGGTAAATTTAGAAAATTTTATATAAAATTTTAATAAAAAATACATAAAATACTTTTAAAAGAATTTTTAAATCATATATAATTTTTAAATTTTCGAAAGAACGACCACCCCATCCGATCGTCTCCATCTATCCCTATCAACAACAAGTGATAAAACTTTTGGTATAGGAGTACCGGAAATTATCCTCAATCAATATGTATAAAAATATTAATGTAATATAATATTTTTTATATAACTAAAATATATAAACTACTTTATAAATTCAAATATAAGAACAAATGAATGACAAATCTCAATTAAAAAATGGTATGATATTAAGATAATGTATAATTCAACGGGAATATAAAGAGCCTTCGTAAATAATAAAAATAATCATTAATAAATAATTAATTAAATATTTATTAAAAAATTGAAAACACCGATTAAACAAGCATAATTTGCTCTCGTTGATAAGTTTGATAACTATTTTTTACTCTGTAAAATTATACTTGTTTTATCGGTGTTTTCTTAAGTTTTTTAATAAATATTTTATCAATTATTTATAAAAATTTATGTTTATTATTTATAATTACAGGACTTACACATTCGTTACAATTAAAATTATAACGATAGATCAATATATTTATTTTCTTGTATAATTTTTAATTGATATTTGTTTTTAATACTGTATAAATTTTTAATTGAGAAATAGACTTCGTTCATTATTATATTTAGTTTTTTAGAATAGTTTTTATATTTTAATTTTGGCTTAATGCACTTTTTACCCCTAACGTTTATCACTTTTCCTAATTTGGCACCTAAAGTTTTTTTAGGCTCTTTTGTCCCCTAATATTTGCACCATTTCTCGTTTTGCCCCATTATGTTATCCTTGTTTAAAAAAATTCAGCCAATAACATCGCGCCATGTCATCTCCTCTTTGACTAAGTCAATTCACCTGGTTTTATTTAAAGGATAAATGACATGTTTATTTTTTTTCAATTTAGTCACTAAAAAGTCTATTTTTACATAAAATTGACCCCTATTTATTTCTAATTTTTATAATTGTAACCCCCTAGTCCCGGCCTGGCCGGATGATCGGTCTGAGTGGGCCACACGGGGAAAACTGAGTAAAACCCGTTAAGGTTCCCTTCGGTTAGCAACCCTATATTTTTTTAATTTTAATCTTGCCTAGATGAACATTAAGTCCTATGTGATTCACAACAGCGGAAAACATTCAAGGGAAAAACACATTCGAACCACGGCCATACTTAACAGTCTATTTTTAAGCTTATAGGACAGCCAGTATTGATACCCTAACCAGGGGTATCAATACCCTAACCAGGGGTATCGATACGCTCAACTCTCATCCACAACACCCGATTCCAGAAACTTTGGAGGGTATCGGTACCCCAGGCAAAATTTGAGGGCTTTTGGGCAGGAGAGTATCGATACCCTAGCTAGGGGTATCGATACCCTCTGCACTGCAACTCCTCAATCTCAACTAAAACGACCCCAACACGACTCTAAATGCATTTCTCGACTCACCTAAGCGTATACCAACATGCAAGCACACATATTTAAGCCAAGGGTGTCATTCAAACATGGATAAAGCATTCATACATAACATTCAAATCAAAGAGCAATATAGGCAATATTAAGCATACATAAAGGCTCAAATGGTCATAAAGCCACAAGTCAATCAAAAGAAGTTTGCACTCAGCATAAGGCAACCTAAAGCATCCTAAAGCATACCATCATACACACCAACATTCATCAAAGTATAACATGCTTACAATCCATAATCAAACTCAACAACATCATCATTCAAATGAGTCATACAAACTCATATAAAGACACCCTATTGCCACATTGCTTAACTACTACAAAATCAACCATACTTGAGCAACAACTTGGAAAGCCCTTCTTGCCTTGCCTCGAGCTAACACCACGCTAATGATCTGCATTGTTGAACATAGAGAGCGTAAGCTATAAGCTTAGTGAGGGTGCTCTAACACGAAAAACATCAACAATGCATGATTCAAGCACGTTAATCCTAGTCTTACATACATCAAGCATAGGCATTAAAATCAAGTAGACCTAGCTAGTCTTTCAAGTGGCATATATGGTCTCTCAATCCTAACAAGTTTAAACATCAACATCCACATTATGCAACAACACCATATACCACAATCACATATCACCATCATATATCACAATACATGAACAAGTTTAATTGGCCACTTTAATTACCCCGATTGTGCGGATATAGACCTCAACAACACTTTACCTCGGTGGGATTCCACTCATCACCGGACCTTGCATGTGCGGGATTCCACTCAACGCCACATGCCCTACGGATGGGATTCCACTCATCATCTCGTAAAAATAAATAAAAGCTTCCGGTGGAATGTTACATCACCGTACTCCTCCTTGATGACTTAACGCCGTCAAGGCCACGTACGTTTTGACTCAATTTGTGTGCACACTATTCTAATGATCGATCATTTACAACCGGTAATTGTTTAGTGCCAATTATCATCATCAATCACATATCATCAACACACTCATGCTCATCACATATATCCACATCATGATATATATATACATGCACCATATAATCACAAGTACAAGAGCATAGTCATTAAGCACATTGGCATTTAAGGAAAACAAGACTAAATTAACTACTTGGATTATAAGGAAGTGGCCTACCAAGCTCACTTTACACACACACACTACTCATGCTCGAACCAAACTTTAAAACAAGTTAAGACCACTCACCGCCCTTCCTTAGCAATTCGAACCAATCCTCCTACGAACCCGGATTCGGTCCCAAAGCCTCCTCAACGTTTCCTCTTGCTTCTAGTCAAACAAAACACATACATTACTTCCCAATTCAATGCTAAACTCAACCATCAACTTACTTTGCAAACACAACCCAATTTCCACAAATTCTCAAACCACATAATATCTCAAAAACCCAATTTTCGTACTTCAATAATCCTTGGCTGAAACACCCATTTCTAAACACCCAAATGACTTCCAAAACATCCCAAATCACCCTCCTAACATAGGTAAACCATCAGCCCTTCAATTTCAACATTAAACCCACCAAAAACCCAAGTTTTCATACTCTAAAATTTGCCCTAAGGACCCACTACGAATTTTCATCCAAAATCAACCAAATTAATATATATTGTGTATTTCATTATGCTTAAACAAAACCCCAACACAATTTATCAAAACAAATTGAAAAACCCCCTTAAAAATCCAAACTTTAATATAAACCCTAATTTCCAAAACTCCATATTTTTGAAATCCAAGACCATAGATAAGTAGAGAATAGAGAGGAGGTTAAGAAAACATATTTACCTTTTAATTTGGTGTTGAAATCGAGTGGCAAAATCAATGGAATAGTAGCTAGGGTTTTGGGAGAGTTTGAAAATGGGGGAGAGGGGTTTGAAGTTGGGAAAGGGAGGATGAGAAAGAAGATGACAACTTTTTCCTTAAAGTTGTCTTGCTTTATTTAATATTTGGGTAAATTACAACATAGGTCCCTCCCTTCATTTTAAAGCTCAATTTGGTCATTATTTGTAGTTGAATTGTTTTAATTAAATTTTTATTTAACTCGAACTAAAACCCGGTTAACTCCTAGGCCCAAAACACGAGTGTTACAACTCTCTCTCACTTAAGGAATTTCGTCCCCGAAATTACCTGACTGAAAGAGATACGGAAACTGCTTTTCCATATCCTCCTTCCTCTCCCAAGTGGCCTCGTCCACACCTCTACGTTGCCACCGCACCTTCACTAACTCAATCGATCTACCCCTCAACACTTTACTGTCCGAAGCTAAGATCTCCAGTGGTTCTTCCTCGTAAGTCAAATCCGGATTCAATTCAATTTCTTCTCCGGGCATAACATGTGATGGATCGGACATATACTTGCGAAGCATCGAAACATGAAACATATCGTGTATCTTCTCAAGCTCGGACGGCAAACGCAACTGATAAGCAACGGGACCAACCCTCTTCACAATCTCATACGGTCCTATGTACCTCGGACTCAACTTCCCTTTTCGGCCAAATCTCATCACTTTTTCCCACGGAGACACCTTCAAGAATACCTTCTCACCCACTGAGAACTCAACTTCCTTCCTCTTCAAATCGACATAGGACTTCTGCCTATCCGAAGCATCCTTCAAACGATCACAAATCAACTTTACCTTGTCGATTGTCCCCTTGAGCAAATCTGGCATAGGTAACAATTCCTGCCCTACTTCGGCCCAACATACTGGAGTGCTACACTTCCGGCCATACAAGGCCTCATACGGAGCCATCTGAATGCTCGACTGAAAACTGTTATTGTACGCAAACTCTACTAGAGGCAAATGCTTCTCCCAAGTACCATGAAAGTCTATGATACAACAACGCAGCATGTCCTCTAAGATCTGAATAACTCTCTCTGACTGTCCATCTGACTGAGGATGATAAGAAGTGCTGAAGTTCAAACGGGTACCCAAAGCTGTATGCAGGCACTCCTAAAATCTAGAAGTAAACCGCAGATCTCTATCTGACACAATGGACTTCGGCACACCATGTAGCCTCACAATCTCACCAATGTACAAATCGGCTAATCTATCTAAAGTGTAGGTAGTGTTGACTGCCAAGAAATGGGCACACTTCGTAAAGCGATCCACTATCACCCAAACTGAGTTCTTCTTCGTAGGAGTCAAAGGCAAACCCGAAACAAAATCCATGGTGATGTTCTCCCACTCCCATTCCGGAATTCTCAACGGCTGTAACAAACCTGAGGGAACCTGATGTTCCGCCTTCACTCTCTGACACACTAAGCACTTACTCACAAAGTCGGCTACATCTCTCTTCAAGCCAACCCAAAAATACTCATTCTTCAAATCACGGTACATCTTCGTACTTCCAGGATGCATAGCAAACGGACTACTGTGGGCTTCAGTCAAGATTGTACGTCTCAAATCACTGTCTTATGGCACAACTATTCTATCTTTGAAACATAAAACCCCATCAGTGCTGAAACTGTAGTCTGAAGATCTACCCTCGGCTATATCTTGCACGTGAGGTGCCAAAGATCTATCTAGAAGCTGTTTCTCTCGAATCATCTGACCTAGAGTAGGTCTAACCTGAAGCTCGGCTACCAAGCCACCATCTCCGGACAAACTCAATCTAGCAAACATAGCTCTCAAGTCTACGGCCACCTTCCTACTCAATGCGTCGGCCACTACATTGGCCTTACCCGGATGATACTCAATAGTAAGATCATAGTCTTTTAGCAGCTCTAACCATCTACACTGTCTGAGATTCAAATCTCGCTGAGTCATAATGTACTTCAAACTCTTGTGATCGGTGTACACTGTGCATTTCTCACCATACAAATAATGCCTCCAAATCTTCAGAGCAAACACAACTGCAGCTAACTCTATGTCATGAGTCGGATAGTTGCGCTCATGGGTCTTCAATTGTCTTGAGGCATAAGCCACCACTCTCTTGTCTTGCATCATAACACATCCTAACCCTACATAAGATGCATCACTGTAGACTACATAGTCCCTTCCGGACTCAGGCTGAATCAAAATCGGAGCTTGGGTCAAAGCTTCTTTAAATTTTTCAAAGGCTCTCTGTCTTGCATCTGTCCACTCAAACTGAACACTCTTTTGAAGTAACTGTGTCAATGAAGCGGCTAATTTAGAGAGACCCTCTACAAACCTCCTATAGTATCCGGCTAACCCTAGGAAGCTACGTACCTCTGTCACAGACTTCGGTTGCTTCCACTCAACAATGACTTCAATCTTCTTCGGATCAATTCTAATCCCATCGACTGACACTACATGTCCTAAGAAGACTACCTCGCGAATCCAAAATTCACACTTGCTGAGCTTCGCATATAACTGATGATCTAACAAAGTCTTCAAAACAAGTCTCAAGTGTCGGTCATGGTCTTCTTCAGTTCGCGAATACACCAGAATGTCATCTATAAATACAACCACAAACTGATCTAGATGCTGATGAAAAATCCTATTCATCATGTCCATGAAAGCTGCTGGTGCATTAGTCAACCCAAATGGCATGACTAAAAACTCATAATGTCCATACCTAGTCCTAAAGGCTGTCTTCGGTACATAGACCTCTCTTACCTTTAGCTGGTAATAACCTGATCTCAAATCAATCTTCGAAAAGACAGATGCTCCTCTCAACTAATCAAACAAGTCATCAATTCTAGGCAACAAATATTTGTTCTTCACTGTCAACTGATTTAACTGCCTATAATCTATACACATTCTCATACTTCCATCTTTCTTCTTCACAAACAACACTGGTGCACCCCAGGGTGAAGAACTAGGTCGAATAAAACCTCTATCTGTCAATTCTTGCAACTGAATCTTCAAATCTTTCAATTCTTTCGGTGCTATTTGATATGGAGCAATCGAAACAGGAGCTGAATCAGAATAAGTCTCAATGCTGAACTCTACCTCTCTGTCCAGTGGTAACCCTGGCAATTCTTCCGGAAACACACTAGAAAAATCACATACTGTCCGGATGTCCTGAGGTCTAACCTCACTCATGTTAGTGTTCATCACATACGCTAAGTATGCTTCACACCCCAACTCAACTAACCTCTTAGCCTCTAACACTGAAACCACATTGGACAAGAACTTCACGTTCTCACCCACCACTACGATCTCATAATCATCTGTGAGCTTCAAAGAAATCCGCTTAGTTTCAAAATCTATCCTAGCTCTATGCTCCGTGAGCAAATCCATACCCTGAATCACATCAAAACCATAAAAAGGAAGTTCCATCATATCCACTAGAAACACATGCCACTAAACCATCAACGGACACCTTCGGTACATCTTCCTAACTACTATCGTGTCCCCAAAGGAACTAGTAACACTAACTCATACCTCTAACATTTCACAAGGAAAATTGAAAGACTGTGCATGCTCACTCAATATGTAGGAATGTGTAGACCCAGAGTCAATCAAAGAAAGCAAACCCAAAGACTGTATCGAGAAGTTACATGCGATCACATCGGTGTCATGCTGATCTCCCCGCTGAGCATAAACTCTGGCCTGACCTCCGCCCTCTGGCTGAACTGCAACTACATGTGCTATGTTCCTCTGACCATCATTCCTCGGCTGGAAGTTTCCTCTACCGCGCCCGCGACCTCTCTGAAAGTCATTGGCTCGAGCAGGAGCCTGAGCTGGTGCCTGCCCCACCTGATGTAGACAGTCACGTCTGATGTGGTCTCTAGCACCACAACTCCAACAAGAATGGTAATTTCCCCAACACTCGCCGATGTGGTTCCTTCCGCAAGTAGCACATGTGGGCAACTTCCCACCAGCTCTCTGACCCTGATGGCCCCTACCGTGGTTACCGCCACAACGCCTATGATCATACTGATGCCTGTTGTCCCGATGCCTCTTGGCATCACCTCTATCAAAGTTGCTGGACCTCTTACCCAAACTAGATCCACCTGACCAGGCCGCCTGGTCAAACTCAAACTGTGCTCTAAGTCTTTGGCCCTCGCGACCAAGACATCAAAATCAGTGTAATCTGAAGCTAGAGTATAAGTATTGATCTCCTCACTCAGCCCATATCGGAAGCGGTTACAACGCTCCACCTCAGTAGGTACAAGCTCAGGTGCATACTGACTCAATCTGACAAACCGAATCTCATAATCAGTCACATACTCCCCTGAAGCAATGCCATAAACTCCCTCTTCCTCTCATCGAGGTATCGCGGACCCAAATACTTCTTACGGAAAGCTATCTCAAAGAACTCCCAAGTGATCTCGGTCTCATCCATCCCCGAAGTAACGGTGACCCACTAAGTGTAGGCATCTCCCTGAAGTAGAGACTCAACACACCCCAACTTGCGCTCACCAGTACATCCCATATGAGCAAGAATACGGACGGTCTTCTCAAACCACAACTCTGACCTCTCCGGAGTAGCACCTCTAAACTCTTCGGCCCCAAGGCCCCGAAGTCTCTCTAATGGCAATCCGGTGCCCTCACCCTGATGATGAGCTGTCTGGCCTCCAGCTACTACAGCCTGAAATGCCCCGGCTATTGCCTGAACCAACGGAGTTAAGTCAATCTCGGCCGGTCCTTGACCTCCTTGTGGTCCCTCTACTTCGGCCTCGGCCTCACCTCCCACTCCCGGTGGAGGAGGTGGTGGTGGTGGAGGTGGTGGAAGAGCTCCAACTCCAACCACATGCTCTCCCACTTGAGCTCCAACCCTAACTACCGGCTCAACTCTCGGAGCCTCTGCCTGTGGTTCCGGTCGAACCATCCTAGGCCTCCCACGTGGTCTCATGGTTCAACTAGCAAGGTAAAACTACAACAAGAAACAAATAAGGATTACGTTAGTCAAAGCAAGGGTCCAATAGTGCTCAAGTATTCCTCTTTCAAAAATCTTTTTAAATTAAGTAATAGTAGCAATGGGCACTCACTCTACACCAGACACAACAGTTCATGCATTCGAAACATCATACGATCAATCAAGCATCAAGGATTCATGGCAAATCATGCATCGAACAACATAAGCATTTAACACTTTAAGCTTACCTCACTTACCTGCCCGAGGTCTCGGTAACCTCAAGCTCTGATACCAACAAATGTAACCCCCTCGTCCTGGCCTGGCCGGATGACCGGTCTGAGTGGGCCACACGGGGAAAACCGAGTGAAACCCGTTAAGGTTCCCTTCGGTTAGCAACCCTATATTTTTTTATTTTAATCTTGCTTAGATGAACATTAAGTCCTATGTGATTCACAACAGCGGAAAACATTCAAGGGAAAAACACATTCGAACCACGGCCATACTTAACAGTTTATTTTTAAGCTTATAGGACAGCCAGTATCGATACCCTAACCAGGGGTATCAATACCCGGGTATCAATACCCTAACAAGGGGTATCAATACCCTAACCAGGGGTATCAATACCCTAACCAGGGGTATCGATACGCTCAACTCTCATCCACAACACCCGATTCCAGTAACTTTGGAGGGTATCGATACCCCAGGCAAAATCTGAGGGCTTTTGGGCAGGAGAGTATCGATACCCTAGCTAGGGGTATCGATACCCCCTGCACTGCAACTCCTCAATCTCAACTAAAACGACCCCAACACGACTCTAAATGCATTTCTCGACTCACCTAAGTGTATACCAACATGCAAGCACACATATTTAAGCCAAGGGTGTCATTCAAACATGGATAAAGCATTCATACATAACATTCAAATCAAAGAGCAATATAGGCAATATTAAGCATACATAAAGGCTCAAATAGTCATAAAGCCACAAGTCAATCAAAAGAGGTTTGCACTCAGCATAAGGCAACCTAAAGCATCCTAAAGCATACCATCATACACACCAACATTCATCAAAGTATAACATGCTTACAATCCATAATCAAACTCAACAACATCATCATTCAAATGAGTCATACAAGCTCATATAAAGACACCCTATTGTCACATTGCTTAACTACTACAAAATCAACCATACTTGAGCAACAACTTGGAAAGCCCTTCTTGCCTTGCCTCGAGCTAACACCACGCTAATGATCTGCATTGTTGAACATAGAGAGCGTAAGCTATAAGCTTAGTGAGGGTGCTCTAACACAAAAAACATCAACAATGCATGATTCAAGCACGTTAATCCTAGTCTTACATACATCAAGCATATGCATTAAAATCAAGTAGACCTAGCTAGTCTTTCAAGTGGCATATATGGTCTCTCAATCCTAACAAGTTTAAACATCAACATCCACATTATGCAACAACACCATATACCACAATCACATATCACCATCATCTATCACAATACATGAACAAGTTTAATTGGCCACTTTAATTACCCCGATTGTGCGGATATAGACCTCAACAACACTTTACCTCGGTGGGATTCCACTCATCACCGGACCTTGCATGTGCGGGATTCCACTCATCGCCACATGCCCTACGGATGGGATTCCACTCATCATCCCGTAGAAATAAATAAAAGCTTCCGGTGGAATGTTACATCACCGTACTCCTCCTTGATGACTTAACGCCATCAAGGCCACGTACGTTTTGACTCAATTTGTGTGCACACTATCCTAATGATCGATCATTTACAACTGGTAATTGTTTAGTGCCAATTATCATCATCAATCACATATCATCAACACACTTATGCTCATCTCATATATCCACATCATGATATATATACATGCACCATATAATCACAAGTACAAGAGCATAGTCATTAAGCACATTGGCATTTAAGGAAAACAAGACTAAATTAACTACTTGGATTATAAGGAAGTGGCCTACCAAGCTCACTTTACACACACACACACTACTCATGCTCGAACCAAACTTTAAAACAAGTTAAGACCACTCACCGCCCTTCCTTAGCAATTCGAACCAATCCTCCTACGAACCTGGATTTGGTCCCAAAGCCTCCTCAACGTTTCCTCTTGCTTCTAGTCAAACAAAACACATACATTACTTCCCAATTCAATGCTAAACTCAACCATCAACTTACTTTGCAAACACAACCCAATTTCCACAAATTCTCAAACCACATAATATCTCAAAAACCCAATTTTCGTACTCCAATAATCCTTGGCTGAAACACCCATTTCCAAACACCCAAATGACTTCCAAAACATCCCAAATCACCCTCCTAACATAGGTAAACCATCAGCCCTTCAATTTCAACATTAAACCCACCAAAAACCCAAGTTTTCATACTCTAAAATTTGCCCTAAGGACCCACTACGAATTTTCATCCAAAATCAACCAAATTAATATATATTGTGTATTTCATTATGCTTAAACAAAACTCCAACACAATTTATCAAAACAAATTGAAAAACCCCCTTAAAAATCCAAACTTTAATATAAACCCTAATTTCCAAAACTCCATATTTTTGAAATCCAAGACCATAGATAAGTAGAGAATAGAGAGGAGGTTAAGAAAACATATTTACCTTTTAATTTGGTGTTGAAATTGAGTGGCAAAATCAATGGAATAGTAGCTAGGGTTTTGGGAGAGTTTGAAAATGGGGGAGAGGGGTTTGAAGTTGGGAAAGGGAGGATGAGAAAGAAGATGACAACTTTTTCCTTAAAGTTGTTTTGCTTTATTTAAAATTTGGGTAAATTACAACATAGGTCCCTCCCTTCATTTTAAAGCTCAATTTGGTCATTATTTGTAGTTGAATTGTTTTAATTAAATTTTTATTTGACTCGAACTAAAACCCGGTTAACTCCTAGGCCCAAAACACGGGTGTTACAATAATTTAGTCCAATATTTTTTTATTACTAATATTATTTATTTAAATGTTAATATTTAATAAAAATAAATCAAAATAAATATTTTAATATTAAGTTAGTATTTTTTAGATAAATTAAATTACCTAAAATTGATTGCAACAATTACTTATTCAAATTATATTTTTTTTTTACCAAAATTTGAATTATATTCGAATCATATCCCACTTATATTAGAATTATATTTGAATCATATTCATATTATATTATAATTATTAATTTAAATTTTGGTAATTCGAATTATATTCGTTTTAGAAAAATTCGAATAATATTTTTTTTATTATCAAAATTTGAATTATTAATTATAACTTTGTTAAATTCAAATTATATTATTTTTAGAAAAAGAATTATTAATTCGAATATAATATGAACATGATTCGAATATAATACGAATATGATTCAAATATAATTTGAATTTTGCTCAAAAAATATATTTTGAATATAGCAAAATTCGAATATAATTGGAATCTGTAGAAATATGTGTTTTAATATAATAATTGTAAAATAGTTTTGGACTAAATTGAAAAGATTTCAAAATGCTTTTAAGTCTAAACAACTTGAAAATTTGTTTGAGGAATTCTTAAAGGGGTTTTAATGCGTTTTCTAAAGCCAAATTTTACAAAACGACCCGGGTGTTTCGAAACACCCTCTAGATGTTTCGATACGACTATTTACAGTGTCAAAACGTTTTGATACAACTCTATCTATTTCGAAATGGGCTTAATCTGAGTGAGGGGTTTTACATAGCGTTTCGATACAGGCTTCACCGTTTCGATACACCTATGTGACAAAGACCTCAACGGTCAAAACCTTCAACGGCTGTTTCCCAACAGTATTTTAAATTGTAGCTCAACTGTCACTCGTACCGAAACGGTTTGTAACCGTTTCGATACAACTTAATACCATTTCGATACGACCATAGGCATTTCGATACGGCTTGATGCATTAGGCTTCAACATCTAGTTCTGAAGAACGTCGTTCCGATACGGGCTTGCCTATTCCGATATAGACAGCTCCAGAAGTGCAATTAATGAGGGAAATAAAGTCTCCAACGGCTCCAATTCAATCCCAACGGTCCCCAACGGCTACAAACTCAATTAGAAGTATAAAAGGGACCTTCAAGCATCAAGGATAGGTTAATGCTCCAATTGTCAACAACATTATGATAAAAGATTGTCTTTAGAGCTTTATTGCATATTTCTTGTATATACAACATTTGTGAGCTTAATTGTCAAATTTGCTCAAGTGTTTAGGTTTTGGGTGAGTGCTTAATAGTGCAAACAAATACCTATTAGAGGGGTTTCAAGTTTGCTTAGAATTTCTCTTGTAAGAGAGTGCTTGATCAAGCTTTGGATAGAAAGCTTGATCGTTGCAACGGTTTCCTCCTAATCCGAGAAAAGGGGACGAAATTCTTAGTGAATTTGGTTGAAATCCTTAGTAGGAAGCTAAGATAATGAATGTAGGCTTTGTGTTAGAAAGCCGAACCACTCTAAATCTTTGTCAATTTTCTTTATCTTTTAGCTTCCACAAAACACCCAAATTTCAATCTTCTCCACACTTTGCAAACATCTCGGTTGTGACCATCGAGCTCAACAATTGGTATCAGAGCTTGGCTCAATTGAAGACGATTAACATCCTACTGAGGTGATCCGACAAGCTCAAACAACATTTCAAACAACCGGTTCAATGGCGCAATCCATTGACAAGCCACCCTTTTTTGATGTGACCAACTATGTTTATTGGAAGACAAGAATGATGTTCTTTGTCAAATCTAAAGATTACAAGATTTTGGACATTATTGAGGATGACCCGTTCGTACCACAAAAAGGCAAGGCGGATTGGAGTGTCGACGATCGCAAGAAGATGGAACTAAATTGAAAGGCTTTGCACTTCATCTTTTGTGCACTTAGCCTCAACATCTATGAGAAGATGCATTTTTGTGAGAGTGCCAAGAAAGTATGAGATAAGCTTGAAGTCACATACGAGGGAACAAACGAAGTAAAAGAGACCAAGATCGGCCTCCTCAACTACGAGTATGAGAACTTCAAGATAAAACTGGAAGAGGACATTGAGAAGATGTTCCATCGATTCTCCACCATCACCAATGAACTAAAAGGCTATAGAGAAGTCATTCAGAAGAAAAGTTTGTCCGAAAGCTTATATACTCCCTTTCCGAATCATGGGAGTCGAAAAAGACCGCCATCATCGAATCCAAAAATCTCAATACCTTGAAGCTTGATGAACTCATGGGGTCACTTCTCACTTACAAATCATGAAGAAAGACAAAGAAGAAGATAAGAAGAATGAAGAGATAAAAAAAGATGGGGAAGAAAAAAGTCATGGAGCTTGGCATCAACACTAATGTTATTGCTCTCAATCCTCCAAGTGCAATCATGTTGAATCACTGTTTCATGCGGAGGGGGATTCCACTCATCCTCACGCTCCGTCGATGAGATTCCACTCATCACCGACTAACATATATATATATATATATATATATATATATATATATATAAGAAGATTTCCGGATGAACCCGTACTCCATCTTGATGACTACTATCACCAAGACCACGCGCGCATTTCGAATTTTGTGTGCACACTAAACATCCTAATGATCGATCACTGTAACCAAGCATACTAGTGTCAATACTAACATAATTCATAACCTTTCACAACACCATTTCATATCAACTTCCGTGCTTAGCACGTACTCACCATGACTTACCGTCATGCACAAACCACATGCATATAACAATGCATCAATATCATGCCTCAACATACATGTATAACACAATATACATAACCACCATAATTACAATTAAACATGAGGCATACACAACATTTAAAGTTCAACCAAAGTCTCTAACTAAAACTTGTGATTAGACTACCAATCTAATCCCAACTCTAGGTGGGTCTACCAAGCCCAACCTAGTCCACATGCTTGAACCAACCTTTGAAAATTAATTTAAACCAAGTTGAAATCGTTAACCACACACCGACTATTCCAAGCTCAACCACACTAGCCAATCAAGCTCCCAACGGTTTCGGATTCGTTCCCGAGGCTTCACCAACACAATTCCTTGCTTCTAAACATCCCAACACAATCAAAATAAACACAATTCAGTCCACAAATCAACGTAGCAAACTCGGAACACAAACCAAGCACAAAACACATGATTTCAAGGTAAGGACAACCCCAAAATCCTCATTCCCGAGCAGCCCTAAAGCACAATCCAAAACTATTGATTCCAACACTTATAACACTCCCAAAAGCTTCCAAAACAACCCTTATACATAGCCTAACCATCAGTCAACAAATTTCCATATCAAACACCCCAAAACTCAACATTTGAACTCTCTAAAATCTCCCTAAAACCCATTTTCGAGAATCAACATAAAACCAAGTAAAAATCGAGTATGTTGGACCTTATAAGATGCTTTTAACTTATCTAACAACATTAAATCAAAAACTCATCTAAAGGTTACCAAAGTGGATTTTTATCTTCAAAACTTAAAAACTCAAAATGTAAAAACCACGAGCTTTCATGAAAATAAAGGTATGAACTTGTAGAGGATGATAAGGACAAGTCAAAAATGGATTTACCTTTGAAAAAATCTCCAACAACAAGCAAGAAGGATGATGGAATAGTGAACACAATGGTGAAGGGGATTTTCACATTGGAAGTTAGAAGGTAGAAGATGATAGCCCCTTTTTGGAATTTGAAAAGTAAAAGAAAAGATTTTATTTTTGCAAGTCCAATTATTTACTAATTTGCCATTGATGAGATGACTATCTCAAATATCTAAAATTTATGGAATTTGGGTTTTAAATCAAATTAAGTCCAACCTAAAATATTTGTTTTGAAAACACGAAGCCCAAAATATTATTTTAATATTATTTTCATCTAACCCCCAAACCCGGGTGTTACATGGTTTGAGTCAAAATTAAATGTTTGACCAGTTGAATGAAAAATTCTACAATGGGCGTCGCACACCGCTGAACACCACTAACGCTGAACATCATTAAATTTTTTTAATAAAGATTAAAACTCTTAAAGACTAAACTTATAATTATAATTATTTCAAAAAAAATTAAAAATGAGAATTAATAAAACTTTTATATTTTTATAGTATTTTTAATTGATATGTTAGAATCAAATACCCCTAAATCTCCTTAATATTAAAAACTCTAAACCCAACCTCTTTATTTCCCTTCCGCCGCCGCCACCATTATTGAGATGCTTATTTGGTGTAATTTGAATCTTCTCGAGTTTTGGTTTTTCATTTGTTTCATCGCAGCGAATTCGAAAATCAGATTTAAGGGAAGGAACTTATAGTATTTTGGGATATTTAATTTTAATATATCAATTAAAAATATTATAAAAAATATAAAATGTTTACTAAATCTAATTTTCTTTTTTGGAAATAACTCTAATCACAATTCTAGTCCTTAAAATTTCTAATATTTATTAAAAAAATTAATGGTGTTCAACGTTAGTAGCGTTCAGTAGTGTTCGATGCACGTAGTAGACCCATTTCAGTTAAATTCACCAATTTGAATGTTTGATAAATAGAGGATTCAAATAGTTGATTGATGTGAAACCTCTAATTTTAAAAAATCTAACAAGAGCTTTTTAAATTTAAATACTTTGACATTAAGATATAAAGATCATTTTCCTCTTAACAATTATTAAAAATCTTCAAATAACCTAAATTTAACCTTTTTTATTTCAATTCTTCACCGTGACATGTTTACATTTTAACATTTGTAAACTAATACCTTTTGTTTTTTTTCTTTTTATTCTCACCCATTTATATTTTTATTTAAATTAATAATTAAATAAATTATATTAAAATAATTATATAAATAATAAATTAATATATAGATTCTTCAAATATGCTTAGTAATGCTACATTAAAAAAATTATTTTTCATAATCTAATAAATACTAATATATACAAAATAATAATTTTTTTAATAAAAAATATTGATAACTAATAAATTATTCAAATAAGTATGAAATATAATCATATCCTTATATGTGATTTTGTTTGTTTAAATAATCAAACATCTATAAGCTACCGGTTAATTTATGAAACACTTTTATACAATCTGTTAGTCAAATCAGCTAATGCAATCAACTATCAGCTAATGTAATATGTTATCAACTATCAGCTAATTTTCAAACAGGACCATTATTTCATGATTCATACGTCGATAAAGTTCTAAAACTTGTAATTATAGACAAACTATTTCTAGATTTTAAATGAGTTAGTCGTTAAAACTTCTTTGCTGATCTCAAACTCTAATCTCCCGAGTTCTGAATATTTTCAGGGACACCTATTAAAAAAATGAAATTCATATAGAATTTAGAATTATTTTAGAATTATTTAATGTATTTCCTATTGAAAATATATTTTCACCCGTAAAATTTTATAAGTTTGTCTTCCTTAAAATTTTATAAGTTTACATTCTCTAACATAAAATCTTACATATGTTCCTAAATATTTTCTTCACTCGACTCGTAAACTTGTAACTATAGCGAATGAAAACTTGAGAACACCTAAAGTTCTAAACACATTATTTGTAATTCATTCAAATTTAAAGTTACAACATTTATTCGGACTTTGAACGCAAAATATATGAGATAGATGTATATCTACGGACAGAGATGGAGCAGGATACTAATTTAAGGAAACAAAATATGACTCATTTGAGAAATAGATGACAATTCATAGTTATTCGAAATGTTTTAAAGCACACACTCTAATTATTTATTAAGCAGAATATAAATCATCTGTTTTTTTTAATACTTTTATTTATGTTTCAACATTAAAAATTAGATTTAGTGTTTAAAGAAAAGCGGAGAATTATGCCATTTAAGCGTTGGACGTGAAGTTGAAGTTGGCGCAAGTAGTTTGTCTACCCAACAGTGTAGAGCTGAAGCCCAGTCTTGAACTTGCCAAATCGAACTGCACAAGGTTGTTCTCCAATTGGTACCCTCCAATAACAATGGATGTCCGTGGGTTTGCACCGCCATTGACGAACCCAAGACACAGCACATCGCTGTTAACCTCCACCATCGAGTTCGCCCCAAAAATCCTCCAGAAAACGTCCTCGTTTTGCAACACAAGGTCTATCCATGGCACTGCTGCTCCTAAACGCGTGCTTCCAATGTTCCTCGAGCTGAAACACACCTCAAATGGAGCCACACCGGCTACCCTGGTGATGTTCCTAGCAGCAGCCTCGTTAATGAAGGCCTCCGTCACGGCTTTGAAGATTGAAGCCTCGAGGACGGTGTAGGGATTCACGGTGCTGATCTTCGTGCCCCCAACACCTTCTCTGTTGATGGACAATAATGTTGTGTTCACCGTGACGGGTTTTTCGTTCACTTTGATCGACTTTACGCCGATGAAATACTCGGCGGAGGGTTCGCCGAGAGGGAAAGAAGGGGCTGTGCTAATAGGGTTGATGAAGAGTGGTGTAAAAGTAATGGAATCTGACGCGTCAACTCCAGGGAGGAACACATAAGGACCATCGCCGAAGAAAATAACGCCTCTGGCTGAGGTTGAAGACGAGAGACAAACGGCGAATTTCCTCCGGAAACTGAAAGCGGCAGCGAATTGTTGAGGAAGCCCGATATTATACCGACCAAAACCAGCCATTCCCACAACGCCGGTAGCAAGGCCTTGAAGGATGGAAGTTGTTGCACAAGCGAAAATGAACCTAGGCACGGTGACCGAGTGGCCAGGGTTCCTTCCATCAGTTGAATTGAGAGACACAACATCTTGGGCAACCTCACCGGGACCGCCGCTGTTGGTCACGGTGTTATCGGGTCCGATAGAACAAACGTTGCCTCCGCACCCATTGGCTCCAGCCAACGAGCATTCGGCGGAACCGCACCTGGGACGACGTAACGTCGATGAAACGTAACCCCGGTCGCAATCAACCCACAAGTATCGGCCACCGAGATCGACCACGACGTTAACGGGAACAAGGGGTGTCCTTTGGTTAAAAGTGGTAACATATTGAAGTGTAGAGGCGTCTTTAGAGACGGGAAGCACCAGGGCCCTGGGACGGAACGACGGTTGGGCTAAACATGGAGAAATGAAGAAAAGTAAGAGTGAAGTGAAGATAATATGTTGAAGTTGAAGAGAAGCCATGTTTGAGATGTAAGGGAAATAGAATAGATGGTGAGAGACTAAAAGGAAAACCAAACTCAATTTATATTGGTGGTGAGGAGCTGATGTACGCTGGCAATGGCCGACAAGCAACCGCGAAGGGCCGAGAGAGTGCAGCAAAGGTCAAAGCTGGCTGCTAAGAACCAAAGCAAGCCACCCAGCTGCTGTGGACGTGTTATCAATTGCATGGACGACGACTTTTTCACCTTGTCCCACATTATCTAATTGCCTACACATTGATGTGATTATGATTTTGGCTTATAATTAGAGAAAATTATATAATGAGTCTCGCTTTTTATATCACCATTTTTTTCTATTATTTTTTTCAATAAGTAAATTTTTACTGATTTTTTTTGTATGTCTTTTAAAAAATAATTCGTTTAGATGTTATATATTGTTGAAATGATAACATGGAAAATAGTGATGAATTGAATAATTTTTATTGGATGAGACTATAATTAATAGGATGAGTCTACCACGTGCGACGAACATTGCTGATCACCACTAATGATGAACACCGATGAACACCATTAATTTTTTTTTAAAAAAAAACTAAAAATCACATGGACTAAAATCGTAATTAAAATTTATTTAAAAAAATTAAATTAAATTTAATAAAATAATTATATTTCTTTATTATATTAAAAATTGATAATTTTGAATCAAATATAACAAAATATCATAAACCCAGTATCCCGACTCTTTCAATTG
Source organism: Hibiscus tridactylites (assembly GCA_958450335.1). NCBI lineage: Eukaryota > Viridiplantae > Streptophyta > Magnoliopsida > Malvales > Malvaceae > Hibiscus > Hibiscus tridactylites. The sequence goes on from OY288268.1 coordinate 94,416,529, forward strand.
CTACTGCCGGCGTCGCCTGTTCTCGCCGTGACCAGCCTTGTTTCGCCAGCGTTCATCCAGTCGCTCCGCCGCCCGTCGGCCGCCGTCCTTGTGTATCGTTTCAGCATCGTTCCAGGTTAGTTTTCTGCCCCTTTATTGTCCCGTCGATCTTGGTCGGCCATCACAGCCGTCGCCGGCTATTCCCGACGTTCATCCGTCATCCGCGAACTGAGCTCGCCGAACCGAATCCCATCGCCGGCGACCCCAAATCCCAATCCAAAAACCTTAATTTTTATTTTCCCCAATTTCATAAACCTAATTTAATAAATTAGAAACCCTATTTTTTAATTTCCCCAATTCGACTAGTAAAGTTGCAGGTTTTCTTTCTGTTCTGGAAATTGAGTATAGTTGCTGGTTTTCTTGGTCAGATGTTCTGGACTAGTACAATTTTTGTTTTTGTTTTTTTGGGGTTTATTTTCCTACCCTTACAATTTGACTTGCTGGAGTGGAACGCATCAATTAAACCATTCATTTTATTGGTTATTTAGTAATGTTTAATTACCATAATCACAAGTATTTGATTCAATAATTCATGTGCTTTTATCTTCCTTATGTTTTCGTTCAAAATGTAATCAGTTCTCTAGGTTGAATAGACTAGAAATTATGCAACTGATATCTACACTATTTTCTCTTAACACTGTTTTTTTAAACCTGATTTTGATTATCTCACTTCCATCCACCTTCAAATATGGTGAAATCTTCAGTAAAGAATTAATCTCTTCGAATAACTTAAATGAGCTTTCCATCAAACTTGTTCGAGACAAAGAAACATAACACTCATTTAAGAGTTTATTTGCTTTCAAAGTTAGTGTTGCTTTTTCAGCAATGACTACTATAAAAAAATTGTGTAATAACATGAGAGATAATTATTGTATGATTGTTTGGTTATTTTTACGGAGAAAGATTTGTTTGTGGATGTTAGCGCGGATGCTATTGTACGTTAATATAAAAAATATAAGAACTCATCCTGAACAATTGTAGTTTTTCTTACTAGTAATTTGTAAATTTGAATTTCACGACTTTTGAATGTAGCTTCTGATTATTTTTTATTCTTGGCTTACATGTGATTGTAGTTATTTTTTATTCTTGGCTTAATAGGTATGTTGTTGCACATAAGTTGGAGGATGCGATTGGGGTGTTCAATAAGAGGAAAGAATTCGGAATCGAGGATGATTTGGTTGCATTTCAAGTTCTTTTAATGTGTTTGTGTAGGTATAAGCACGTAGAAGCTGCAGAAACTTTGTATCAATCGAAGAGGAGAGACTTTGGCTATGATTTAAAGACAATGAATATTGTTCTCAACGGATGGTGCGTGTTGGGGAATGTACACGAAGCTAAAAGGTTTTGGAAGGACATAATCGAGTCAAAATATAAACCAGATTTGTTTACCTATGGAACATTTATTAAGGCGTTAACGAATAAGGGGAAACTTGGTACCGTGATGGAATTGTTTCGGGGAATGTGGGAGAAAGGGTGTAATCCTGATGTGGTGATTTGTAATTGTGTCATCGATGCTCTATGCTTCAAGAAGATGATTCTTGAGGCTTTGGAAGTGTTTAGTGAGATGAAAGAGCGTGGTTGTGCCCCAAATGTCGCAACTTACAACTCGCTTATCAAGCACCTAGGCAAGATTGGGAGGATGGAAAAGGTTTATGAAATCGTGGATGAGATGGAAGAGAAGGAAGGGTGTTCACCAGACAATGTAACTTTCAATTACTTGCTCAGGTTTTCGAAGAAACCGGAGGAGGTTCTTGGTATTTTTGAGAGGATGGAGAGAAACGGTTGCAATATGTGCTGTGATACATACAATTTGGTCTTAAGGTTGTACATGAAATGGGATCATGAAAAAAGAATTAGACATACATGGGATGAGATCGAGAAAAGTGGATTGGGACCGGACCGGAGATCTTACACAGTTATGATTCATTGGTTGCATGGCAAGGGAAGGGTTGAAGATGCTTTGAGCTATTATAATGAGATGACATCTAAAGGAATGGTGCCAAAACCAAGGACTGAGATTTTGGTGAATGTCATGAAGAGCAAGTTAAATGCGCAAGAAGGTGAAAAACACGAGAAGGGTCAAGGGATAAATGGCAAATCACCGAGGCTTGGGTCCAAAAGATTGAAAAGGACCAAAGCTGGGTAATGCTTTATGCTTCCTCTAAAATTGTAACATAGTTTTAGTGCTGTGCCAATCCTATATGTTGTAAATGAAGAAAACCTGTAGTTTTCATTTGCAAGCTTTTATTTATTTGCAACTAATCAAGTATTGCTTTATAGATATTGAGTTTTGTGATATTTAAGCTATAAAAACCTTTTTTAGATTGTATTATTCTTATGTTTACCAAGCACACCAAATTATTAGTCTTCTTCAAGAAGATCGGCTGCCATATTATGATTTGCAGTTCCCCTGTCATTTAGAATCTGATACTTCTAGTTTTGTTGCAAATATTCATTGAAACGGAAAGAGAATGTGACCATTTGGTAATATCCAGAAAATTTACAAACTCAATAGAACATGATCCTCAAATGTGTTCAAGAGAGACCATTTAGACAACAGAACCGATAATGAAGTAACAAATAGCAGTTGGGGTTCACTACCTAGGAAAAGACTTGGGAACATGGTTCCTCTTCTAGGCTGCATCTGCAGCTGGAGCAGGGCCCCTCTGATAGAATCAATTGCTTCCACAACTTCTTTGCCGTTATACATACATGGCTTATCGTTTCTGGCTCCTTGATGCAAATCGTGCGATTTGCAAGTTTAATCATTCTTCAAATGCCTTCTCGAACATTCCGCATTTGTGAGTAATCTCGGATACGTTGAGGTACTCTTATCTTCCAGATGAAGGAGCAATCAAAGTTTGTAGCATCATGCACCTCCCCCGCATTTATTGATCCTCTTTTCATTCCCCTTAACCAAATATGGGAGTTGAATCAGGACAGAATCCAAAGTAACTAAAGGAAGATCGAAATTATATTAAACTATTTTTAATCAATAAACATGAGCAAAGTTGAATCACCTGGACTTTAGCGCAATCATCAACTCTGACGACCATTGAATAGAGTTCATTTCACCCTTCGAAAAACTAATATTTCAAGACAAAAACGTTACAGAACAGAACAAGTATTATCAAAAGCATCAAGGTACCCCTCTATTTTTTTTCTAATGGAAGATGCATGATGCAGATTAGATTTTGTTGGGCCAGACTGCAGGGGTGTACCAGCCATGGTGGATTTCAACAGCCTTCTTTCTCCTTGCAAGACGAGACTTTCTACGTGCTCCGGTGTTCCTATGTAGTGTTCCCACTTTTACTGCTTTATCAATAGTTGAATACGCCTCGGCAATCAGTTTCTCGATTAGGAAGATTTCTTCAGCTTGAGCCTCAGGTTTCTTCCTCAACATGTCGAGTTCGTCCAAAACCTTGAACAAGAACACACAATACATTAGCATTTCCCCGTACATTACGAATCATCTACGAACAGGCAATAGAACATATGTACTTAGCACTTTGCCGAAATTGCTTCAGCTGTTTTATTGCGCACATCATTGAATCGAAGCCATATTCAAGTGATGCCTAGTAGTACAAAGGATTCATTCATATGAAAGAGGGAAAACAAAGTACCCTATGACACATAAAGTCTGCATTCCTAAAACCCTATACACCAATTAACACAATACTCAATTTTCAGAACCCAGAAAACCATGTCAAAATGGCAATCGAATCGCTGAGGAGAAAGATCAAGAACAGAAAGGAAGGGAAAAACTTACAAGAACAAAAAGAAATGAGCACAAATACAAACAAAATATGAAAATAAATAAATATGAGGAAAAGTCATGACATTAAAGGCATAGAATAGAACCAATACCATCTATCTGCATATCCTACAAAATAGCAGGAAGAAAGCTCCCTGGGAAAATGCCGCCACTATTTCTTCTATTGTTCGGAAGGGACAATGCGCAAGGACGAAGCCATTCTTTGGGTGGGAAGGGCCAAATTTTGTTTTATAATGACATTTTAGATCCATTTTAGTTTAAATATTAGTCAAATAAGTTATTTGTCTATCCCAATTTTTATAATTAAATACTTAATTGATCCTTAGCCCCCGCCCAATTAGTGATCCTAGCTCCGTCCCTGAGTCAATGCGGCCACTAGATGAAAGGGTTACCCTTACCTATGTATAAAATATGATATGATCACTACAACCCGGAAGATATACTTGAAAGGGTCTCCTTCGAATTCAATCAAATCAACGCCTAGAAGGAAGGGTTGAATGAAATTCAAAGCCATAGAGAAAGCCTAAATCCTCAGCACCAGTTTGTGAATTGAAAAGCATGATCTAACTAATTCAAATACCACTTAAAAGTAAAACTGCAGAAATTTCATATGAAAACTCATGTTCAACTATGCAAAGCCCTACATTACTTTCAAGAATAAACAAATCTAAATTTAATGCAGTCACAAAAGCATACAATGAAAATAAGATTTCAATGTCAAGTTGTAATAAAAAACCAACTTTACGAAAAAAAATTCATCTTGGTTTCTGTTTTACGAATCTCGATGATATCATACTTGATCGTAAAAGAGGAATTTTCTTTTCTTTCCCATAACTATGTAACGGTGCAGATTAAAAGGGAGTTATGACCGTTAGACTATTTAAATTTCTGTTTAAGTTTTAAGTACTTTAATGATGCGCAGCGTTTTGGTCGACCATTGTATAAAGATAAAACGCGGTCGTTTCGGTTAGGGAAGGGTTATGTAACCCTAGCCGTTGTCCTCATTTTCCTTATCGAATGAAAGAACTTATCCAGTCTTCCTCTCAAATCTTCTTTTCTCTTCTCATCCCAGATCTGTCAATTCTCATCTCTCTATAATTCTTCACTTTCTTAGTTGTAATCGTTACAAAGGTATCAGAGCTACCAGGTTACGACGATGGTGGACGAAATTCCGATCACTCGAAGTCAGACATGGCAGCAAGAGGCGACGAAACTTCAGGAAGAAATTGCTCGCCTGGATGGGAGCATTGATTCGAAAATGGAGGCGAAATTCGGGGAGTTTTGGACACAGATTGGAGAAGACTTTCGGAAAATGCTTGAGGCCGCAATAGGAAAGAGAGTGGAACCTGTGATTCAGGAGAACGCGACTCAAGGGTGGATAATGGGTCCGGGAATACTTGGGGGAGGCCCATCGACATCGGAGAAGAGTGGCCAGGATGAAGTGTTTGTTACAGGCGAGAAAGAAGCTCCGAAAAACAATCCGGATCTGCCGCAACCGATGGGGAATCTGACTTATAAACTCCCATGTCCAAAGTTCGACGGTTCGGATTTTAGGGGGTGGCACTCCAAACTTGAGCAATACTTCGAAGCAGAAGCGGTTCCGGAGCACAATAAAATCCGTCTGGTGATGATTCACTTGGAAGGGAAAGCTTTGCAATGGCATCAGTTTCTGATGAACTCAAACGGTGGTGCGAGAGAGATGGCGTGGTCAGAATATGTGAGTCTGATGAGGGACCGGTTCGTACCTGGAGGATTCAGTGACCCATTTTCAGAATTGCTGGCCCTGAAGCAAGTCGATTCAGTGGAGTCCTACTATGAGGAGTTCATCAACCTTATAAATCAGGTACAACTGCCAGAAAAATACATCCTAAGCATGTTTAAAAATCACCTGCGTCTTGAAATTAGCCAGTACTTGACTCTGTTGCAACCTAAGACTTTGCTTGAAGCCTTCCACACTGCTAAACAGCTTGAAACCATATTTTTTCCTGTTAGTGGCAAACCCTTAGCTAGGATAGCTCCACCTAGCTTAAATGTACCTACTAGGAACTACACACCTAGTTACAAGACTTATTCAAATGCTGGTACATCTGGGCCACCTTCCACAGTTGTTTCTAGAAGTGTGACACCATCTATACTGAGCCCTAGTAGAACTAGAAACACTGGTCAAACTAGTGGCAGAGGAGGGGGAAAAAGTTTGTCCACAGCAGAGATTGATGAGAGAAGAAGGAAGGGCCTGTGTTTCTGGTGCGCAGAGAAGTATGCCCCTGGCCATAGATGTGCAAAGAGTCAGATGTTTCAGATCATGGTGGATGGAACTGAAGAAGAAGGGGAAACAGAAGTCTTCTTAGATTGTGAAGAGACAGGGGAAGGAGGAGTAACTGAAGGACCCATGCTGTCTTTAAATGCAATGTGGGGAGCAACTGGATGGGAGACAATGAAATTAGAGATTGAAATTGCTGGGATAAACTGGATAGCTTTGATAGACTCAGGTAGTACACATAACTTCCTGAGTACTTCAGTGGTTAAGAAGTTAGGGTTGATGGTGAATAGAAAAACTAACTTGAGAGTCAAGGTGGCTGATGGGAACTCATTGGAGACAAAAGGGGAATGCAGTAAGGTGAGTTGGAGGATACAAGGAGAGGAGTTTGTATCAGATTTCTTAATTTTGCCTTTGAAATGCTGTGATGTAGTACTTGGGGTACAGTGGTTGATTACCCTAGGAACCATTGGGTGGGACTTCAAAACCATGGAAATGAGTTGGACTAATCAAGGCAAGCTGGTAGTTTTGAAAGGGATTAAGCCAGGAAGTTACAATTGGGTGGATGCCAAAAAGTGTAACAAGCTGATGAGAGCTAATCCGAGCCCATTGACTACTTCCTTGTGGATGTTGGAGGGGCAGTTAGGACTAAAGAACATTATCCATTCCAGTACGGATGAGTTGAAGACATTGCTGGAGAAATATGAGGATGTGTTCCAAGAACCAACAGGCCTTCCTCCAGTGAGAGGACAAGAGCACAAGATTACTTTACTGGACAGTCAGCAGGTGGTAAAAGTGAAGCCATACAGGTACCCTGCTAGTCAGAAGGAAGAAATTGAGAAACAAGTGAGAGAGATGATGGGGAATGGGGTTATCAGATATAGCAAGAGCTGTTTTTCTTCACCAATTGTCATGGTTAAGAAAAAGGATGGTTCCTGGAGGTTGTGTGTGGACTACAGGAGGTTGAACCAAGTGACAATTAAGGACAAGTTTCCCATGCCTATCATAGAAGAGTTGTTGGATGAGCTTGGTAATGCAAGATTCTTCTCTAAACTGGATTTGAGAGCTGGGTACCACCAGATCAGAATGTGGGAATCTGATGTGCATAAAACAGCTTTCAAAACACATGAAGGGCATTATGAATTCTTAGTAATGCCCTTTGGATTGACCAATGCCCCAGCTACCTTCCAGAGCTTAATGAACAAAATTTTCAGGGAATTCTTGAGGAAGTCTGTACTGGTTTTCTTTGATGATATCCTGGTTTATTCCAAGGATTGGGATACTCATTTGAGACATCTTCAAGAGGTGTTGGAAGTGTTAAGAATTCAAAAGCTGTATGCCAAGAAGACAAAATGTTGTTTTGGGGCACAAGAGGTGGATTACCTGGGGTATGTAATCTCTGGAGGAGTTATTGCTATGGATAACTCAAAGGTGGAGTGTATCAGGAAGTGGCCAACCCCTGAAACTGTGAAGGACCTTAGGGGATTTCTGGGTTTGTCTGGATACTACAGACGCTTTGTGAAGGATTATGGATCTATAGCCAGACCCCTAACAAACTTGCTTAAGAAGGGAGGATGGAAATGGGACAAAGCTGAGGAAGTAGCATTCAACAAGTTGAAGGAAGCTATCAGTAGTGCACCTGTACTAGCACTACCAGATTTCAATGAGGAGTTCAGCATAGAAACTGATGCTTCAGACAAGGGAGTGGGAGCAGTGCTGGTTCAGAAGGGAAAACCATTGGCCTTTTTCAGTAGGGGTCTAGGAACAAGACACCAAGGGCTCTCTGTATATGAAAAAGAGATGTTAGCAGCTTTAATGGCAGTTAAGAAGTGGTCTGCTTACCTGGTGGGAAGACATTTCAAGATCAAAACAGATCATCAGAGTTTGAGGTTCTTGACTGAAAATCAGGCAGTGACACCAGCACAACAAAAGTGGGTAGTGAAGATGCTTGGGTATGATTATGAAGTGGTATACAAGAAGGGGAGCACTAATATAGTGGCTGATACTCTGTCTAGGAGGCCAGGGATTGAGGAAGGGCAACTGTTAGCCATTAGTAGTGTCAACACTGATGTGATGGCTAGGGTGATGGAATCTTGGGAAAATGATGTTAAGTTGAAAAAAATCAGAGATGCAATTGTGGGAGGCACTTCTCATTATGCTAAGTACTCATGGGATGGGAAATGGTTGAGGAGGAAGGGAAGAATTGTTGTGGGGAACAATGAGGAATTAAAGAAAGATTTGATGGTGTACTTCCATTGTAGCCCAATTGGTGGACATTCAGGGGCTGAAGTTACTACCAGAAGATTGAGTGGCATCTTCTATTGGAAAGGGTTGAGGAAGAATGTGAAGACCCTAGTGAGGGAATATGGTGTTTGTCAGAAGAATAAAGGAGACTTGACTCATCCAAGAGGTCTGTTACAACCTCTTCCCATACCAGAAACAGTGTGGACCTCCATCAGCATGGATTTCATAGAGGGCTTACCAAATTCAAAGAAGAAAGATGTTATTTTGGTTGTTGTTGATAGACTGACCAAGTATGCTCATTTCATTGCACTTGGTCATCCTTTTTCAGCAAAGGATATTGCTCAAGTGTTCTTGGAAAACATTTTCAAACTGCATGGTATGCCTCACACCATCATATGTGACAGAGATAAGATTTTCATGAGCCAATTCTGGAAGGAGTTGTTCCTCAGATTAGGCACTGTAATCACCCCATCTACAGCATACCACCCAGAAACAGATGGACAGACTGAAAGGGTCAATCATTGTGTTGAAAATTATCTTAGGTGTATGACTGGGGAGAAGCCAAAGGAGTGGAGTGATTGGTTGCATTTGGCAGAGTGGTGGTACAACACATCTCATCACACTGCAATTGGTACTTCTCCATTTCAGGCTTTATATGGACAAGAACCAAGTGTTCATATACCTTACTTAGCTGGGGAGTCAGTAGTGGCCACTGTTGATAGGGGGCTACAGCAAAGGGAAGCAGCAATCAGAATGTTGAAGTTTCATCTGAAAAGGGCTCAAGGAAGAATGAAACAACAGGCTGATAAGAGAAGGAGGGAGTGTGAGTTTGAGTTAGGGGACAAAGTTTTCCTGAAATTGCAACCCTACAGACAGCAATCTGTGCAACTCAGAACTTCTCAGAAATTGTCTCCTAAATGGTTTGGACCATTTAAGGTGGTGAGGAAGATTGGAGCTGTAGCCTATGAGTTAGAATTACCTGCAGGATCAAGAATTCATCCAGTTTTCCATGTGTCCCAGCTGAAGAAGCATATCGGGTCAGATGAATTTTCTAATCAACTGCCTTTGGTGGGTCCAGATGGAGGAATTAGTAAAGAACCTGTGAGGATCATGGATCGAAGGGTAGGAAGGAGGGGAAATCGAGCAGTTACGGAGGTTCTGGTGGAATGGTCTAACACTTTCCCTGAAGATGCCACGTGGGAAGTATTGTACCAGCTGCAGCAACAATTTCCTAACTTCAATCCTTGAGGTCAAGGATTGTCTGAAGAAGGGAGCATTGTAACGGTGCATATTAAAAGGGAGTTATGACCGTTAGACTATTTAAATTTCTGTTTAAGTTTTAAGTACTTTAATGATGCGCAGCGTTTTGGTCGACCATTGTATAAAGATAAAACGCGGTCGTTTCGGTTAGGGAAGGGTTATGTAACCCTAGCCGTTGTCCTCATTTTCCTTATCGAATGAAAGAACTTATCCAGTCTTCCTCTCAAATCTTCTTTTCTCTTCTCATCCCAGATCTGTCAATTCTCATCTCTCTATAATTCTTCACTTTCTTAGTTGTAATCGTTACAAACTAATGAAGATAAAAAAAAACAATATTGAACCTGCTGGTTTCATTGGTTCTTGGTATTTGGGATCTAATCTTCATCGTTCTTGGGCTTGCGGTATTTCTCCTCGACATGCTTGGGTATGAAGAAGGCGAAGTCGGCAAGCTTCTTGATGTTGGGAACGTTGTAGTTTTGGGCAACATAAACACCGCAAACTGTGCCTGCGATGAAGGAAAAAGAACTTTTTACTATGCCCATGCTTTACTGTAATAGCTCGTAAATTTAGTTAAGATCAAGCAATGATCTAATTCATTATTTAGATTATTCCATACGAATTTATAATTTATTAACAAGCATTCTACTATCTTGATTATATCATACAACACATAGCATGAAAATCTAACATGTTTATCATTCAAAAGATAAAAAACTTCATAATTATCAAAAAATCAAGACTCAAAAGGAAGAGTATACATAATTTCTTTCTATGAACTACATGCGTATTTCAATACATGGTATGGATCTTTCAATTAATCTAGAAATGGTTCGTTGCATATATTAAGCATTCAAAACATAATATATAAGACATTCACACTCACATTTTCGAATTGGGGAAATTAAAAAATAGGGTTTCTAATTTATTAAATTAGGTTTATAAAATTGGGGAAAATAAAAATTAAGGCTTTTGGATTGGGATTTGGGGTCGCCGGCGATGGGATTCGGTTCGGTGAGCTCAGTTCGCGGATGACAGATGAACGCCGAGAATAGCCGGCGACGTCTGCGATGGCCGACCAAGATTGACGAGACAATAAAGGGGCAGAAAACTAACCTGGAACGATGGTGAAATGATGCACAAGGACGGCGGCCGACGGACGGTGGAGTGACTGGATAAACGCCGCGAAACAAGGTTGATCACGGCGAGAACAGGCGACGCCGCCAGTAGCAATTGAAAGGGTCGGGATATGTTTATGATATTTGGTTATATTTGATTCAAAATTATCAATTTTAATATAATAAAGAAATATAATTATTTTATTAAATCTAATTTTTATTTTTTAAAATAAATTTTAATTACAACTTTAGTCCATGTGATTTTTAATTTTTTTAAAAAAAATTAATGGTGTTCATCGGTGTTCATCGTTAGTGGTGTTCATCAATGTTCGTCGCCCGTTGTAGAATTTTCCTAATTAATATGATAAGTCAGATCCATGATATAATTTTTTATTAATTAGAGTTTTTATATTTTTTCTAATATTTTTATTTATGTCTCAACACTAAAATATTAGATTTAAGATTTAGAATTTATGCATAGAATTAAGATTTAAAGTATTAGATGCATAGTGTATTTTTTGAGAAATTATTATATGGACCTTTCCCACCACGTCATCCATGGTCCCTAGTAATAAAAAAATTCCACGTCATTATTTTTTTACACGTCATTTACACACTCAAATTTATAATTTCCAAATCATCTTCTCTAATTTCTCCAATTAACGTAGGGTTTAGGGTTAGGGTTTATGGTTTATAGTTTATGGTTTAAGGTTTAGGGTTTGGTTCCAGGGTTTAGGGTTTAGGGTTATGGTTAGGGTTTATGGGATTAGGGTTCAGGGTTCAGGGTTTAAAGTTTAGGGTTAGGGTTTAGGGTTAGTGGAGGAAGCTATCGTTCTTGAAGAAAAAAAGAAAATAGTAAACCCTAATTTATTTTTAATTTGATACGACACCATGATTTGGAAAATATAATCCTAGTGTACAAATGATATGGAAAAAATAATGACGTGAAATTTTTTTATTACTAAGGACCATGGATGACGTGGTGGGAAGGGTCCATATAATAATTTCTCGTATTTTTTAATTTTTAAAATTTTAAAATTTAAATTTAAGATTAAAACTTAAAATTTTATTTTTTTACTATTAGAAAAAAAAGATTTTTGTTCCTTTTTGTACTCGTACCGATTTCCTTTGTTTGCTTAATTCATTCCGTGCAAGGAACAACCTCCATAGGTTCGTTATATCATTTTAGAAGATTGTTTAGATACATAATTTGTATTTAGTCAAAAACAAAGTATTTATTATTGCTAACAATAATTAATTCTCCGCGTATTACTAATTTATGTGCTAGGATGTTTTCTGAAGAGATAAACGATTAGTTAAACTCAACCATTTAATGACAATTTCTTGTGGATTGAGTTTAACTATTTATGTTTGAAACTTAATTGATAATATGTTCTTATATTTAACACCAGAATGTAAGATAAGTCTTTGGAGCAAACTAAAATCGGTTCAAACTCAGATTAAAGGCAATCCGCATATTATCAAAGAGGTTAGTTTAAGTAGTAAACAATTTAATGTCATTTAAATAAATTTTAAGCTTGAAATTTTGTGTATAGAGAAAATCCATGCTTAGAAACTTATACACCAAAATTACGTATTACTGGATCGATTTGAATTAGTCAAAACAAAATTTAAGCAGTTAACTAAAGAAAAAATTAGGAAATCCACAGATTGCTTTGGAAAAAAATGAAATGCAGACAATAAATAGGCATCACCCAATCCATTTTACTAACAAACCCCTACAATTTCATTTCATATGATATGAGCAAATAATTCGGCACAGCCCACAATTAAAGGCTGAAAGTGAAGAGATATGATTTTATTGTCAAAGACGGAAAAGTTCTAACAAAGATAAAGGAGATTTATTTATTAAGTGAAAAAAAGTCAGCCCCTTTGCTTAATTAACATTAAAAAATCCATACTAAGCCTTTTTAAGCAGGGATAAATATTCGATTAAGTCGAGCAAAAAAACCGAGTTAGTCTCATTAACGAGTCCTATTTTATAATTCACACTTTATTTTATTTTTTAGTCAAGTTTATAATATTCGAGTCTAGCTTTTTTTTTCTCTAAAAAATATGATTTTATTAAGACAAAATCATACACAACAATATTATTAAGTGCCCTCGTTAAAAACTCTTCCAGTCTTATATGAAAGAAAAGAGTACAACTAGATAATATCAAAAAGATGATCACCAATCACCCCCACCAAATAAACATTAAGCACTCAAGATGAGCAACATACCTCCAACAATACCACAGTAAATAAAATGAAACACTGCCACCATAAGCCACATCCAAAAAATGCAAGCACCCCATATCGAACACAAACTATCAGACGTGAAAAGCATCCCACACGCACCCCACTACAAATAAGCCGTCCACAACAACTAGAAACCAACCATACCGCACGCTCCTTGCCATATTTTCCACCACTACAAATAAGCTGTGCCAAACCAGGCATCTTCAACTTGTTGAAATCATGTTAAAACATCCCACCAAGACACCATGATATCTCGTTACCAATGGTAAGATCCGAAAACTCACCCCATCACAAAATATGATCCTCTAAGGGGATAATATTCACTAAATCCGAAGGACACAAATTTAACGAAAATACCTTAACCCTTTAGCATTTTAGATTCCTGAAACAAAAACTATATCAAATTTATGTGTCCGTAAAACGTCTTAAATTTAACGAGGCAACGACAGCAAGCGCAACACTGGATGCTATTGTCATCGCTCCCTCGCTTCAATCATACGTGCAATATCTTTGACGATATCCTCCTCATTTCCCCCGGTTTCTGCGCCAATCAACTTTCCCAATGCCACGGCTTTCATTGCCTCCCTTAAGATAACCTTCTTCCGATGAACAAAATCGGAATATGAAAATGATCCGTTTGCTATCGCCTGAGACAATCCCACCTCATCAATCTGAGACAATTGGAAAGTCACAATATGTACATTACCCCTAGGGATGTAAAAATAGGTAATCGGTCAGGTTTCAGGTCGGGTTCTGTCAGGTCGGGTAAAATCGGATACAGGTCATTTCAGGTAAAAAAAAAATTTGACTCGACTCGAGTCGGGTGCGGGTCCATTTCAGGTCAGGTCCATTCCAGGTCGGGTCCATTTTAGACCGGGTCCATTTCAGGTCGGGTCCATTTCAGGTCGGGTTAGAACGGGTCGGGTCCAAAGCAGATAATTAGCAGGTTAATTCGGGTTCGGATACATTTCAGGTCGGGTCCATTTCAGTTCGGGTTCATTTCAGGTCGGGTTTGTTTCAGGTCGGGTTCATTTCAGGTCGGGTCCGTTTCAGGTCGGGTCTATTTCAGGTCGGGTTCATTTCAGGTCGGGTTCATTTCAGGTCGGGTGCATTTCAGGTCGGGTGCATTTCAGGTCGGGTAATTTCAGGTCGGGTAGCTTCAGGTCGGGTAATTCAGGTCGGGGTATTTTTGGGATTGAAATTTGTATTCAGTTTGAGTTCGGTCGTACAACCATATAAGTAGTTGATAGACTTTAGGTTGACCTTCGTCAATCGTCATTAATTTTGAGTTAATCATTTAAAGTCATATCAAATTATAATTATAAAACATTAGAGTAATTAAAAAAATAATCAAAATGGGTTAACAGACATTTGTGTATGTATATATGTATACCCCTAAACAATACCCATAAACCTCAACCCTTAAATCTTATAATCAATAATAATTAGAGTATAAGCTTAATCCCCTAATCCTTAAACTAATTTCATAACCCCAAATAATTAAGTTGACACATTTACCCCTAAACCCCAAACATGAATATCTAAATCTTACATACACTATTCACTAATAATTAGAGTGCAAGCATAATCACACAATCCCTAAATTACTCTCATAGCCCCAAACAATCAACTTGACACACTTACCATTAAACCCTAAACATAAACTCATAAATCTAACAAACAAAATAAATTGAAACATAAAAAGGACATATCTAAAAATAAATTAAAACCAAATTATTAATTAGAGCTCAAATTACAAATGAATAAAATTATTAAACCTAATTACTTACGAAATCTTTATACGATGACCAAATTAAATTTAAAACAAACAAAAAGCTTAATAATTAATTAATTTATAAAACATGACCTAATTAAATAAAATTTAAAAAACTAAACATAAACCCTAACCATCTAATTAAGGAAGGACCTAAAGCATAATTAACCCCTAAATAAATAAAAAATCTCACCTCTCTCAATTTGTTTTATAGGCGGAAAAATCTCCCCCCAAACCCAATTTTGTTTGAATGGCGGCAAACCACCCCAAACCCAATTTTGTTTAAAGGGCGGCAACCCCCATTTTATTTTTGTTTCCCCCCATAATTTTCTATCAATCAAAAAAAAAATTTCTCCATTAATTAAAAAAAAATTCCCTTAAACTAAAAAATATTTTTTTATTATATTAATAGTTATAATTAATTTTTTTTTAATAAAATATTTCTTAAATTTAATGATCACAATTAATAAATTGATTTAAATTTTAAATAATTTGTTTTAAATTCATCCATCACAACTTATTAATTTTTAAATTCATCCATCACACATATGTCTGTTAACTCAAAATTAATTTCTAGTTATTTTTATTTTATATCTGTTAATTTTTTACTTAAGTGTATGAATTTTATTTTATATCTTAACTTAATTCTACATTTTGTAACTTAAGACAACAATTACTTAATCTGTTCTAATTAAGTAAAATCATATATTTATAACTTTATCAATTTTGAACTGCAAAAGTTGTAGGGAGACTTACAATTTTTATAACTTGAATCTGTTAAGTATAAAATATTAAAGTTGTAGACTTTCAATTTTTTTATAATTTCTAAATTTACTTAATCTTTTTTCAATTATAAATGTTATACATAAGTTATAATTTCACTAAGTTTTACAAACTTGAAGAATCTGTTAAGTGTTAAGTGTTAATTGTTAAGTATAAAAAAATAAAATTGTAGACTTATAAATTTTTGAACTACAAATACTATACATATGTTATAACTTTAGTAAATTTTATGAACTACAAATAAGTTTACAATTGTTATTTAATTTTTTATAATTTGTAAGTTTACAATTTTATTCAAGTTAATGAATAAACTTTAAAATTAAAAACAACTCTTCATTTAATTTTTTATTTTCATAAATTATCAAGTACTTATTCTTTTTTCAAACTTTAGTACTTAATATATATACATCACCTATATCAATATATGTAAGTGTATATGTATATACATTATATATGTATATGGTATATCAACTTTTATAAATTTTTTAATTCATCATGTCATAGGTTTCGGGTTAATTTCAGCTCAGGTCAAGAACAGGTCGGGTCACTTAACAGGTCGGGTTTAAAAGCAGGTCGGGTCCATTTCAGTCGGGTTCATTTCAGGTCGGGTTCATTTCAGGTCGGGTCCATTTTCAGGTCGGGTCCATTTCAGGTCGGGTTCATTTCAGGTCGGGTCCATTTTCAGGTCGGGTCCATTTCAGGTCGGGTAAAATCGGATATCGGGTCAATTCAGTCGGGTAATTTCGGTTATTTGTCAGGTCGGCTTCGGGTTCGGGTTCTTTTCAGTCGGACGCAGGTCGGGTTTCAGGTCCAAATTAACAGGTCCAATTCGGGTTCGGGTCGTTTTCAGTCGGACGCAGATCGGGTTCGGTTGCTACAGTAACAGGTCAAATTCGGGTTCGGATCAACAACAGTCGGTTACAGATCGGGTTCGGGTCAACAAAAACTCAGGTCAAATTAGGTTCTGACTCGGGCAGGTTTCAGTCAGGTTACCAGGTTCTGACTTGTTTTTACATCCCTAATTACCCCTATCAAACATCATCAATTTTTCGGTCGTCCAAGCTAACAAATTGTCCCCAACTAGCTGCTATATTCCAAAACGTCCCCAACGACCAAGCATGTAGTGGCAACCCATACACCGAACGCCAAACCCTCCTACTCACATACCCCATCTCCTCCTTCCACACATCAACTGAAGTAAACCATCGCTTTAGAATTTCCTTCGAGGATCCCAGAACGTCCTGCATTAGATCGTTGACATGTGTAAGTAAGATTTGTAATGTTATTTAATGAAGGGTTAACTACACCATTAACCACCTAATTATTTAAAAATATTTATTTTGACCCTCGAACTAGGCAACTCGTCAATCAGACCACCAAACTTATTAAATTGACTTATTTAACCACCACCGTTAAAAAATTAATGGATTGGTGATGGAAGGGTGACGTGGCAGTTAACGAAATTTTGTAAAATTATACATTTGGTCTATGTTATTTACCTATTATATCAATTTGATCCTAATTTTATTTTAATTAAAATTAACAAACCAATCAGAGGTTGGTCTTGTAAGTTGTAACCATCTTTGACATATGTCACCATCCAATCAGATGGTTAATTAGACCTAATCAAATATAAGAAATGAAATGAAAGGCATTGTAAGCTATTGTAATTGAACCCACAACTAAGTGCAATGAAGGCTTAAGCAACAACCACAACCACTAGACTAACTCCATTTATATAAATATCAAATGATAACATATTTTATTAAAGGATTACTCTGTTGGTGAACCCAACAGCAACCAGCAATGCTATGCCTTCTTTGTATCATCGCTTGCAGCTTTCTGGGATTCAACGGATATGAAAATCGAATAGAACCCAAGAATTAAAGCAAGAAGCTTGAAGCAAAAACCACGTCACTTTCAACACCGCCCTGAAAAAATACGAACAGATAAACAGAAGATCGACTCCCAAGTCCCAACACACCATGATTCAAGAAACAAAAGGGATTAACCTGTTTAGACTCAAAGTTAACTCTCGAGAACGCTGGAACAATATCTGTTAAACAAAGACCAAACATTAGCAAAGAAGATGACTTTTTTTGAGGATGTAAAACAAAGAACTAAATGACAAACCTTGTTGCTGAGGAACAACATCATGGGATGCTAAAGAGCTTATAATCTGCAGAATAATAGTGAGAAAACAACGCATTTTTTGCCTCATTCTTCCTAAGAATTTCCCCAAAAATGATGAGATGATGATGCACTCTGTTCTTGAGAGAGATGGGGTTAGTTTGAATAGAGAGGAACAAGGCAAGTTATAGAACATGCCAGATAGGCATTTTAAACTATTCACAAAGTAAAAACGACATTAAAAATTCAGACAAAAAAGTTATCAAATCTGTCTGTGGTTCTATCACTCCTAGAACAAGCCACATGGGGTGTAGTTTTGCCTAGCTTGGCTTAGCCTTCCTTGTTTTCTGCTGCAGTGCTCCTCCCATTTCACCAAGAAGTTTACGACCTCTTGCAAGAAATAGGGGAGTAAAAAATTGACCCGACCTGGTAACCTGCCTGAAACTCGATCGAGTCAGAACCTGTTTTAACTCGAGAATTCAATGACCGAACCTGACCTGCACCTGACCGAAACGAATCTGAATTCGAATTTGACATGTAACTGTAGAAACCGAACCCGAACTGCACCCGACCGAAGTGAACACGAACCCGAATTTGACATGTTATTGTAGTAACCGAACTCGACCTGCACCCGACCGAAACGAACCCGAACCCGAGACTGACCTGCCAGATAACCGATTTAACCCGACATGTTTTGAAACCGACCTCTTTTGAACCGACTTGTTTTGAACCCGACCTGATATTGATCTGACCTGATATTGACCTGAACTGTTATTGACCTGAACTGATATTGACCTGAACTGTTATTGACCTGAACTGTTCTTGACCTGAACTGATATTGACCTGGACTGATATTGATCTGGACTAATACTATTATTTGATTTGTTGATAATGAACACTAACCCTAAAACATAAACCCTACACTCTAAGCCCTAAACAATAATATAAATTTAAAATATAATGTGTATAGATCTATAAATTGAATAGTTTAAATTAAATTAATATAAATGAAAAGATGGTCGTTTTTCTGTTGGTGCATTGTCCAAATTAATGGCTTCGTTTGGACTTGAGGGGAATGTGGATTGTTCGGCAATTTGGCAGCTTGAGGTGCCACCAAAAATACAATGTTTTCTTTGGTTGGTTTTGCTAGAACGAGTACCGACTCTTTCATTTTTGAAGGCTAGGGGTTTGCCGATTGATGGGAGTGAGTTGGCTTGCCGTTGGTGTGGGGAAGGGGAGAATGCCATTGATCATATTTTTTCATTGTAGTATTATGGAGGAGGTATGGATGCTGTTTTTAGGTGGTGGCGAGTGGATCTGGTTCAACCATCCACTTTAGTCGTATTTTCATGTCAGCGTTTTCATAATTTTTTTTTGGGCTCGACGTCTATGCGAAATGACTATGTCTAGCAAGACACATCACAATTAAAATTCAAGTAAAAAAATCTGTTGGCAATTAATTATTTATTTCGACAGCATAACAGCAGGATTCGGTGTAAAATCATCAAGCTAGATAAACATGTTTAGTATATTAAGTAGTATTTTCAAAGTAATTTATATCAAACATAGTAATAAGATGCTCGAACGCTCAAACTTCAACCATTACAAAACATAGGCTCATAAAATGATGTAGGCTGCTATGATCCCTTAAATAAACCCATCATATGATAGTTACAAAATAAGTATCAAATAGTGTATCAAAATGCTCCTAGTATAATACCACAAGGATGCAAAACGTGTGTTAAAGTACTTTAAAGGAACAATTGGGTTTAACATTTTCTATAGGAAGAGATGAGAAGATGAATTAGTGGTCTATTCTGATAGTGATTATGCTGGTGACTTGGACGATAGGAAGAGTACTTCAGGTTATGTATTTTTACTAAGTTCAGGGGCGATATCATGGTCATCAAAAAAGCAACCAATTGTAAGCTTATCCACTATTGAAGCAGAATTTATTGCTGTGGCTTCTTGTGCCTGTCAAGTTGTATGGTTGAAAAAAGTGCTAAGAAAGGTGGGGCAGAATTAAAATAAGTCAACAATCATTCACTGCAATAATAGTTCAACTATCAAGCTTTTAAAGAATCTCGTGATGCACGCTCGGAGTAAACATATTGATGTTCGTTTTTATTTCTTTTGTGATCTTATTAAGGCTGGTATAGTAGAATTAGTGCATTGCAATATACAAAAACAATTGACAGATATTATGATTAAGGCTCTTAAGTTGGATGTCTTCTTAAAGCTACGTGGGTTGCTGGGAGTTTGCGCTGATACTGATATAAACTAAATGACTAAAGCATTTGGTTTAAGGGAGAATATGTTATGAAGTTTGTTAGTTTGCTGTAGGTTTAGATAATAATTTCCTACTTATTTGGGATATTTTTAGGTGTTTAAACTAGTAAGTTATTAGTTTTTTTTAGTTCCGTAAGTTAACTTTCTATTCCGTATTTATTGTTTTTCTGTTATCCAAAAGTTGTATTTAAGCCATCTCTTTTCTTTCAATAATAGATCAATTTCTTCTCTGTTTTCTTTTATTTTGAATTCATCTCTAACACTTTGAGCCCAATTAGCCCAATATATAAGTGCTCAACTTAGCAATTTACAAACAAAAAAAATCATTATCTGAATCAAAAGAGACATGGCAATGGCAAGATATCAACCATCCAGTCCCGGCCTCATTTACCTTTGGCTAATCATCTTGTTCACGGTCACCATCAATCACTCCATGGGGGTTCTCAATGGCACAGAGCTTGTCAAAGAGGTGTGCAACCATACATCCAACACCGCATTCTGTATTACGACTTTAACTGCAGATTCAAATGCAGGTGGCTCGCAGGCCCTTGCCGGTGACCTCGTTAATGCTGCTTTACGGTCAGCTTACACCAAGGCCACCCAGGCACAATCCCTCATAGCCCATCTCCTTCAAAACTCCACCAACCCTTTGGACCGCGACAGCCTCCAAATATGTCAAAGTAGCAACAACAAGGCCTTGTCTCAGCTGTCATCGGCTAACAATGACTTCAATTCGGACTCACTAGACCTCATGGTGGAACTGATGAATAGTACTGCTGATGTTACAAAAGCTTGCCTGAACGAGATCCAAGGCAGAGGCGACCACTTTTCACTTCTGGCCACCGTTAATGCTGACTTGATCAAACTTTGCGAAATCTGTATAGTATCCACTAGATATTTTACTATTGAAGATATGTACTAAATAACTTTTAGCTTTGTTAATAATTTGATTTATAATAACCTTTCGCTGCTCCAAAGCCTAATCTTACATATTCATATGAAAAGTAAATGAATGTGAATGCATGGTTTTATAATTTAGAGAATAAACTATATGGTTAATGAACTTTAATAATTAGAAAAAAATACACAAGGTATTGCCAAACTTGATGGGACCAAAAGCAGATGCATGCATTCACGGGATAACAATTTGGTTTTGGGGGTTTAAAAAGAAGCAAAATATAAGGGTTTTGTTTTGTTTGTGTTTGTTTAGTGTAATGGGGTGTTAGTTGTGGTGCAGGGATTTGGTCTACCTATTAATTCTAAACGTTGATTATTTGTCCCTTTCCCACGTATTGATAAGTTGCCGGCCTGCCAGGGCTATGCCAAAATCAGTCTATTTAAGTACATATGACTTGACCCATGCCACTCAGAGAGAGCCTGCTATTGTTAGGATATTCTTCATTCGCTGAAAGATGTTAGCTTCATTCCAACATTAAATATCCTTTAGCTTCAGATCCCCTCTAACTTCAAGGTACAAATTTGAGTCCAGCTTACTTTTGTACCAGTTGCATTAGAGTCCTGACCTTTCAAAAAAAATGTGCATAAAATTGGATGATCTTCCTTATCACAGATTTGGGAAGAAATAACTATCTGCACCAAAAATTAATTAGGTCGAATAAGGCAACTTTGATGAATTGAAGCGTTCCTGCATAACTCAAAAATTTGCTAGACCAATGTCTAAATCTAACTATAATCTTATCCAACAGAACCTGAAAAATCATTTTCTGTTAACTTCTTAGCTACCAAAAGAACTGTCGAACACCCGACAAGAAATTGCCTAACTTTAACCCTAAAAACACATCGAATGGTCTTTAGCTAACCGGCTGAGATTCTAGAAGTAAAAACCCCAGTTTTAGCAGCATTGAGCCACAAACCAAACATTTCACAAAATTTTCCTAGGACACACTAGATTCCAATGATCGAGTCTAATGTTCCTTTATCGAATATCATAAGGTCATCAACAAAACCAAGGTGGGTAAGTCCTATATTTTTGCACTTGGAATGAAACTGAAAGATCCATTTTGGTGCAGTCATGTTCAAGATTTTCGATAGAACATTCATGAATAGGAAAAAAAAGGTAAGGAAAGATAGGCTCCTAGCACCCCTAAAAACCCTACTAGGTTCTCATTGAAGGAAATCAATAGTCTATATGTTGTCAAGCATGCTTGGATCTAGTCTATGAATTTTCTTGGCAACCCAAAGCTTCTATACAACAAGTATAAAATCCCAGTTCAATGAGTCAAAAATTTTCTCGATATCAACTTTAAGTACACTTCTAGGGAGAATGACTTCGTAGCATTAACCCTTCACCAATTCTTATGCCAATAGGGTATTGTCCACAATACTGCTTCTTCGACCAAAAGTTGCTTGTTTAAACAATCGTATCAGGTAAGAAAAAATCAAGTTTGTCCATCAAAATCCTTGTAATAGTCTTGACTCTTGTATACCACAAAACAGCAAGAAATGGATCTAAAGTCTTTGACCATACTGGAATTCAATTACTTTGACACAAGGACAAGAGATGTTGCATTGAAAGCATGAGTTAAAAGCTTTCTCGAGATCAACCTTGAGCAAATCTAGGGGAGAGTGACTTTAATCTAATATTTAAGTTTAATATTTACATATTTTTCATGTATAAAATTCTATGTTTTAATTCTCTAATCTATCTATAAGTCTATATTTTTACAAGTGTTTGACTTTTACAGGGATTTGGATGTCTATTTAACAATAAATGCATTAAAAAGGAATTTTAGCCAATTTTTGACATCAATGGGAGTTCTAACGCAAAAGCAGCTACACTTGGAAGTTAAAGTGTGCCCACACCTTGACAGAATTGCAAGAAATAAGAATCCTAGTCAAACTACACTTTTACTACTATCTTATATTTTGATTAGGATAAAGTTTTATCTTATTATAATTTGTAAATAGGGTCTTAAGGAGAAGAAAGAAATCATTCATTTTTAGACATTCTCTTTTCTTTTGCCGCCGACTTCACATTGTATTCATCAATTTATAAGTTGCATTTATTTCTTTTATTTATTCATCGATTACTACTGCAACCAATCAAAGGCCTCCTCATTCGTAATCATAGATTATTTTTTATGCAAGCGGTAAGTAACCTAGAAAAAAAAAGGTTTGAAAGTATATATTCATAATCGTGGTAAGTTAATAATTAATGTGCTTTTCACGGTTATGCATTTGGGTCTCTATTTGGGTAAAATTGTTTGATTGATTTTATTTCTTATATGCATTTCTTTAAGGATTTTAATTTTGATAATAAAGGGTAACCATTCATGTATTTTTAGAAGTAGGAGAGATTGAGTCATACATATGCTTTCTCTTGTAACCAATAACCAAATTTAGACATTGAATTAATACACCGAGACTTACCTTTACTAGAATATATCTCCATATTAAATTCTTTTTTGCTTTAAATTTTTTCTTTATTTAGTCCTTTAATTTAATCGAAACACACAACTCTATTTTTACTAGCCAAGACGAAAAGGAAGGAGGTAAGGCAGTCAATCCCGAATAGACCAAATGCTTACAGGCTTTATCAACCTAACGGGCCTAGTCGAACTACCAATCAAAGGAGGTAATTTCACATGGTTTAATCAAAGAAGTGGAGAATGCTCTATACTTGAGAAACTGGACCGCATTCTTTGCTCCACTGGGTGGAGTCTGGATTTTCCTAAGGCACTAGGATTAATGGATATTGCTATGGCTTCCGACCATGCTCTCATTATCTTACTTACGGAGGGGTACACCAGAAAATACAAAAGGAACTTCAAGTTCGAAAACAAGTGACTCCTGGAAGAGGATTGTTCACAAACAGTCTCTAATGGGTGGTATGTACCCACGAAGGACAGTACATGGGCTAATTTTGGGAAGAGGATTTGCAGTACCAGAAGAGTTCTCATCAAATGGAGAAAAATGAAGACAAAGTTGAAAAACGAAAGAAAGAAAACGCTAATAAACAGGATTAAACAATTCCAAAGAAAGAAATTGACTGATTCAGAGTTGGAAGAATACAAACAACTGAAGCGGGAGCTTGATTCTGAATGGGAGAAAGATGAGAGGTACCGACACCAACGATCAAAAGTCAACTGGATTAAATGAGGAGACATAAATACTAACATTTCCATGCTACAACCATCCAATATTGTAGAACAAACTCAATTGTCAGACTGAAGAGAGAGGACGGGGCATGGATGGAAGACCCTGCGGAGATTGCGAGTCAATTTCAGTAGTATTTTCTCAAACTTTTCTCAAAAGATCAGTCTATTGACTTCCATGGTATTAGGGGATATATTCCCCAGTTGGTAACTGAAGAGATGAATAACGAACAGAGTAAACCAGTGTCTGCTGAGGAGATAAAGAATGCAGTCTTCGATATGGGAGCGTCAAAGGCTCCCGGTCCTGACGATTTCCCGGGAAGTTTTTACCAAACCTTTTGGGATACGGTTAAGGAAGATCTTGATACATGTATGAGAGAGGGGGTCGTGTCCGTATCAGATCTCATAAGGATGGTTTATGCCTTTTTTAATGATGGATCGCTTGACCATGGGTTAAATAGAACCAACATCGTGTTGATCCCTAAGAAAACAAATCCATCGGAAGTCTCTCATTTTCGACCGATCAGCCTCTGCAATTTCTCAATAAAAGTTATCACTAAGATCTTAGCGACAAGACTGAAAAAACACCTTCCAGATATTATCCCTCATTATCAGTCAGCTTTTGTCCAAGGCAGATCTATCCACAATAACATTATTCTTGCACATGAGGCGTTTCATGCTATCAAAAGAGCAAAAAAGGGACATAGATGATTATAGCTCTGCAAATTGACCTTGAGAAAGCCTACGATAAAGTGGACTGAGATCTTCTCAAATTGGTTATAAAGCTTCTGGGGTTTAACGAATGGTGGGTTACTAGAGTCATGGAATGTGTCTCAACCACCTCCTTCTCCCTGGTCCTAAATGGGGAAATGGTGGGTACATTTAGCGTTGGAAGGGGTCTAAGACAAGGTTATCCACTATCCTCCTTTTTGTTCACTTTTATTACCAGCATCCTCTCGTGGATTTTGGAAAAAGAGGTAATAAAGGAAAATTTTGATGGCCTCCGAATCAAACATCGATGCCCAGTCCTTAGCCACCTGTTGTTTGCTGATGATTGTCTTCTGTTTTCTGGGGCAAATCTTAAGAATTTTCAGGCTATCCTACGTATCCTTAATCTTTTTCAACACTCTACAGGTCAAACGGTCAACTTTCTGAAATCTTCAGTTACTTTCTCCCCAAATGTAATGAACACCAGAGGACTCATCTGTCTAATGTGCTGGGTTTCAAACCGATGGAAGAGGAAAACAAATACCTTGGGCTACCCTCTTTCTGGGGGAGAAGTAAAAAAGAAGCTTTGACCTTCATCAAAGAAAAAGTTCAGAATAGACTCAAGGGATGGAGAGCCAAACTGCTTAATCAGGCAGGAAAAAAAGTTCTCATTAAGGATGTCGCACAAGCTATTCCAAATTACATCATACAATGCTTTCTCCTCCCAGTTACTTTCTGTGATGACCTGAGCTCGATAGTTGCCAGATTTTGGTGGAACAACCGGGAAAACAAGGACAAAAGCATTCAGTGGATTAACTAGAAAGAGCTCTGCCGACCAAAGGACAAGGGGGCATGGGTTTTCGAAATCTTAGAATTTTCAACAAGGCTTTAATCACAAAAGTTGCTTGGAAATTAGTCAAACACCCGGACCCTCTTCTTGCTAGGACTCTCCGTGGTATCTACTTCCCAAACGACAATGTTTTTGATGCCCCAAAGATCAAAAACCCATCCTAGGCATGGGCCGGCATTAGAGAGGGAATCAAGGTTCTTAGAAATGGTTCTCTTTGACGGGTGGGAAATGGTAGAAGCATTTCAACATGGAAAGACAATTGGATCCCAACTCTCTAGAAGTTCAGGGTTGCTACTCGGCCACCATCAAATTGCCCTTTTCCCTCTGTTTCCTGTCTTATGAACTCTGGCCAGAGGTCTTGGGATTGTTCCAAAATTGAGAGTATCTTCTCGCCGGAGGAGTCCAAGGCGATTTTGTCTATCCCAATAAGAGGACCGGAGGTCAGAAATATCCTAACATGGGCGGGTACAAATAACAGGGAATACTCGGCGAAATTGGGCTATCGTTACATTGAGGAGAAGTCTGACTCCACTCTAGAAACTTCCTCTAGCAACCACCCGGGTGGAAACAAAGCTATTTGGAAGTCAATATGGAACTTAAAGATACCGACCAAAATTCGATCCTTCCTCTGGAAACTATGCCATTATATTATGCCTACCAAAAGTACTCTCGCAGCCCGCTTTCATGGAAAGTTTCAGGACTCTGACTCTTGCCCCAGATGTGGAGAACAAGAAGAATCAATTGAGCATCTCCTTTTTTTCTGTCCCTTCGCACAGGCAGTCTGGAAGGCTTCTAGCTTTAATTACTCGCCATCCGTCTTAGGCTTCCCGGGTTTTCCTCAGTGGTGGTCTAAGGTTCATGAGGTCTACAATAAAGAGGTCTCCTCTGATGGCGGCACACTTATTGCTTTCCTCCTTTGGTCTATTTGGAAATCAAGAAATGTATGGGTCTTTGAAGGGAGGAAAGACCTCCCTTGGGAGGTGTGGCTACGAGCTGAACGGGACTTCATGGAATTCTCCCTTGCTACACAGGTTTGTCCCCCGGATAAGAGTCAAAGGATACAAGGGTCTGGTCCCCCCGCCCGAAAACACGATCAAAATCAATTGTGATGCTGCCTTCGATGGCCAAACCAGAAAAGCTACGATGGCGGCCATTGCTCGCGACTGTTCAGGGTCCTTTCTCCAAGGTGTTACCGCTCTTTCAAAGGCTTCATCCATTGCAGTCGCGGAAGCCTCCACCATCAGACTTGGCATCTCCCTAGCCCTTAGAAATGGTTTCCCAAACATTATTATTGAAGGCGACTGCCAAACGGTTATCGATAGGCTTCACTCTGGAAATCTAGCTGACTGGGAGACTTCAGCTGTGGAGGAAGACATCAGAACTCAAGCAAAATCTTATGTGTCTTGTACTTTCTATTTTATCCCTCGAGCTTGTAATCAGGCTGCGGATTGCCTAGCAAAACTGGCCAAATACCCGCAATGTCAAACCTTTTGGGGACCTTTGGTGCCCCCACTTTTACGGATGTATCTGTAATTTTGTTTATGAAATAAACTTTTCTTCTTGATCAAAAAAAGTTATATAGATATTCTATATTGGTAGTAGAGTTTAGGTTCAAATTGTGTCAAAATAAACATAAAACAAAAGAAAAATTGAAGAAATGAGAAAATTCTAAAAAGTTAGACGAATTAAATTGAAAAAAGATGACTTTTTTCTCCAAGAAAGTAATTTAAACTAATATGTATTATACAGTAGTCTAAGAGCATGTCGTTTAAATTTGGTCAAAATGTACTTAAAATGAATGTGGAATTGAAGAAATAAGGAAATTGGAGATTAAATCGAAAAACAATAAAATTAAAAAATATTTTTAGTCGAATCGAATTTTGTCTACCCTATTCCATGTTTGCCAACTTGTCAAATATTTTTTTTAAATAATCAAAATATTTTTTACGAGGTAGTATCCGTTCATAGATATTCTTATCCCTTTGACGATGCACATACATCTTGCAGACAAAGCAATTGAATTGATTCTCCTAAGATGAACATCATCTGTTTCTCCACTACAACCACTTGTTTGGTTCATCATGTCAAACAATTGAATCGACAGAAGCATAGGCATAACGCAACGTTATTTATTGGGGGTTGTTTAAAAAAATTAAATTTATGGGGCAACATTATAAATTATATTTTTTAGGGGACTAAAATATAATTTTACCATTATCAAAATTGAAAAAATTAATTTTAGGACCGTGGCTCCGCGGGTCTCCATTGTATACCACCCGTACACACAAATCAAAATTTTCTAAAATTCAGATTAAGGTTTGAATCCCTTGGAAACAAAAATATTCTTCATTTTAATTTTATAATCCAGAATCGAATTCAGGCATTTGAATTTATAATCAACATTCGTATACCTACTGCACAGTTGAATATTCAATGATTTTAATACTCTGTAAATAATAATTTTTAGGGTAAACTACACTGACAGTCACCCAACTATCGTTTTATTCCTATTTTGATCATCGAACTATTTTTTTTGACAAAAACATCACTAACGTTTACTTTTGCTCCTAATTTGGTAACCATCCGTTAAATAATTAACGGGTCTGCTGAGTTGGAATTAATAACGGCTATATTTAAAAAATTCCACGTTATTTTTTTGACCACGTGATGTAAAATAGAAGAAAATTTTAATCTAAATTAGGGTTCTCACGGTAAATTTTTTTCTCACTTCTCAGACCTTCATTTAGAAAGAAAAAAAAAAACTCCCAAAATGGTTTGATGAAGCTAGGCAGCCATTGTCGAGGAAGGTGTCAATTGCATCCAGCAAGCTCAATCCTTATCGTATGGTGATTGTAGCTCGTCTGGTTATCCTTTCTCTCTTTTTCCGCTATCGAATTATGAACCTGGTGCATGATGCCATCGGGCTTTGGCTAACTTCTGTGATTTGTGAAATCTGGTTTGCCTTTTCATGGATCCTTGATCAGTTCCCTAAATGGTTTCCTATTGACCGTGAAACATATCTCGATCATCTTTCCCTCAGGTAAGCATATTTTACAAAGTTCTAGTTACTCTTAATTGATTATTTTTCTCCATAATCAAACACATAATGCTTGATGCAGGTATGAGAGAGAAGGTGAGCCCAACATGCTTGCTTCTGTCGATATCTTTGTCAGTACGGTGGATCCGCTGAAGGACAAAGTCCAGCCAACGTTCGTGAAGGAGTGTCGAGCTATGAAGGTTTGTACATATGAACTCCTGAAGACAAAAGTCTGAGTTTTCAATTGCAGTGAGCTAATCTTTTCGTGGTTCTTAACAGAGAGAATATGAAGAATTCAAGATTAGGATAAATGCACTTGTAGCCAAAGCCCAGAAGGTTCCTCCAGAAGGGTGGATCATGCAAGATGGCACACCATGGCCAGGAAACAATACTAAAGATCACCCTGGTATGATTCAAGTATTTCTCGGTCAAAGCGGAGGCCGTGATACCGAGGGAAATGAGCTTCCTCGCCTCGTTTATGTATCTCGAGAGAAAAGACTCGGTTTTGCACATCACAAGAAAGCTGGTGCCATGGATGCCCTTGTAAAGATCTTAAGCATTTACTAACTTATGTTTCATTCTAGTTCCCCTTCATTTCCATGGCTCGGCTTTATGTGCTAATAATTTTGTTAATCTATGCGAGAATTTCAGGTTCGTGTCTCTGGAGTGCTTACAAATGCTCCTTTTATGTTAAACTTAGATTGTGACCATTATATAAATAACAGCAAGGATAGAAAGCTAGAAGGTTGTTAACACTTAACAACGAAGATGGTCACCTGTGGTTGCTGCCCTTGCTTTGGACGCCGGAGAAAGGATAGAAAGCATTCTAAGGATGGTGGAAATGTAAATGGTCCAAGCCTAGAAGGTTGTTAACACTTAACAACGACATTTTATTCTTGCTTTTCAGTGAGCAGCTTCATTTCGTATGGTTTATTCACTTCATCTAACTTCAAATATTTTTTTTTTAAAATACTAACAGCAATCGAAGATGACAAGGAGTTCTTGATGTCCAACATAAACTTTGAAAAGAAATTTGGACAGTCGGTCATCTTTGTAACTTCAACCCTGATGGAACAAGGTGGTGTCCCTCCTTCCTCAAGCCCTGCAGCTCTACTCAAAGAAGCCATGTTAGACTGTCGTCGGAGTGAATGACCGCCGTTAAGGACAGACGCTTGACAGAAGAAGATCGGTGGAATTGAAGGATGAAGAAAAGGGGATTTTGACTTAAGCCCTAGACCCGATATAACTTTAGCAAAATAGGGTCTACTTATTTTATTAATTTCTGTAAAAAAGAGATGTAATACAAAGATTGATTGGGTCAAACTGAATTGAGCCCAAACCACCTATTTATACTAAAAACAAAGCTAAAAACAGAAATATCTAGAGAGTAATTGAAACACCTAAAACAAACTCGGAAACTTCTAGAGAGATGGGCCGGCCAATGATGGGCTTGAAACTTCTGAAGCTTCTGGAGAAATAAGAAGAGACAGATCTGAATATTCTGGAGAAAGCAAAAGCAGACTTGGGCAGACTTAGGCTTCAGAGAGCTGGGCCGCCTGCTTTTCAGATAATTGGGCCAAGACAGCTCAAGCTATTATGCTAACATTCACCCCACTTTTCTTTTCTGTTTGAAAAACAGAACGTGCAACAACATTTAATTTCGTGCGAAGAATAGCAAACTGTTGAGCAGACAACGGCTTTGTAAGAACGTCAGCAATTTGACATTGAGCGGGTACATATCGAACCTGAAGTAAATTGCCAAGGACACGTTCCTGAACGAAATGTAAGTCTAAATCCACATGTTTGGTTTTAGCGTGCATGACCGGATTGGCAGCCATTGCAATAGTACTCGTGTTGTCACACCATATTTTAGGCAAGTCATGCAAAGGAATATCCATATCAAGTAGCAAATTCCGTACCCACATTATTTCGGAAGTAGCATCCGCCAAGCTTCGATATTCTGCCTCTGCCGTGGACCGAGATACGGATCGTTGCTTCTTTGAACTCCACGATAAAAGATGATTGCCGAAATAAACACAATAGTCGGTTATCGAACGGCGATCATCGGCATCACTACCCCAATCGGCATCCGAAAAAGCTACAAGATTGGGTAGTGGAGTTTGGGCCGAAAACCAGAGCCCGAAATCTAATGTGCTGTTAAGGTAACGCAAAATACGTTTGACAGCACTCCAATGAGTAGTAGTCGGGCATTGCATATATTGGGCGACTTTATTAACGGCGTGAGAGATGTCCGGGCGAGTGTGACAAATGTAAATGAGTGCACCAACAACACTTCGATACTTAGTAACTTCAGAAAAAATTTCTCCATCGAACTTGCCAAGCTTAGGTGAAACTGCCATGGGGGTGTCAATTGGCCTGGAATCGATCATGTGAGTGCGATGTAGCAGTTCCAAGACGTATTTGCGTTGATTCAAAAAGAGACCGGCAGGACTGGAGGTGACTTCCATGCCCAAGAAATATTGAAGAACGCCAAGGTCCTTAAGCGAAAACTGCTCATGAAGTTGTTGTTTAACACAAGTAATATGTGACTCGGAATTCCCAGAGATTAAGATGTCATCGACGTACACAATGACATAAGTTGTAGTACCATCCACCTTATATTTGAATAGAGAAGAATCGGCAAGTGAACATTCAAATTGAAGGGACACCAAAAAATTTCGTAGCTTAAAAAACCAACTCCGAGGAGCCTGTCGCAATCCATATAAAGCTTTGACAAGCTTGCAAACGAGATGACCACCATGAGAACTAGTCTGCTCAAACCCGGGCGGTTGTTGCATAAAAACTTCTTCGCGAAGATTGCCTTTCAAGAAGGCATTATTAATGTCAACTTGATGTACCACCCATTTGTTAGCAACCGCAAGAGACAAAAGAACATTGATTGTAAGAGATTTCACCATCGGGCTAAATGTATCAGTAAAATCATGGCCGGGAACTTGGGAGAAACCATTGGCTACCAATCGAGCCTTATATCGACTGACAGAACCATCGGCGTTACGCTTGATTTTAAAAAGCCATTTACACCCGATAGCTTTACGATCAGAGGGCAAATCAACTAACTGCCATGTACCATTAGCTAGTAGTGCCGAATATTCGTCCATGACAGCAGTTCACCAATCATCATGCTGCATGGCTTCATGTATATTTTGAGGGACATCATCACACTGTAACAATAACACTTTGGGCTTAAAAATTCCTCTCTTGCTGCGTGTGACCATTGCATGTGTATTCCCTATTAGATTCGAGTTTGAATCCAAAGGATTAATATCAGTAGCAGGAACATGCTGCGTAGAGGAATGCACGTGATCAAGACCAAAGATTTCAGCTCCAAGAGGAGAAGAGGTAGCATCAGTTTCAGCATCAAGAACCTCATCAGTCGTAGGATTAAGATCGAGTGTAACTGATTCAGATCTAGCAGCAGGTTGTACAGAAGGCATGTCGCATGGCTCGTGAGCAGTGGAGGGAACATGATCAATAGAAACAGCTGCTGGAGGATCAGTAGGAACAGGTGATGAGTGCCTGGAGGGTGCATCCATCGGAGGCGAAGAAACTGTGGCTGCAGGCACAGGAGCAGTAGGTGATCGAGCAACAGGTGGAACCAAAGGTACAGGATCAGAAAAATAAGCTGCAGAGGAGGAGGACTTGCTTGTAGATGACGAAACAGCAAACGGAAAGACGTCTTCAGCAAAGCGAACATGTCGAGAAATGAATATACGACCATTAACATCCAAACAGTGATACCCCTGATGAGACGGTGAATACCCAAGAAATGTACAAGGGCGTGAGCGAAAGTCGAATTTATGTCGATTAAATGGTCGTAGGTACGGATAACAAACGCACCCAAATACTCGAAGAAAATTATAATCGGGCTTCTTGCCATATAATCTTTCAAATGGAGACAAATTGTTGGCTGACCGTGATGGAAGTCGATTGATTAAATAGGTTGCTGTTAACACTGCATAAGCCCAATACTTAAATGGAACAGACGAGTGAGCTAGAAGACACAGTGCAGTTTCAATGATCTGACGGTGTTTGCGTTCGACAACCCCGTTCTGTTGTGACGTATGGGGACACGTTATGCGATGCTGAATACCCAAAGTTTTCAATTTAGGAATAAGTGCTTGAAATTCGCCCCCTCCATCGGTTTGGATTGCTCTAATGTTGGAGGAAAACTGGTTCTTGACTAAAGCAACAAAGGCATCAAAAATAACAACAACTTCACTCTTATTTCGAAGCAAGAAAGTCCAACAAGAACGTGTATACATGTCTACGAAAGAAATATAATAACGAAAACCAGCTTAGACAATCGGAGCTGGCCCCCAGACGTTTATCTCTACAAGCTCAAACGGAGTAGTGTACTTAGTGGTAGAACAAGAAAATGGTAGAGCATGTGCTTTTCCCATTTGACAGGCTGGGCACAACACCTTCATCTTCTCAGCGGCTGGAAAACTTCTATCTAAGGCAAGTGAGACCACTTCAGGTGATGGATGGCCAAGGCGATTGTGCCACAAACAATAAGATGACACTGCCTTATTCAATGTAGTATGCTGAACTGAAATAGGAAAAGGAACTGAAGAAGCAACAGACTGCAGGGCGAAAGAATAAAGACCACCTTCCTGAACCCCTCTAAGCAAAACTTCCCCTGTGCTTTCATCCTTAACACAGCAATCAGTGGAGTGAAACTCAAAAAATACATGGTTATCGGCAGCAAACTTAGAAACAGATAACAAACTACGAGTAATTTGTGGTACGTGCAACAGTTTATCAACAACTAAAGTTCGATCAGATACACAAATAGATGAGCAACCAATATGTGTAATATGCACGGCAGAATTATCACCCAAATGAACCCTATTCAGACCATTATAGCTCGTAGAAGAAGTCATAGAAGACTTACTATTTGTCACATGATGAGTGGCACCCGAATCTGGGTACCACTTAATTGAACCACCATTGAAACCAGGAGCTGTAACTGAGTTAATATGAACTTTCTCCTCAGATTGCTGACCCTCTGGAACATTAGTTGTGTCAGGAGTAGGTTCCACAAAAGGCTCATAGTATTGTTCGAAAGACTCGATTGAGTAGTGACACGCATTAGCCTGTGGTGCAGTGGTTTGAGGTAGCTGCTGTGATGTATTGCCTTTATAACCTTCATCGAAACGGTACCAACAGGAATCAGCCATATGCCCAATCTTGTTGCATATTTGACACTGTGGTCGACCAGACGATCGTCCACGAAAGCGACCACCACGGTAAGGTCCTGGTCCAGATTTGAACCCTCTACCACGATCAGAGTAGCCTGCACCTCGTGAGTAATCAGGTTTTTCAGTGGCATCTCTCTGCTGATACTGGGTAAGATTAATGCCCACTGGTGCCTCTACAGCATCCTCCAGTCTCGATTCTGCATCAATAAGAAAAGAGATAACCCCATCCAGAGTATATGGAGTCTGACTGGCTGTGATTACTGCCACGAAGGGACCAAACTCAGATGGGAGTCCATTCAGAATTGTTGCAACATGTTCTACTTCAGAAACCTTGTTGCCTGACAATGCTAATAAATCGCAGATCTCCTTAATCTTTACAGTATACTCACGCATTCGAAGCGAACCTTTTTTCATGGATCTCAACTTACAATGAAGATGCATAACTTTTGTAGTTGAAAGCTTAGAATAGAGTCCAGTGATTACTGACCAGATTTCGGCAGAGGTTTCGGCTCCGACGAGCTGAGGAAGCACTGTGGAGCTCACGGTAGACAAAAGCCACGAGGCAAGGGAGCTATCCTGCTGCAAGAATCGTGTATATGCTGGATTAACAATCCGTTCGCCAGAGGTTCTCTCAACAATTTTAGCTGGTTTTGGTGTGTCTGGGTCAATATATTCTTCTAGACCTAAACCGCGGATTGTGAGGATCACCTGCTGCTTCCATAGAAGATAATTTGTATCATCCAAGCACACCTTGATTCGCTTGTTGGAAAACATTTGGGAGGACAGATCGTCGCCGCCGTGTAGCGCTTCACTATTGTCATTGAATTCAGTGACATTCACCATGGTCGGAAACGAAGGAGAGGAGCGAGCAGAAGTATCAAGTGATTGAACCGGAACTTGAACCAGAAATAAGTGGAGAAGAAACGCCGACGAGGACCTCCGTCAAAGCTCTGATACCATGTTAGACTGTCGTCGGAGTGAATGACCGCCGTTAAGGACAGACGCTTGACAGAAGAAGATCGGTGGAATTGAAGGATGAAGAAAAGGGGATTTTGACTTAAGCCCTAGACCCGATATAACTTTAGCAAAATAGGGTCTACTTATTTTATTAATTTCTGTAAAAAAGAGATGTAATACAAAGATTGATTGGGTCAAACTGAATTGAGCCCAAACCACCTATTTATACTAAAAACAAAGCTAAAAACAGAAATATCTAGAGAGTAATCGAAACACCTAAAACAAACTCGGAAACTTCTAGAGAGATGGGCCGGCCAATGATGGGCTTGAAACTTCTGAAGCTTCTGGAGAAATAAGAAGAGACAGATCTGAATATTCTGGAGAAAGCAAAAGCAGACTTGGGCAGACTTAGGCTTCAGAGAGCTGGGCCGCCTGCTTTTCAGATAATTGGGCCAAGACAGCTCAAGCTATTATGCTAACAAGCCATTCATGTGATTAGTTGTGGTTATGAAGACAAAACAGAATGGGGAAGCGAGGTACTTAATGTCGACCACTTGAAATTTCACATGACATTCCCACTTCTAATTTAGGGGAAAAGATGTTTCTAAATTTAAACATTAATCTGAAGTTTGTGTCTTCCACATGTGCAGCTTGGCTGGATATATGGCTCAATCACAGAGGACATTCTAACGGGTTTCAAGATGCACTGCCGTGGATGGAGGTCAATATACTGCATGCCAAAGTTGCATGCCTTCAAGGGTTCAGCTCCCATCAATCTCTCGGATCGTCTCAACCATGTCCGTCGATGGGCTTTTGGTTCTGTTGAAATTTTCTTTAGTCGTCACTGCCCTGCATAGTATGGCTTCAAGGGAGGAAAGCTGAGGTGGCTCGAGCGATTTTCATGTAAAACCTCTTACAGGCTTGATAAAGCTAGGCAACCATTGTGTGTGTGCTGACATGAAAAAAATAACGTGAAATTTTTGAAATATAGCCGTTATTATTTCCAACTCAGCAGACCCGTTAATTATTTAACAGAGGGTGACCAAATTAGGAGCAAAAGTAAACGTTAATGACGTTTTTGCCAAAAAAAAATAATTCAATGATCAAAATAGGAATAAAAAGATAGTTGGGTGACTGCCAATGTAGTTTACCCTAATTTTTAATATTTAAATCTAAATATCATCTGAATCCGGTTATTCAAGATTTTTTGCTCCGAAAATCCATTTCAACCCACTAACAAATCAAATTTTTAATCTTTTATGTTCATCTTATGGTTGTTATACGTAGTAACGGTTTCCTTTTTAGTAATGTTTAATTTTATTGTTCGAATTTAAATCCTCTCCTTCGCAATATAATATATTTTATTACAGTATCCAACACTATTAATGTGATTATGGAAGAACTTCCAAATTCAAAGAAAATCTCATTAAACCATGGCTAAAAGGTCGACAAATAAAACTGCAGGGCAACGTTTGCACCCAAAACCAATCATGCAATTCACCATTCATCCAGGATAGAACTTAAACTCCAAATCTTAGACCAGAACAGAGCCTTCCATCACCGTAACAGCTTTTCCTCGCAGAAGCACTCTCTGGTTCTGCTCGTCTACATGGATCTTCAATATCCCACCTCTAGGTGATGCCTGAGCAAAGCAAACGACACAACCGATACGATAATAAGTGATAAAAACAATGGTTTCATCGAATGATTCGAACGAAAAGAACGGGATGAGATACCGCATGTGCAACGAAATCAAGCTTTCCCAGCTTCTGGCTCCAATAGGGTGCCAAGGCACAGTGTGCACTCCCACAAACCGGATCCTGATATACATGAGAAAGTGGCATTAGCATTGCCTGCGCCTGTACAACCCGTCTTCTAACGGTCCGACGACGAATATCTTCAAGGCAGGCTATAGATGCCTTGGTCATGTATGTATAATACATGTATCTCAGTGTTCATAATGTTTCTATTAGTTTATTCTGTATATTTTTGCATGTACTTCATCAGCTACAGCAGACAAACTTGATTCTCAACAAAGGGCATGCAGCATAGGTAAATTAAGCAAACTATCTGCTTGGAGGAAATAAGAATTGTTTAAAGACTATGTCTCACCTCACTAATACCTAATTTAGGACAGAAGAACCGACTAACAAAATCGAATTCAGAATCGGGAGGAGCAGCCCCTGAAACAATTAAGCCTCGTCCGGGGCATTTTAATATGTTGTCTATCTGTGGCTCCATTTCAATAACAGATTTTCCAGAGGGGAGCACAACCTGCAAATCAGTAGTCCATTGAGGAAAAGAGATCAAAGTGAAAAATCCCCCATCACTAGACTAACATTAACAAAAGTAAGAGCATCAAATGTGTAACCAAATGTAGACACAGCAGTCGGAGAACCAGTAACACGATATCTGTCTCAAAAAAGAAATCGATGTACCCCAAGCATGTAGTGAATTTTACTAACAACCAGGCAAGTGATGGTTGCTTGTGCCAAATCCAGGGAATGGTATGCTAATGAACCTGACCAAACAGACTAAATGCAAAAATGGAGAAATGAAAGATTACTAAGTTAGTGAGGAATTACGAAGATATCATCTGCGGTATCCGTTCTCTTGATATCAATCGGAGGAACATCATTCAAGGCTTTCAAAATAACAGAAGTCTCAGTAGAATTGAAGTCGGCAACAGGAACCGGAGGAAAATTCAGTTCGATCAGAAAGCAGTAATTAGATTCACCATTCTGAATCTTGGAGACATCGGTCGGATTAGCATCTGGAACTTTTTTAGCAGTTAGGATTCCAGATAGTGTATCGAATTCGATTATGTTTGAATTTACTAAACCAGTTGTGAAGAGAGTGTGAGCAGATGCTAAGGTTGCATGACCACAGAGCTTAACCTGCCAAAGAGGAACAGTATATTCAGCATCATTGTGCCCCAATTCCATTCCTATTGAGCTATTGGCACAAGGCATTTAGCATATGGAACTTACCTCGGCTACTGGGGTGAACCATCTAAGACCAAACCTGGGGTTTGGAGAGTCTGAGTCAGTGATCCGAGTCAAGTAACATGTCTCGGAGATATTAAACTCGGCAGCCACATCTTGCAGCCATTTCTCATCTCTCTCTTCCTCCAACAAACAAACCGCTGCTGGGTTTCCCTTGAAGGCAGAGTCAGTGAACGCGTCAACCTGTTCAAGAACCAAACTTTTGAGATAACCCGACTCACTATTTGAAGCTGAAAGATAAGAGAGAAAGAGGGATTACCACATAGTATTTGATGGGTGTTTTGGCCATGTCGATCAGACAAAGGTTTAAAGAGATTTCAACTTGTTTGTATGAAGAAAGCAGACATATATGCTTTTACTTGGCACTAGCGACAACCCTGAGTAATGCCGCCCGTGACATGGCTGTGGACCCTCCAGGGACAAGACGAATCTGGTGACGCTACCGATGATGATTTTGACGAACACGGTGACGCCATGTTATAAGTTTAGAATAGGCGTGCTTTAGTTTTCTGTTAATTTTTGTAACTAAAGCTGTGATGAGTCGGCAGCAGTTAGGATGGTTGTTAGACTGTTGATAAACTGACTCACTCAGTCATATCTTTGTATAAATATCCCAGTCTCATTTTAAGATATTATAGAAAAATTAATAAAATTTATAAGTGTCGTTCTCTCTTTCTAAAGTCTTTTTCAGTATGGTCATTTGTATAAATATCTTTGAATATATCTTCCTCTTCGGATGAGGGTAAGGTTCGATCTACTGATTTTCCTTTGTGTATTGTCTCCCCAGAATCAGCCTCTCTACATGGTGGGGCTTTTTCTTCTGGGCTTGCTCAGCCCTCATGTGTGGCTACATCCAATGATGCTGGGTCTCTGAGTACAGTGGGTCTTTCTGCGCATCAACCTATTGTTACTCCCCCGTTTGTGTCGAGGTCCCAGCCCAGTCTTGGTCACTCATGCAGTGATACGCGTGTTGATGAGCCTGGTGATGGCTTCCTTTCTGATCCGTCAAATGAGGTTCACGTGGTGACTCATTCCTCTCCTGTTGCGTCTAGATCTGCTACGGCTCAGCTTCAAGAAATGGGCCCGTGTGAAGTGTTTGTCAACCCAGCTGCTGGTAATCCGACTGATAGCTCGTCTACTATTGTCGAGTCTACTGCAGCCCACATTTCTAATATGGGTCCTACAATTGCTCCTCTAATTCCAGAACCTACTGTGTGTGAAGAATCCCTTAACCCTAATTTTGGTCTCAGTCTTGTATCTGGGTTGCCCAACGATGTTGCGGCTGATGCTGATGAGTCTTCTTTGCGGGCTATACCCGGACTAGGGTTGGTGGCTCCGTCCGAGTCAGGTACGTCTTTACCTTTCATATCTGATGAGCAAGTGTTTGATGGATCTTGTGCTGTTGATGTCCCTTCACGGCGAGTGTCCGATAGCTCTCGTATTGTTGATGTTCCTTCA
Organism: Hibiscus tridactylites; assembly: GCA_958450335.1. Lineage (NCBI taxonomy): Eukaryota > Viridiplantae > Streptophyta > Magnoliopsida > Malvales > Malvaceae > Hibiscus > Hibiscus tridactylites. The sequence goes on from OY288268.1 coordinate 94,455,808, forward strand.
CGGCAAGTGTTCGATGGCTCTTGTATTGTCGGTGTTTCTTCACGGCAAGAGTCTGATGGCTCTCGTATCGTTGATGTCCCTTCACGACAAGTGTCCGATGGGTCTCGTATTGTTGATGTCTCTTCACGGCATGGTGAGGACGTGCCTGTGGTTTCTAATCTCCACCCTATGGTCACTCGGGGTAAGCATGGGATTTGTAAACCCAAGGCTTTTGCTGAGAAACTCACAGAGGTTTCTGATTTTAACGAACCTCGAAATATTCGTGAGGCTTTCAAAAATGCTAATTGGAAGCGTGCGGCTCAAGAGGAATACGATGCTCTTCTTCGAAACAATACATGGTCGATTGTTGAGCTTCCTCCCAATCGAACACCAGTCTCCTGCAAATGGCTTTTCAAGTTGAAGAAGAATGCTGATGGGACAGTTTCGCGGTATAAGGCTCGTCTTGTGGCGCGTGGTTATCTTCAACAGCCCGGGTATGATTTTCATGAGATGTTTAGTTCGGTTGTTAAACCAGCCACGGTGAGAACGATTCTTTCCTTAGCAGTTGCTAAGGGCTGGGTTCTGCGGCAGGTTGACATAAATAACGCGTTCTTTAATGGCGATCTGGCTGAAAAAGTGAAAGGTGAAGATCGTAGTTGACTTTAGTTTGTAGTTTGTAGTTCTTGTTTGGACATCTTACTTGTTATGCAAGAATTTTTTTGCTTGATTGTATGCCAATATATAAAATATTTGTCACTGCAATTGTAATTACGTGGACTGCTTTTTTCTTTGTCATGTTGATGTAATATGAAATATGGTCCAGCGAATGGTGATACAACGAATGAGTCTAAATACAAATGGTTAATTAAAAGGTTAAAAATGATTAAAATATGTTATAACTGAAATACTTATCAAGTACTCTAAATCTTTAGAGTAAACAGGGTTATATTTTAGGTTCAAATCAAAAATATTATGTTCTCCGCCACAAATTATATAAATTGTATAATTATTCTAGTTTGCAACTTAAAAGTTATTTATGTAACATTCTTGATTGTAAACGAAATTATTATTAATTGTGTAACTTTTATCGTAGACAAAGTAACGTTTTAAATTAAAAATCGGCCTATATTAACCTTAGATTAGGGTGTTGTACAACTGAACTATTGTATACAACATGCTTTGGCAGAGTGCTTTGAATGTTAAAATTTTAAAACAATCGAATATTTAAATGTTAACATTTTTTATTCTTATGAATATAAAATTAAATATTTTTTATAAATAAAAAAATTATGAAATAAAGAAAATAAAAGAAGTACATGAAAAATATAATAATGAGAGAAAAAGAAGTATGACTATTAGGAGAAAACCCTAATTTTAATGGACTTTAAGGTCCTAATACTAAAGTACAACAAAATCATATCTAATACATAGAGTTTTAGTTATAACATGTGTCTCTTTAAAACTTACTAAAATAAAAATTTTATTAAAAAATTTAGTAAAAAAGTGCATATATCTCTATTTTTATAATTTTCTAAGGTCTGTCTACATATTTGAATATTTTTATTTTCCGAACTAAAATAATATTATATTTAAATATTGAGTGATAAAAAAACAACATTAAATTGATAAATGTAAAAATAGAAGGTTAAATTTAAATGATCCTTTTATAATTTTTCATAGTTGAATAATAGAAAAAAAATACCTACTAATAATTGAGTGATTAACTGTATAATTTATTATTTTCAGAATGAGAAACCGATCCCAATAAAATCAGGACAAGTGTTTGGTTACTTACTTGTGAGTTTACATGTGGTAATTATATTAAAGTATTTGATAATCCTTGCATAAACATTACAAATGATATAGGTTTGATCTTTGAGAGAGAAAAAAATAAAGGTGAAGAAAAATAAGAACACAAATACAACAATTGACGGGCTTCACTTTCGGGTTTAGTTCCACAAGTCTGGCCGGCCTAACCTATTGAGCCTAGCAAGACCTGTCTTTTAGGCCCAATTAGACACAACACATGCATGACAGACGAGTGAGTTTTAAGACAATATCTAAAGACCAAATTGATCTAAATTGCAACTACGGTCAAGGATAACTATTTGATCTAGACTCTCGACGGATTCTGACCCAAAAATTAATTTTATAAAGTTGAGTTTTTAAAGAAAATTTTAGGTTCGAATTGAGTTGTTTTAGGATAGTGTCGGGTCGGATTTGAGTTTAAGACAAAAAATATCCGACCTGACCTGACCCGAAATAATAATTTAATTTTATTCTAAATATTTATGTATAATTGCTACAATGCCTCTCACTTTGTATATTTTTTCAATTATATCCTTATTTTGTCTAGTAAAAAATGAAATAATTATTACAACACTCTCTCTATTTTTATTTTTATTTTTTAACTAACTCCTTATTTTATCGAACAAAAATAAAAAATATATTTTTATTTGTGTCGGGCTGGGTCGGGTTTGGGTTCAAGTTTTTACTCTAAAATTTGGATCGGGTGAGAAATCATAAATTTGTCTTGTCTGGTTCAGATGGAGGTGCTGCATATATGGGTAATGTGCGGATCGACAAAAATTCGACCCAACCTGACCCATGGCTATCCCTAACTACGAGACTTAGGTAAGAAGGTACAAGTCTCTCATGCCTTAATCAGTAGTCGAGAATTTGATTCTCGTCCTGGACACGAATCAATTTTAAAACTTATAATTAAAATCTATCCTTATATAATTTAACATAACGCGAAATAATTAGTCACTAAACTTACTCTAGTAATTAGACACAAACGAAAACATCGATTTAAATTGCGTCTTTGTAGTACGTTGGAATCATTGTTTTATTTTTTTCTTCTGAAAAATTAAGGTTATAATTATGTCTAAATGCCCATCAATAGACTCTTATGGTACAACAACAAAGATTTATGTTGCCAAAGATAGTATCATAGACCCTTTGTCTAGCCCATATACATAGATTTTATGCCGACCACCACCACTGTCTTTTACTGCATTGAAAGAAAAAAATAGGGTAAAGTTCAGAAATGATCACTAAACTATGTCTTAAAGTTTATTTTGGTCACCAAACTTTTAATTGTTATGAAATAGTCATTAAACTATCGATTTTATTATAAAATGGTCACTAAGCCCTAACGGTCGAAAAGTTGGGTGACATGGCAGTTTGACTAAAATTGTTTAATAACACAATTAGTCCGCATATTTATACATTCAATCAATTTAATTCTAGTTCGAAAAAAAATTAATAAATATAATATTGTTATTTATAAATTTCATCAATTTAGTCTTTCTTTTATTAAAAATAATTTAATAATTTCATTTTGCATGTATAGGTATTATGCTGAAATCTCTGAATAGATATTTTGAAACATAGCAAATGGGCATATTTTATTTGTAACTGTTACAATTCGGCTTAGGGATTGTGAGACTATAATTTTGTATATTTACAAAGTTACAATTTTTTTGTGTTAAAAAAATATAATATAATTTTTACCAATTTAAACTTCCAATTTTTAATACGTTTGAGCTTTCCTCCACATTTTTATTATTAATTATACTCTATTCTTTAAATTTTAATTTCTAACTTCGTCCCTATACTTAAAGGTGACAAAAACCTTTAGTGTCCGAAAAGAACAATTTTGAATTATGCCTTCACAATAGATTAATTGGCGTCTGTTTTGCTGAGTATACTAATTTGTGTGGTGTAGTTTTGGTTTACACACACAAAAAAAAAACCTTTAGAGAAGTGATGGAGGTATGTGGGGGTGGGGAGGGAAAAATGTCCCCGACCCCCAATTTTTTTTCATATTTTTTTTTATATAATTTAATTAATATTTTTAAATTTGTCTCCACCTTCAAACGATTATGTTTTATCTATGTAACTTTAAATTTTGGCTCTGTCCTTATTTTAAAAGACTTGTATTCAAAGATGACAATTTCAATTATACTTTCACTAGGCAGTGCAATGAGTTCGATTGGACCGTGACACTAAAATACAATCTATTAACAACTTTTTTTAATCAGTACATGTGTATGAATCTTGTGATTCAAGTGATTGCTTTCAGTTTTATCCACTTGACAATATCCTTCCAAACATTAGCAGTCAGTCAGGGGGGTTAGTGAAGGAGCTGCATTCATGAAGTGATGGGAAGGGGTTGTTTTTATAGGGAAAAACTTCTCCCCATTCAATCATTGAATGTCTGCCTTTCTGCTGCTTCTAGAGTCGCAACTCCATTTCGTCGGCAGGATTCATGATCTTATCGCATTAATTGAAACCAAAAAGATATTGACAAGACATGCATCATTTTTTTTAAATGGTTGCTTAAATATACTATCAGCTAATAGGCTAATAGCTAAGCCATGTCGATTGATGTACTGAAAACACAATGTGTTAAAGTTGTGCGATCCAAATTTTATCTTGATTTAATTCAAAATGTTTATAAAGAAGTAGTGTCTAAGGTGGGGGTTTGGAGTGGTGGGCGGTGATTGAGTTACAACAGTTTGAATTTATGTGGAACTATGTTTAAAATTCATTATTTTAATCTTAGCTTTAGCAGCTAATTAGAGTTGCGGTGTTGCTTGGAGAGACTCCCAAAAAACAAAACTAGTGCTCTCCAACTTTTGCTTTTTGGACTGACATTTCTTTGTATCATCAATCCACGAGTTTCAATTTCTTTTCAAATATGTATTTGTCTATATCGATCTGTCTCCAAGCTACTGATGTAAATTTGGCAAGTGTCAAGAGTAAGAATTTAACGAGTGGCAAGATAAAGATGGATATTAAGCATTAAAAATTAAACTCATAAGAGACGGATTTTAGTGTAACAGTTTGAGGGAGCTTAGTTAAAATTTTCAAAACTTTTGAAGGACTAATCAAAATTTTTAAAATTTTTGAAGATTTAGTGAGATTATCTTTTTAAATATTTGAAGTTCTAATTAAAATTTTCAAAAAAATTATGAGACTTCATGAAATTTTTAACAAATTTGAGGGCCTAATTAAAATTACTAAAGAGTTGAGGGGTGTATTTTAAATTTTTCTAAACTTTGGGGTTGCCAAAACTCCCATAGGCTTGGCTTGGGATCCGCTTATGTTCATGATCGAGTGTTCGATCCTTATTCTGAACATGGACCAATTTTAAAATTTATTGTCAAAATCTACCTATACAAGAGCAAAAAGAATGTAAAAAATAGAACTCCCTCTAGTTGATAAATATCAAATTGGGGGGGGGGGGGGGGGGGGGACACTCAAATTAAGGAAATTAGTCACTAATATCAATAATAGGTATCTTAATTTCAAAAAAAAATTGCACTCATTATTATTAATCTTAAATTGATTTTTTTAACAATGATGCAAAGGAAAACAGACACTTCACTCGAGATTAACATATCAAAATTTAGAAACCTTCCTGAATTTTCTTATCTCTATCCAAACGAGGCGCTCTACAGGGTGAAAAAATAGTGGTGAGCGACCCAAGCTATCAGGCAGATTGCTATGCTACCCAGGTCTGATTACATCGGCAATCAATCATCAACCGAGTATGGATCCATCTTTCTAAGATCACCGACAGAATTATAATCAAAGATTAGCATCGTGAAGATCTTTGTACGAGCACTAACCGACCACTAAGATATGCTGAAATTATGCACGAGAACAAATGAAACGAACCACAAAAAATAAAGAAAAACAGTTCACAAGGACAGAGGAAATACGTGCCACAAAGGCAAAGATTTTTATTAAAATATAAAAAACAAAAAAATTAATAGACCATGTGGTCGACAACAAATACTAAAAGTAATTGTCAACCACCAATAAAAAAAATTAAAGTTACAAGCGGCAAAGATTTAAGAGAGAGGCTAAGTTTTTACAAACTTTAAAACATTCTAATTAATATGAAAGTTTAAATAGTGTATTAAATAAAAATTTTAAGCCTATTAATTATTGAACATATATTGTCTTATAATTAATTTTAAACTATTAAATGATAAGTCTACTAATCAGTTTTGGACATTAAAAATCTTTACATTATTTATATGATTTAGATCCAGGTACTAAAAGCAATAATCCCTTAAATTTCAAATATGAATCGTGCTCTATTTTTATGAGAAAAAATCGAATCTACGACTTCATCATTAAGGAACGAGACCAACAACTATCATCTTACATTTTATGGCTAATAAAATTTGATGACATCATCTATTTTTAGCACGTCAAAGTTATATTGCATATGGATATATGTTTCAAATTTGATTCATATGCTTTTAAATATATTTTTATTTGTACATAATTACAAAAAATATAAAATCTCTCCCAACGCTCTAAACTTTTTTTTCTATCAAAAAACTTCAAATATTAGATCTCTTGTAGTATCCCGTTGATGTTATCGGCAACGGCTGAACTCTTTTTTTTTCTCTTTCCGTCTCTTCTTTTATTCGTCCTTGCTCTGTTTTGATTTTTTTTCTGTTTAATTAGTGTTTCAATGTTTTTGTTTGGTCCGTTCATTGGGAGTCTCTCTCTGACGCCTGCAACTAACTTTGGGCCCTTTACGACGAGGCGAAAACATGATTGTAAGTGTAAAGGCGAGTTTCGTTTCTTTCCCTCTAATTTTCTTCTCCTCGGTCAGATTTTTCAGTAGCCTTGTTTTTAGTTTTTCAGTCTCCAACGGGGTCAGGATCCATTGTTTCTGTTGACGATGACAGTTTGGCATGCTTCTCCTACTCTTCCTCCTTCGCTATGTCCATGTGTTATCAACGACGTCCAGATCTTGACGCGACGACTTTTCGATGGACCCTACGTTGCATCCTCCTCACGTGATATCTTCGGTGCCCCGAGTCGACGTGTAGTTTGAAGATAATGGTGTTGTCTTGTTTATGCTTCGGTTTATTATTGGGTTCGGAGACTGTTTGGCTCTGATTCATTCTTAGCATGTGTAGTGTTTTGTTTGTGTTGTACTTCCTCTGTTCGTTTTTATGTGTTATGTTTTGTTTATGGCGTGCTTCCTCTATTCGTTTCTACTCCTCAATGTTTCTTGTTATTGTTCTTGATGTTGCTTCATGTGAAGCTGTTGTTCTCACCTTTGTTTGTGTTCTAGGTAAAATGACAAAAAATGCCTCCAACGTTTGCCTATTTTGTCATTTAATCTTATATTTTTTAAAGCAAATAACTCCCAACGTTTCAATTTGGTTCAAATATGCCCTTATTGGATGAAAATTGTCAGTCAACTGACGATCAACAACTGATTCTGACTGGACTTGCCACGCGTTAAGATCGGCTGATGTGGCATATGACACGACAATTTTTTTAAAAAAAGTTATTTTGTTATACCCTTCTTTATGGTGACACGTGGTTGACTATCATGTTGACACGTGGCCGAACCAGATGTTGACGCGTGGCGAATATGATGTTGACACATGGTGAATATGATGATGACATATTAGTAAATCTTAACACGTGGGAAGTTCAATCAACATCAACTGTTGACCGTCAGTTGACTGACAATTTTCATCCAACAGAGGCATGTTTGGACCAATTAAAACGTTGTAGGTTGTTTGCTCCAAAAAAAAGAATAAGGGGTCAAACGACAAAATACACAAATGTTAGGGGCATCTTTTGTCGTTTTGCCGATGTTCTATTTGTATCTCCGTATATGTTCTTCTGTTTTGTTGGTGTAAATTATTGGAATTTATGTTCAAAAAATATATCTTGCAAAATTGAAATTAACATTAACACCCAAATTGAAATTAGATCGAAAAAACCTCGACCCATAAAATATTTCTTTTAAATGGTCTAAAAGTGATTACAATGTAATATATATTCATACATATTCTTAATTCTTTAATAATAGACATAGACCTTGTAGACAAAGCAATTCGAACTTGTATCTCTTAACATGAATATCATCTAGTTTTCGACTAGGACACTTGTTAAGTTCCTTATTCATAAAATACTTAATTAAAATGTTTTGAAGTTTATATACTAACTTCGAATATGATGAGATGTCCAATAAAACTAATACAAAATATTTCTTCTCTTTGCTATACGGATCGACGTTGGTGTATAGAATAATTGCTAAACCGAAAAGATCAAATCTTAAAATTAGGTTAGAGAGACCCATCACTTGATTTTGGCAAACAAGTACGAAAAAAAGACGACTTTTGCGCAAACTGAATTATTGATTCATTTCCCCAAAAGCAAAGAAAAAATATATTAAAAAACGGAAGAAGAAAATACGCATTGGTCTCCGGAATCAAGAAAAATACTTTCATTTTTTCCTTTCACATCTTTCCCTGCAATTTCTCAATGAGTTTTCTTTACTTTATAACTTAAATATTAATTTATCGAAAATTATTTTAATTATTTTTTAATACACTTGAAATGATTATAATAAAATATACATTCATACTTTTTTTTAACTCTTTGGTAAGGTACAATTTGAGTAAAATTGTTGAAATTAATAATTTAAGTGATTATTCACATTAGAAAGTGGTGCAGAAAGATAATAAAAAACAAATACAATATTTTGAAATATAAATTGATAATCTTGCTATGTATTTCTCCTTCTTGGCTAGTGTTATTCACATTAGAAAGTATATGTTTTATATGTAGCGATAAAAATTGAGGTAAGAGTTTGAAGAGGCCAACATAAAATTTGAAAAAAATTTGGATGCGTAAGTGTAAACTTTCGAGAATTTTAAAGGTTTAAAATTTTTAATAATTTTAAGAGATATAATAAAAAATTAGAAAAATATATATTTAAAAATAATAAAAAATTTGAAGATCCATATGTCTTATATGTTCTTAGCATAATTGTGAGATGATTCATTTGCATAATTAGTGAAAATTGACGTTTCTAGCATTCATCAATGGGTCTATTTCTTTATTTAATATAAAGAAAAGTGAGATAACGGTTGGATTTTGACATTGGAAAAGGAAGTGAGGTGACTCCTTGCACGGCTGAAGGCGAAATGAGTACCCACTCGGAGGAATCAGAATCATATAAACCTGTTAGCCAAAGGCCAAAGCGGTAGAGTACATCAACAACATCAAGATTAAATATTTTATAATTTTTTAACCATCATCGGTATTTCATTTATTAATCGATTAATTTAAATCAAATTTTATAGAGACTCATTATTGGGCTATCCTCTTAGCTTAATTTTTTTATTTACAATACCCATATTTTAACTCATGATTTTGTTTAAAAAATCTAACATCTCCTCTCGTTAGACCAATTTATTAAATTAAATATTTTATTGTTATAATAAAAAGTGGCGGGACTGAAATTTATTTGTTGTATGTCATTTTAAAAAATTAAATTTAGGAGGACAATAATAAATAATATATTTTTAGGAGATAAAAAGCAATTTTGTTGAGATCATGGCTAGAGATGGTCATTTGACTCATAATTAACAAGTTCTGATTCGATCTGATCATATAGAGTTGGATTTTTTAAAGAAAATTTTAGGTTTGAGTTGAGTTTTTTGATGATAAGGTCAGGTCAGGTTTGGATTTAAAGTGAAAATATCTCACTTGAAATAATAGTTTAATTTTATTGTAAATATTTAGGTGTAATTGTTATAATGCATGTTTATATAGGAGTATTTTTTCAATTATCTCCATGTTTTGTATAATAAAATTAGAATAATTATTATAATATTCTTTCTCTATTTGTATTTTTTCAACTAATTTCCTATTGTATCAAATAAAAAAAATATTTATATCAGATTGAATCAGGTATAAATTTTTACTCTAAAATTCAAGTCAAATTTGAGTTAAGTCGAATTTGTGTGGTGCTGAAATTTTAGGTTGGGTGTGAACCGACCCAAAATCTGATCCAGGCTGATCCATGACATCCCTAATCATGGCTCCAAATGTGCTATGAGCGTTCTTTCACTGATGTCTGATCATAGAGGTAACGTTATTGAAATTGATAATAAATCTCTATCATGAATAGAAAATACATAAAAATATATTTTTAAAAGAATGGGAAAGTCATTGCATAATAACTTTTAGTGTACGTTGGCTTTTCCTTGAAAAATTATTTTTTCTTAGAAAAAAAGTGAAATTGTTATTTTTGCAATAGTTAAAAAAATGTTAATTGCTGTGAATAAAAATAAAATAACAAAGAGATGAGAGAATGAGGGAGGTTCATATTATTATCAAAATTAGACTTGTGTATAATGTCTTTATCTATTTATAGGCATAACAAGTACATAATACATTAAACTCCAAATAATGGAGATAATATTCTTAATGATAAAGTAAATCAAATCTTCTAGATAAAATTCTTATCATTATAGACATCCACATATATAAATATTCATAACGCTCCCCCTTGGATGTCTATGAAGATAATGTGTCTCGTTAAAACATTACTAAGATAAAAACTCAATGGAAAAAATTTAGGGAAGGAAAAAAAGTACTCACATCTTTGATATGCATAACATGTTGCCTCATTAAAACCTTTACTAGGAAAACCCATTGGGACAAAACCCCGATTAAGGGAAAAAGAGTACAACACATGTTTACTCCATCTCATGAAAACATCACATAAGATCTTTGAATCTTTATAATTAAATCTTGAATACTATTTTTCTAAAGATCGTGAGGGATGAAACTTTAGAGTAATATGTTTCATGATGTATCCACCTTGCATTATCTCTAATAGCATTTGTATCATATCTTATGAAAGTAAATCACATATCTTCTGGATATGTTAGGTCAATGGTCTTAGCCAAACACATTTTTGGCTTGCCTCGTGCATAACAATTATTTCATGATGAATTCATTGCTGGTTTCTCCTCTTCCTCAATTTGGGAGGAATTCGATGGCGAGCCCTCTGTCAATAGGAACTTGTCCAAAGAATTCACCCAGATGAAGCGGCTGAAACCCAACAACAGTGCTAGCAGCAACAGTTCTTTCGAGGAGGTTCAAGTGCTGGAGAAACTACCCCAGATCTCCCCTACTCGCATCCAGCCCCAGAGGAAAGCCAAGAAAAAGACCGTCTCTGCCTCTCTAAGCCATTTGTCGGCACCGACGATGAAGGTCACTGCCCACCGGCAGATACAGATCAACAACAGCAGCAGCAGGGACGACAACACTTAAAATTTAAGGTTTTATCTTATCTTTTTTGTTTGCTATTTTGTTATAATTATGATGTTTTTATTTTCTTTTATTCATTCTGTCATCATGCATTGAGGGCAATGCAACCCTTGAGTTTGGGGGTGGCATCCCTCCATTAATGAAGTGTCTATTTTGTTTAAGATTTGTGTCTAAGTGTTAGTTTATTTTTTGCTTAAAAAACAAAAAAATATTTGGCTTTAGTCTTTGAACTGAACTTACCTGCCGTGACAGCCTCTGTCGTGGCAGTGCCTTTAGGATAATTTTAGGAGCAGCTTAGAGCCTTACTATAGTTCTGATTCTTAAACACCCTTTGTGACTTTTATACTGTCTAGAAACTCTACTGGTAAACTAGAATAGGGAAAAGCTTAACACTTGAGTTTCCCCTAGAGGTGCATAACATTGGCTCTAGGAAAAGAAGTTAAGAAAAAGTAGACTCAATACACCTAGAGGTGCCCGAAACCGGCTCTAGGAAGTTAGCTAGAGGTGCCCGAAACCGGATCTAGTCAAACTTAAATTAAGAAAAAAAAGAATCGAGTCTAAATAAAAACTTAAATGAAAGTTGGTATAAAAATTCAAGTTAGAAGCTTAGCTATTCTAGTAAACTAAGGGAGTCTAGGCATATAATTGTTCACAAAATATGCACACAATACACGAGAATTATAGGAAGGTTCCGAATGAATCCTGAATTATCCAACAAGGTGTTGCTCACAATAGGGAATGAATGGTAGGTAATGAAAAGTTCATTGTTTTAAGCCAAACAAATTTTTTTATTTCTTTTTAGGTCTTAATTGCTTGATGGCAAGCAAAAACTTGAGTTTAGGGGTGTGTTGAGTGTGTAAAAGTTCTATATTTTACCCCATATTTAACCTATATTTTTGCTGCATTCAAGCATAATTCTTTGCATTTAGGATAGATTTCAGTTATATATCACAATTATATTAAATGGCACAGTTGCTACTTATTTTGGTTACTTTAGCAGGTAGCTGTTGTGGCTGACTCAGGGCAGTGGAGAAGTAGAACTGGAACATAGGACTGAAGTCGAGAAGGACGATGTCGCCAAGGCCGCTGCCGTGGCAGCCAAGGACGACAGCAATGGTGGAGGGGAAAAGTAAAATGGAGCTCGACAGAAAGAGGAAATTAAGCCGGTCTGTCGTGGAGCACTCATATATTTTTTCGAGCCTTGGATCAGAATGAAGGCCAAACCCAAAGTTCAAGGAAGAAACTCCAAGCAAGAAAAGAGGACGAATTAAAGACATGTAATCTGAAGATTTAGTCTTTAATAGAGTTGCACTTTAATTTAAACTTGTATTCTTACCATATTAGAAAACTTGAACCCAAGGCCTATATAAAGGCATGTAATTCGACATAGGAAAGGACATCTTATTCTCAAGTCGTCTTCCCCTAAACCCTAGTCGTTTCCCCCTTCTCATCATGTTCTAAACTTCCCTAGGGTCAAGGGTTGATTCTGTAAAGTAGTTGCAAGGATTGCATTGTTTTAGGATTTTTTCTGTTCAATAAAATAGACTTCAAGTTTGCTTATTTTGGTTTTCAACATCTTGCAAGAGTATCGGGAGAGCATTGTGAGATTATACATTTACTTAATATCAGGAGAGTTAAGTATACGAAAGGAATAAGTACGGGTTCTCCAGTTTATGGTTGAACTATCTCGGACCTAGAGATAGGACGAGGTTAAGTGGCTAAGGAAGAATTCAACAATATCGCTAGTCATTCTTCGATTCACGATAGGAGGTATCATCAAAGACGTGTTCATCGACAAACTTGGACCTATGAATAGGACAAGGCACAACAGGGATTCTTGCCAAGCTTGAAGAATAGAGTTGTGTGATCGTTGTCGCGACAACAACAGACCGTTGCCGTCGCAGGTGCTGCCGCGACAAGACCAACGACAGAACAAAAAGTCCTAGACATTGCAACACCTACACTACTGAGCAAATCAATACAGGCCCATTCTCTCTATCTTGATTTCTTTAATCCTTTATCTTCGGTATTCTTTAGTATTCCCTTACAAACAATTAAAATTATTTTCTTTCTTGTGCAGCAATTCAAGGTTAAGGCTATTTCCAGTCCCCGTGGATTCGACATCTAATACTTCGTGTATCACTTTACTACTTGCGTTGTGTACACTTGCACTCTATTGCGATAGACTCTTTTACACACAACATAAATTTAATTGCTTGTTGCTTGATTTGATGTTTTGGTTACTTCAGTGATTGAGACCTCTCTAATGGCTAAATATGAAATTTGTGTTAAAATGGTGTAAAAATAATAGAAAATCACTTAAACTACCTTTCATAACTTGTATTTTCAATTTAAGGATTTTTTATGAAGGTTAGAGGGTGTTAAGATTGTTTTTCGAGTTCCAAAATTTAGATTCTAGGATCGAGTACCGATACGAGATGAACTCGTATTGGTACCATGTGTTTTGAATGACGAACACAAGCAAATGTTGAGAGGCGTACCGATACCCCTATTTTAACATAATTTTAGTAGCAAAATTTCGTACTGATACACTTGGGAGAGTATCGGTACTGAAGGGGTATCGGTACATGGTTCTTGTGTACCAGTATAGGGTTATCGATTAACCTCTTTTCCTGTAAAGCTCAAGTATCGGTACGCTTGGGGGTATCGGTACCCATAAAGCCGTATCGGTAGGGGTGCTTAAAAATACCCGACCCATTGACCCATCGACCCGATCAAAATTATTTGGGTCATTTTATAAATTTTTTCAACTCTTAGGTCAAGTACTCAGCTCATTATTTCTCAGGTCGGGCCCTGTAACGCCCGAGTTTAGGTCTCGGGAGATAATCAGGTTTGGTTAAACCGGTTCAGGTTAAAATAATTTTGGAGAAACATTTTTAATAAAAAAAATTTAAGTCTTTTAAAGAAAAATGGTAAAAAGAGGATTTTTGAAATTAGAAAATATTTTGAAAAATAGCTATCATCTTCCTAAAAGCTTATTTCACGTTATCTTCTTCAAAACCTCATTTTTCACTATTCCATTGGCTCAAGCCTTTCATCCAAGCAAGCTTTCAAGGTAACTTCTCCTTTACTTTGGTTTTTACTTATTTGACTTGTCATCAATGAAATCTTTCTTCTAAACCCATTATATTTCTTTTTGGTTTTGGGTTGGAAAATGGGTATTTTCACTTGATTTTCGTGGGTTTGATTATCCATGGTTTTAAATGTGCTTTAAGCTAAGTTTTGAGTGGTTAGACATGTTGGAATATTGGCTTAGTATTGGGAAACCCGAAATGGGTCAAAATAGGATTTTTTGAGTTGGAAATATGGAGTTTTTGGCTTGGCTTTGGGTTGATATCGTGCATGATGGTTTCTTAGTTTTTGAGGGTGTTTTTAGATAATATTTGATGTGTTTTGAAGTTGGAAATCGATGGGTTCAGCTTGGGGTTTTGTTAGAGCGAATTTGGTGAGGTTTTGGATGAAGTTTTGGGTTTGAATCAATGTGTTTTTTGTTACAAGAAGTTGGTTCCATGTTGTTGTTGGTTTACATGTATAATAGCATCCTAATATTCTGTTTTGGGTTGCCTAAAATAAGAGAAAATTGGATCGGGCACTTCGGACGTGAGATCATGTAGTTCGGAAGCTTGAATCGGTGTTTCGGCTAGCGCTGGTGTGTTGGCTGGTGAGTGGAATAGTTTTCTAAGCCTTAACTTGGTTAAGGATGTGTTTTGGGAGTTTAGATTGAGCTTGGTAGCCAATCTAAGCTCAAGAGTAGGTTTTAATGTGTTTTAGTCTTATTTTCGATAAATACTAATATGCATTTTGAATGATTTTCTATAGTGTTGTTGTCATGAATATCCTTGTGTTATGCATATTGTAAAGTGCATATTAGTCCTATATTTTGTACATATTTCATCTCATTTTATTGTTGTTTTTAAGTGCATTTTAGGCATAATTAGGTCATGCATTGCATAAATACGGTATTCTTTACTCTGCCATAATTTTGTTGAATATATGTTATTTGGTATAATAAAGATGTTGTTTTAGTGTATATTTAGTTTTCCAGGACTAGAAGATTACAAGAGGATGACAAACTAGAAGAGAAGATGTTGAGGCAGTAGACGAGGACATCAAAGTGAGCCTAGAGTCGCCTAATGCTGCCCAGTGCCGCCTAGTGCCATCCAGGGCAGCAAACTAAGGAGTTGGAGAATTGGAGTGCGATCGACATAGCAGAAAATCCTGATTCTAGCAGTGTCGATCACGCAATTTTCTGATGCCTATAGTAGAATGCAGAGTCGCCTAAAGAGAAAGAGTGAGATAACTTGTGAAACAAGGCAACGGAAAAGAAGACCATATTCAACTCAAAGAAGTTAAATTTTAAAGTTGCATTTAATGCAAAAGCCTTTTGAGGACTTCTACTCCAATAAGAACTTAGACTAGACTTTTGCTTATATAAATCTCATGTATTTAGCAAATCAACAAACACATTTTAGGTTTTCTTTAGGCATAGCTTAGGTTTTCTGCCTCCATCATGTTTTAAATCTCCCTTGGGTTTCGGGTTATGTTGTAAATTAGTTGTGAGAACGGTTCTTTAGGTTTCAAGTTTGTTTTCAATAAAATATTCTGAGTTACTTAATTCATGTTCTTCACTTCTTCAATTAGTTCCAAAAATCCAGTTGAAGAAATCCATTTTTCGGGCACATGAGTGTCAAACTCATGAAAGAATTAAGTACAGTCTCATCATGTCGAGGTGTTGACTAATTCGGCTTAGACATACGTTCAAGTTTCAGCGGCTAAAAGGAGCAACTAAACATCGACTGCCTGTGTTAGTTTTACGCTGAGATTGCTAGGTATTGCCTACATCACGTGGTGACAGAATCCTTGCCTAGACATAGGAAGGATTACTTTAGAATTGCTCTGCCGAACTTGGAGTATCTGCCAGACTTGCCACCAGGACTTCTCTCCATTCCACCTGCCGAGACAGCGAAAGTTGCAAGAGCAGAGATCCGATGCGGCAACAAAAGGGTCACAGCCTCAATCTGTTATTACCCACCGAGGTAGCATATCGTAGCAATGCAAAACAACCTGGCCTATTCAATGCAGTTTCTCACTAAGCAGCAGCATAACCCTACCCTCTCTATCAATCTGATTACTTCATTTTTTACTTGTGTTTTACTTTACTTTTCTTCTCAACAACTATTTTACTTGTGAAATTTACTTTTCCTTGTGCAAGAACTACAATTCAAACCAAGCTGTCCAATCCCTATGGAGACGATATCTTATATACTATAACTTGACAAGAGTGTGCACTTGCGCTCCTAAATAGAGTACACCCTAAACACTCTACATGTATGATTGCTTAAATTGATCCCATGTTGGTTATGGTTGTGACCATGAGAACAAAAGGTAAGTGTTGGTTTGGTGGGTATTGACATGTGAAATCTTATTATCGGATATAGTTGGTCGACCAATAAGATGTGAGTGCATTCGGGGTAAAAGTCGTGCGTGGCCTTAGTGATGCTAGATTCCACTAAGGAGGAGTGCAGTGATGTGAGATTCCACTAGAAGCTATGTTTTTCTAGACGAGTGAGTACGTTGATGTGAGATTTCACCAAAAGTGTCTAGTGAGTTTGAGAACTATTTGCGTATCCAAGTAAAAGTGTTAAATGTCAATATACCCATGGTGCTTTAATTTCTCATGTTAAGCATGTTTTATTGCTCTTTACCATTTATGCTTATGCATGTAGTTGGTTACTTCGCTTGTTGATGAGAATGAGTGTGAGGTAAGCTTATGGCTTGTGAATGCATTCGGTAAATGCACGAGATGTTAAATGCATGTTTGTATGTGTTCAAGCATGAGAGAAATGATTTGGAAATGGTTTTGGTTTCAAGCAAACTATGGTTTAAAAAATGCATTGTTGTAGCTACTGTTTTGAGCACCGCTCACTAAGCTTAAATGCTTACGCTCCCTCTTTTCAACAATGCAGGTCCTTAGACTTTCGGAGCAACTCGGGGAACAAGAGGAAATCCAAGGGGGTTGATTTGCTCAAGTATGGTTTTTAGACTTCAATCATTAGTATTAAGAAATGGGATATGACCTTTTAGTTTAAGGGGTTGTTGTTATGCCTCCTTGCTTTAGATAAGTTTGTTTGGTTGTGTTTGGCTTGTAATGCCTCCTAATATGTTGAAATATGCTATGGTTTAGCTTTTGACCTCTTGGGTGAATGTTAGGCATGTATGTTTTTCCTTTATGAACTTTGCTATGTTGAATCTTGTCTCGTTGAGTGCTTATCTTATTCTAAATGAGTATCCATAGTCGCCTTATGTTGCATGTATGTTTGCGAGTTGATTGAATGCTTGCTAGGCGTGTTTGTGCTGGTTTTCTTATGCTTAAATCTGCTGAAACCTGTCTTTCTGGGCATAGGGTATCGATACGCTCAAGGGCAATATTGATACGGTCCCATGTTTTTAAGCTTGTCGTATCGGTATCAATACGCGAGGGCGTACCGATACCTGTTTTGGGCTCTGTAAATCTGAGATTTTGGCGAGAAATTGGTGTATCAATACGGTCCTTGAAGTTGACTTTGGGAGCTTGACCATTAAAGGCGTATTGATACCAGTCTTGAAGGGTATCGATACGGCCTCTTAAAGTTAACCGTGGGGAGTTTGACCGTTAAAGGCGTAATGATATGGGCCCTATGTGTATCGATACAGCATGTAGAAAAATCACTAAAACTAACCTCCAATGTTCGTCTTTCTTGGTTCAGGTTCGTGTTTTCTTTTCCGTTGCATATCACCTCACATAGGTTAAAAATGACATTTAGACAAGATTAATTTAAAATAAAATTTTTAGGATTGCTAATCGAAGTGAGGCTTTAACGGGTTTCTCTTCGGTTTTCCCCGTGTAACCCGTTCGATGCGGTCTGGTGACTAGGTCGGGTCGAGGGGGTTACAGGCCCGGGTCACAAAATTCTAAATTTTCGGGTACCTGACTACCCAAATACTTTGATGTATTGAAAATTAATTTTTTATATTTAATAAATACATATTTTTATATTAAAATAATAAAACAATTTAAGTTTTTTTATATTTGATAAATAAATTTTTGTATATTAAACTAATAAATACATATTTTTTATATTTTATATTAAAGTAATGAAATATTTTTATATTTAAAAAATACAAATTTTTATATTCAGGTACCCAATTATCTGACTTTGCGGGTACCCGCAACATTTGGGTACCCAACCAATTTAGGCTGAGAAACGGGTCGGCCAAACCACTACCCGAAGATTCGGGTACCCGAATTTGAACATCCTTACGTATCGGTACTTGTGGTTAGGTATCGGTACCCACTAGACAACCTGCCCGAAAATATTGAATTTGAGTTCGAGTGGCTGATAATTCAAGGATTATGTTTTAATGGACTTCTAATGTGATAAAACGAATTGTAAAACTAAGAAATCGAAATGTCACTCTCTTACACAAGCATAATGTGTAATAACTTAGTAAAACTTTGGGTGACTTGTTGTAATAGCAGCCATAAGAGATCCTTAGCAGATCGGGTGATGTTGTGTGCTGCATGGTAGTTGTATCTATACTATGTGCTGATATGGACATCTTGTTTGGTCGAGTCACCTTTGGTTGATGAGATCCGAATACCCAGTGAGCGTGTTGCAATACCATAGTTAGTGGCATTGAATGTGCGATTTGAGGTTGTATGACTCCGAACCTCATTCGTTGATACTCGATGAGAGATTTCGAGTATGAGTGTTTGATCTGAGGCTATGTGGTGTCGGGTTTCACCCCGAGTGTATGATCCCGAGGCTACGTGACACCGGGACTTATTCCAGGTTTGTGGTTGCACATATAATACTTTGTGAGTATATGTACTTGTTGATTGCTATGTATTTGGGCGATTATGGTAGCGCCACTTGCATTATATGCCATGATAACATATCTAGTCACATGTTTTTATTAATGATTTACATAAAGCATGGATGCGTATCCACTAAGCTTTGTTAGCTCAGCGATCGAAATCGTTATTTCCGTTCGCAGGTTTGTAGGTTGATCACTGCATCGGAGGAGCACGGTCAGATGTAGGATTTCAGCATCAACTTTTGTCTTGAGTACAATTCTTAGATATAATGAGCTATGTATTCGTAGGACCCTATATTTTGTATTGTAGCTCGTATTTTAGATTTGTGTTGTATAAATCGAATGTTTTAAAAACTTGTTTTAACTTGGAGCTCCCGTGTAAACGTTTTAAATACTATTTTGATTGAATTACTCTTGACTCAATGAATTTTATGAAAATGAATATGAATTTGATTAAATTAGATTAAAAATTTTATGGTTGCGGGTTAGGCTTGAAACCCAAATATAACATTTGAATTGAAGATGTCACAAAATTTATTTATTTTTAACAACAATATTCAAAAAAATTATCCCATAGTAGAAGTGGAAAAACGCCTCGTATATGTAACCATACACATCAAGAAATGCATGGAAAATTAAAATTAAAAAAGGCTAAAGGGGTACTTTTGCCCCCAAGTTCGACCCAAATATGCAATGTCGCCCCTCGCCGAAAAACGCACTCAATGTGCCCCTTATGTTTGAAATATCGATCAATTCCGACCCTTGACTAACGTTGACTAACGTTCCCGTCAATTCCTGGGTGACGGGCCGTTAACTCCTGCACGGTCAGCTATCCTTGCCAGCTGGCTTGCCATGTCACGCGCTGACGTGGAAAAAAAGCTTACGTGGCAATTTTTTTTAAAAATAATAATAATAATAATATTATATTATTATATTAATTTAAAACTGAGATTAATTTAAAAAGCTTATGTGGAAAAAAAGCTCTCACCTTTACCCATCTCCGGCGAAGCTCCGATCAGGCCCAAGCCGCCGTCCGTTCGTCGATCGGAGACCATCGGTGTGCTCGGGTTTTCTTCGCGATCAAAACCCACCCAACCTTTACCCTTCGTCATCGGTCGTTCGCTCGGAAACGGTTCAAAACCGTTCGGTTTCATCTCCCTTGCGCCACCGTATCCCAAAACCAGGAAAAAGGGAGGGCAAACCCCTGATGCCAACACCTCACTCTGTTGAGCACGAAAGCAGCCATGATCAAGAACAAGATTCAGAACCCAAGTTCTACCTTTGTTCGTCGTCGGTTCGTGATGAAACCCAGCCATCAGAGAACGGTGGCGCAAGGGAGATGAAACCGAACGGTTTTGAACCGTTTCCGAGCGAACGGCCGATGACGAAGGGTAAAGGTTGGGTGGGTTTTGATCGCGAAGAGAACCCGAGCACACCGATGGTCTCCGATCTACGAACGGACGGCGGCTTGGGCCTGATCGGAGCTTCGCCGGAGATGGGTAAAGGTGAGAGCTTTTTTTCCACATAAGCTTTTTAAATTAATCTCAGTTTTAAATTAATATAATAATATAATATTTTTATTATTATTTTAAAAAAAAATGCCACATAAGCTTTTTTTCCACGTCAGCGCGTGACATGGCAAGCCAGCTGGCAAGGATAGCTGACCGTGCAGGAGTTAACGGCCCGTCACCCAGGAATTGACGGGAACGTTAGTCAACGTTAGTCAAGGGTCGGAATTGATCGATTTTTCAAACATAAGGGGCACATTGAGTGCGTTTTCCGGCGAGGGGCGACATTGCATATTTGGGTCGAACTTGGAGGCAAAAGTACCCCTTTAGCCATTAAAAAACAACGTCGATAGTTTAACTGTTTCATTATTAAGTAGTATTATTACTCTTTTATTTAAGTCTGGATTTTACTCTATCTAATTATGAAAAAATAATAATTGAAATTATTTTTTCTCCTCAATAATTGTTTGGTATAATGGTAAAACATATTATGAAAAATTACATTCGAAACTCATAGATTTAGTGGTCTAAAAAAATTGTCAAAACTTAATGGTTAAAATTGGTCAAATAGCTTAATTGTTTAAATTTTTTTGTTTTAAGGGCTTAATTGATTAAATTTTTTGATTCAAGAGCTTAATTGAGTGTAAAAAAATCAGGAACTTAATTGATTTTTTTCAAAAATTCAAGAGCTTTACCCTTAAGCCTTTCTTTTAATAAGATCGAACACAAAATTTAAAATAAATATTAAAGATAAAAATCATATTCTTCTACAATTTGGTAGTATTATAACCATATGGAAATATCAAATCACCGAAAGAGAAGCATTTTTGCATTGCTTTCTTTGATAAACAATAATTTATATGCCTTTCAAATTTTATTGTTAAAAATTGAATAACATTTACTGATTATTATCAGGAATATTATTCATGAAAATGAAAATTTTACTAGGTTAGAATATTAATAAGATTTTTCATTTACCAACAATTAATTTATCTAGAGGGATGAAATACTAGAGCTCTCAAATAAGGTCAGAGGTTCAAATCCTAACAATGTGAATGGGGTAAAATGGGTTGAAAATGTCGCCCTCGTAACGAGTCTCTACAATATTTGATCTACATTAGTCAGTCAATGAATTAGATATCATTAGTTATAAAAAAATCGATCTTTCATTTTTTTTTTAAATTTAGACAATTAGAGTAAAAGCATTTATCACTTTTTAAACATTAATTGTATTTTCTTATTTTTCATTGACAATGTACCTAATAAATACGAATAGTCCTATACATAACCTAAAATATTTGAGAGGTGGAGACAAAACAAAGGATATTAGCTTTTGGAAGGAATATCAATAAAATTAATTTTTCTTTGACTAAGTATAGATCCGTCGGTGTATTTCGTAAACTTAATTAGATTGATTATGGAATATATGTCATTAAATAAGAAATATCATCACTTTTCAAATATTCTTTTTTTTCTTTATAAATATTTGATATTATTTAAACGGAATATATATGCTTTATAAAGGAGTTGCAATAGGTTGAAATCGTGAGACCATTATTGGTTGAAGTTTCAATATATAAATAATTGTTATAGGAATTGACATAAGATTTTATGTTACATAATATAAACTTCTAACAAAAAATATAATCTTAAGAATTTAAAAGTATAAAATTAGACCATTAATGAAAATACAAAAAAAATTAAATTGTATAAAAATTTAAAATTTTAAAAGGATACGATCGTCCAATATTAGACCGGTAAATTTGATCTGAGACCCAAATTGATTTACCTCACCCGAGACTCGATATGGACCCAATTATGATGGTCTAAACTTGATCCAAACCAAAAATAAGCTGAACCAAACTAAAATTAACTCGAATTTTATCTGAACTGAAAGCAACCCGTACCCAATTTGACCCAAACCAAAAGTAATTTGAATTAAAAATCAACCCAAATTGAATGTGCTCAAATATGTATGTTTGATTATTATTTTATATTATATTACCAACTACCTTTAGTTATGGTTTAATATTATCTTTTCTTCTTTAAAAAAACATCTTTATATATTGGCTCATATCAAAAACTGATTGATTTGATATTGACCTGAACTAAAAATCGATCTATCTGATATATTACCTCAACTCGAAAAGTCAAATGATACGATATTGACCGATCCAATACTCAACCCGACTCGAAATAACATAAATCAAAACTAAATCCGAATCTGACTCGATATGACTCGTTTCGAGCTTAAATCAAAAGCAACATGAACCAAAAACTAACCAGATTCGAAACGACCCGATTATCACCTCTACCCAATACTGCTATAGGAATAATTCATTAAACATTATCACTTATGAAGATGCTATTTGGCAGTTCATTGTTTAAGACGATAACAGTGATATATGGTGATTGTTAATGAATTCTCGCCTTCATGGTAATACTGAGATTTAGCGAATCTCAAGATTTTAGTTGAACTTTTATTTAACGTGAATTTAAATTTAATTATTAATTTATTTTATTATGTGTGAATTATATTTAAATTTATTTTAGCTTGTATTCTAATATATTTAGACTATTGTTTTAACGATTGATTCCGTATTATGCTACGATTTTACCCTATTTATTGCCCTAATCGTGGATGCTTTGAGGGGCTTCTTTTGAATGTAATATATTAAACATACGAAGATGCATAAATTATCAAGATAAGATTCATTACTTTTAATAATCAAGAGAATATTTCAATTAGACATGATTTTGGATTATGGTTTACAATTTTTATGGGTTTCGGATTTACTCGAGCTTGTCCACCTCCTTAAGTGGTTTGATTCGATATGAGCACTCTTGTAATTTATGTGACCATTATATCGGTAGCACTTTAATTGTTGTACCATTAGCTTGATCACTTTGATAATGGTAATCGCACCAAATATCATTCCTTCCTCTTCTGGCTCGTTATCTCTATTTATAGTTAGTAATATGAAATTTTTACGACCGAGATGTATGCAATGATGTTGTGCGAGATGAAGTTACATGCCGGTAAAGGCCAATGCGAGCATGAGAGACTTTATTGAGATAAATTTAGTCTTTAATTTTTTATATCTTTTTATCAATTTGATCAATATATTTTAATATAAAGTTTCACTTAATCTTTTATTCTCCAATTAAAAACCCTGATTTTTATTGAATCAATGATTAAATTGTTAAAATTTTACGGTGTAAATGTGTCATCCAACACAACAGTGTACTATACTTTGTTGTTAGCGTGATATTCTCATATAAGCAAATAATTTTAGTGTTTTTTTATAAAATTTTATTGTAAAATGACATAAGTTATCATGTCAACAATGAAGTACATATGAACTGTCATATACATTATCATTTATCACAATTCACACGTGTGTACAAAATTTAATAGCTAAATTATTATTTTACACGACACATGAAAATTATCATATGAAAAAAAGAGTTAAATTCAAATATTTCGATGGCTTAGGAATGCGAAAAATTTAATAAGAACCAAAAGAATCCATTGTATATACCACTAGCATAGTAGCATAGTGTTGGACCAATTTGTATCACATCCTTGAATAAGACATTTTCACTTGGTATAAATGTGAACCATGTTACATCAATGGGTGGTTTACTCTATTTATTTAACCAATGATCCATTATTTTGAACAACAACAAAAACCAATGATCCATTACGAAAAAGAGAGTGCAAGTTGACCCCTTTGCCCATTGCCTATAAATTTGTTTGCCACTCGTGCACTTGTTTCAACTTACAAGATAAAACTATCTTCTTCACTCTAATCTTCCATCTTTTGGGTAGTTTCTACAAAGGTAAGATTTCCCAAGACAGAAATGGTTACTGTTGTTTTTTGAAACCAAACATTAGTTTGGTCTTTTAACTCGAAAAGCTTGTTGTTTTCCTACAGGTTAACGATGATGAGAGTTTCACTGTCTTTGTGCAAAGAAACCATGCCGTCTTTACTGGACATACCACCTGGCTTGCTGAATTCGGACTTCTTTACTCCCAGGCGACATAAAGAGAAGGCTGTTATCCTGATGGGAGCGACCGGAACTGGAAAATCGAGACTCTCTATCGATCTCGCCGCTCGGTTTCGGGGGGAAGTCATAAATTCGGATAAAATACAAGTCCATCAAGGGCTTGACATAGTCACCAACAAAATCAGTGAGGAAGAACGGTGTGGAGTTGCACACCATTTGTTAGGTGTGATAAATCCCAATGCTGATTTTACAGCCACCAATTTCGTCGACATGGCTTCGCACGCCATGGATTCGATTGTGTACCGAAGCCAGCTTCCGATCGTAGCCGGCGGCTCGAATTCGTTCATCGAGGCCTTGGTCGATGACGAACACTTTCGATTCCGATCGAAATTCGAATGCTGTTTCCTTTGGGTAGATGTAGCAATGCCAGTGCTCCATCAGTATGTGTCACAGAGAGTCGATGAGATGGTTGAAAATGGGATGGTTGATGAGGTCAGGAGCTTCTTTGATTCCAATGCCAATTATTCAAAGGGGATCAGGAAAGCAATCGGAGTCCCCGAATTCGACCGGTACTTCCAAACCGAACCGTTTTTAGACAAACGAGGCCGTGCTGAACTGCTGCAAGAAGCAATACAAGAAGTCAAAAGAAACACTTGCAGATTAGCTTGTCGCCAATGGGAGAAGATTAACCGGTTGAGGAACAAGAAGAATTGGAAGATACACCGGCTCGACGCGACCGAAGCATTCCGTAGGTGCGGCAAGGAAGCCGATGAGGCATGGGAAGAGCTTGTAGCTGGTCCAAGTACAGAGATAGTAGCACAGTTTCTATGTGATATCAGCCCTGGGACACTGCTCACTAGTCCTGCCATTAGAGTTCCTTGTGGTATAATGCTGTAAAATCATATCTGACCCAGAATAACTAGTGAAGTCATAGATTTCAGTGGAAAAACTTGAAATTATGGAAATTTCATGCCCCCTGCCATTTAGTGATATGAAAGCTTTTTGTTTTCTTTTTTGGTGTCTCATCGGTTGAGATACCATTTCTTTTCCTGATATATATATACACACAAGTATAGATTCGAAAACTACATTTTTTTACATTTTACTTGGTCTTAAAAGTTTATTGTTGGCAGATCAGTAAATACATTTTCTTTTAGTATCTGCCAACAATAAACCTCTAAAATTAAATGAAACTGAAAATCATGTACTTGATTAGTGGCCGTACAGTTGGAAACTTGGAATCCATGTGCACAGGCCTCTCTGCCGACTGGTTGGATCATGCAGAATTGAGAACATTAATTTTACATAAAAAAGTGATGGAAATATAAATACCGCGACGTTGCACATGTATAGCGGATTCTCCTATGACCACATTTGTCAAAAAGTGAAAAGTTTTTGATATAAGTCAACAAAAAATATACAACAGAAGTAAGAGACTGATACTGATATTCGCCACTAATTATGAATAGTGCATATAAGATACATAACTCAAAGAGAAAGTTTAAACATACAAGTATTATATATAATTATATATATGGTCACTGTCAGTCTTAAAGTTAAAGATGCTAATGCATTCTTCAGGAATGCAGTGCCTTTTATCTTCGGTTATTTTATTGAAAAATCATTTTTTTTATTATGGGATTGGGATCAATTGAATGTTAATTGAGGTTTAACCCCTACTTTTTAGTTCTTAATATACAGTACTTTTTGCAAATAAACAGGTTATATCGATCCACTAGTCCTCACTCACATATAATATTATAGTTTTGATATCCCAATGGCATAAATAAAAATGTATTCTTGGACCCACAAAAGAGTTAAAAAATTATTTGAGTG
Source organism: Hibiscus tridactylites (assembly GCA_958450335.1). Taxonomy (NCBI): domain Eukaryota; kingdom Viridiplantae; phylum Streptophyta; class Magnoliopsida; order Malvales; family Malvaceae; genus Hibiscus; species Hibiscus tridactylites. The sequence goes on from OY288268.1 coordinate 94,482,141, forward strand.
TAGAGTTTGTGACTCGTTTTCAGGGTAGTCTACTTGATGAAGAAGTAAAATTAGAATAGAAAATAAATATATGTAGTGGATGCGGCTGGAAGACCCACAACCGTAGCCTACCGCTATGCACTAATCTTGGCTGATGTGTGGAGAGGAGCCCCGCAGTAGGATCAGGTTTAATGTCCAGGATTTATTGTTCATACACCTAAATATGTATTTCGGGTTAAGTGAATGTCAAGCAACCTCATGTAATTTTTGCCAATCATAGTAAAACTCTTCTTCTCTGCAGGTGATTTTTTACGTTTAAGGTTTTTCCCGTGCCGCTCAAGGATTTAAAGCCGTGTACTATGCAATTTAATAAAAAGAACTCTCAATTTTAAAATATTAAAAGTTTTATAATTTGCTCTGTGTGTGATAGACTGTTTTTTAAATGCAAATCGAAAACATCAAATAAAATACAGCACATATTATCTGGATTGGAAGATAAATTTAAAAATATTTTTATATTCTTTTTACATAATTTAATGCGTCCTACATGTACATTGAATACTAAAATTAAAGAAATCCAGTAACATAGCTTGCTGCAAGCGCTGACCCCGTGAAAAGAAAATAGACAACGGGTTGAGCTTTGACATTAAAATACATGCATATAATATATTCAGCACCAAAGAAAAATAGAAAGGGGTGATTTCTCCAACATACAAAGTTGCAGAGTGGTCCAATATTTGGTTTCGGCTGTGGATTATTTTAAACCAGACAAAAGCTTGAGCCATATGGAATGAGCATGGAGCCGACTACCCTACCACTTATTCTTGTTGTGTTTTGCTGTAGATTGGAACAAAAAGCTAAGCCCAATAATAAGCTTTTACTCAATCAATATTCAATAGGCATTTATCAGTATTACTGTAAAAATTAACATATGTTTGCATGAAACTCCAGATCCTTAAGTTACATAGAATAAAGCACAATTTGGTGAACATTGGGTGTTGTAAATCATGGTGATCGTAGTCGACCCCCACATGAGAAAGTGACAGTGCAGGCTTCTTCCACACTCACGGTGTAGCGATGGAGAGGCCACGAAAGGAAGAGAGGCAAGCGAGCTAGCACGCCACACACGCAATCTCCATCCACCATCTTCAGCCATCGACAACAGTAGCCTTGTTCGGGCGTCATCTCCTTGGGACTTTGCTCATGCTCATGCTTGTGCCTGTGCCTGTTGTGCCTTTCTCCTTCCCGTCTAGTCCCGCTCCTACTCCCTTCTCCACGACGCCTACTCTCAGTTCCGTTTCCTTCATCCGGTGTGTCGGACGACAGAAACGGCGACGGGACTAATGGAATCGTTCCGCATGCATAGTTCACTAGGGTTAGTTGGGAGACGCATAGCGGATGGAGGTGGGGCGGTGGTAGCTCTCGCCTCGGCGGCATTATAGGAAGCTGAATAGGCAAGGCTACCAAGAACATCGAGGCGAGAAACACCATTGGAATCCCGGCCTTTTTCATTATGCACCGAGAATTGAGGGGGATTTGGGGGCTCTCACCATTGTTGCTATTTAAATTTATATCCTCTTGATTTCATGAAGTTGTTGCTTTGTTTTAGTGTGAGGCAACTAAGAACATTAAAAAAACAAGGATGGCAAAGTGAATGAGGGATGGTTTGTTGATGTTATAGAAGAGTTAGGTTCTCAACAGTTCGATTATCATTGGCATTCCATTCATAGAGTGTGAAGACTTTGTTAGGTGCCAAATTGTTCACACTTTGATACATGCATCCATATGTGATTGATCCATCACTTCTTCTAAAATGGTTTTTTTCCCTAAGAAATGAAAATTTCCAAAGGCTTAACTGTGAGAAAAGTGTTTAAATTATATTATTTTTTATTTAAATATTTAAACTCTATTTCGAATCAAATAAATGTCTAACATTTATTTTCATAACTCAAATAAAGTTTTTTCGTCATTACGTGTTAAAAAAATCCGTCATCCAATTATAACATGACATGATTTTTTATTAGGTTATATTTTAATGCACAAGCTATGTAAAAAAATTACACAATCATTAATCATATTTAAGCTATAAAATTTAAAACCCAAATCCCCTAACTCTAACACCTAAACCCTAAATTCTAAATTCTAACTATAAAATTTAAATTTTACACCCTACACTCTAAATCCTTAAAACCTAAGCCACAACCTAAATCTCTAAACCCTAAAATTAAAAGCTTGAACAAGCTTATATATCAAAGTATTTTTTTATTTATATACTTTCTGAATTTCTTTAAAATTATGAATTTCTTAAAAACCTAAAGTTTTAATTTCTTTCAATCAAACCTTCAAATCACATCTCCCTCACCGCCCGGCATTACCTACTCGTCGATGGTTCGCCATTCACAGCTCAAGCGTCGCGTTTTTCACTGTTCAGCATCCACACCCTCTAGTCGTCAGTTAGAAATCCAATTGGCCTCTTTTTTCTTCCTTGTTGGATGTTCATCGACGGTTCATTCGTCGATTTTCGATGACGAGATGATGAGATTTTCAGTCGTAGGAGTTCGATGAAGGCAAGGGTAGTCGATGGTATTTGAATCGGTAGTCAAAAGGGAAAATTTTAGGAATTTAAGTATTTATGGTTATAATTTGGATTTTTTTAGAGAAATTAAAGGATATGAGTTTTTTTATAAAATAATTTTTTTGATTTTTTTAAAATAAAAATTTAAAAAATAACATAAATATATTACGTGTTGCGTTTTTATTAGATAACAGAAATTTTTTAACGTTTGTTATAAAAAAATTTGATTTGGGTAGAAACTAATTTGGCACGAAATAAAGTTTAGTAGGCACCTAACTAAAAAAAATATATAGTTTAGACACATTTCTAAGGGTTAGAACTTTTCTGAATGCTTTTAAAATTTACAATCATCTAACTTTCCTGCAATTGGTACGAGTCTTTAAACATTTAGGTTAGATTTCCATCATGTGCAATTATCGTGTATGAATTATCACCTAGATGTAGTTTAGATTTAAATTTCATTATAGACAAGTTATGTCTGGATTTCCATATAGGTTTAGATCAGGAATAGAAATACTTTATTCCTATTCGGTCCCTCATACTAAAATATTTAAAAGTCCAGCTCACTTTTCAGTCACCCATTTTCTCTAATATGGTTACTCAAAAACATGTTTTCTAAATTTCTTTGTTAAACTGTCTATGACCACGGTCATAGTGTCGTTGGTTGGCTTTTATTAGTTTTTCTTTGTTCTTTTAATATTTTTTTACAAAAGCCACTAAAATTTTATTAAACTCATAAAAAAATCATAATTATAATGCATCCAAAAAAATATTTGGATTAAACAACCCAACAAAATTCTTACAACCCAAAAATAAAGAAAAATAAAAACTTCTATGGAGATAAGCATACCAACAAAATTTAGCAGCCTTCTGAATCTCCTTGTCTCTGTCCAAACGAGACGCATAAAGAATGAAGGAGTGGTGCGCGATCCAAGTTGTCAAGCAAAAAGTACCGCTATCCAGGACTGATTTCATCGGCAAACAACCATCAACCGAGTGGGAATATAACTTTTCAAGTGACCACCGGCAAAAACATAAATTAGAAATTAGCGCCGATTGAATCTCTGTGCGAACAATAATCGATCGCTAGAGTATGCTGAAACATGCTACAAAGACAAATGAATCAAATCACAAAATAAAAACAGAATTATGAGTAAGATTGTTAGAATCTTCTCGTTAAGGAAACCGTTTTATCTCCTTTGACGTTTAAAGGTAATTCTGTAATTTGAGTTGAACACTCTAAAACTAAATTATGGTATTGATTTTATAAACGATGGTAAAATCACTCAAAGAGAAGATATTTTCTATTTGAATTTTTATATCCTATTTATTGTTTACATTAATGTTTTTGGTTACGATTCCAAAATTGTCTATATTAGTGTGTAATTTACTATTTGTTTTCAATTTTTTAAAATGTTTTGTGAATAAAACGACGAACCCAATAAGTGATATTAGCAAAAAAAACAGATGATATTCGTTTTAGATTTGATCGCTTTGTCTACATGTGTGTTCATTGTCAAAGAGTTAAAATATCTATAAACATATATTAAAAAAAAATCGACAAATTTTAAGAATTTATTTAATATATTTATTTGGGCCGATAACGGGCTTTGCTTCACAAAACAGGTGAAGAATTCAACGTAGAAATGGAGAGTGAGATTTTGTAAAGAACTGAAGCTTAAGAAGATTTGACGGCTCTCCACTTTTCTGATCCCCTATTCGAAAATCTCAAACGCTGTCCCTTCCTCGTCGCTCGAACGCGTCGCACAAAAATCCAACCGCTCCAGAAAAGAAAAAAACTAACAAAAAGCAAGACCCTTCACCGGGAGATGTTGTTGGGAAACGCCATAGCCGTTGCTCGGACACTCATGGCGTTCCCGTCGTCGCCCGACGACATCGTATTCGAAGCCGATGACATCCCTTTCGGCTCCTTTGAGTGGTCCGTCTTTGCTGGGATTTCCTGCTTCCTCGTGCTCTTCGCCGGAATAATGTCCGGCCTTACCTTGGGTTTGATGTCTCTCAGCCTTGTTGACCTCGAAATTCTACAGAGAAGCGGTACTATCACCGAGAAGAAGCAAGCTGGTAAATTCCCCTTTCGATTTTCCCTTTTCCTGTTTTATTATGCTGACTTTACTGTTTCGAGTTATAGAATTTTGATATCATATACTAGAGTGAATACCCAGATTTTCTTCTGCCTTCTTTTATTCCCTGTGATTATCATTTATTTAAATTATTACATGTCTGCAGCTGTTATCTTACCAGTTGTTAAAAAGCAGCATCAGCTTCTGGTAACTTTGCTTCTGTGTAATGCTTGTGCCATGGAGGTGAACGTTTACATATGCTGTTATTAAAATTGTTGATGGTTTAATGACCACATATATAGTTAAGAAGCTAATATCATTTCCTTTATTTATGCTTATGCTCTTGTTTTTGTGTTCTTGCAGGCTCTTCCTCTAACCCTTGATAAAATGTTTCACCCCTTTGTTGCAGTGTTGCTGTCTGTTACTTTTGTTCTGGCTTTTGGAGAGGTATTACATATTGTGTTTCTTAATACCCTTTTGAAGGGATTCATTTATTTTACATGAGTCTTTTTTTGGATCAGATAATTCCACAAGCATTATGTTCAAGATACGGACTCGCTATTGGTGCAAACTTTGTGTGGCTCGTGCGTATTTTGATGATCATTTGTTATCCCATTGCTTTCCCTATTGGAAAGGTAGTATCCTGTCGTAATTCTTTGGCTAAAAATTGTGATTCTACTAGCATTATTTGGATAACGAGGTAGCTTCCCTTTTGAGTTTATACTACGTCAATCACCTTGCAAGCATTTGTGTTTGGTTGGTAGAAGGCATCTAGTTCAATGAGTCAAAATGTTAGTGGGTTTTTTAGGAGGATTTGCATTGAGCAAAGAAAAACAAGTTCTGATGAACCGAGTAATGCTCAAAGTGCCTTGGCACCTATGATGCCTAAGTCTTGATACTTTTTTATTCCATTCAGACAATCATACAATCCAGGATACCCCTAGGTATATGATATTTTTTGAGAGCTGTGATTTTCTTGGATATTAAATTCTGTTAGAGGTTTTATACCATAAACTTCTAAAATAATATTCCTTTTTCTACTTATCATCCTAAATCCAACAATATGGCTTTAGGTTTTGGATGCTGTGATTGGTCATGGTGATGCATTGTTTAGACGGGCTCAATTAAAAGCCCTTGTCTCCATCCACAGCCAAGAGGTATCTGCTTAAATTAGACAAGATAATATCGCTTAAGCAAGTTAAACTGTATTTGTTTCAATTGAACTTCCCCTGATTTGTCATTTGTGTCCTTAATAGGCTGGCAAAGGTGGTGAATTAACACACGATGAGGCAACCATCATTAGTGGTGCACTGGATTTAACTGAAAAGGTAAATGTTGTTATTGCAATAGAATTTCATGAGTAAAAGTGACCGTCTCTTTACATATCTGTCTATGACTGATACATCCAGTATTCAGATGTTTCATATTGTAGAAGATGGATATTTTTATGTGACCATACATAATGAACAAGCATGCTGAAATCTGTATCTTATCTATGCAAAAGCAGCTTGATAAACATAGAAACACTAAATCTAACCAGTTGTAGGTGTCAAATGGTAACAGATCTTTTAATTTGACAGCAAACACCTGCCTCTGATGTTTCGGAAACTTCCCTGGACTGTGGCTCGGCTCTTAACTTTTTAGTATTATTTAAATTTAAGATATAGAACCCAAAATACTTGGGTTGTATTCTGCAAGGTTTTGATAGCCTTCTAACTCTAAGACATAAAGCTGGTTCCTCTCTTTCTCTTCCTTTTTATAGTGCTTGGCCTTTTTGAAATCTATTAGTTTCATTTTTAATTTCCTACTTTGATATAGTTCAGAAGCTGATAAGAGTTCATTGCCAAAGTCTTTTGTAAAATGGTTGCAATTATGATGCTTCTTGTGCATGCAGACCGCAGAGGAGGCTATGACACCCATTGAATCAACATTTTCCTTGGATGTCAATTCGAAATTGAATTGGTTAGTTTCAGCTGGATGGTGTTCTTCTTTCTGTTGTTATCACATCTTTTTTGCTTCTTCATCTAGCCATTGAATTGAAACAACTTAGGAGGTGACACACATTCCTATTGCTTTGTTATTCTGTGGAAAAAATGAGAGTAATAAACTGAGAACCTTACTATCTGTATATTTAAGGAAAGTGTTGAAATTTAATTTGTATCTTGTCATGGTCAGATGCAAACTATGCATGTCAGAAGTTTAATAAGAGTTTACATGGAAAATGAATTTTCATATGAGTGACGGATTTGTGATATAGGTGGACAGATTTTCTAGTTGATTCTGGAATTTGGAACATTACAGTTATAGTCATAGATTAAGAACCCTATCCTAATGTGGAGCGTACTTCCTTTTTACTTCTTTAATGCCTTTCCTGCTGCTTCTTTTAGCATGACACTATTGGAACATGATTGACTTTAAAGATCACCCCCTTTTAGTGGTAAAATTTAAGTATGATTAAAAGTGCGCCATTCAATATTAGTATCGAAGTTAGGTGATAAATTGATTTATCTGCCTTTGATGCAGGGAATCAATTGGAAAAATTCTTGCACGTGGTCATAGTCGTATCCCTGTTTATGCTGGGAATCCCAAAAATATCATCGGGTTGTTACTGGTGTGTTCAGTTACCCATTGGCTCTCCAATGGTTTTCTTTATGTTGAAAGCTTATTGTTAATGGTTGGCAGTTCAACATTGAATTAAATTTTCCTTCTAAAAATTCTTACAAATTTTCCTTTGCTATGAGATTTAGGTTAAAAGTCTTCTCACGGTACGACCAGAGACCGAGACTCCAGTTAGTGCTGTTTCCATCCGCAGAATTCCCAGGTGTATACATGAACTCCCATTGATTTTTATGTCTCTCTATATGTGAAGAAAGTATGATTTCTCATGCATTAATATCTCAGGGTTCCAGCACATATGCCTTTGTATGATATCCTCAATGAATTTCAAAAGGGAAGCAGTCATTTGGCAGCTGTAGTGAAGGTTAAAGGAAAGACCGAAGACCCTCAGTTCCTTGATAACGGGGAGAAATTTGATGAGCGTAGAGATACCAACGGGGATTCTCAACTAACAGCCCCTTTGCTGACCAAACATGACAGTAAATCACATAGTGTTATTGATGTTGAGAAACCTAGGCCTATCACGGTCAAGACAACTCATCTACCTAATGGTGTCACAGCTGGTACCTTGTTACAGTTTTCAGAGGATACCGAAGATGGGGAAGTCATTGGTATTATTACCCTAGAAGATGTTTTTGAAGAACTTCTCCAAGTATGTTCTGTTTCTGTCAGTTTCATCTGTCTGTCACTAATTCTTCATTTCTTCTAACTAAATTCTTTTGTTCGCCTGTTTTAATCTTCTAACTTCATTTTACTACGGTCGGTGGTTTGCTACTAAATTTCTGAAAACACGTTTTTTCATGGAATTTTCATATTGTTTCTCTTTAAATGCATTATATAAACTGGATAGGTGGTACTTACTGAACCCTTTCTACATTGTAGGAGGAAATTGTTGATGAGACTGATGTATATATCGATGTACATAAAAGGTGAAATGTTTTTGGGTTTCATATCTTTTCTTTTTACTCTTTCATTTTGGCTAATTACTTCATCGAACATGAAATAATCTTTTTTCCCCGTTTTAAAGGATACGAGTGGCTGCTGCTGCAGCTGCTTCACTTGTTGCACGTGCTCCATCCAGTCGTAGATTGATTGGTCAAAAGCCTTCAGTAAGTAAACAATGTTCACTTAATATCATGTTTCTCTTGCTTTCATTGTTAGTTCATTAGCGAATCATCGAACGAAAACCAGCACAATTTGGTGCTTCTCCTAGTTGGCCTAGGTGATATATTAAATCGTGTCCATGATTATATACGGCATAGAAAGAAATTTTTTGGGCATCCTCTATCTATGCAATCTCCCAAACCTTTTATTTCAGATTTCACCAACCCTTCCTATTGGGAAGTGCATGTGTACACATAGGTCTCGCTGACAGGAAATTGATTGACACGATACTTTGTCCCATCAGAGAGATTGTAGTTATCTTTCTATTCTTTCAAAGACCTACAGAATGTTTCACTAGTATCATGACCCACTCTCTGCTTACAGCTAGGAACCGATGTTTGATTAAAGGCTTCCATTAATCATCTATTTACTCTTTATTTCTTTGCCACTGATCCTTCAGGGTGTTCAAAGCAAGCAAGGGAAAACGACAAAGAAATCTATGGATGGTGATTCTCAAACCGGGAGATCTCTTCCAGGCAGCATCGAGTGATCTTAGCCACGCAAACCTTAATCAAATTCGTGCATCTTACTCTCCTTTCCGTGTGTTGTAAATTCTCAAATCAGCTTGGGTGTATTGCAGCTTGTGTGCATGTGGTTCAAAGTTAGAAAACTACAAAAGTCTACTGTAAAAGAAAAATCAGGGCAAATTTTGTTTATGGTAGTTGATATTCTACTAGCAGGCCAGCTATCTTAGGCATGAATCTTGAACATAGTGGGTGAAAATGGTGTTTTGGTGGAATAATTTCCTTTAAAAAATTCTTTTGGGGGTGAGGGGGAAGATAAATACATTACACAAATGCAACTTTACTTTATTATCTTCTGCTTTTCTAGTTTAATGATAATAGTGTTTTGAAATAACAGATGGATCATTGTATGAATTCCTTTGAATGAATATGTGATGTTTTTCAAACATTTTGCTGAAAATTTTTGGTAAACTGCACTACGGTTGTGCTGGAAATTTTGGGATTTCTGCAACAAAAAAAGAAGCAAATTTACTTGAAACATATATAGGAAAAGTGAACATGTAACATTTATCAGCTTTTTCTTCTACAAATATCATTCATCAATCAAACAAAATTCCATCCTTCATTAGATTTCTCATTGTCAGCCTCCTATAATACCCAAGAAAAAAAGAAAAAGAAAAGTATCGTCTTCAACTATACATTACTCAACCTATTTTGCATTAGATTATAGATCGAATACGAGTGGATTCGAACCCCAGAGTTAATCATTCCAACACAGGAGCAACACAGTACATCTCCATATAATATACAGCCTTCCCCTTTGCTCTCTAATGTGCTTCGAGCACCTTTGCCATGAACGACCCTTCGTGCTCCTCATCGAGAACGAGCTTTTTCCCATTAACACCTTGGCCATGAACCCGGAAACCGAATTAACAAGAGCGGAAGAAGAAGCTGAAACCGAAGTTGTTTTTGTGAGCTTGAAAGGCTGTGGATGGTTTTGAAGGCATTTTATAGGAAGAACAAAAGCAGTTGAAGATATGAGTGAAGCAAACATGTGGTGGGTAACAAATATTGGCCCCCTGGTTTGAGTCATTGGCGATATGTCCCACTCTTTTTGAATAGGTATACAATGTACAAAACAATGCTATTTGGACTGTCGGATTGCTAAACTATCCTGAAAACGACATGTCCTAGACATTTTCCTTTACCAAAGTTCAATATAACGATCGCAACATGGTACATTTAAACACAACTAAAATGAACGAATTCACGATACATCCAACCTTGTTATGTTAACATGCTAATCGTATGTCAATAATTATCGAATAAAACACAATTAAGTTGTTAATGAGTAAGCATGAGAAAGAAATGGAAATATGGCCTAATTAAAATATAAAAAAAAAACTTGTTCATCGACAGGATAAGGATTTTGTAGTTATTATTTAAAATTTGGGGGGACAAGAAATCAGAAGCAAATAAAAAAACAGATGCATCAATGATTGTAGAGGAATTGAATAATGTTTGGTGGTTGCAGCATGAGCTTTTTAAACAGGGTTCAAAGGGCATATGAGTGAAGAAGGGTTGAGTCTATTTGTAACCCACGAAACAGCTGACAAAATCAGCATCATTCAAGGAATAATGAATGCAGAATGTCATTTAATTATTCCTTTTCTGATAATGAAATCAGATGCATTATTTGATTTGGTGGTGGCGACGCTGGTGCCGGATTTGGAGCCGGCGGTGCAAGTGGAGGAATCTGAAGCTGGTTTTAGTCCAAAATGTGTTCGGTAAACTAGTGTAGTTTTCCACTCCTGTAACCTTGTCCGATTAATATTTTAACAATTTAGATAGTTAAATTTCTGGACAAAAATCTGTTGCTCATTTTCGGTCTCTTTTTATGCCTTAAATTTTAAAAAATTAAATTCGAAATCTTAAACCTTAAAAAATATACTACACTCTAAAATTTTTAAACTCTAATATTAAATCTGAACTCTAAATCTAATATTTTTAATATGAGGCATAAATAGAGGCACAAAAAATAATATATATATATATATATATATATATATATATATATATATATATATTAAATTTCTTACTCTAATCCTATCAATTTTTGAATAAATTAAAATTGTCTTGATTAAGTTTAAGTCAAGTTGCAAGTATATCGAGTATTTTTTTAATTCTTATGATTAATCTTATTTTTTTATTCTTGAGAGTTTAGGGTTTAGGGTTTAAGGTTTAGGGTTTAGAGTTTAGGGTTTAGGGTTTAGGGTTGGTTAATAACTCATAGTATAAAATATTGTCTCACTTTATGATGTATGTGAAAGAAAATATTTTAAATTCTTATGATTAATTTTTTTAATTATATATATATATATTGGCACACTTATGATGTATGTGAAAGAAAATATTTTAAATTCTTATGATTAATCTTTTTTAATTATATATATATATATTGTCACACTTATGATGTATGTGAAAGAAAATATTTATATAAAAATTATATTTATAAAAGTTTATTTAACAAATAATTGCAGGTGAAACGATAAAGATTTATATATAAAAGTATTTTTAATAGAAGAAAATCAATTAATTTTTTTTAACAAAAGAAGTCAGCACTTTATTCAGAAATAAAAAACAACATACAAACATAGATATCAACCGCAGAAAAATAAGAGAAGAAAAGTGTAACGCTACGAGTTTAGGGTTCGAAAGATAATCAGATTCGATTTAAATTTGGTTTAGGTTAGTTGGTTGGTTAAGTCTAATTTTGAGGACTTTTTTTAATAAAATGATTTTTAAAGTATATTTGGGCAAAAAAAAAGTTTTTAAATGAAAAAAGATGAATTTTCCCAAATGAAATTAAAAAGGGTATTTTGAATAAAAAACCATTTTCACAAAAATGTTATCTTCTTCATTTTGAACAAAGGGATTTTCACGTTGATTTTCCTCCCTTCAATCCAAATCCTTTCCTTTCGTCAAGGATTGCAAGGTAACATCTCATTTACTTTGGTTTTTATTTATTTGACTTGTCATCAATGAAATCTTCCTTCTAAACTCATTATATTTTATTTTGGTTTTGAGTTGGAAAATGAGTATTTTTCACTTGATTTTTGTGGGTTTGATTATCCATGATTTTACATGTGTTTTAAGCTAAGTTTTGAGTGGTTAGACATGTCGGAATATTGACTTAATAATAGGAAACCCGAAATTGGTCAAAAATAGGATTTTTGAGTTGAAAATATGGAGTTTTTGGCTTAGCTTTGGGTTGATTTCGTGGCTGTTGGTTCCTTAGTTGTTGGGGGATGTTTCTACATGATACTTGATGTGTTTTGATGTTTGAAATCGATAGGTTCAGTTTGGGGTTTAGTTAGAACGAAATTGGTGAGGTTTTGGGTGAAATTTGGGTTTGAATCAATGTGTTTTTGTTGCAAGAAGTTAGATTCCGAGTTGCTATTGGTTTACAAGTATATTAACATCCTAATGTTCTGTTTTAGGTTGCCCAAAAGCAGAGGAAATTAAATTGGGCACTTCGGACGCGAGACTGGGTAGTCCGGAGGATTGAATCGGTGTTTCAGCTAGCGTTGGTGTGTTGGCTGGGGAGTGAAAATGTTTTCTAAGCTTAACTTGGTTAATGATATGTTTTGGAGGTTTAGATTGAGTTTGATAAGCCAATCTAAGCCCAAGAGTAAGTTTTAAGCATTTTAGTCTTTGTTTTCGATGAATTCTAGTATGTATTATGAATGATTTCCACAGTGCAGGTTTGCCATGAATATCCTTGTGTTATGCATATGATTGCTTTAATTGATCTCATGTTGGTTATGGTTGTGACCATGAGAACACGAGGTAAGTGTTGGTTTGGTGGGTTATTGACAATATGAAATCTTATTACCGAATATAGTTGGTCGACCAATAGGATGAGAGTGCACTCGGGGTAAAAGTCGTGCGTGGCCTTAGTGATGCTAGATTCTACTAAGGAGGAGTACGATGATGTGAGATTCCACCGGAAGCTATGTTTTACTAGACGAGTGAGTATGGTGATGTGAGATTCCACTGGAAGTGTCTAGTGGTTTTGAGAACTATCCGCATATCCGAGTAAAAGTGTTAGATGTCAATATACCCATGGTGCTCTAAATTCTCATGTTGAGCATGTTTTATCGTTCATTTCCATTGGAAATGATTTTTGGTTTCAAGCAAACTATGATTTTAAAACTGCATTGTTGTAGCTACTGTTTGAGCACCGCTCACTAAGCTTAAATGCTTACGCTCATTTTCCCAACAATGCAGATCCTTAGACTTTCAGAGTAGCCTCAGGGAACAAGGGAAAATCCAAGGGGTTGATTTGCTCAAGTATGATTCTTAGACTTCAATTAATAGTATTACGCAATGGGATAGGACCTTTTGGTTTAAGGGGTTGTTGATATGTCTCTTTGCTTTAGACAAGTTTGTTTGGTTATGTATGGCTTGTAATGCCTCTTAACATGCCTTGGTTTGGCTTTTGACTATTTTTGTGAATGTTAAGTATGAGTGGTTTTCTTTATGAAGCTTGCCTTATGGAATGTCTATCTTGTTTTAATGAGTATTCATGGTTGCCTTAAGTTGTATGTGTGTTTATGAGATGAATGAATGCTTCTTAGTGTGTTTTGTGCTAGCATTCTTGTGTTTTAAATCTGCAGAATTCTGTTTTCTGGGCATGGGGTATCGATACGCTCGAGGGCAGTATCGATACGGTCCCCTATTTTAAGCCTATCGTACCGACACGCGGGGGCATACCGATACCTGTTTTGGTCACTGGAAATATGAGATTTTGGCGAGAAATTGGGGTATCAGTACGGGCCTTAGGGGTATCGACACGGTCCCTGGTGTTGACTTTGGGAGCTTGACCATCGAGGGCGTATCGATACCAGCCTAGGAGGGTATCGATACAATCTCTTAAAGTTGACATTAGAGGTTTAATCGTAGAAGGCGTATCGATACCAAGCTTTGGGGTATCGATACGGCCTATAGTAAAATTGTTAAAAATTAACCTCTAATGTCTGTAATTCTTGCTTCATGTTCGTGTTTGTATCTTTTGTTGTGTGTCTATTCACATAGGTTACAAAATGGCTTTTAGACAAGATTAAATTATAGAAAAAAAATAGGGTTACTAATCGGAGTGAAGCCTTAACAGGGTTCTCTTCGATTTTCCCTGTGTAACTCGTTCGATGCGGTCTGGTGGCTAGGCCGGGTCGAGGGGGTTACATTTGTTGGTATCAGAGCCTAGGTTCGCTGAGTTTCCACAAAGTTGAAAGGTAAGCATGCTTATGACTTTCTTTTGTGTTGGTTGGGAGATAGTTAAAGGCACCCATTGCTAATATATTGTTATTGTAAGTGGTTGCAAGTTTAAAGACTTGAGCGCCTTGGACCTTGTTCCTTCCTGACCCCAAATCATTTCACTTGTTGTGTTTATTGTTTAGTTTTGCACCTGTTAGCATGGTGAGACCGAGGGGAAGGCCCAGAATGGATAATCCAAGGGTTGAGCGGATTAAGAACGTTGAGGATGTGTAAGGGGAGAACTTGCCTCCTCTTCCTCCGGGTGGTGGTGGAGCGAATGTCGAAGGTGTTGGACCCTAGGTTGGTCAGGGAAAGGCTGGCATTGATGTGAATCCATTGATTCAGGCTATAGCCGGGGCTATTCAGACAGCTTTAGCGGGTGTTCAGGTTGCAGCACCGCCTCAGGGTGCAAGTTCTAGTCTGCTCTTAGAATGACTTCATAGTTTAGGAGGAGTCGAGTTTCGGGGATTGTCACCCGAGAGTTCAGAGGCATGGTTTGAGAGCACAATTTGTATTTTGGGACAAATGGAGTGCTCTGACGCACGTAAGCTAGGTTGCATCGTCTCTTTGCTTCAAGAAGATGTCTATACTTGGTGGACAACCATCACAACATGTATGCCAGTGGCCGAGGTTACTTGGGAATTCTTTAGGACTGTTTTTCGTAAAAAGTATCTAGGTCCTCGATACCTAGACGAGAAGAAGAGAGAGTTTATGGCTCTAGTTCAGGGTAGCATTATCGTCTCCGAGTATGAGGTACAGTTTGTATATCTTAGTCAGTACGCTTCTGAGTTGGTTCCTACTAAGAGGGAATGAAGTGAGCGTTTTCGATATGGTTTGATCCAGGAGGTGAAGAGTGAAGACCTACATGTTCGCTTTTGACTATATGGATTTTGATGTATTGGTCGCTAGGGCCTAGGACATTGAACAATCTTTGGGACATGCTGATCGTAGAGGTGGATCTAGTTCAGGGAAAAGGACCGTCGAGTGGGATAGAGACCGTGCCAAGAGGCACAAGGATATGAGACCCCATCATGATTATAGGCGTGGAGGTGGTAATCCAGGGCGAGGCCATCACGGCCAATGGGCTAAAAATCGTGCTCCTGAGTGTACCAAGTGTGGTAGACGTCATTTCGGTGAGTGTTGGAGCACTTATGGCTCATGTTGGAACTGCGCGTCTTGAGCGCACTTGAAGCGTGATTGTCCACATCCAGCTAGGGATGGACATGCTCATGCATGAGATGTCGAGCATCAGAGAGGCCGTGGGCACGGTCGTGATAACTTTCAGCCTAAGAATGATGGTTAGAGGAATGTGACTCATGTTGTGGTAGTTCAGACCGAGGGAGGTGGACCGGCTAGAGTGTATGTGCATTGTAAGGACAAAAATGACACAAACGAGATTGTAGGTAATTTTTCATTACAGTCTTTGACTTTGCTTTCTTTGATCGATTTTGGCTCTACACATTCATATATATTGAGTGAGCATGCGAAGCTGTTAGATATTCCGGTTGAGATATTAGATGTGGGTATGAGTGTCACGAGTTCTTTTAGTGAGACAGTTGTAGTTAAAAAGATGTAAAAAAGATGTCCTTTGATGGTTTAGGGTCATTTTTTTCCCGTGTATATGATGGAATTGTTGTTTTTCGAGACAAATCGTGTGTCCTTGAGGCTTTTAGATGATTATGAGGTAGTAGTAGTGGGCGAGAACGTTAAGTTCTTATCCAATGTTGTTTCAGCCTTAGAGGCTCAGAAGTTAGTGAATGTTGGTTGCCATGCATACTTGGCCTATGTAATGAATCCAAATATGAGTGAGGCACGACCGATAGACATCAGAACTGTTTGTGAATTTCCCGAGGTATTTCCGGAAGAATTGTCTGGTTTGCCGCCTGATAGAGAGGTGGAGTTTGCTATAGAGACTTATGTTGATTCGACTCCAGTATCGATTGCTCCGTATCAAATGACTCCTAAAGAAATGAAAGAGTTGAAGACACAGCTTCAGGAACTGATAAACCGATGGTTCATTTGTCCGAGTATTTCACCTTGGGGTGCACCAGTGTTGTTTGTGAAAAAGAAGGATGTCATTTTGAGGATGTGTATCGATTATCGACAGTTGAATAAGTTGACAGTGAAGAACAAATATCTTTTGTCGAGGATTGACGACCTAATTGATCAGTTGAGAGGTGCTTCAGTGTTTTCAAAGATAGATTTGAGATACGGTTATTATCAGTTGAAGGTAAGAGATCAAGATGTACCGAAGATAGCTTTCCGCACTCGTTATGGACATTATGAATTCTTAGTGACGCCCTTTGGTTTGACGAATGCACCAACAACTTTTATGGATATGATGAATAGGGTGTTTCATGAGTACTTGGATCAGTTTGTGGTAGTATTCATTGATGATATCTTAGTTTACTCTCGTACCGAGGAGGATCATGATCAACATTTGCGTTTGGTATTGCAGAATTTGTTAGACAACCAGTTGTATGCCAAGTTGAGAAAATGTGAGTTTTGGATCAGAGAAGTAGTCTTCCTAGGTCATTTTGTATCAGCCAAGGGAATCCAAGTGGATCCTAAGAAAGTTTAGGCAGTTGTGAATTGGAAGCAACCAAAGTCAGTGATCGAAATTCATAGTTTCTTAGGCTTGGCCGGTTACTATAGATGTTTTGTTGAGGGTTTCTCAAAGGTTGCATCCCTTTGACTAAATTGCTACAGAAGGATGTTCGGTTTGAGTGGACTGATGCAAGACAACAAGCATTTGAGAAATTGAAAGAAGCCTTGACAAAAGCTCATGTTTTGATTCAGCCCGTGCCAGGGAAATAGTTCGTAATCTACAGTGATGCATCGTATGTTGGCTTAGGTTGTGTGCTTATGCAAGAGGGAAGAGTAGTGGCCTATGCGTCTAGATAGTTGAAGACTCATGAGCGTAATTACCCTACACACGACATAGAATTGGCTGCAGTGGTTTTTGTTTTGAAAGTTTGGAGACATTACCTTTACGGTGAGAAATGCACAGTGTACACTGATCATAAGAGCTTGAAGTATTTGATGACACAAAAGGAATTGAACCTTAAACAGCGTAGATGGCTAGAATTACTTAAGGACTATGATCTCGCGATTGAGTGCCATCCGGGTAAAGCCAATGTAGTGGCCGATGCTTTGAGTATGAAAGTGGCAGTCGAGTTACGAGATATGTTTTCTAGGCTAATTTTGTCTCAAGATGGTGGTTTGGTGACCAGATTGCAAGTTAGACCTTCATTTATTCAGTTGATTAGAGAGAAACAGTTGCAAGATGGGACTTTGGCACCTCATGTGCATGATATAGCAAAAGTGTAACGCCCCGAGTTTAGGGTCGAGAGATAATCGTGTTGGTTAAACCATTTTGGGTTAGGTAAATTTTGAAGCTATTTTTTAGATAGATAACCTTGGTTTTTTTAAAGGGCAAAATGGGAATTTTGAATAAAAGAAATAAAGAAAAGGTTTTGAAAAGTTATCATCTTCTCCAAAAATCCCCCTTTTTCACGTAAAACCCCTCCTAAACCCCATTTTACTATTCCATTGCTCCTAACTCTTCATTCAAGCAATATTTTTCAAGGTAATTTCTTCCTTGCTTAGATTTTTACTTAATTGACTTGTACTCATTGAAAACTTTCCTTTAAACCCATTAAAATGCAATTTTGGTTTTGGGTTGGATAAATAGCTATTTTTCATGGGATTTTCGTGAGTTTGTTTTACAATGGTTATATATGTGCTTTAATCCAAGTTTTAAGTAGTAAAACATGTTGGGATGATGGTTGGATATGCGGAAACCCAAAATGGGTATAAAAATGAGATTTTTAGGTTGAAAATGTAGAGTTTTTGGCTTGGTTTTGGGTTGAAACCGTGGCTGATGATTCCTTTGTCGTTGGGAAATGTTTTTACATGATATTTGGTGTGTTTTGATGTTTGGAAATGATGGGTTCATCTTGAGGTTTCATTAGAACGAATTTGGGTAAAGTTTAGGTTGAATGTCGATGTGTTTTGTTGCAAGATTATTAAGTTCTGAGTTGCTGCTATGTTTGTGGGTATATTAGCATCCTAATGTTCTGTTTTGGGTTGCTTAAAGCAGAGGAAACAGATTTGGGCTTCGTGGATGTGAATCCGGGTAGTTCGGAGGCTTGAATCGGCATCTTGGATAGCGTTTGTGTGTTGGCTGGTGAGTGAAAATTGTTTGAAGCTTTAATATGTTCAATGAAGGTTTCTTGAGGTTTGGGTGGAGCCTTAGAGGCTAACCTAGACCCAAGCGTAAGTTGTCTATTCTTGCCTTGTTTAGTTGATTGTTGGCGTTTGTGTTTATGTGTGTTGTGGTGTTGATTGCGAAATGCTTTTATCCCCGTTTTAATGTTGTTGTGTTGTCGTAGTTGATGTCAAACCTCACGTGATGATTAGTCGTTGTATACGGTGATTAGGGGTGATAACGAGCCGAGCAGAGCCCGAGCCTGGCCATGCTTGGCTCGGCTCGGAAATAGTGTAATTGGGCTCGGCTCGGGCTCGAGGCTCACCGAGCTTGAAATTTTAGGCTCGAGCTCGGCTCGAAAATAATATTATTGGGCTCGGCTCGGGCTTGAAGCTCCTCAAGCTCGGTTCGGGCTCATCAGGCTCGGCTCGGATTGAAATGAAAAATTTTGCTACAGTTTTTTATAAAAAAATTGTTAAAAATCAAACAACAACCAACTAAATAAAATGCCTAATTTATTTTAGTTAATTTACGTTTTAGTAGATTTTTCCTAATTTATTTTATTGCTTTTCTTTTGCTAAACATATTACTTTTAGTGCATATGTAGATTCTGAGCCTGTTCAGGAGCTTTTCGAGCCGAGAGGCTCGACTCGGCTCGTTAAGGTTTTGAGCCGAGCCTGAGTCGAGCTCACTCGAGTCGAGCTTTGACCGAGCCGAGCCCGAGTAGCTCGCGAGCCGGCCAGGCTCATTATCACCCCTAACGGTGATGTGTAGTCCCACCGATAGTGACTAGTAGATGAGTACGGCGACGTGTAGTTGCACCGAAAATATGCTAGTTGTTGTGTACGGTGATGCGTAGTCCCACTGGGGATGGTTGTGCATGTGCATACCATGTTTTGTTTATGCTTCTGTTTTATCGTATCATTTTCTTAAATGGTTTTGCTTTTAAAACTAAGATATATGTTTTGAAATGCATTGTTGTTGTGTTTTAGAGCTCCGCTCACTAAGCTTTTAAGCTTACGCTCTCTTTTCCAACAATGCAAATCGTTAGTAGCTTCGGAGGCAAGCGGGGCAAGGGAGGAGTTCTTGGAGTTCTTTGCTAGCTCAAAGAATGGTATTCTTAGTTGTAATAATACTTGGGCAATGGGAATGCTAGACCATGTTAGGGATTTGGTGTTCAAACTCCTATGTTTGGCTATTGTTAATGTTGCTAACATGTTTTAAACGTTGTTACCTTGTTATGTTGAGGCTTGTTATGGCCTTGGATAAATTGCTATGTGTTTTGACTTGTTGGTGTTTTGAACTAAAGTGTTCTTATGAGTTTTTGGGTTTGAGATCCATTTTTACGTGTATGCATGTTTGAAGCTTGACTTTAGGGTGTTTTGCCTCTAGATTGTTTGTTTAATAAGTTTCCATGAGGTTTGTGATGTTTCGGGGTGAGTTTGGGAATGTTTGGAGATGCCAAAATGTATTTTCGGGCTAAACTATGTATAGGCGTTTCGAAACGTCTGAGATGGTTTCGGAACGGCCAAGCTCCAAGGGCACCCATATCGGAACGGGGGTGGTGCCGTTTTGGTATGATTTGCCACTAGAGGCTCCTGTTTCGGAACCATGTGGGGCTGTTCTGGAATGGCCTGATGTTTCCTTTTTTTAATGAAGCCCGCGTTTCGGAACGATTAGTCCTGTTTCGAAACGCATGTAGTTAAAACGGCTAAAGAGCATCTTTGAAGGTTTCCAAATGTTACGGTTTAGTCCCTAATGCATGTATGCTTCCTAAATGAGTTTATATGTATCCCTTGTGATGGTTTTGCCTCGTGAGCATGGAACTTGACTAATATCTACTTGGTAAGGCTAAGTTACCTTTATGCTTCTGCTCAGTTCGTATCCGTGTTCGTTTTTCCGATGTTTGCCTTCACACATATGAATAAAGGTGACATTTAGACAAGATTAATGAAATGAAAAAATAGGGTTGCTAATCTGAGTGAGGCCTTAGCGGATTTCGCTTCGATTTTCCCTGTGTAACCCGTTCGGTTCGGTCTGCTGGCTAGGCCGGGATGAGGGGGTTACAAGAAGGTAGACCATTGGATTATAATTATAGTGATGATGGGGTTCTATGTTTCAAAGGTAAGGTACTTGTGCCGAATGATGTCGATTTGAGGCACACCATTCTAACTGAAACTCACAGTAGTCCGTTTGCTATGCATCTTGGAAGTACAAAGATGTATCACGACTTGAAAGTCGAGTACTTCTAGGTTGGTTTGAAGAAAGATGTTGTGGTGTTTGTGAGTAAGTGTATGGTTTGTCAGCGAGTTAAGGCCGAACATCAATTTCTTTCAAGTTTGTTGCAACCATTGAGAATTCCCGTGTAACCCCCTCGCCCCGGTCTGGTCGGCTGACCGGTTCGAGTAGGCTATACGGGGAAAACCGATGCAAAACCCGTTAAGGTCCCACCTCGGTTAGCAACCCTAGAAAATTCCTTTTATTCATATCTTGTCTATATGCATTAGTAAGTCCTATGTGAAACACGACAGCGGAAACACAAACAATATAACAACGACCATCCGAAACAACATTTTAAAACATCCCATTTTAATCTTTTACAGCAGGCCGTATCGGAACGCCCTTAGGGTGTTTCGATACGCCTTGACTTGGTCAACTGGCCAACGTCAACATGATGAGTCCGTTTCGAAACAGGGGTGACCCGTATCGAAACGATCACAACAGTCAACTTCTCGTGGTCAACGAGATGAAGGCCGTTATGAAACGCTAAGGCTCGTTTCGATACATCTATTTATCGTCAAATTCTCAGATTTCCAGTGGCAAAATCGTATCGAAACGTCCCTTAGGCGTATCAAAACGCCTGGCCAAAAACAAAGGGGTCGTATCGAAACGGGGTCGACCGTTTCGAAACGCCCTCTGTCAGCAGATTGGTTTTAGCTGGTTTTAAGGCACAAGGATGCCCCAAAACCCCACTAAAGCCTTTCACAACACACAAACAACAACACTAAGGCATACCAAACATAACAAGCATGCTTACACACACCAAACATATCAAGACCATGCATTGAAGAAATCAACAACTTAAGAATCATACCTCCATACATAACATTAAGGATAACATGCTTCAACAAGGGCATATACTTAGATATTTAAGATAGGCAAATCCAACATCCAAAAGTCAAATCAACACAACATATAAAAGGATTCTAGCATGCTCCTAACAACCAACATAACATACTTCAAAAGGCTCAAACAACGACACCTATCCCATTGCTTTACTATTACAATCTTTCAATTTAAAGTTTATACTTGAGCTCACCAAAAGCGACACTTGGAGGCCTTTCCTTGCCCTTGCCACCCACAAGCTACTGATCTGCATTGTCGAACAAAAATAAGCGTAAGCATAAAAGCTTAGTGAGGGCAAGTTCATAAAACAAACCTTCGACAATGCAGGGTCCAAGCACGAGCAAGAATCAAAATAGATTGCATGATCTTACCTCCGATCCTCGAAAGCCAAAATATAGATGATGCATCAACATATTGTCAAAATCATGTCATGCTCAACAAGTCCATAACCACAACATATGGAAACACATATAACCAACATATGAGCAACATATTACACAATTTGTATTGGCACCTAGCTATGACTCGAATACGCGGATAACTGTTGGAACTCACATCCAACAACACAACCATTACCTGACGATGGGATTACACTCATCACCGTTCACGCGGAGGGGATTCCACTCATCCTCACGCCTCGTTTCACGCGGAGGGGATTCCACTCATCCTCACGCCCGTCGATGGGATTCCACTCATCACCGACTAATATATATATAAGAAGATTTTCGGGCGAACCCGTACTCCATCTTGATGACTACCATCATCAAGACCACGCGCACATTTTGACTCATGTGTGCACACTAAACATCCTAATGATCGATCATTTGTACCCAAGCATACTAGTGCTAATACTACACATTTTATTAATCTTTCACAATATCATTTCATAACAACTTATGTGCTTAGCACGTACTCACCATGACTTACTGTCATGCACAAACCACATTTCCATGCCTAGCATGTACTCACCATGATCCTCGGATCATGCAACCACCTCATAATATCATTTCACATGTCAATACTACATGTATATCATTAATACAAATATCACATCATATTTCATACATACGTATATGTTGAATGGATCGCAAGATCGATATTGACCAAGAGGGGGTGAATTGGAAATTTAAAAGTTTTATGGTGGAAATTTGCAAATAAAAATAATAGACAAGAGATTTAGAGTGGTTCAAGTTCCAAATGAACTCTACATCCACTACCTTAGCTTCACTAAGGATTTGCAACAATTCCACTAATTGTTCTTCCCCTTTTCTAGGACAAGGAGGCAACCCTTTACAATTTCTGTTGAATTTTCTACCCAAAATTCAACCCAATCCTCACACAAGTGAACAAAGAAATTTGATGGCTAATAAGGTATCTCTCAATACAAATGATAGCCCCAATTACAAGCACTCAACCCAATTGAACAAAATATGAATGAAGATTACAATTGGGATTTCTAGACAAATAGGAATTTTGGCACAATTGCTTGGATTTGATGAATAGGTGTTTTCTTGAAGATCAATAGTTGTTGCTGTTGCTTTTGGATGTGTCTTTTATACCTCCTCATTGATTTCTAGCCGTTTGGGTGGTTGGGAACATAAATGGAGCCGTTGGAATCCTCTCTTACCACCATAAATGCACTTCAGCAGCTACCGGTATCGGTACACGGGAAGGTGTATCGGTACATGTCTCAGAAAAGAAAGAGTCGTTGTGTGCATTTAATAAGGGGTATCGATACGCACGTAAGCGTATCGGTACGGGGTATCGAAACGGCAAGGGTCGTATCGATACCATTTTCTGAACTTAGCTCACTATCCAAAACCGTATCGGTACGGGGGTTAGACGTATCGATACGGTTCAACGACCTTTTAAAGTTTGGTTACCAACCAACTGACACCAACGGTCATATTTTTAAACCGACTTAATATTTAAAAATTTATAAAGCCCGTATCGATACGAGGGTTAGCCGTATCGATACGCTATTCAAACTCTTTGAATTTTAACACAGGGGTGTATCGATACTAGGGTTTGGGGTATCGATACTGGTTCCGACACTAACCAAGTTTTGCAAAAAGGTATCGATACGGTGGATGGTGTATCGATACGCCTGGACGATTTTCAATGGTTTTGCCTTGGAACACTTAGAAAATATTTTGAGTTTGAGTTTTATAAATCAGTTTTAAAGTGTTGGTATTTTAAAACTTATTAAGGAACTTATAAAAACAATTTTAAGTTTTACAAATTGATCCTTAAAGATCTAATTATATCAAAATCAAACATAGATTTTACAATCTCCCCCTTTTTGATATAACAAAACTAAAACTTAAAATTTTTGACATTTTTGAAAAACCATTACAAAGTTAACTCCCCCTTAATATAAGCTTGGTAACCTTTGAATTAAAAATCAAAATATTTGAAGTGTGAGCTAGTTACTTCTCCCCCTTTTTGTTAGATCAAAAATTCTTTGAGACAATTAAGTGCATAAAGAAATCAAAGGTATAATAAGCAACATAGAAATTATTCATTATAGCAACATACTTAAAATCCAAACAAAGGCAAAAGAGAAATCAAAGCATAGGTTTTAATCCTAAAACAACCTTAATCCTAAGAACATAAAACATAGGTGCATAAAATAGAAAAACCTAAATGATATGCATGACAAACATGAAGAAACGTCTAAGCATCGTCTTCTTCGTCTTCATCATCATCTCCCAAAGGCTCATTAGTACGCATACTATTACGCCACTCATCATGAAAAGCGGCAATGGAGATATTCAAAGAATTGTGCCCGCTTTCAAGAGATGTGAGACGATTCTCCATACCCGTCATCCTTGTATCAAAGGTAGTTTCCATTGAAGTAAGACGAGTGTTCATGTCCGTACGTAACCCGGTAAATTGCTCATTAAGATAAGTCATGAGAGCATCCATGTTGGGTTGTTGGACTTGAGGAGCTTGAGGAGGTTGAGCTTCTTCGAGAACGGCGGCGGCTTCCGGTGGAAACTCGGCAAGACGTACCCATTCACCATTAAGATAAGTAAACTTTGCCCGAGCAAGAGATCGCTCATCAATGGGATCGGTGAGAGGAGTTGGGTAGTCATAAGAGCAATCAACATTCTTTTTAATAAAGAAATAACTCAAAGCCGTACCGTATGTGAAGGAGGTGACTTGAGATGTGTGACGATTTTGCACGAGGTAGACGATCTCCGCGAACATGAGTCGAGCAAGATTTGGTCGCTGTTTTTGACGGAAACACCGAATCCAAAAATCATCCACTTGACGAATGGTGGAATACTTTCCTCCGGAGGGACGGAACCACCAAGACACCATCAAGTGTAAGATCCGGTCTTGAGCATTTAGGGCGGTGACGGATCCATGAAGAACATGCCCCAAAGCATGCTCATTGTCAAGGCCTTCATCCTCTAAATTGAAAACCTCACAAATGGATTGGACATCAAGAATAATTTTCTTCCCCATGAGGTAAGAGCTAATAGCAACAACTTCCCCATCACGACTAATACATTTGGCATTGGCATAGAAAATCAAAACCAAAAGGCGATAGAAAACCCCGGGAATAGAGATAAACTTCATGAAGTTCCAACGATGAAATAAAGGAATATATTCAAACTTTAAACGTTCCGAATTGAGAAAAGGAACGGAAATTACCCTTTCGGCACGGATCTTGTAATTCTCATATTGACGAAAGTGAGTGAGACCCGAATTGCCATGAAAACATTGATCATAGATGATGGAATAGTTTGGACGAGCAATTTCTCCAATGGTGGAAGATTCACCGGCTTGGGTAACCCTTGAACGCTTCCTCGAAGGTTCTTTTGGTGCCATGATCTAAAAGAGAGATTAAGCAAAGATGATTTCTTCAATTTGAGTAAAAATCAAGGTAGAAATTTTTTAAAAAAAAATTTAAAAGAAAATTTCAAGAAAATTTTTGATGAAAAACAAAGTTTTGATAAAAAGATGAAACAAAAATAATCAAAACAAACAAAAAAAATTGAAAAAGAAAAAAGAAAGAGATTACCTTGATAGAAACTTGGAAGATTGAAGAAAACTAGCACAAAGATGAGAAAGAGAGCACAAAGCCTTGCTTGATTCAAAAACTCTTTTAGATTTGAGTTGAGGTGTGAAAAATATGAAGGAGGAAGTGCCTTTTTATAGGCAAAATCGGCTAGGGTTAATTAGGTTTTGAAGAGTTTGAATTATGGTAAAAGTTGAACTCAATAAAAGCTTATTTAATGCCATCAGCGCAGTCGAGTATCGATACGCCCGTTGGGGTATCGATACGGGGATAGAATAGACTTTTCCGCAAAAATGCTCGTTGGAAAGTCGTATCGAAACGGAGGGGTCCGTATCGAAACGACCTGTATCGATACGATGTTAATCGTATCGATACCCGTGAAGCGAAGAGAATTCTGGGAAACGGAATGAAGAACAGGTATCGATACGCGTAGAGCAGTATCGATACTGGATGCCCAGAAATGCATATTTGGTTCAAAGAACAACCAAATGCTCGAACTTAACATCTCCTATGAGTATGCAAATGATGTATGAACAGTTCTAAGCATATTTTAACAGAAACATACTCCCCCTAACTATAGGCATGGATGAAATTTGGAGTCCAAGCATACAAACATGGCATTTCACAAGATCAAGCATATTTAAGCACAAAAGAGGTCCTAAAAGGTCAAGATAGGCTAGCTAGACCTAACTCTCTCCTAAGGGACCAAAAACGCTCTTTGTCTAAGGGTTTTGTAAATATGTCCGCTAATTGATTCAAGGTGTCTACATACTCTATAACCACATCTTCCTTAAGGACATGATCTCTAATGAAATGATGCCTTATTTCTATATGTTTGGTTCTAGAGTGTTGGATGGGATTTTTTGTTAAACATATTGCACTAGTGTTGTCACATTTTAGGGGAATGGTTTCAACTTTAATTCCATAATCTAAGAGTTGTTGCTTCTTCCAAAGGACTTGAGCACAACAACTCCCTAAGGATATGAACTCGGCTTCGGTGGTAGATAAGGCTACACTATTTTGTTTCTTAGAGAACCAAGATATGAGCATACTACCTAAGAATTGACAAGTTCCCGAAGTACTTTTCCTATCGATTTTACAACCCCCATAATCCGCATCCGAGTAAGCATGAAGGTTGAAGGTAGAGTCTCTAGGATACCAAAGACCTAAACAAGAAGTATCTCTAAGGTATCTAAAGATTCTTTTAACGGCCATAAGGTGAGACTCTCTAGGACTAGCTTGAAACCTAACACACAAGCAAACACTAAACAATATATCCGGTCTACTTGCGGTAAGGTAAAGCAAAGATCCAATCATAGAACGATAAAGCTTAGAGTCAACACACTTACCTCCTTCATCTTTGTCAAGCTTTGTAGATGAGCTCATAGGAGTGGCTTGAGGCTTTGCATTCTCCAAGCCAAACTTCTTGAGCATATCCTTTATGTATTTTGCTTGGTTGATGAAGGTGCCATCCTTCTTTTGCTTGATTTGGAGTCCCAAAAAGAATGAGAGCTCCCCCATCATGCTCATCTCAAATTCACCTTGCATTAACTTAGCAAACTCTTGACAATGACATTCATTAGTAGAACCAAAAATAATATCATCAACATAAATTTGAACTACCAAGATGTCATTTTTATACATTTTTATAAAGAGTGTAGTGTCCACCTTACCTTTTTCAAATCCTTTTTCAATCAAAAAATTTGAAAGCCTTTCATACCAAGCTCTAGGAGCTTGTTTTAAACCATAAAGAGCTTTGGTAAGTTTGAAAACATGATTTGGAAATTTTGAATCTTCAAAACCCGGTGGTTTTGTAACACCCCTCACCCGGTTACGAGCGAGCGATGTTACTATTCGGGTGATGGACAGATTCATACATGTCAACACATCAACATACAATTATATGAGATTCAATTCATACTTAACAAGCATCAAAGCAAACAATCATATAATCATTTATCTAATAACAAGATCATAAATGCAAATAGGTGAGCCAATTTAAAACTTTTCTAATATGAATCCTATATTCATGTTGCAAATGCATATTAACTAGCCTAACTAACATACATGTGATCTAATTTCAAATCAAACTAATCTAATATAAGCTTATATACATTTGGTCTACATGATATAAAACTTGTTATTAGCCTAATCCTTACACATGATCATCTAACATATGTTTAAGACCTAGCAAACATGTATTCAATCAAACTCATGAACATTTGATTCAAGTATACCAATGCTTCTTATTCGAATACATAAGACAATCAAATATTATCTATATACATATCTTAGTTCATATTACAACACAACCATACAAATACATATAACAACTTTCAAACAACCTAAATCATATACAATAGTATTAGAAATCAGCATTCATTTTATTCTAATATTCTATTACCATTCGAACTATACAAATCATCCAACAACAATTCTAGATGCAACCTTCCTAATTCAAATAAAGATAACATACTTATACATACTCAACCATTCAAATCCATCAAGGGCATGAACCATATAAATGATACTCAAATTCATATCAAGCTTAGTTAACTTCAAACATAGTTCATTCATATCATCATATCCATATTTACATAAACATTAATCAAGTCATTACGTAATATAACATGTCTTAGTTTTATACAAACCAAACTTAACAATTACATGTTCCATAATGCATGACAAACTAACTTAGACTATGCCACCAACTAGGAGACTAAGCAAGATTATATCATACTTGTTCTTGGCTTGCGAAGCTCTCGGAACAAAACGGATGGCTTTCGGATATCAATGAACCTGTTATTTTGGAAGAAGGAAACAAAGAGAGTGATAAGTACACATAATGTACTTAGTGAGGCAGCCCTAGACTTTACTAGTTTCAATCTTTTAAAGTCTTATTCAATCTTTAAAGTTACTTAGCTAGGCTTAGCACGTATTGGAATACCTAACTAGTCTATCAAAACCAAGTTAACAAAGCTATTTTCATGTACTAACCAATAGGGCAGCAAGTATTTACATGTACAATGACTTATTGGGCAGCAACCATTTCATTTAAAACATACCAATTTGGGCAGCAATCTACATGTACATTTCATACCAAATTGGACAGCAAGCAACATATACAATTCAAGCCAAATTTGGGCAGCAAGCACATGTACAATTCAAGCTAAATTGGACAACAAACAACATGTAATCTCATTGTCATCTTGGCAGCAACATTTCATAGTTTCACATCACAACATAGTTCATTTTAAATCTCAACCAAGTACACATATTCATTCCATATCATAAGGGCTAATACCCAACTTGTTCATTTAAACATATATCATTGTTCTAATCATGTTTTGCCTTATATGATTAATGAATTAGGTAATCAAGTCTTCATGTAACATGTAACATTAGATACTCAGTATCCATTTCTCATTTCAACTTATAACAGAGGATGCATAGGCATCAATGGTGACTTACCACCATTCAATTATCAAGGTGACTAACCACCTTATCAGGTTTATAGGTGACTAACCACCATCCTGTAACAAAGATCAGAGGAGCTCAATGACTCTAAGGCATGCCCTTCTACCTATAGACACTAATCAAACCAAGGACTTTACTTATCTTTCTTTATTAACAATAGCATTTTACTTGTTTATCAAACACATATCACAAAGTTATGTACACATTCAATCATGTTTACATTGTGCACATTCAAGCCATGATCAATCAAATTTCCAGCAAGCATTTAGCATCATTTCAATCATATAACCATCTTCAAACAGTAGCTAAATCATCAGTTAATTCAATTCAAGTGGCTCAAACAACTCATGTCACAAAGCAACCCATATAGACATCAACTAGCATATCTAGATAGCATCATATACCTAGTTCATAGTTCATTCCTTTAGTCCTTCTTCCTTAGCATTTAAATTTACCAATCCATTATTAAGTTCATTACATGCTTCATATTAAATCATCCAAGAAACATAAACACATTGGTTGAGACACTAATCTCAACCCTAAACTAGCTACACTCACAAATACTTCCAAGCTTAGTTGTTATCCTTGATGATGATTCCTTTCCCCCTTCTCTTTGCTTGATCACTCCTTGAATCTTCTTGAAATTCTTCACTAATGTGATCTTAAAACATAAAATATCATATACAATATCCATTAGTAATTAATTCAAACATATAAATTCATTTACTTAAGCATAATCACCTAGACAAGTGAATCTGCCCCCGAAACTGGCAGTATGAGTAACCTCTACTAAACTGGTCATATCTTTTTACTCACAACTCCAAATAAGGAGTTCTTTACCATTCTAGAAAGCTTATAAACACACCTTTACAACCATGTATGGCACATAATTTTATCATTTCTCAGTTAATACAGTTTTACATTTGAAAACAGGACAATTTCAGGGCCTAATCTGTCCAAGCTTAACCTAGTGACTTTAGTGCATTTAAATCCTATATTTCACAATTCATTTGATTCTAATCTATTAACCACATTAACCTACATGTATTAGCATAACAATGAAGTTCTAACATCTTTAAAAACAGAGCATTGAAGTCCTCAATTTATCAATTTCCACAAAACAGTCCCCTTTAATCCTTTAATAATCCTACATGTGATCTAAATGCATTTAATCTACCAATTGAGACTTAATTCAAGCTTGTCCATTTAATTTTTATTCATTACATGACTCCCCTGTTTCAAGAATAAATTCTCAGAATTTATTAACACCATTTTGACCCCTAAACATTTCGAATTTCACAATTTAGTCCAGCAGATTCCAAATTCATTCAGTTTCAGTCCAGTAAACTTCTAACAACAATTCAGAGACCTATACTTAACATTTTCGTACAATTCTTACCTCTATCTCATGTAAAATTTTGTCCTCTACAACTTTGTATAAGAACACTTTTTCCAGAAATGACTCTAACATGCTCAATTTTCCATATTTCTACAGGGTATCATACAAGTACACATCTGGGCAGATTCATACCTAAATTCATGTTCATGCTTTAATTTCCAGAAATTCATCCTAAATTCAAGAACCCAGAATTTTAACAACACCATAACTTAATTCTAAGCCTATTTCCAAAAAAAATCATAATCAACACATCAAAATAACCCTAAATTTCAAGAACGATATCAATTGATTATCAAGCACTTGAACTAAGAACTCAACATGCATGCAATTCTTCTTATTTTTCCAGCACTTTAATGCATTCAAACTCTCAAACTCTCTCTTTTCTCTCTCGGTTTGGCAAGGAAATAATGGGAGAAAGATGGTGAAAATTTGGGATGTGAATCCCTTGTTAGCCGTGTGGCTTAGTGTAGATTTGGGTGGGACACATGGCTACATAGTAACCATGTATTAATTCCACTAAAAATGTATATTATAATAATGTATTCAACCCACTATTTTATAATTAGACATATGTTTAACTTATTTAATAGGTTTAATTTCCATTATACAAATATTATAATATAATTCTTTTAAATTATTATTATAAGGTTTAATCTAATAAAATTCCACTATCTAATACATATGTAACATACATGTATCACATGTTAAATTCTATTACTTATAAGTCTATATATGATCGTACATATTGTTTTAATCCCGTTGTAATTTAATAGGACATAGCTTATGTAGTTTCATTTCAATCTTAGTTAAATTATATGATGTTTACATTTTCTTTGTTATTTTTCTACGGTTCCAATTAGGGTGATTTTAGGGTGTTACAGGTTGTTCCACATACACTTCTTCATTTATAAAACCATTTAAAAATGCGCTTTTAACATCCATTTGAAAAAGCTTGAAATTATGATAACATGCATATGCAAGCAACATCCAAATGGCTTCCATTCTAGCTACGGGTGCATAGGTTTCATCAAAATCTATTCCCTCTTCTTGAGTGTAACCTTGTGCTACAAGCCTAGCTTTATTTCTCACAATGTTACCACTCTCATCTAGTTTGTTCCTAAGGACCCATTTAGTTCCTATTGTAGATTGATTACTAGGCCTATCAACTAATGTCCAAACATTACTTCTCTCAAATTGATTTAACTCTTCTTGCATAGCCATAATCCAAAAGTCATCTTTCAATGCTTCTTTTATATTTTTAGGCTCTATGCATGAGATAAATGCAACATGGTTCATTAATCTAAGAGAAGAACGAGTGGTTACCCCCTTGGATGGATCACCCAAGATTTCACCATCTTTGACATAGTTCAACTCCCTTGGGTAGCTCACTTCCTTTTCTTCAATAGCCAAGTCTTTCAAGGCTTCAAGAGGTGGATCTTGTGAGTCCTCTTCCTTTGTTGGAATCTCATCCTCCTTTGAAGTTTGACATCACATCAAAGGCATTTATGATCCCTACATCATCATCATCACAAGAATCCTTCCTAGGAAGGAGGTTATCATCGAATACAACATGAATAAATTCTTATACTACTAAAGTTCTTTTGTTAAATACTCGATAGGCTTTAGAGGTTAAAGAGTAACCTATAAAAATGGCTTCATCACTTTTTGCATCAAATTTACCTAAGTTATCTTTTCCATTATTTAAAACAAAACACTTGCACCCAAAAGGGTGGAAATAGCTAATGTTAGGCTTTTTAGATTTTAAAATCTCATAAGGTATTTTCTTTAAAATTGGCCTAATCATTACTCGATTTACAATATAACAAGCGGTGTTTGTGGCTTCCGCCCAAAAATATTTAGGTAAATTGTTTTCACAAAGCATAGTTCTAGCCATTTCTTGTAAAGTTCTATTTTTCCTCTCAACTACCCCATTTTGTTGAGGAGTTCGAGGAGCCGAAAAATTATGGCTAATACCATTTTCATTTAAAAAATCTTCAAACCCTAAATTTGAAACTCGGTTCCATGATCACTTCTAATATGTGAAATTCTAAGTTCAAGATCATTTTTGGTTTAATTTTGAAAATGTGATGAATTTTTCCAAAGCCTCATATTTAGTACTTAAAAAGAGAACCCAAGTAAATTTAGAAAAATCATCAACTAGCACAAAAGCATAAGACTTACCACCCAAGCTCATAGTCCTAATTGGCCCAAATAAATCCATGTGAATTAGTTGTAAACATCTACTAGTAGAAACATCATTAATGGATTTAAAGGAAGACTTATGTTGTTTACCCTTTGAGCATGCATCACAAATTTTATCATTTGAAAATTTTATTTTGGGTAAACCTCTAACTAGATTTAGAGAGACTAGTTTTTCTAAAACACTTATGCTAGCATGTCCTAGCTTCCTATGCCACAACCATGCATCATTTTCATTTTGAGCAACTAAGCATGCATGAGATGTATGAATGTCATCTAGATGCACCATGTATATCTTCCCTATGCGATGACCTATGAGCATAATATTATTAGATTTAATGTCTACAATTTTGCATCCATTTTTATCAAACAAAACATTAAATCCTTTATCACACAATTGACTTATGCTCAATAAATTGTGTTTAAGACCATCGACATATAAAACATTTTCAATGAGAATAGTAGAGTGATCATCTATGGAGCCAATACCTTTAATGTGGCCTTTGGAGTTGTCACCAAATGTTACTACTCCTCCACTTTTTAGCTTTAGATCCATGAATCTACTCTTGTCCCCGGTCATGTGCCTCG
The DNA here is from genome assembly GCA_958450335.1 of Hibiscus tridactylites. Taxonomy (NCBI): domain Eukaryota; kingdom Viridiplantae; phylum Streptophyta; class Magnoliopsida; order Malvales; family Malvaceae; genus Hibiscus; species Hibiscus tridactylites. Next base: position 94,515,365 of record OY288268.1, read on the forward strand.
AGCATCCACTATCAAGGTACCATGAGTTTTGACTTTGTGCTTTGGCCTTGTAGCAATGCTCCCCCTACAAACAAAGATATTAAACTTTGGTTTTTGGTACCCAAATCATTTTGGGTCCATGAGTGTTAGCTCCCAAAACCTTGGTTCCCTTAGGAATCCAAGATGACATAGCAATAATATTATTAGATTTAACAAGTTCCTTAGGAACCCATACACTTCTAATTCTTTTAGCTCTACTATGTCTAGGGTAGCTACTTTGTTTGTAGTAATTAGTCTTTTTCTTAGGTTGGTGTGTTCTAGAGGATTCTCCTACTTCATGCTTGACACTACCAACATTTTTTAAAGACTTTTTGAGCTCATTTAGCTCACCCAACACCTTTTGGTGTTCACAATTACATTGAGATAAAAGATTATTAAGATCAACATTTTCATCTTGAAAAAATTTAAGTTCATCTTTTAATCATAATATCTTTTTCTCAAATTTAGAATTAGCTTGAGTAAGTGAGTCATTTTTCTCATTTAGTTCTAGAATAATCTTTTTATTCCTAATAACCGACTCCTTATATTTCTCAACTAATTCATCATATACCTCTTGTAACTCATCATATGAAAAATCTAAAGTAGATGAGTTAGAGGTTACCAAGGAGGAATCTTCCTCAAGTGCCATGAGGCAAAGATTAGCCACTTCTTGTTTGTCATCCTCCGATGACTCCTCATCACTCCAAGTAGCAAGCTTGGCTTTGAGTCTCTTCTTCTTCTCAAAGCCCTTCTTCTTGAGTTGAGGGCACTCCGAACGTATGTGGCCGGGTTGTTTGCACTCAAAGCAAATGATAGGATCCTTTTCTTCTTCTTTGTTCTTGCCTTTGAAGTCCATCTTCCTTTGGATTTTTCTTCCCCGGTCTGACCTCATGAACCGTGAGAACCGTTTGGCTATCATAGCCAATTCTTCAAGTTCATCCTCCTCACAAGATGAGCTCTCATCATTTTGTGAAGCTTTAGCCTTGAGAGCTATTCCCATCTTCTTCTTCTTTTCACCCTCAAGCTTCTCTACCCTTTTCTCTTCTTTCTTCTTCTCATCTTCCCTTCCTTGCTTCATGATCTCATGAGTAAGGAGAGAACCCACAAGCTCATCAAGCTTCAACGTTTTCAAGTTCTTTGCTTCGATGATAGCGGTTCTCTTCCCATCCCAAGACTCGGGAAGTGAATAGAGTAGCTTCCGGACAAGCTTGTCTTCCGGTATGATCTCTCCAAAGCCCTTTAGACCATTGACAATCATGGAGAAACGATCAAACATCTTTGACACCGTCTCATCGGGCTCCATCTTGAAATTTTCATAGCTAAGATTGAGAAGTCCAATCTTAGTTTCTTTAACATCATTGGTGCCTTCATAAATGGTTTCAAGAGTGTCCCACACTTCTTTGGCACTTTCAATTGATGAGACCTTTGAGTAGATGTCCGGACCGAAAGCACAAAATAACATGTGAAGAGCTTTATCATTGACTTGAATCTTTTTCCTCTCCTCTTCACTCATCCCCACTTTCTTCTTTAGCACCATCTTGCCTTCACCATCTTGCTTCAATGGAATATATGGCCCATCCTCAATGACATCCCACACAAGATAGTCATTTGACTTGATGAATAGACGCATTCTATTCTTCCAAAAAGAATAGTTATCACCGTTGAAGAAGGGAGGCTTTGTAGTGGATTGTGACTCGTACATGCCGGAACCGGAGGTTGAAGTCATCTCTTGATATTTTGATGATCACACTCTTCCAAGGAACTCCTCTTGTGGTTGTTAATCCTCAAAGAGGTAGGCTCTGATACCAATTGTTGAGTGGATCGCAAGATCGATATTGACCAAGAGGGGGTGAATTGGAAATTTAAAAGTTTTATGGTGGAAATTTGCAAATAAAAATAATATGTGAAACAAATATTTTAATTTTGATATAACTAAAAACCTAAGGACTAAATCGAAAAACTCAAAACGAATTTTAAGTCCTTAAAATATCCCCATATAATTTTAGTATTATGCCCAAGTTAAAAATATACATTTTCAAATACTTTTTCTAAGTGTTTCAAGCCAAAGCAGTGTTTTTCAAGTACCCGTTTCGAAACGGCCCTAAGGCATTTCGAAACATTTTCACCACTGTCGAGCACCGTTCCGAAACGTGTATCGAAACACTTGCAACCGTTTCGAAACGGCACAACTCGTTTCGAAACTGTTCTTCATGTTGGATTTAAAAAGGGCTAAATTATTTCAAATATTTCAGACTTTTAAATATCAAAGTGGTGTTTCGAAACGGATCATGCCCGTTCCGAAACGACCCTTTGACAGTAGCCATTCCGTTTCGAAACGGATCAATCCCGTTCCGAAACAAAGGCTAGATTTTATTTTGAATAATATGACCGTTGTATGTTTTAACTGATTTTCTTAAAACCGTTAAGGCGTTTCGAAACGGGCTAGAACCGTTCCGAAACGACCCTTTTACAGTGGCAAAACCGTTCCGAAACGGCCATAAGGCGTTTCGAAACGTGCTCTTAAATGCACCCCAACGGCTCTTTCTATTTTAGTCCGTTCCGAAACAGGTTTCTCGTGTTCCGAAACGGGTTGGTGCAGACAGCATTAATGGTGGCAAGAGAGGGTTCCAACGGCTCCATTTATGTTCCCAACCACCCAAACGGCTAGAAATCAATGAGAAGGTATAAAAGGGACATCCAAAAGCATCAGCAACAACTATTGAACTTCAAGCAAACATCCAAACATCAAATTCAAGCATTTGAGCAAAAATCCCAAATTTGTGTAAAATCCCAATTTGTGTTCTTCATTCATATTTTGTAAAATTGGGTTGAGTGCTTGTATCGGGGCTATCATTTGTATTGAGAGATACCTAATTAGCCTACAAATTCCTTTGTTCTCTTGTGTGAGGGTTGGGTTGATTTTTGGGTAGAAAAATCAACCGATATTGTAAAGGGTTGCCTCCTTGTCCTAGAAAAGGGGAAGATCAATTTAGTGAAATTGTTGCAAATCCTTAGTGAGACTAAGGTAGTGGATGTAGAGTTCATTTGGAACTTGAACCACTCTAAATTCCTTGTTCTTCAATTTTAATTTGCCAATTTCCACTACAATCCTTCAAATTTCCAATTCACCCCCCCTCTTGGTAAATATCGATCTTTCGATCCACTCAACAATTGGTATCAGAGCTTAACTCTTTGAGGTTTAACAACTACAAGAGGAGATCCTTGGAAGAGTGTGATCATCAAAATATCAAGAGATGGCTTCAACCTCCGGTTCCGGCATGTACGAGTCACAATCAACCACCAAGCCTCCTTTCTTCAATGGTGACAACTATTCTTTTTGGAAGAATAAAATGAGGCTATTCATCAAGTCTAGTGACTATCTTGTATGGGATGTTATTGAAGATGGGCCATACATTCCATGGAAGCAAGATGGTGAAGGCAAGATGGTGTTGAAGAAGAAAGCCGAAATGAGTGAAGAGGAGAGGAAGAAGATTCAAGTCAACGATAAAGCTCTTCACATGCTTTTTTGTGCTTTCGGTCCGGATATCTACTCAAAGGTCTCTTCCATTGAAAGTGCCAAAGAAGTGTGGGACACACTTGAGACCACTTATGAAGGCACCAATGATGTCAAAGAAACTAAGATTGGACTTCTCAATCTTAGTTATGAAAACTTCAAGATGGAGCCCGATGAGACGGTGTCAAAGATGTTTGATCGATTCTCCACAATCGTCAACGGTCTAAAGGGATATGGAGAAATCATACCGGAAGACAAGCTTGTCCGGAAGCTACTCTATTCACTTCCCGAAGCTTGGGATGGGAAGAGAACCGCCATCATCGAAGCAAAGAACTTGAAGACATTAAAGCTTGATGAGCTTGTGGGTTCTCTCCTTACTCATGAGATCATGAAGCAAGGAAGGGAAGATGAGAAAAAGAAAGAAGAGAAAAGAGTAGAGAAACTTGAAGTTGAAAAGAAGAAGAAGATGGGAATAGCTCTCAAGGAAAAAGCTTCACAACATGATGAGAGCTCATCTTGTGAGGAGGATGAACTTGAAGAATTGGCTATGATAGCCAAACGATTCTCACGCTTCATGAGGTCCAACCGGGGAAGAAAAATCCAAAGAAAGATGGACTTCAAAGGAAGGAACAAAGAAGAAGGGAAGGATCCCATCATTTGCTATGAGTGCAAACAATTCGGTCACATCCGTTCGGAGTGCCCTCAACTCAAGAAGAAGGGCTTTGAGAAGAAGAAGAAACCAAAGCCAAGCTTGCTACTTGGAGTGATGAGGAGTCATCGGAGGATGACGAACAAGAAGTGGCTAACCTTTGTCTCATGGCACTTGAGGAAGATTCCTCCTTGGTAACCTCTAACTCATCTACTTTAGATTTTTCATATGAAGAATTAAATGATGCATATGATGAGTTACAAGAGGTATATGATGAATTAGTTGAGAAGTTTAAAGAGTCGGTCATTAAAAACAAGAAAATCATTTTAGAGCTAAATGAGAAAAATGACTCACTCACTCAAGCTAATTCTAAATTTGAGAAAAAGATTTTAGGATTAAAAGATGAACTTAAATTCTTTCAAGATGAAAATGTTGATCTTAATAATCTTTTGTCTCAATGCAATAGTGAACACCAAAAGGTGTTAGGTGAGCTCAAAAAGTCCTTAAAAAATGTTGGTAGTGTCAAACATGAAGTAGGAGAATCCTCTAGAACACACTAACCTAAGAAAAAGGACTAATTACTACAAACAAGGTAGCTACCCTAGACATAGTAGAGCTAAAAGAATTAGAAGTGTATGGGTTCCTAAGGAACTTGTAAAATCTAATAATATTATTGCTATGTCATCTTGGATTCCTAAGGGAACCAAGGTTTTGGGAGCTAACACTCATGGACCCAAAATGATTTGGGTACCAAAAACCAAAGTTTAATATCTTTGTTTGTAGGGGGAGCATTGCTTCAAGGCCAAAGCACAAAGTCAAAACTCATGGTACCTTGATAGTGGATGCTCGAGACACATGACCGGAGACAAGAGTCGATTCATGGATTTAAAGCCAAAAAGTGGAGGAGTAGTAACATTTGGTGACAACTCCAAAGGCCACATTAAAGGTATTGGCTCCATAGGTAATCACTCTACCATTCTCATTGAAAATGTCTTATATGTCGATGGTCTTAAACATAATTTATTGAGCATAAGTCAATTGTGTGATAAAGAATTTAATGTTTTATTTGATAAAAATGGATGCAAAATTGTTGACATTAAATCTAATAATATTATGCTCATAGGTCATCGCATAGGAAACATATACATGGTGCATTTAGATGACATACATACATCTCATGCATGTTTAGTTGCTCAAAATGAAAATGATGCATGGTTGTGGCATAGGAAGCTAGGACATGCTAGCATTAGTGTTTTGGAAAAACTAGTCTCTCTAAATCTAGTTAGATGTTTGCCCAAAATTAAATTTTCAAATGACAAAATTTGTGATGCATGCTCTAAGGGTAAACAACATAAGTCTTCCTTTAAATCCATTAATGATGTTTCTACTAGTAGATGCTTACAATTAATTCACATGGATTTATTTGGGCCAATTAGGACTATGAGCTTGGGTGGTAAATCTTATGCATTTGTGTTAGTTGATGATTTTTCTAGATTTACTTGGGTTCTCTTTTTAAGTACTAAAGATGAGGCTTTGGAAAAATTCATCACATTTTCAAAATTAACCCAAAATGATCTTGAACTTAGAATTTCACACATTAGAAGTGATCATGGAACCGAGTTTCAAAATTTAGGGTTTGAAGAATTTTTGAATGAAAATGGTATTAGCCATAATTTTTCGGCTCCTCGAACTCCTCAACAAAATGGGGTAGTTGAGAGGAAAAATAGAACTTTACAAGAAATGGCTTGAACTATGCTTTGTGAAAATAATTTACCTAAATATTTTTGGGCGGAAGCCACAAACACCGCTTGTTATATTGTAAATCGAGTAATGATTAGGCCAATTTTAAAGAAAACACCTTATGAGATTTTAAAATCTAAAAAGCCTAACATTAGCTATTTTCACCATTTTGGGTGCAAGTGTTTTGTTTTAAATAATGGAAAAGACAACTTAGGTAAATTTGATGCAAAAAGTGATGAAGCTATTTTTATAGGTTACTCTTTAACCTCTAAAGCCTATCGAGTATTTAACAAAAGAACTTTAGTAGTAGAAGAATCTATTCATGTTGTATTCGATGATAACCTCCTTCCTAGGAAGGATTCTTGTGATGATGATGATGTAGGAATCATAAATGCTTTTGATGGAGGTCAAACTTCAAAGGAGGATGAGATTCAACCAAAAGAAGAAGATACACAAGATCCACCTCTTGAAGCCTTGAAGGACTTGGCTATTGAGGAAAAGGAAGTGAGCTACCCAAGGGAGTTGAACTATGTCAAAGATGGTGAAATCTTGGGTGATCCATCCAAGGGGGTAACCACTCGTTCTTCTCTTAGATTAATGAACCATGTTGCATTTATCTCATGCATAGAGCCTAAAAACATAAAAGAAGCATTGAAAGATGACTTTTGGATTATGGCTATGCAAGAAGAGTTAAATCAATTTGAGAGAAGTAATGTATGGACATTAGTTGATAGGCCTAGTAATCAATCTACAATAGGAACTAAATGGGTCTTTAGGACCAAACTAGATGAGAGTGGTAACATTGTGAGAAATAAAGCTAGACTTGTAGCACAAGGTTACACTCAAGAAGAGGGAATAGATTTTGATGAAACCTATGCACCCGTAGCTAGGATGGAAGCCATTAGGATGTTGCTTGCATATGCATGTTATCATAATTTCAAGCTTTTTCAAATGGATGTTAAAAGCGCATTTTTAAATGGTTTTATAAATGAAGAAGTGTATGTGGAACAACCACCGGGTTTTTGAAGATTCAAAATTTCCAAATCATGTTTTCAAACTTACCAAAGCTCTTTATGGTTTAAAACAAGCTCCTAGAGCTTGGTATGAAAGGCTTTCAAATTTTTTGATTGAAAAAGGATTTGAAAAAGGTAAGGTGGACACTACACTTTTCATAAAAATGTATAAAAATGACATCTTAGTAGTTCAAATTTATGTTGATGATATTATTTTTGGTTCTACTAATGAATGTCATTGTCAAGAGTTTTCTAAGCTAATGCAAGGTGAATTTGAGATGAGCATGATGGGGGAGCTCTCATTCTTTTTGGGACTCCAAATCAAGCAAAAGAAGGATGGCACCTTCATCAACCAAGCAAAATACATAAAGGATATGCTCAAGAAGTTTGGCTTGGAGAATGCAAAGCCTCAAGCCACTCCTATGAGCTCATCTACAAAGCTTGACAAAGATGAAGGAGGTAAGTGTGTTGACTCTAAGCTTTATCGTTCTATGATTGGATCTTTGCTTTACCTTACCGCAAGTAGACCGGATATATTGTTTAGTGTTTGCTTGTGTGCTAGGTTTCAAGCTAGTCCTAGAGAGTCTCACCTTATAGCCGTTAAGAGGATCTTTAGGTATCTTAGAGACACTCCTTGTTTAGGTCTTTGGTACCCTAGAGACTCTACCTTCAACCTTCATGCTTACTCGGATGCGGATTATGGGGGTTGAAAAATTGATAGGAAAAGTACTTCGGGAACTTGCCAATTTTTAGGTAGTATGCTCATATCTTGGTTCTCTAAGAAACAAAATAGTGTAGCCTTATCTACCACCGAAGCCGAGTACATATCCTTAGGGAGTTGTTGTGCTCAAGTCCTTTGGATGAAGCAACAACTCTTAGATTATGGAATTAAAGTTGGAACCATACCCCTAAAATGTGACAACACTAGTGCAATATGCTTAACTAAAAATCCCATCCAACACTCTAGAACCAAACATATAGAAATAAGGCATCATTTCATTAGAGATCATGTCCTTAAGGAAGATGTGGTTATAGAGTATGTAGACACCTTGAATCAATTAGCGGACATTTTTACAAAACCCTTAGACAAAGAGCGTTTTTGGTCCCTTAGGAGAGAGTTAGGTCTAGCTAGCCTATCTTGATCTTTTAGGACCTATTTTGTGCTTAAATATGCTTGATTTTGTGAAATGCCATGTTGATGTGTTTAAACTCCTAATTTCATCCATGCTTATAGTTAGGGGGAGTATGTTTATGCTTAAATATGTTTTGCCTGCTCATTCATGACATTTATGCATGTTAGGGCTCTTTAAAGATCATTTTTCTGCAATTTTAGAGCCTCATCTGCACTTCCAGGCCCAGGTGTATCGAAACGGGTGAACCTGTTTCGATACGGATACCTTAAATCCAGCTCTGAGAGAAGAGCGTTTCGAAACGCCTCAAAAGCGTTCCGAAACGTTTTTGATTCTGCCAAGGGGGTGTATCGGAACGCGTTCCGATACGGGTCAAAGGGAGTTTCGATACGGTCAACCGCGTATCGAAACATTCTGTTTATGGTTTTAAAACGGTCAAAACCCTAGCCGCCCGTTCCGAAACGGTCTTGACCGTTCCGAAACGGCATCGCAGAATGCTTTAAATTAGGGCTTTTAATGATACAAATTCACTTTTTATCAAAACCTAAAACCCTAAACCGCCTCCCTCTCTATAAATACCCTCTCAAACTCTTTGATTTTCACAAAATTTTGAGGGGTTTTACTCTACAACTCAAGTCTAAGCAAGTTTCATCAATCTTGTGCAAGGATTTTTCTCAAATCATCCAAAATCCCAAACTAAGGTAATTTTTCTACTTTTCTTTTTTCTTTCAATTTATGTTCGAATCTTAGGTTAGAAAATTTTATTTTTGTATAAATTATATGTTTTTGTTGTGGGTTTTCAAAATCTTGTAAATTTTTTTTTCAAATCTCAAAATTTTTTATTCGAATATAAAATTTTTCAATCGTGTTTTCTTAAACTGTTTTTTTATTATTTCTTTTATTTTAATTTTGTTTTCAAAAACCTAAGTGAGATTTATTATTGGATTGATTTTAATTATCAATGCATACACTCAATTCTAAAACACTTGCTTAATATTTTTAGATGGCGGATCAATCGAACAAAAAGCGCAAGGCCGTTCAATCCGGTGAATCGAGCATTCGTCCGAATATCACGATGCTTTTTCAGAAATCTCTTGAGACTCCGAACGCGCGTGCTCGCTTTGCTTATGTTAAGGATTTCGCGGTTCGTAAGGAACGAGTCATTGATCTTGAGTTCCTCAATTCCGAGCGATTCCTTTTTCGTTATCTCCATCGTTTGGATGAGTGGAATCTTATGGATTTCTTGAGCCTTCCGGATGTTTGCTACAAAAATATGGTACTCATCTTTTACTCCAATGCTCGTTTTCTTTATGATGAGTCCAAAACCGAGATCATAGGAATTGAGTCATCCTTACTAGGCAAAAAGATTGTTATTAATGTTGCTCTTTTGGAATCTGCTCTTAAACTTAAGAATATGGGTCTTGAGGATGAACGTCACTTTGGCACTTTCACCGGTAAAGCACTTAATTTGGATGTGCATGATCGTGTTCTTCACTTGATAGTCTCTTGGTTTATTCGCCCTTCCGGCGGTAAATATTCCCATATCCGTCAAAGAGATCATTTTTGGTTAGAGTGTTTCCGTAGGGGTGAGCGCCCAAATGTGCCTAAGAGAATCTTTGCCGAGATAGTCAATAATATCAAGCTTATTGACACAAATGAGTTGACGTCCTTTACTTATGGCATTGTCTTGAGCGCCCTATTTCATCATCTTGAAATTGATTGTACCTATGACTCTCCGGAACCTCGCAAGACCAAGATTGGTGAGTCATCCCTTCGCAAGTCCGGGTTCCAATATGTGAATGGTATTTGGGAAAGAATTGATAGAGAAGCGGATCCTCTTCTCGTTGCTCCTCCACCGCAAGTTCAAGCCGCGAAGAATGATGCCCTCACGGCTTTCCTTACCGAGCGATTCAATGCCTTGGACTCTCGGTTCGATGCTTTGGACACTCGCATTACTTCGGGCTTTGAATCTATGGGCAATCGGTTGAAGAATGTCGAGGATCGTCTTCATTCTCTTGAGACTTCTCATTCCAACTTGGACCTCTCCTTCTCCACTCTTTATGGGCAATGGACGAAGTTTCACCGCTCTCAAGCCAAGAGCGATGATGATGATGACGAGGATGATGATGACGAGGCTTAGGATATTTATCTCATATCATATCATATTATCTATGCATTTTAGGACTAAGGTTGCATCTTTATGTTTTCTCATGTTTTAGGACCTATGCTTATGGCTATTTTATTTTGGGATTTTATGTTTGAATTATGTTTTGGATATTTTGATTATGAATTTATAATATGGTTGATTATTATTGCTTATTGGTACTAATCCTTTATCTTCTCTATGAGCTTATGTTGTTCTTTTTGATCTAACAAAAAGGGGGAGAAGAAATTTAAGAGCCACAACACTAAAATTCGTTTTTAAATTTTAAAAGGTTTTTAAACTTAAACTTCAAATCAAAATTTTTTTTTAAAACCTACCTTAAATTAAGGGGGAGTTAGAATATTTTCAAAACCTTCAAAATTCTCAAAAATTCTAACATTGGTTTTGTTATATCAAAAAGGGGGAGATTGTGAAACAAATATTTTAATTTTGATATAACTAAAAACCTAAGGACTAAATCGAAAAAGTCAAAACGAATTTTAAGTCCTTAAAATATCCCCATATAATTTTAGTATTATGCCCAAGTTAAAAACATACATTTTCAAATACTTTTTCTAAGTGTTTCAAGCCAAAGCAGTGTTTTTCAAGTACCCGTTTCAAAACGGCCCTAAGGCATTTCGAAACATTTTCACCACTGTCGAGCACCGTTCCGAAACGTGTATCGAAACACTTGCAACCGTTTCGAAACGGCACAACTCGTTTCGAAACTGTTCTTCATGTTGGATTTAAAAAGGGCTAAATTATTTCAAATATTTCAGACTTTTAAATATCAAAGTGGTGTTTCGAAACGGATCATGCCCGTTCCGAAACGACCCTTTGACAGTAGCCATTCCGTTTCGAAACGGATCAATCCCGTTCCGAAACAAAGGCTAGATTTTATTTTGAATAATATGACCGTTGTATGTTTTAACTGATTTTCTTAAAACCGTTAAGGTGTTTCGAAACGGGCTAGAACCGTTCCGAAACGACCCTTTTACAGTGGCAAAACCGTTCCGAAACGGCCATAAGGCGTTTCGAAACGAGCTCTTAAATGCACCCCAACGGCTCTTTCTATTTTAGTCCGTTCCGAAACAGGTTTCCCGTGTTCCGAAACGGGTTGGTGCAGACAGCATTAATGGTGGCAAGAGAGGGTTCCAACGGCTCTATTTATGTTCCCAACCACCCAAACGGCTAGAAATCAATGAGAAGGTATAAAAGGGACATCCAAAAGCATCAGCAACAACTATTAAACTTCAAGCAAACATCCAAACATCAAATTCAAGCATTTGAGCAAAAATCCCAAATTTGTGTAAAATCCCAATTTGTGTTCTTCATTCATATTTTGTAAAATTGGGTTGAGTGCTTGTATCGGGGCTATCATTTGTATTGAGAGATACCTAATTAGCCTACAAATTCCTTTGTTCTCTTGTGTGAGGGTTGGGTTGATTTTTGGGTAGAAAAATCAACCGATATTGTAAAGGGTTGCCTCCTTGTCCTAGAAAAGGGGAAGATCAATTTAGTGAAATTGTTGCAAATCCTTAGTGAGACTAAGGTAGTGGATGTAGAGTTCATTTGGAACTTGAACCACTCTAAATTCCTTGTTCTTCAATTTTAATTTGCCAATTTCCACTACAATCCTTCAAATTTCCAATTCACCCCCTCTCTTGGTAAATATCGATCTTTCGATCCACTCAACATAATAGACAAGAGATTTAGAGTGGTTCAAGTTCCAAATGAACTCTACATCCACTACCTTAGCTTCACTAAGGATTTGCAACAATTCCACTAATTGTTCTTCCCCTTTTCTAGGACAAGGAGGCAACCCTTTACAATTTCGGTTGAATTTTCTACCCAAAATTCAACCCAATCCTCACACAAGTGAACAAAGAAATTTGATGGCTAATAAGGTATCTCTCAATACAAATGATAGCCCCAATTACAAGCACTCAACCCAATTGAACAAAATATGAATGAAGATTACAATTGGGATTTCTAGAGAAATAGGAATTTTGGCACAATTGCTTGGATTTGATGAATAGGTGTTTTCTTGAAGATCAATAGTTGTTGTTGTTGCTTTTGGATGTGTCTTTTATACCTCCTCATTGATTTCTAGCCGTTTGGATGGTTGGGAACATAAATGGAGCCGTTGGAATCCTCTCTTACCACCATAAATGCACTTCAGCAACTACCGGTATCGGTACGCGGGAAGGTGCATCGGTACCTGTCTCAGAAAATAAAGAGTCGTTGTGTGCATTTAATAAGGGGTATCGATACGCACGTAAGCGTATCGGTACAGGGTATCGAAACGGCAAGGGCCGTATCGATACCATTTTCTGAACTTAGCTCACTGTCCAAAACCGTATCGATACGGGGGTTAGACGTATCGATACGGGTCAACGACCTTTTAAAGTTTGGTTACCAACCAACTGACACCAACGGTCATATTTTTAAACCGACTTAATATTTAAAAATTTATAAAGCCCGTATCGATACGAGGGTTAGCCGTATCGGTACGCTATTCAAACTCTTTGAATTTTAACACAGGGGTGTATCGATACTAGGGTTTGGGGTATCGATACTGGTTTCGACAGTAACCAAGTTTTGCAAAAAGGTATCGATACGGTGGATGGTGTATCGATACGCCTGGACGATTTTCAATGGTTTTGCCTTGGAACACTTAGAAAATATTTTGAGTTTGAGTTTTATAAATCAGTTTTAAAGTGTTGGTGTTTTAAAACTTATTAAGGGACTTATAAAAACAATTTTAAGTTTTACAAATTGATCCTTAAAGATCTAATTATATCAAAATCAAACATAGGTTTTACAGTATATCCCCATCATACCTATCATCAACATGCATATAAAAATGCAACAAGCCATGCCTCAACATACATGTATAACCACATATACATAGCCACCATAAACAAAATTAAACATGAGGCATAAATCAACACTTTAAAGATCAACCAAGGTCTCTAACTAAAGCTTAGGATTAGGCTACCACTCTAATCCCAACTCTAGGTGGGTCTACCAAGCCCAACCTAGTCCACATGCTTGAATCAACACTTGAAAATCATTTAAAAGTATTTAACCACTCACCTCCACCTCCAAGCTCAACTACCAAGCAAGCAACACCTTCAAGATTCCAGATTTGTTCCCGAGGCTTCACCAACACATAATCTCGCTTCTAATCACCTCAACACAATCAAAACAACCTCAAATCAATTCACCAATTAATGTAGCAAACCGAAACACTTTTCAAGCAATAAACACAAGATTCCAAGCCAAGAACAACCCCCAAAACACCAAACCCGAGCAGCCCTCAAACCCCAACCAAAACTCATGATTTCAACCTTTTTAGCACATCCAAATGCTTCCAAAACAGCCCCCAACTATTACCCTAACATCAACCCTCAAATTCCAATACAAACCATACTCAAAACTCAACTAAAAACCCTCCTAAAACCCCACCAAAACCCAAATTTGGGAATTAGCATAAACCCATGTAAAAATCAACTATGTTGGACCTTATGGGTAGTAAACAACATATATAACTTCAACAAATCGAAAGCTCAAGTTAAAGACAATAAAGTTTACATTTTTAATCTAAAAACTCAAAACCCCAAACTACAAAACTTATGAGCTTCATGAAAACTAATGGTACCATCTCGAAGAGGAAGATGGGGACAAGTTAAAAACGAGATTACCTTGCAAAAATCACCAACAAAAATCAAAAGAGATGATGAAATGGAGATTTGGGGAGGAAAGGCCATTTGACGTGAAAAAGAGAAATGGAGGAGATGAAGATAAGATTTAAAGTGGTCTTGTAAAACAAAGGGGGTTATAAAAATAGAAGACCATTTAATTATGAAAATGCCATTAATGAATGGCCATTTCTCCTTTACTTTAAAATCCATGTATTTGGAGTTTCATTTCAATTTAGTCCAATCATAAAATATTTTCTTTGAAATCACAAAGTCCAAATAATATATAATATTATTTTAATCATAACCCGAGACTCAAAATATTAATTAAATATTATTTTCTCCCGGCCCCCAAACCCGAGTGTTACAACTCTCCCCCACTTAAGAAAATTTCGTCCCCGAAATTTATCGGACAGAAATTTCCACGAAATCTGCTCTTACACTCTTTCATCCTCATCACAACATACTAACCAATCTCGGTAGACTTACCACGCAACATTAGCTATCTAGTGCTAAGATCTCAACGATTCCTTCAAGGCATGCCGACTTTAAACTCAACTCGATCTCTTCTGCAAACATAGCACAGAACCGATCTGACTCACATTCCTGAATCCAAGATACACAAAACACATCACAAACCCCTTTCTAACTCTGGTGGTAACCGCAACAAATAAACAACAGAACTAGCCCGATTCACAATCTCATACAGCACTGTTTGAATACTTGACCCATAACTTTTTCTGACTAACCATCTGACTTCAACATGTAACCAAACACTATGCAGACGTCTTCAAAAATCTAGTTGAAATCTCGGATCTCTATTACCCACTTTCATTACGAATCTTCTACGGATGTAGCAAACTAGAAGAGAACTGATGCTCGGTCTTGACACGTTGGTAAATTACACACTTACTCTCATACCGAACCACATTATTCATCAACTCAATCCAGAAGTACTCATCTTCAACCCACAACAAGTCTTCATACTACCCAGATGCAATACAAACGAACTGCCAAGTGCTTCGGCCAAAACAATACGTCTCAAAACACTATGTCAATCGGTACAACTATTCTGTCTCTGAAATGCAAAACTCTATCATCTCTGAAACTGTATTCTGAAGGTCTTCCTTCTGTCATGTCTTGCACGTGAGGTGCCAAGAACTTGTCTTGCAACTGTTTCTCCTCAAGCATTCTGACTCAATGTAGGTTTAACATGAAACTCAGCCACAAAACTACTATCATTTGGTAAACTAAATCCGGCAAATACAACTTGCAACTCAACTACTAATCTAACAACAAATATAACTCGGAACATCGGTTACTACGTCGACTCTCTTCGGGCGGTACTCAATCTTGAGATTACGGTCTTCAAGTAATTCTAACACTTTATGTTATTCAAGTTTCAACCCTTCCTAAGTCATCTAATATTTTCAAGCTCTAATGATATGTATATATTGTGCATTTCTTACTATACAAACTTTGTCTCTAAGTCTTCGAAGCAAATTCAACTTTAATTAATTTTAGGTCTCGTGTCGGATAATTCTTTTCAAGGTCTTTCAACCAACTCGATGAATAAGCCACAAATCTTCTGTCTTGCATAAGCACACAACCTAACCCTACATGTAACGCATCACTATGGTTCACAAATTCTCCCTTTGATATAGGCTGGATCAAGGTCGAAGCTCTCTTCGAAGTTTCTTTCGATCTTCAAGGGCTCATCGCCTCGCATCTAACCACACAACTGAACATTCTTCTGTAATAATCTGTCAAAAGGGCAACTATCTTCGAAAGACTATTTACAAACTCTCGATAGTAACAATGCTAGACCTAGGAACTATAGATACCTGTCACAATCTTCGGTTTCTTCCGACTCACATCTTCTTCTGTCTACATAGGATTTACTCTAATACACTCGGCTGATCTACAAGTCCTAAGAGAACATCTTCCTTGACTCGGAGTTCACGTTGCACAACTTGGTATACAATTAATTCTCCAATGGGATCTACTACGCTAACTCCAAAGCTTGTCATTGTCTTCTTCGGTATGTGAATATACCCATGTATCATCTATGAGAACTACTACAACTGATCAAGGAGCTCATGATTTATTCTGCTCAACATCTCTATAAAAGTAACTAACACACTAGTCAAACAAAACAACATAACTCAGAACTCAGAGTGATCACATCTTGCCCTGATAGCTGTCTTCGGTACTTCAACTTCTCTCACTTTCCACTGGTGGTAATCGGATCTCAAATTAATCTTGAAATGACAAAAGCACCCCTCAACTGATCAACAAATCACTGATGCTGGGAAACGGATACTAACTATTCACTGACAATTATGTCAACCGTCTGAAATCTAATCACATTCTTGTATTGTCTTCTCTCTTCTTCACAAATTGTATTGTCATACTCTAAGATGATGTACTAGGCCTAATGAATCTAAGGTCTAACAAATCTCGAAGTTGATTCTTCAACACTCTCAATTCTTTCGGGAATCATAAGATACAGAGCAATCAAAACAAGAGCAAACTCGGAGACGGTATCAACAACAAACTCTTCTTCCCTGTCAAGAGACAAACCGGGTAATTCTTGCAAACACTTCTAGGAAAAACACAAACTATTCTAACATTTTGCGGTCTAATTTCATTCGAAAATCAAATCCATCACATCTGCTAGGCAAGCCTGTCAACTAAACTCAATCAATCTTTGACCTCTAAAGCTGGATCAACATTCGATAAGGAGTTCACATCCACACCTACCACTACGGTCTCACAGAAATCTGCAACTTCAAGGCAACTCTCTCTTTATCTCAAAGTATACCCTAGCTATGTGTTCTACAAGCCAAACCATGTCAAAAGGTACATCGAAACCGTAAAAGACAATTATTTCACATCTACTGGAAACACATAACCCTGAACCATCAACAAACATCTTCCGTACATCTTTCTGACCACCACTATCTCACCAAAGATCTAGTCACATGCGTCCCTACGTCTAAGATCTCAACATGTATATCAAATTTCTTTGCATGTCACACAAAAGAACGAATCCGCAGAATTTGCAACTTCACACATACACAACTGATGGTCTTCGGTCCTCTTGTTTCAGGCTGGTCCTTCAACAAAATCTAACTCTTCTAAACCGTTCTTAGAGCATCTCGAAACCTCAAAATTCAGTTCTGATCACACACAAACAATCATGCTTGAACTTGTTCTATAACATCGGTCCTGACGACTCAAAACATTCCACTACCTAACAATCTGGAGTTAAAGCTCAAGACTTCCTTCTCGGCTCAACTATATCGAAAGCGACTTCATCTCACCCTCTTGCTGGAAGACAACTCAGACGTACACTAACCCAATCACACAGATTGATTCCCGCTCGCAGATACTGACCGGTTGTCTTGTATTTAAACCATAGGTCGAACCCCATGATCACCAACTAACATTTTTTGAGTTTCAGATTACTCACACGAGACCCTTACCCTGATCTCGCCAAAATAATTAAGGTACTCATACCTACCTCTAACACTTCACTGGGCACATTCAAACTTTGCACGCTTGCTAACAATATACAAAAGTACAGATTCAAAATCAACTGGAGGGAACAAACTCAAAGCAGCACCAAGGGCTTATCTACTATAACATCGACACTACTCAAACCTCACTCATGGGTCTTCACTTCCTTTTTACCAACTAATACCAGAAACGATCACATCGTCCCTCACCAACAAGAATCAACCCACATATACACTGACTCAAGCAAACCAATTGTACCTCAACTCCAATACAACTATACTTCTCTGACTATAACGATGAACTCCCTCAACATCACCCACATTTCCAGAAACCACAATTTCCACTTACCGATTCACGGCCCACGCCTTGGCCTCAAACTTACTAAAAGCATTATATCATCAACAACAACAAATTAACATACAAACTGGGTTAGCAAAGAAAAGGGTCCAAGTGGCTCAAGTATGATTCCCTCACTAAAAAAAATCTCTTTTTCCGATGTAATAGAAGCAATGGGACACTACTCAACATGCTTCAAGCAACACACACGCACGATCAAACAACATACACTCACAATCAAACAATCACACATCACAGCATACTCGAATAACAAGCAACATGCTTACATGGCAAGCAACATCGTGTAATTACAATACAAGAATTAAACTTACCTCACTTACCTGCCCAAGGTCTCAGAAACCTTAGGCTCGGATACCAACAAATGTAACCCCCTCGCCCCGGTCTGGTCGGCTGACCGGTTCGAGTAGGCTACACGGGGAAAACCGATATGAAACCCGTTAAGGTCCCACCTCGGTTAGCAACCCTAGAAAATTCATTTTATTCATATCTTGTCTACATGCATTAGTAATTCCTATGTGAAACACGACAGCGAAAACACAAACAATATAACAACGACCATTCGAAACAACATTTTAAAACAGCCCATTTTAATCTTTTACAGCAGGCCGTATCGGAACGCCCTTAGGGTGTTTCGATACGCCTTGACTTGGTCAACTGGCCAACGTCAACATGATGAGTCCGTTTCGAAACAGGGGTGACCCGTATCGAAACGATCACAACAGTCAACTTCTCGTGGTCAACAAGATGAAGGTCGTTCCGAAACGCTAAGGCCCGTTTCGATACATCTATTTATCGTCAAATTCTCATATTTCCAGTGGCAAAATCGTATCGAAACGTTCCTTAGGCGTATCGAAACGCCTGGCCAAAAACAAAGGGGTCGTATCGGAACGGGGTCGACCATTACGAAACGCCCTCTGTCAGCATATTGGTTTTAGCTAGTTTTAAGGCACAAGGATGCCCCAAAACCCCACTAAAGCCTCTCACAACACACAAACAATAACACTAAGGCAGACCAAACATAACAAGCATGCTTACACACACCAAACATATCAAGACCATGCATTGAAGAAATCAACAACTTAAGAATCATACCTCCATACATAACATTAAGGATAACATGCTTCAACAAGGGCATATACTTAGATATTTAAGATAGGCAAATCCAACATCCAAAAGCCAAATCAACACAACATATAAAAGGAGTCTAGCATGCTCCTAACAACCAACATAACATACTTCAAAAGGCTCAAACAACGACACCTATCCCATTGCTTTACTATTACAATCTTTCAATTTAAAGTTCATACTTGAGCTCACCAAAAGCGACACTTGGAGGCCTTTCCTTGCCCTTGCCACCCACAAGCTACTGATCTGCATTGTCGAACAAAAAGGAGCGTAAGCATAAAAGCTTAGTAAGGGCAAGTTCATAAAACAAACCTTCGACAATGCAGGGTCCAAGCACGAGCAAGAATCAAAATAGATTGCATGATCTTACCTCCGATCCTCGAAAGCCAAAATATAGATGATGCATCAACATATTGTCAAAATCATGTCATGCTCAACAAGTCCATAACCACAACATATGGAAACACATATAACCAACATATGAGCAACATATTACACAATCCGTATTGGCACCTAGCTATGACTCGAATACGCGGATAACCGTTGGAACTCACATCCAACAACACAACCATTACCTGACGATGGGATTACACTCATCACCGTTCACGCGGAGGGGATTCCACTCATCCTCACGCCCGTCGATGGGATTCCACTCATCACCGACTAATATATATAAGAAGATTTCCGGGCGAACCCGTACTCCATCTTGATGACTACCATCATCAAGACCACGCGCGCATTTTGACTCACGTGTGCACACTAAACAACCTAATGATCGATCATTTGTACCCAAGCATACTAGTGCCAATACTACACATTTCATTAATCTTTCACAATATCATTTCATAACAACTTCCGTGCTTAGCACGTACTCACCATGACTTACTGTCATGCACAAACCACATTTCCATGCCTAGCATGTACTCACCATGATCCTCGGATCATGCAACCACCTCATAATATCATTTCACATGTCAATACTACATGTATATCATTAATACAAATATCACATCATATTTCATACATACGTATATCCCCATCATACCTATCATCAACATGCATATAAAAATGCAACAAGCCATGCCTCAACATACATGTATAACCACATATACATAGCCACCATAAACACAATTAAACATGAGGCATAAATCAACACTTTAAAGATCAACCAAGGTCTCTAACTAAAGCTTAGGATTAGGCTACCACTCTAATCCCAACTCTAGGTGGGTCTACCAAGCCCAACCTAGTCCACATGCTTGAACCAACACTTGAAAATCATTTAAAAGTATTTAACCACTCACCTCCACCTCCAAGCTCAACTACCAAGCAAGCAACACCTTCAAGATTCCAGATTTGTTCTCGAGGCTTCACCAACACATAATCTCACTTCTAATCACCTCAACACAATCAAAACAACCTCAAATCAATTCACCAATTAATGTAGCAAACCGAAACACTATTCAAGCAATAAACACAAGATTCCAAGCCAAGAACAACCCCCAAAACACCAAACCCGAGCAGCCCTCAAACCCCAACCAAAACTCATGATTTCAACCTTTTTAGCACATCCAAATGCTTCCAAAACAGCCCCCAACTATTACCCTAACATCAACCCTCAAATTCCAATACAAACCATACTCAAAACTCAACTAAAAACCCTCCTAAAACCCCACCAAAACCCAAATTCGGGAATTAGCATAAACCCATGTAAAAATCAACTATGTTGGACCTTATGGGTAGTAAACAACATATATAACTTCAACAAATCGAAAGCTCAAGTTAAAGACAATAAAGTTTACATTTTTAATCTAAAAACTCAAAACCCCAAACTACAAAACTTATGAGCTTCATGAAAACTAATGGTACCATCTCGAAGAGGAAGATGAGGACAAGTTAAAAACGAGATTACCTTGCAAAAATCACCAACAAAAATCAAAAGAGATGATGAAATGGAGATTTGGGGAGGAAAGGCCATTTGACGTGAAAAAGAGAAATGGAGGAGATGAAGATAGGATTTAAAGTGGTCTTGTAAAACAAAGGGGGTTATAAAAATAGAAGACCATTTAATTACGAAAATGCCATTAATGAATGGCCATTTCTCCTTTACTTTAAAATCCATGTATTTGAAGTTTCATTTCAATTTAGTCCAATCATAAAATATTTTCTTTGAAATCACAAAGTCCAAATAATATATAATATTATTTTAATCATAACCCGAGACTCAAAATATTAATTAAATATTATTTTCTCCTGGCCCCCAAACTCGGGTGTTACATCCCGAGTGGAAGTGGGAGAGAATTTCCATGGATTTCGGATCAAGTTTGTCGTTGACACCTTTTAAGAAGAATTCGGTTTGGGTGATCGTTGACCGTTTTACGAAATGTGCACACATCTTGGCTGTTCACACTACTTATACCTTAAATAAGTTGGTCGATTTGTATATCAGTGAGATTGTAAGATTGCATGGTGTACCGAAGTCTATAGTGTCAGATAGAGATCCGAGATTCACAACTAGATTTTGGGAGATTTTGCGTAGTGCTTTGGGAAATTGATTGAATTTCAGCACTTCGTATCATCCTCAGACAGATGGTCAGTCGGAGAGAGTCATACAAGTGTTGGAAGACATGTTGAGAAGTTGCATTATTGAATTTCAGGGTTCGTGGGAGAAACATCTACCGTTAATAGAGTTTGCGTATAATAACAATTATCAAGCAAGTATTCAGATGGCACCTTATGAAGCTCCGTATGGTAGAAAATGTTGAACACTTGTTTGTTGAGCCGAAGCGAGAGAGAAGTTCATATCTTTACCTGATATGCCTAAGGGTACTACCGAGAAAGTGCAGTTGATATGCGATCGTTTGAAGGCAACTTCGAATTGACAGAAGTCTTATGCCGATTTGAAAAGAATAGAGATAGAGTATGTCGTGGGCGACAAACTGTTCTTGAAAGTCTCACCTTGGAAGAAGGTGATGAGATTTGGTAGGAAGGGTAAGATTAGTCCGAGATTCATTGGTTCGTATGAGATAGCTGAGCAAGTTGATCCTGTTGCTTATAGGTTGAGATTGCCGACCGAGTTAGAAAAGATTCACGACGTGTTTCATGTTTCGATGCTTCGGAGGTATAGATCAGATCCATCACATGTTATGCCAGTCGTAGAGATAGAATTGAATCCAGATTTAACCTACGATGAAGAACCAGTTGATGTTTTGACTTCAAACTGCAGAGTGTTGCGTGGTAGGACCATTGAGTTGGTCAAGGTAAAGTGGCAACATCGAGGAGTGGAAGAAGCCACTTGGGAGAGGAAGGATGACATGAAGAAGCAGTTTCTGTATCTCTTTCTGTAAGGTAAATTTTGAGGACGAAATTCCTTAAGTGGGGGAGAGTTGTAATGCCCCGAGTTTAGGGTCCGGAAGATAATCGGATCCGGTTCAAGTTCGATTCAGGTTAGTTGGTTGGTTAGGTCTAATTTTGTGGACCCTTTTCTAATAAAATGGTTTTTAATGTATATTTGGGCAAAAAGGAAGTTTTTGAATGGAAATGAGGAATTTTCCCAAATGAAATTAAAAATGGTATTTTGAATCAAAAAGCCATTTTCACAAAATGCTATCATCTTCATTTTAAACAAAGGGTTTTTCACGTTGGTTTTCCTCCCTTCAATCCAAATCCTTTCCTTTCATCAAGGATTGCAAGGTAACTTCTCATTTACTTTGGTTTTTACTTATTTGACTTGTCATCAATGAAATCTTCCTTCTAAACCCATTATATTTCATTTTGGTTTTGGGTTGGAAAATGGGTATTTTCACTTGATTTTCATGGGTTTGTTTATCCATGGTTTTACATGTGTTTTGAGTGGTTAGACATGTCATAATATTGGCTTAATAATGGGAAACCCGAAATTGGTCAAAAATAGGATTTTTGAGTTGAAAATATGGAGTTTTTAGCTTAGCTTTGGGTTGATTTCGTGGCTGTTGGTTCCTTAGTTATTTGAGGATGTTTCTAGATGATATTTGATGTGTTTTGATGTTTGAAATTGATGGGTTCAGTTTGGGGTTTAGTTAGAACGAAATTGATGAGGTTTTGGGTGAAATTTGGGTTTGAATCAATGTGTTTTTGTTACAAGAAGTTAGATTCCGAGTTGTTGTTGGTTTACAAGTATATTAACATCATAATGTCCTGTTTTAGGTTGCCCAAAAGCAGAGGAAATTAAATTGGGCACTTCGGACGCGAGACTGGGTAGTTCGGAGGATTAAATCGGTGTTTCAGCTAGCGTTGGTGTGTTGGCTAGGGAGTGGAAATGTTTTCTAAGCTTAACTTGGTTAATGATATGTTTTGGGGGGTTTAGATTGAGCTTGATAAGCCAATCTAAGCCCAAGAGTAAGTTTTAAGCATTTTAGTCTTTGTTTTCGATGAATTCTAGTATGTATTATGAATGATTTCCACAGTGCATGTTTGCCATGAATATCCTTGTGTTATGCATATAATTGCTTTAATTGATCTCATGTTGGTTATGGTTGTGACCATGAGAACACGAAGTAAGTGTTGGTTTGGTGGGTTATTGACAATATGAAATCTTATTACCGAATATAGTTGGTCGACCAATAGGATGAGAGTGCACTCGGGGTAAAAGTCGTGTGTGGCCTTAGAGATGCTAGATTCCACTAAGGATGAGTACGGTGTTGTGAGATTCCACCGGATGCTATGTTTTACTAGACGAGTGAGTACGGTGATGTGAGATTCCACCGGAAGCTATGTTTTACTAGACGAGTGAGTACGGTGATGTGAGATTCCACCGGAAGTGTCTAGTGGTTTTGAAAACTATCCGCATATCCGAGTAAAAGTGTTAAATGTTAATATACCCATGGTGCTCTAAATTCTCATGTTGAGCATATTTTATCGTTCATTTCCATTTATGCTTATGCGTGTAGTTGGTTACGTTGTGTGTATGATGAGAATGAGCATGAGGTAAGCTTGTGGCTTGTGGATACATTCGGAAAATGCACAAGATGTTAAATGCATGTTTGTTATATGTTCAAGCATTAGGGAAATGATTTGAAAATGGTTTTTGGTTTCAAGCAAACTATGGTTTTAAAACTGCATTGTTGTAGCTACTGTTTGAGCACCGCTCACTAAGCTTAAATGCTTATGCTCATTTTCCTAACAATGCAGATCCTTAGACTTTCGGAGTAGCCTCGGGGAACAAGGGAAAATCCAAGGGGTTGATTTGCTCAAGTATGGTTCTTAGACTTCAATTAATAGTATTACACAATGGGATAGGACCTTTTGGTTTAAGGGGTTGTTGATATGTCTCTTTGCTTTAGATAAGTTTGTTTGGTTATGTATGGCTTGTAATGCCTTTTAACATGCTGAAACATGCCTTGGTTTGGCTTTTGACCCTTTTGTGAATGCTAAGTATGAGTGGTTTTCTTTATGAATCTTGGTTTATGAATCTTGCCATGTTGAATCTTTCCTTATGGAATGTATATCTTGTTTTAATGAGTATTCATGGTTGCCTTAAGTTGTATGTGTGTTTATGAGATGAATGAATGCTTCTTAGTGTGTTTTGTGCTGGCATCCTTGTGTTTTAAATCTACAGAATTCTGTTTTCTGGGCATGGGGTATTGATACGCTCGAGGGCGTTATCGATACGGTCCCCTGTTTTAAGCATATCGTACTGATACGTAGGGGCGTACCGATACCTATTTTGGTCACTGGAAATCTAATATTTTGGCGAGATATTGGGGTATTAGTACGGGCCTTAGGTGTATCGATACAGTCCCTAGTGTTGACTTTGGGAGCTTGACCATCGAGGGCGTATCGATACCAGCCTAGGAGGGTATCAATACAGTATTTTAAAGTTGACTTTGGGGGTTTGATCGTAGAAGGCGTATCGATACCAGCCTTTGGGGTATCGATACGGCCTGTAGTAAAATTGTTAAAAATTAACTTCTAATGTCCGGAATTCTTGGTTCATGTTCGTGTTTGTATTTTCCATTGTGTGTCTGTTCACATAGATTACAAAATGGCTTTTAGACAAGATTAAAATATAGAAAAAAATTAGGGTTGCTAATCGAAGTGAAGTCTTAACGGGTTTCTCTTGAGTTTTCCCCGTGTAACTCGTTTGATGCTGTCTGGTGGCTAGGCCGGGTCGAGGGTGTTACAAAAAGAGAAGATCACGCCCAGAAATATCAAACAAAGATAGAAAAATAGAACACCAAATCAGAGGAACAATTGATATCAAACAGAAAAAAACACAAAACAACCAAGCAAACACAGAAGACCACGAAACAGAGAAACACTGATAGAAAAGGAGGCAAGACCCAAACCACTAACACAAGAAACGTCAGAAGACAAGGATCTGAAGGTGGAACCCAACTCATCTGCGATCCAAACAACTCCACACACTCGTGAAGGCTCGTTCAAGATCAAGGACACCATGAGAAGAGCCTCCACAATAAAATGACCGAGGGGTGGACCAGAACAACCCAAAACGGAGGGAGAACAAGGAAGTAGAACATCGAAGGGGAGAATAGGGTGTGAATTATTCGGTTTTAACTGAATTTACTGACCGAACCGAATTCTTATCGGTTAATTTTAGGTAGGATTGATTAGCGGTCAATAGTTTTTTAAATTTCGGTTATCGATTACTTCTGTTCAAAACCGTTTAAATAATAGAACTTACAAAAATTATTATATATTAAATAATATATATTACATGCATTTATTTTTGGTCACTAAACTTTTAAAAGTTAAAAATGGTCCGTATTTTTTTGATATATTATAAAATGGCCATTAAACTTTATTAAATTAGCACAAAATCATCATTAAATATATTGATTTATTATAAAATGGTCATTAAAATTTTCAAAACTTATCAATAATTTATATCGTGCAATGAGTCAATGAATAAAAATATTATTTTTAGAATAGTTTAGTGACCATGTGTGTAATTTAACAAAATTTTTTATATAAAAAAATTCGGTTAATTCGAAAAACAAACGAACTAATCGAATCTTTTCGACTCGGTTAAAATTTTTTGAAAAAATCGGTTAATAGATTTTAGGTAATTTTGTTCGGTCGGTTAACCAAACCAACTGAGTGCACACCTCTAAAGAAGAAGAGGGGTGGACGGAGAGAAAAAGGATGGGGAACACATAGAACAAGTAGTGGTGTCACCCAAAACCAGGAGGTAAACCCTAAAACAAAAAAACGACAGGAGGGAGACTTTTTAGAAAGAAAAATAGCGTAGAAATGGATTATTTTAAACTCTCCGATAATCAATTAATTTGCGAAGTTTTACTTTTGTTTAGGGATAATGGCACATTTGCCCCACGTACTTTCAAAAATTTGCCAATATGGGATATGTACATTGATAACGTTCAATCGGTCCCTGTACTTTCAAAAATTTATCAACGTGGGGTCTCATGCCACGTCAGCACATAACGACGTCATAGGCAAGGGTACAGTAGAGCGTTTGGGTGTTCTCTAAATATGAGCACAAGTGCACACTCTTGTCAAGTTACAATATAAAATATATCGTCTCCCACAGGGATTGGACAACTTAACTCGGATTTCAATTCCTGCACAAAGAAAATTAAATCCACAAATGAATTTTAGTTTATAAAGAAAAATAAATAAAACACAAGTAATTGAAGAAAAGATCAGGATGATAGAATGGGTCAGGTTATGTTGCTTAGTAGTGTGAAACTGCGTTGAATAGGTTAAGTTGCTTTGAGCTGCCAGACTTTGTTGCCTCGGCGGAGGATGGTAGATTGGCTGCTTCGACTCTTTCGCTGCCTCGACAGTGGAACAGATTGATGGCTCGGCGGCAAATTCGCAGACCTTCAAGGCTCAGTAGAACGATTCGATATTGATCACATTTATGTCTAAGTTAGAATATTGTTGTTGCCCACTGTAGATGGTACCCGTCATGGCGTGAATCTTGCAAAGACAACAACCTTATTTTGTTCTCTTTTAGCCGCCTTAAACTCGCACCTATGTCTAGGTCGAATTGATCAACGTCTGATTAGGATGAGGATCGTACTTATCCCTTTCGTGAGTTCGACTCTCTCGATACCGAACAAATTGATAGTTAACAACTAATCTTTCGAGATTAATTGAAAACTATGAACATCATGGAATAAGCAAACCTTAAAGTTTTATTGCAAAAACAAACTTAATTCCTAAACAACCGTTCTCACACTAGTTTACAATATAACCCAAACCCAAGAGAAAATTTAGAACATAATGGCAGCAAGAAAATCTAGACTAAGCCCCAAAAGAAAACCTAAGATGATTACAATTACAAAATATTTCAAGTATATATAGGCATTAGCTAGGCCAAGTCCTCCTTGGAGTAGAAGTCTTCAAAGTAGCTTTTGCATTAAATGCAACATTTAATTCTGAATTCTTTGAGTTGAATGTGGACTTCTTCTTGTTGCCTTGCCCCGCAAGTTATCTTGGTCTCCTCCTTTGGCAGCTATGTTCGCTGCTCCAGACATCAGAAAATTGAGTGGATGACATCGTTGAAATCAGAATTTTCTGCTCTACAGATCGTACTCCAATTCTCCAATTCCTCAGTTTGATGCCCTGGGTGGCAGGTAAGGCGGCGGCAGGTACTCGGTAGCAGATTTCTCTACTTAGAACTGCAGCAGTACAGCTCCTAGGCTTGCTGCCTCAGCTCCTCTCTTTTTCTACCAGCTTCTAATACCTAAAACTAAAACTAAAATTAAACTAAAACAGTACATTTTCTTACCAATTTAAAGATGTTTATCATAAACAGGGTAAAGTAAAGAATACTGTAAATATGCAGTGCATGAACCTAATTATGCCTAAAATGTACTTAAAAACAGCAATAATATGAGATGGAATGCACACAAAATATAGGACTAATGAGCACTTTACAGGTACTTTGTCTGACAGAAAGAAAGTACATAGGGTTGATTGAATGTTTTCAAAGTACATACCCCACATTGGCAAATTTGTGAAAGTACATGGGGCAAATGTGTCATTATCCCTTAATTTTTTTATATATAATATGAAAATACAAAAACACATCATTATAAAAACATTTTTATGTTTAATCCGTGACATCAAACTCGATCATAACTTTTATAATTAGTATAGACACAAAATACGAATGCTCGTTCGAGCTGAAATGCAAGTAATTTCTTATTGTAAAAACTTAACACCGTAATTGTGACGGATTTTAGTATCATAAAATTAATTAAATAATTAATTAAATACTAAACTCTAAATAAAATCCCTAAATGTTAAAATTAAGTACTTGTAAAAAAAATTATTTTCGCAAAGCGATTATGCATGAAGTAATTGACCTTTTAGATATCATTAAATTTCAAATATACCTTTATAGGTAAACTATTTGGTTTTTCATCTATTTCGTAAGCATGATCAATTCTAATATTACATATATTTTTCATGTGTATATATTATATAATCATGTAATATTCGTATTTTTTATGGGAGGGAGAAAGATGGACAATTCAACCGACACTAGGAGGACAGGATCTTTATAAGAGCCGGTCTTTTAAAATTCTTAATTTGGTCCTTTAAAAATATTAAAAATTATTATTATATTTTAAATTTTTTTAAATTTTATTAATTAAGTCTCTTAAAATTTTTAAAATTTTAAGAAAAATTAAACTAAACCCTTCAAAACATTCAAAAATTTAATTTAAGCATCAATTTTTTTGAAAATTTTAAATAGACCCCTTCAATCTGTGTTACCAAGATCCACCTCTGATCCATATACGAGTATTCACAATGAGAGAAAAGAAAATTGTTTTATTTATTTAGCTTAGATTGGGTAGTCCTAGAGTGAGGCACCCTTAGGGTGCGGCTAAAATGAAGCGACCCCTACACAAATTCTTACTCAGATGGTAAGAGTTTAGGTTATATTACACAAATTCTTACGCAGTTAGTAAGAATTTCGGTTCTACCTGAATTATTACTCAGTCATATCTAAATTCTTACCAAAATAGTAAGAATTTGTGTATGATCGCATTTTAGCCGCACACTAAGTTGTCTTACTTTAGCATCATGATCGTCCATGAGGGTGGGCCATAAGGGCGACGTCCTAGGGCCCACCCCTATCCAGGGCCTACCGTTTATAATTATAAGTGTTTAATTTTTCTCTAATATTTATTATTATGCTCTAATTTTTTTAATACTTGTTATTAGGGGTCTACTAATTTTTTTTTTCAATACTTGTTATTGGGGCATTTTTTAAATATCTTTTATTAGGGACTCATTTTTTTTCAATATTTGTTATTAGACATACTCTTAAAATTTAATTTTTTTAATATTTTTTATTATGGGTCCATTTTTTGCAATAATTGTTAATAAAGGTCCAATTTTTTATAATATTTGTTATTAGGATCAAATTTTCTCCAATATTGTCAATAGGTACATATTATTAAAATTTAAAAAATTTCCACTACTTGTTATTAGAGCCTGATTTTTTTTCTACTACTTGTTATTAGGAGCAGGGTTCTAAATAGCGGAACACTAACGCGATTGCGGCCGCGAAATTGCGGTCGCGCCGCCGTCCGCAATCGCAATAGAAAAAAATCACGGTGGGCAACGAAATCACGACGATAGCGGGCTGTCGCAGACGCGAAATAACGTGATAGTGTTCGTCACGACGATAACGAGACGCTATCCCCGTTATCAGACCAATCGCGGATGGTTCGTCGAAAGTTTTTTGACTCGAAATCTCGTTAACGATCGACGGGGAGGAGAAATGGTTGATAGGTGTTTGCTCGAGACGAGATGAGGAGTTGAATGGTGCGTGTGGTGCATTTCACGGACGGTAAATGGTTGGTGGCCGAAAATGAAAATGTGGAGGAGGAGAATATTGCAGACGGCGGAAGAGAAAATGAGGTAGATGAACTTATCAGATATAACATCAAAAAGGGTAAATGACGGGAAGGAGGGTTCAAGTTTTAGTGAATTTTTGGAGAAGCTTAAAGGTTTTAGTACGCTTACAATTTAGTCCTTTGGGGCAGATTTTTAGTTTAATTAAGATGTTTTGTTTTATTGCATTTTCAATTAAGTCTTCAAATCCATAATGAAACTTCCAATTGAGCCTCTAAGTTTTATTTCCTTTCAATTAAATCATTTTGTAAGTGTTGAAAAATACTCTTAAAATCATTAAAATTAATTTTTATAATTATAATTAAATTCTCCCATTGTTGATATTTACCTTGATTTCTTTTTAATTTAGGTATTGATCAGTAGAAAATATATATATATATATATATATAATTCTTGAGTTTGTTGGTGGAAAAGAACTCTTTAATAAAATCGTAAAAAATTTAATCTCCTATCTCACAATTATAATAGATATTTTTTAATTCATTTTAATTTATTTATGTTCATTTTTGTTTAGAAAATACTCTAAACATCATTAAAAATAACTTTTTATAATTATAATAATTATTATTATGTTTTACAATAAGTTGTGCAAATTTTTTTTAAAAATAAATCACTACCGCGACAACTTCAATGACCGCAATAACCTTTGTATGTCCGCAACCGCGATAACCGCGACGCGACCGAAACTGTGAACGTTATTTAAATCTCTATTCTTAAAAATTTTCAATACTTATTATTAGGGATCTAATTTTTAAGTTCGGCCTCTAAAATTTCAGGAACGGCCACCTTAGCATCTCCCCTTAGATTGCAATATCTAAAAGCTGATCTCTGGGCCAACTACACTATAGTCTTGCACATCTCGGCTATCACGTGTGCCGTGTCCTGGTAAGGCCAAGCCGATATAAAGTCCAAGTCCATCCGACATGCCGACCACCTATCATTGCCGGCAGTGACAATGGCAGTTCCAAACCAAGTTTTCCATACGCCTCACGTTCCATAAATGGCTGCCCTACTTATCCTCAAGTGGGAGGCAACAAGCCTCGACTACTCATTCATTCCCAGCAACTTCACAACCCCTCTTCTGTGTCCGATTTGGTGAACATATCGGGCCACGTCCATTCCATGCTGGTGGCAAAAAGCAAAGCCACCTACGTTCTTCGACAGCGAAAAATGATTGGCGATTCCCATTTGCGGGGGGGTCCGGTCCACGTGAGGAACTGTCCCATTGGTTGTGCTAAAGTTTTGCATGGAAAGAAGAAAAAAAAGAGGTTTTGCTTTATAAAAAGCTTATCCGATTCAAGGAAAGAAAATGAGACTGTGATGTGATTTTAAGTTCTTTGGGAATCAAGCTGCGGCAGAAATGGTGGTTAAGATAAGGAAAAAGGAAGTGGCGTTTTGATGTTTTAAGACAAAGGTTCGAAGCATGGGAATGTTGCTGTAAAACTTCATTGGAATTCTAGGGAGGAAATCCAGGTTGTCGGGGAGATTTTATTGCAGTGGATTGGTTATGATGGTTGATGGAGATTCATATGAACACAGTACATGTGCAAGAAAGAGTGTCGGGTGTATTCGAATTGTTATTAGTCGTTGCCAACAAATTCTGCCATTAGTACCGAGATTGAGTTTCTTGATGTATGCCTGGTATCTCTGCAAATGGTTACCAACAAATTCTGCAATTTGTGCAGTGATCGAGTTTCTTGATGTATACCTGGTAAACTAGCAGGTGTTGTTATCTGTACAAAGTGTCTGAAACAGTCTCGACTTTTCGTACTTTAGTCGGACTTTTCACTTTTATTGAAGTATCTATATTCGACATTCATGTCGTACACGTATACAAACATAGGTATGAAACATGACCATCCAAATATATATATAAAAAACCTTAAGAATGAATTGAACATATACACCTGACAGACATGCACCAGTATCCAACAACTGAATACAAGAGTTCTAAATTGGTTCATCAGCCATGGGTGACAAAGTAATTCAAAGAGGAAACTAATAAGCTCAAATGCAACAAGGAAACCATCAGTGGTAGACTACCTATTTTACAACTCGAGCATAGGGCCCAGATTATTATGGACATGGCTAAATAGTAAATACACATCGTTTCAAATTTTCATTTCCATTCGAGCTCGTATATCTTTCACGCTTCCACTCCTAATGCTTTCTTGATGTCGCCCTGCAACATGAAGCAAAGCAGCACATGAATGAGTATGAAATGTGCATGATCACCTTCTAAATTGAGTAGCGTCCGATCCCATCTTTCTCAACAAAAAAAAGAATTGCATATGCACTGACAGGGAGGAGGGAATACCTCTATGGCCAGTGGTGTGGTGGTCGGGCTATAGCGAGCAAGGACATGGCCATCCTTATCGACTAAAAACTTAGTGAAGTTCCATTTTATCCTAGATCCCAAGAATCCAGATTTGTTTGATTTTAAGAATTTGTATACAGGTTCTGTAGTCGGCCCATTGACACGAACCTAAATTTATACAATTTAGCAGGAAAGAGTAACCGGTTAGACTGCAACGTCTAGAAGATTGAACCCATATTAAAGATAAATGAATGCAAACAAATAGAAAACACAGAAATGAATTCTCCTCCATTCCAATCAACAACAATCACAAACAATCGAATCACATACATAAGGAATATCGAGATCTACAAAAAATATCAAATAAGTTTTCTTCTTGAGATTGTCAAAACCGACAATATAAGATTTCTGCCCGAAGCAGCGCCATTGGTATAACAGATATTACTACTAAGAAAAGGGATTCTTATCCAATCTTATATATAGTACATTACCTTGTGGAAAATAGGATATTCAGCCTTGTATCTAGTACAAGCAAATTGTTCCGCCTCTTCGCTGTTACCAGGTTCTTGCTTCAAAAACTGATTGCATGGGAATGCCAAGATCTCTAGCCCTTCAGTCAGAAAATAAAAAGCATAAAGTCTTAACATATCCAGGGGAGAAAACTGAAGACAACTATAATTCGGCCATTTGTTTCATATGACCAAATTGCCTAAACTGAAAACTACAAAGCAAAATACCATATCATGATGGAAAAGGTTGTGTATCTATTAATGTTTTAAAGAGTAAATAGCAAAACTGATCCTGAGCTGTCACATAAATATTGTATTGAACTCGATCGATTTTGATCTTCCGTCACTGCAAATCAAATGTCATATGGGCTATGGCTCCACATGTTGCTCCAGCTGACATGATGATAAGTAATTTCAGTCTAAAGTCCATTGTCATTTGACAATGCAATTCCCTCCAAAAGGAAAACCCTAACCCCATTCCTTTCTTTTTCCCCAATCCATTTCCAGCTGCTGGTTCCTACAGCTTCACACATTTACAAACTATCTTGTGCTTGATCTAAACCAAACTAAGCCCCTATATTTGGGATCTTCAAGTAGATTTTGGCATCAAAAGTGACAATAACTTCTCAATGGATAAAACTTGAAATGATTCCAGCAAGGTATGCTTCCGCAATGGAATGGATTCAAGGATTCAAGGTTTTCAGTCCATCAATAAATTTAATTTAGGTACGCCTCAGCATTCAGTTTATTATTCTTGATGATTTGACATGAATCGTGATAGATCCTGGTTAAACTTCATATTAAGTTATGGTTTGGTTCTAACACCAGCTACATATTTAAAAACACTAAGAAACTTCCATAAAAACCTAGCTTAGCTTCAAGTATAAGAATACACTTGATATTTACTCTTTTACAAATAACATATAAGAGAGAATAAAGATAAGAGAAATAACCTTTGTCCTTGTATTTGTTGTAAAGATCAGTCAACTGGGTGTAATTCGAATCTGTAAACCCACTTTTTCAAAATTCACAAAGGTAAAGAATTTAGAATCAGGAAAAACAAGTGATTAAAGTTAAACGAAGAGAAATTAGAAAGGAGGAAGTACCATTTGGAGGCAACATTAACCACAAGGAGAACCTTTCCTTTGTATATGCTAAGGTCCACGTCCTGCCCTTTGCTATTCTGCAACAGAACATTGGCATAACACCCAAAACCCAGAAAAGAAAAACCTTGAAAGGGTACAACAAGAATAAGACAATGGGAGGGGAAAAAGGAAGAACCTTGACAGTGAATTCATGGATTGATTTCTGAGGAACTGATTCAGAAGCCCCCATTAGTATGTGTTTGAGATGGGAATGAAAGCAAGAAAGGGTTTTGAAGCTACAGAAAAAAGGGAAGGAAGAGATTGGGGTATCAGCTGAGTATGGTGGTAGTAAAGAAGCTTAGGGGATGATGGAGATTAGAGTCTAGAGACAGGTGTTTGTACTTGTAGCGATGACAAATTGTTGGTTTGTTTGATTGAGTGAATTGTAAGCCAATGACGAAACATTGAATTGGAACTTTCAATGGAAATGAAAACAGGATCATGGAGCATGAGAATATCAATGTGAACAGAGGTAGGAAAATTTTGCTTTTTCAAAGTGGTGTGTGTTTTTTAAAGACCGTCATTACTCTAATCTATTGGTAATTCAATTTGGGTATCTTCGCTTAATTTTATTCTTATATTTATTTTGTACACTAAAATTTTAAAACGTTTAATTTTTTCATTAAAATTTAGATATTAAACGTTTTTTGTCATTAAAGTTTAGACATTAAACGTTTTTGTCACACTTAAACCCTAAACGATCATAGATAGTGTTTGTTTGGTCCTAAATTTTACCAACCGCTTCGACTCGGGCCCTTGAGTCTGAATTCAACTTCTATTTTGTCGAAAAGTGATCCGAAGTTCACGAATCTGCCACGAATTTTATGATTTCT
Organism: Hibiscus tridactylites; assembly: GCA_958450335.1. Classification (NCBI taxonomy): domain Eukaryota; kingdom Viridiplantae; phylum Streptophyta; class Magnoliopsida; order Malvales; family Malvaceae; genus Hibiscus; species Hibiscus tridactylites. Next base: position 94,549,977 of record OY288268.1, read on the forward strand.
CTTTCATCGATATCCCTCCTACTTCGTCGAGTAAAGCCCGTTTTTCAATATGTTGCTTATCTCGTGCTGATGAAGTTTTTTATCGTTTGAATCTCGAAGAAGTTCTTTAGTTTGTCGGTAAATGAACATCATCAAAAAATTAACAGAAGAGTGATAAAATGTTTAATGTCTAAACTTCAGCGAATAAATTGAACGTTTTAAAACTTTAGTGATTAAAATAGGTTTAAAAATAAAGTTTAGCGATGATTTTAAGTAATTTACCCATTAGTGAAATTACGATCCAAACCAGATTTGAGTGCATGTGCTCCAGCCAACCCGACTGCCGACTTTTTATTGAACCCATCCAACAGCCTCATTTATAGATTTTGTCTTTTCATATATTTCTCTCTCCCCGCTGTTGTAATTGTATGATTGAAATTTTCATCTCTCCAAAAAGAAAGAAGTGAGTTATCACAGGAAAGGAAGGAGGGAAGATATCAGATTTGGGTATTTCTTTTACCTAAGTAATATTATTTTTTAATTACATATTAAAATAATATCATTTACTGACTTACAAATAAATATGTTTCATGTCATTCATGTTTTTAAAAAGTTAAGTATTAGAATAGTTATTTATGTTTTATCTCAATATAAAATTAATCACCGATTTTGAAAAACGACTAATAAAGTCACTTAAGTTTTCGGGGCGTAAACTTCTGGTCACCCATCCGTTTGTTGCCGTTAAACGAAAAATAAAGGTAAATTACTGCAATGGTCATTAAAGTTTATCTCATATACATTTTTGCTCCCCAATTTAAAAAAATAAACATTATAGTCACTAATAAAATTGTTTCTTATAATTTCACCCTTAAATTTTTAAAAATTTATTTTTCAACCCTAAAACTTTACAATCAATTAGTACAATAATATTATAAATGCTTGGATAAAAAATAGGTGCCAAAGTATACCTTTTTAAAACTTATGTGTCTAAATTGCTCATATTTAGTAACTAAACTTTCAAATTGTTCTTATTTTTTCACTCTAAATTATTTTTATTATTATTATCATAACATGTCATGTCATTTTTTATTATTTTTAAATTAAAAATTATTTTAAAATAAAATTATTATTATTATTAAATTTAAAATATTATAAAAATATTAGTTTTAAAAATAATTTAGGTGTCTAAAGTTTTTTTTGTAAAAAATGGTGCCCAAAGTTTCTATATGTACAATTTTAGGTGTTCGGTTGTTAAATGGATGTTAAAAAAATTGTCAACCAATCGGTTCCTGACACATGGCATTAATTTTATTTTTTAAAATTTTTAATGGAAAATACTCAAAATTTTTCAAATTATTATAAAATCTCAAAATTTTACAAGTTTCACAAAACAATCCTTAAATCCCTAAAATTTCCCAAACTTTCGTCGTCGATTGTCGCCGCTTCTGCCGCCAGTTGTTGTCGCTGACCGCACCCACTTGGTCGCCGGACTAAGGCGATCAATTTTCCCAACACAGCCTCGTCGGAAACGCCCAACAGTGCGCAGCCGAACGTCAAACGCGAACGTTGATTTCGTGTTTGATGTTTGGTTGCATGTTGTTGGGCGTTTCCGACGAGACTGTGTTGGGAAAATTGATCGCCTTAGTCCGGCGACCAAGTGAGTGCGGTCAACGACGATAATTGGCGGCGAAAGCGGCGACAATCGACGGCGGAAGTTTGGGAATTTTTAAAGATTTAGAGACAGTTTTGTGAAGCTTGTCAAAATTTGAGATTTTATAATAATTTAAAAGTTCTAAGTATTTTTCATTAAAAATTAATAAAATTAATGTCACGTGTCAAGTACCGATTGGTTGACAATTTTTCTAACACTCATTTAACAGTTGGACACCTAAAATTGTAACTATGGTAAATTTGGGAACCTATTTTTACAAAAAAAAAACTTTAAACACCTAAATTATTTTAAGGAATAATATTTTTTTTAAAAATATTTTAAATTTAATAATAATAAAAATGATTTTATTTTATTTTAAAATTATTTTAAATTTAACAACAATAAAAAAATGACATGTCATATTACAATAATATTAAAAATAATATAGAGTGAAGAAAATAAGAGCAATTTGAAAGTTTAATTATTAAATAGGAGCAATTTGAGCACCTAAATTTAAAAAGGGTATACTTTAGGCACCTAATCTTCATTTAAGTCTTTATAATATTATTATACTAATTGATTGTAAAGTTTTAGGGTTGAAACTTTAATTTTTAAAAATTTAATGGTGAAATTATAAAGAAACATTTTCCTTAGTGACTATAATGTTTATTTTTTTTAAAATTGAGAAGCAAAAATGTACATGAAATAAACTTTAATGGTCATTACAGTAATTTACCCTTATTTCGTTGCCAGGTCAGCAATCCGCCCGTGTTTATCAGCAACAAACGGCTAAGTGACCAAAAGTTTACGCTTCAAAAACGTAAGTGACCTTACTGGTCGTTTTTCAAAATCGGTGACTAACATTGTACTGGGGAAAACATAAGTGACTATTCCAGTAGTTAATCTTTTTTAAAAAGCACATTTGATAAAGGATAAATATTCTATACACTGGCGGTGGAAATTAAATCCACAAGCGCCTTAGTTTTAGGGTATATGGAGTTGGTTTAGGGTTTAGGTGTAGGGGTTAGAATTTAAGGGTTGTTGTTTCAATTTAAGGTTTAGGGTTTATATCTTAAAATCTAAATCCTCACTATATTACGCTAAAAGCTAAACTCTAATCTATAAACCCTAAATTATAATCATAAACCTTAAATTGAAATAACTATCCCTAAATTCTAACCTCATACATCTAAACTCTTAAACTATATACCCTAAACTAACTCCATATACCCTAAAACTAAGACGCTTGTGAAAACTTTTAATTTCCACCGTCCGTGTATAGAATATTAATCCTTTGATAAAATGCGTTTTTATTTGATAGAAAATCGATAAGAGCTTTTGAAAGGTTGTATTGGTAAGGATCAAAATGAAAATAAGAAGAAAATAGTTAGAAAAGGAAGCAAACAATGTTTTTCAATTTGTGTTATTTCAAGTATAATCATATTGTAAAACTTTGAAAGACTATAGTTTTGTGTTCGAATATTTGATTGAGGCTATTTTTAATTCATATAATTTTCTAGATTTACACATTAATAATTAGGGATGGTCGTGAGACAAGTTAGGTCGGGGTTTTGGTTGATCCATACCTGACATTAGATTTTAACACTTTTCACCCGAATTGAACTCAACCTGATATTTTATAATGCTCCACACAACTCAAACTTGCCTCGAATTTTAGAGTAGAAACCGAAACACTAGTCGGCCAGACTCAACATAAATAACAAATTATTATATTTGATAAAATAGAAAGTTGAAAAAATAGAAATAGAGAGGGGTCATAATAATAACAATAATATATAACGCATTTTAACAATTATACTTAAATATTTAGAATAAAATTAAGTTATTATTTTCGAGTCAAGTTAGAAATAATATTTTTCATTATAAACTCAGACCCGACCTCAATTTTTTTTTTAAAACCCAACCTTATAGGTCGAGTGGAAGCCCGTCTGGTCACTTATGACAGTGAGCCAAATGTGCATTGTCATTATTTTCGTCCGAAAAAACATGTTTTTACCCTTTGATTTTGATAATTTAAATTTTTTAACCCCGTTCTCTTTTAGCTTTCGAACTTAACAGTCATTTTTTCAGTACATAAATATAGGATTTGTTACATGCAATTTTATTGTAAAATTTTCGTTTTGATCCCTGTGATTTAATTCGCTTTTCCATTTCAAGAGCTCAAGATTCAAGAACACCCAAAAATAGTGGTTCTTGACAAAATCGAGTTTTAGTTGGATTTTAGAAAGAAAATATTTTTCAAAACTTGAATTTGCTTGAAAAATAATGCAACATCAGTCAAAGGTGAAAAAGAGAGAAACCCCAGGCTAGCAACAGAGCTATTCAATTTTGATATATACTCTTGAACTTACAAATGGTACATCTAGCTACAGTTACAGGCTTCATCGGATCTCCAGAACCAATCTCTAACAAATATGTTGAAGCAGAACCACCTACCATTTCAAATTCATGGCCAAGTCTAGCAGAGTTTCGACTTGGCGTATGGTTCGTTTCTTCTCCTGTTCCTTCAATTTTACTGCAACAGATTCTGGATCAAGCCCTTCGACACTTTCTGCTTCATTTTGTTCGGAACGAACCTCCTGTAGCAAAGCGTCGACCTCTCTTATGAAATCTACTCTCAGAAGAACATCATCAGCTTCAGCTGGCAGTGATAATGGCCCGTGATGCTGATAATAAAGTCAGGTATAGGAAGTTATGGTTTTTGTTTCAACGTTAACATTCATGAGCATATCTTTGCATTCATGGTATAGAATGACATCCTACATTTAGACAAAATTCAAGATGCCTATTTAATGAACTATATGTACATTCGACTTCTATGGTATTACTTTAGAAGAAGAATATTTTCTCAGGTGAGCTGTTTTCCAGTTCCTGAAACCCAAGGCAATGAGGACTTTGAATCGATGCCATTGATCACTTACCGTGGCCTCACCAAGAAGGCCTGTATATATATATATTGCACAAAGAGAAGCATAATAACAGAAACGGCTTAAACGTATGATGTTAGATTTAGTCATGATATACGATTGCAAATTCAATGTCATGTGCAGCATATCCAGATGTGAATGCGGAGGTTCATAATTCCCAAAATGATAATAAGAATAAATAACAGCGTACCTTGTCAATGTCAAAACCAGCTGGTACAAGGATACTGAATGGATCCTCCCGGGGAAAAGTATCAACCATTCGTTTTTTGCATTCCTTCAGCCATCCGGCATCGTCAAACCCATCATGCATGTTCAAAAGATCATTGAGCAGCCTCATAGCAGGAGTAGCCTCCCGTTTCAATATCTCGGTCTAAATATAAAGTAAAATTAATGTTTTTTCAGTTGTTTTACAGTAAGAGTTTGAACAACAGCGAGAACTTAATAAAGATGAAACAAATAAAAATATTCCCTTGTTGAATGGCATATGATGGATTGACGGCAAGAAACCCAACACACCAGCAAAGTAGAGCAATTCAGGGAAAAAGAATTGACAGCTTTTACCATTTTCAGTACCTTATAGGTACCTCATATTAGGTTCATTCCCCAAAACTCATATTCCTGTATTATAATAACTGTTGACTATAATCTTGTTTAATCCTCTTACTGATCAAATTTGAACCAGATAAAGCAAAACAGAAACCAACCATATCCATGAAATCAAATGATTTTTCAAGGTTGCAGAAGAAATTAAAAGGTCCAAGGTTGTAGGTATAAGGTAAATGCTGATAATGATAAATTGATGCATCAATAAGTTTTGGGTATTTCTGAAGATGCTCAGTAACAGTCGAAGGCATTCTTCGAAAAATGAGATAGGGATTCGAAATATTTAATTCTGATCGGTAATCAAAATATTTAGTAGAGCGCATACCTCAACTCTTCTGTATAGGAGATCAAGACTCCTAATGGCATCCTTTTCTTCCTGGAAAAAAGTTATAAGTTAATACACTAAAGAGAGAAATGGAGAACTTAGGGTCGCTGCATGGACTACGTAACATGTATGCCTCGTTTGGTTACGTAAGTATTAACACAAGGAAAAGCTTAATATATTACATTAGTTTTAAAATAGTTTGTCATAACATAAAGAAGGGTCATTACAAATCTAAACTTGAAATGAGAAAGATGAGTAAAAACTCAAGTAAAAAGTAATACCTCTCAAAGTAAGCAATACATGTTCATTCTCTTTGTTCAAACTAAAGTCATGTGGGTAGCTCAAAATTGCCAAGATAAGTTAGTTTATTGCTATCTCATGTACTAAACATGATGAAAAAACAACATTCCTACCGAACGTAGCATTGGTGCATAGAATTTAATTTGAAACCCCCTTCGTATCAGGAACTGTTATGTTAAACACATCATTCACAAGGCTGATTCAAACCGATTGCAGGAGTTCCTAGAATTTACATTGAAATAACAATACAGATAAGATTCATAAGGTTGTTTGTTTCCTAGGGGGGGAAAATGCGCTTACTCTCACACAATGAAGTTTGCGTGTTTACTCTCACACAATGAAGTTTGGGTGTTTACTCTCACACAATGAAGGATCTTATACCTGTTATCACTGTTGTGCTTTTCTATACCACTAGGTGAGTTTTCTATGGCTGTCAAAGTTCCCAAATTTTCTGATTTATACATTAAGTTTTCTCAGAGGTTCAGAATAGGAGCCAAAATTGGTTATAGTTTTTCACAAGTTGCAGCACATGTTTCCATGGACATGTCAAATCTCGGAAAGAAAGGCTGGAAAATAAGAAAAATAGGGAAAATTTAGTGCAGCCAAAATTGAAAGGTATTAAAATCCCACTTACATCACGCCGAGCAAGATCGAGGCGATTCCATATGACCATTAGCACAAGTTCAGTAAGTTCACCTCTCTCTGCAGCCTCCTCAATTTTCTGCATTAAAGTAAAGGGTCATGACCAAGAGAAGTGATGTCAATACAAATGCAGAGAGTTGCAGTAAGACTACTTTGGTGATTCCTCGCCCTGGTGTCGATAATCTTGTCAATTTAGATTGTTCTAAGAGTTTCCAAAGATAATGTTCCAATCTCCAAGAAGGGGCTTTGTCCTAGTTTAGCTGTTTAGGTGTAAGATATCATGATACAACTTTATTCATACCAGAAAACCTCATGTATTTCTCAACTAAAATCAAGAAACATGGCACTGAAAACATTTGGCCATTCCTGGTGAATCTCGATGGAAACAACTGGACTTTTGATTTTTGAAAATGGCCCAAAAAAAGGTCCAACTCTATGGTATTGTTTTTATCCTTGTTTGGCACTTCACTAGAAGAAAAAGAATTCAATGAAAACATTTCTATCATCCTAAAACTTGGAAACAAAATCAACTTGTTTTAATGACATAAATACATATATTACCTCTTCCACCTCTTCTTCAGCCCTAATGAAGCTTGAAACTAGTTTCCTTGCTCTTACAACATCTTCTTCTGGGTACCCCTTCAGACGCATACCTATTTCACGATACTCATCAATCTTCCTTTCCTCTTCTTCATCTTCCTCTCGACGTCTTCTATGTAACTCCTTTGTTTTCTCCCGTTGTCTGGCTTGCCATTCCTAACCAAAATACAACCAATGCCAGTTTCTTAGTCATTACAAAAAAACAACACAGATTAAAGATGGAAGAAATTTTACACAGACAAGGGCATCTATCCATATTGAGAACTGCTCTAGGGCCAAGTGTATCAAATACAAACACAAGTATGCCAGTTTTCTGAAACATTTATACATTCGAATGGATAAATTAGCAGAAAACTGACTCATATGCTGAATTCTTCATGGACCTAAGTGAGGCTATACACAAACAGGAACTACAATAAACTAATTCAGAGGTGACCCAGAAATAGCAAATCATGAACACCAATTTATTACTATTAACCAGAGGAGTAAGAACAGGTGAAAAACGGGATTAGAAAAGGAAAGGGAAAAGCGGGTAAGAAAAACATACATCATCGTAATACTCCTTTGGCATCCCTTCCAGAAGTTGTTCTTCTTTGTTCATGCACCTCCTCAAAACTGTGCTCAACCCCACCACCCAAAAAAAAAACAGATTATAAATAACGAAAGGTGACTAATTTGAAGCAAATAAACAACCCAATTGGAAAAAAACCTGCTCCAGAATGGAAGGTAGTCTTGAGAGGAGAGAGCCGCATATTTGTGGGTGGAAACAAGGGTTGCAAGGGAAGTGAGCATGTTAAAAGGAACAGCTTTGCATCCATTTTTGCTTTGGAAAGATAGAAATCAGAGTAAAAACAGAGCTCCCTGGAGTGGGTATATTTCTGCTGATTATTTACAACTTTGGAAAGCTAATGTCATTACTTTTGGAATTGCATACTTACCCCTTATATTTCATGGGATATCATTTTAGTCACTATTAAAATTTGTTTAAAATTGAAACATGGCTTGGTATCCAGGCCGTTCTGAAGGTGGGCCACAAGGCATCGACCCACCTAGAAGTGTCCATTTTGATTTTTTTCTAATATTTATTATTATATACAATTTTTCAATACTTTTTATTAAGGGTCTAATATTAGAATTTATTTTATTTTTTCAAGACTTTTTAGTAGAGGTATAATTTTTTTTTTCAAATACTTGTTATTAGGATTCAATTTTTTTCAATACCTGTTATTAGTGGTTCAATATTTTTCATAAATATTTGTTATTGGTCTACTCTTAAAATTTAATTTTTTTCAATATTTATTATTATTGATCCAATTTTTTTCAATACTAATTATTAGAGGCCTAATTTTTTTTCTAAATATTTCTTATTAGGTACATACGTTTAAAATTGATATTTTTTTAATACTTGTTATTAGAGCTCTGGATTTTTTGCTAATACTTATTATTAGGGGTCTATTAAAAATACTTGTGATTAAGGGCCTAATTTTTAAAGGGTAATTATATCATGCATCGCGGTGGAAACATTTTATTTTTACAAGAGTCCGAATTTTAGGGTTAGAGATTCGGTTTAGGTTTCTAAGTTTATGTGCTTAGAATTTAGAGATTGTGATTTAAATTTAGGGTAAGAATTTAGGGATTCTAGGTAAAAACCTAAATCTCTAACATATTACCCTAACCTCTAAATCCTAACATGAAACCTTAAATTCTAATAAAATGCCTTAAATTATAAACCCCTAAACTATGAACCCTAAATTGGATCTCTAACCCCCTAAAATTAGGATGATTGTGGAAACAAAATATTTTCACCGCCAGTTCATCACATATTTTTTCCATTTTTAAATTCGCCCTGAACCACAAAAATCTCAAGAACGGGCCTATTGATATAATAACATTTTTAATCTTAAAACTTAGGGTAAACTACAACGAAGGTCACTCAATTATTGATAAGATTACATTTGGGTCACTTAATTATTAAAAATTATATTTAGGTCACTCAATTATGGGTAAGGTTACATTTGGGTCACCCAATTATTAAAGGTTACATTTGGATCACTCAATTATGAGCAATATTACATTTGGGTCACCCTTCATATTTTAAAAAAAAAAGTACATCAATTTGTGCATTAGATTAATTAATGATTTCAAATGAAGTATTCTAATGTTAACAAGGGTGTACAAGTGATTTGGGTCACCCAATTATTAAAGGTTACATTTGGATCACTCAATTATGAGCAATATTACATTTGGGTCACCCTTTATATTTTAAAAAAAAAGTACATCAATTTGTGCATTAGATTAATTAATGATTTCAAATGAAGTATTCTAATGTTAACAAGGGTGTACAAGTGATTTGGAAGAAAAAATTACTAAATTGATGTACTTTTTTTAAGGGTAAACTACATAAATGACCACAATACTATTGCAAAAGTCGCGATTTGACCACCTTACTTTTTTTCGAAGCAATTAAACCATCATACTATTAAATTGGGTGCAATTTGACCACCATCCGTTAAAGGTTAACGGCAGGGTGACGTGTCAGTTAAAAAAATAAGGGTATAATTACACATTTGGTCCTTGCTACTTATACATTCTTTTAATTTAGTCCTAATTTTAATTTAATAAAATAAATTAATTATTTAATTAGATAATAATTAATTTATTTTATTAAATTTAAATTAGGACTAAATTAAAAGAATGTATAAGTAGCAAGGATCAAATGTGTAACTATACCCTTATTTTTTTAACTGACACGTCACTCTGCCGTTAACCTTTAACGGCTGGTGGTCAAATTGCACCCAATTTAATAGTATGATGGTTTAATTGCTTCGGAAAAAAAGTAAGGTGGTCAAATCGCGACTTTTGCAATAGTATGGTGGTCATTTATATAGTTTACCCTTTTTAAATATGAAGGGTGACCCAAACATAACCTTACCCATAATTGAGTGACCCAAATGTAACCTTACGCATAATTGAGTGACCCAAATGTAACATTATCTATAATTGAGTGACCCAAATGTAGTTTTTAATAATTAGGTGACTTAAATGTAACATTACCCATAATTGAGTGATCTCCGTTGTAGTTTACCCTAAAACTTATAGATTCTATTACATAAATGATGATCTTAAATGGTCAATTAATTTTGACTTGTGCTTCTTTGTGGTGGTTAACTAAATTTTTAGGTAATGTTGAATATTATCAGAGTAAAACAGAAAGTAGATTTCAATGTTGTTTGAAAGACATACCCTGAAGACTTGTGATTAAGCAGGACTCAGAGCAAAGAAGCACATGGTAGCAGGGATGGATCGGGTTCTCTTAAAATTTAAAATTCGTATATGATTTAAAAATTTATCGGTCTCGTTTATTGATTCCCTTGCCCTTATCATAGTTCTTATATATGATGTAGTGGAAACAGTCAACTTGACATAACTGGATCTTGAAATCTAGGCCAAGAATATCTATGAGGCATAATGATTTGTGTGAGTTGCAGCTCTTCGTTTATTTAATTGCATTTAAGACCATTGTAATGGGATGAACATGGGAAGCTTTATCAACAGAAACTGAAATAAGATCATAGAAACAAAAACAATCTCCCTAATATTCTAGAAATGGTAGGACTGACCTACATGTTTAATAGATGTCTTCTAAATTGGCTTGTTCTTACATGCACATGGTTCAAATGCGAACCTCTATAAAAACTATAGTTCTTGGTGCATTTTTGTTCAAAATGTGTTTTTATTTTGCGAGATATGGTTTACGGTTTAGAGATCGGGTAAAAGTGTTTATGAGATCTTCTTCAGATCTGCAACATTGATGGTTGCTTCAGTTCCAAGGTTTGCATAAATTCTGAGGAAAAACTCATGCTCGTAACATTATTAGCCGGTTTCGAGAACATCTTCGCCGGTTGATGTTCTAATCACACATATTGTAGTTGGCTGAAAGTTATTCAGGTATATAAAAACTACAATCTTGTCATTGTATCTGTTCTTTAACTACTACTGTAATTTGTATTTGATTCATAAACTCTGTGAAGTGAATAATAAATTGCAAATGATAATTACTCTAATAGGTCAAGTTTCTGCATGATGCATCAATCAGGTAAAGTTCATTTCCTTTGTGTTGAATGTTTGTGTTATGATATAATCAACTCGAATCGAGTTCGAGCCATGTATATTCAAGCTTCAAATTTAGCCAGTCACTGTCTTTTACCTTTATTCTTGGACCCTTTATGTAATTTTTTCACCTTCCATTCAACTACAAGAAATCTACTTCCTACCAACTTTGTATCTTCACGTGTCCTGCCAATATAAGGCCATTGAAACCATTGTTTGTTTTCGCCAAAGATTTGTTGTCACTTTTCTTCAAGCTCCCATTTCCATGGCTGCTCTCTACATTCATTCCCTTCTAAAACTAGCTTTCCTTTGTTCCTTCTGGCCTATTGTTACCCCTTTGAGTTTGAATTATCCGGCAGTGTTCAACTTCGGGGACTCGAATTCGGACACGGGAGGAATAGTCGCCGGAAAAGCTTTTCCCCTGGCACGATTTAATGGCCAGACTTACTTCCATGAATTCTCTGGCAGATTCTGTGATGGTCGCTTAATCATTGATTTTCTAAGTAATTCTTATCTTTCCCTACTTTGCATGATCCAAATTTTGAGACGAATTTAGTAGTAATAACAAGTTTTTTTTAATTTTTTATTTTGCAGTGGAGGCAATGGAGCTTCCTTACATGAACCCCTATCTGGAATCTGTTGGCTCTCCCAGTTTTCAGACAGGCTGCAATTTTGCTACCGGAGGGGCTACCATTCAACCAGCAGATGCAGCTTCGACCAACCCTTTTTCCTTCAATCTTCAGTTATCTCAATTCTTTCGATTCAAGAATCGAGTTCTTACATTACTTTCCAAAGGTGTTTCTTTTTGGACAAGCTTCCATGTTCTTTTTTACAGAAATGTCAATAAAAAGGTTATAATTTGTTCTTATGTTTTTTGTTCAGACAAGGAGCTTGAGACATATCTCCCTGCGGAAGATTACTTCACCAAGGCCCTTTACATGTTCGATATCGGCCAGAACGATCTCGACGGCGCCTTATATTCATTGACATCGGAGAAACAAGTCCTTGATTTTGTTTTGAAGCTTATATATGATCTCAACTATGGAATGAAGGTTCCATCATGTTCTAATACTAGTTCTAGTACACATGAATTAACTATTGCTGCTATTTTAAAGTACTTTTTTTTTCTTCCCCAGAGATTATATAATGCAGGTGCAAGGAATTTCTGGGTTCACAACACGGGTCCCCTCGGATGCTTGCCGAGAATCATCGCTACATTCGGAGAAAACCCGTCGAACCTTGACGAACACGGCTGCATCGTCTCGCACAACAGAGCTGCAACCATTTTCAACCAGAAACTCCGGGATATCTGTCTACAGTTCTTGGCACAATCGCCCGAAGCCAACATCACTTACGTCGACATATACTCAATAAAGCTAAACCTCATTTCAAACCATTCGCTATACGGTAAGCAAGCCTAAATACTCAATCCTTTTTCTCAATGTTCATAATATGTTCACTCGAATCGACTCGGATTTCGCTCTCAGGATTCCAGCAACCATTAGCAGCATGCTGTGGCTACGGTGGGCCGCCATTGAATTTCGACATGCGGATGCCTTGCGGTGTAACTAAGGATCTGAACGGGACGATTGCGACGGCGAATCCATGTAACAATACGGCTGAGTACATAAACTGGGATGGGACTCATTACACTGAAGCTGCAAATAGATTTGTTGCAGATCAAATACTAACAGGAAACTACTCTGATTCACCTCGTTTGGGGACTTCACCATTTTTTAACTGAGCGAAGATGAATGATGTTGTTGTATTCACTTATCACTTTGTAATTTTTATTGATTTATCACAGTTTTCATATGACAATGGCAGAATGTTTTGGTCTTTATTGTCAAATTTAGACTAACTAAAGACATTAAATTAAAATATAAGGATTAAATCTCATATTCGAGTATGTTAAACGGATCAAAATCACAATTTAACCGGTAGTAAACGAAAGTTATAAACCCAAGTCTAGTCTAGGCAATTAATACTTAGACAATCCATAACCTCAAACCCTTAAATTAAAGGCAATTATGCATTTAGATTTTGTCACGTTTAAAAGAGGTGAGAGACTAATTTAACATCATAAAGAATTTAGATTTTGTAGTTACACATTTTATCAAACATGTCTTTTAGGAAGATGATAATAGCCTCATGATAATTAACATCAGAGCGACTCTTTGACTCCTAAATTTCACGCCAAGTACCTCAGTGGGTAGAGTAGACAATGTGAACAGCCATAACAATAGCTCATCACGAGAGCGGTTAACTCGTGATGAGGGTGTCACGAGATTGACTGAAAGAGAATATCACGCCTAAAAACGAGAGACATTAATCTCACATAAAAAAAAGGAAAGTGTTGTAGTATAAAAAATAACATTGAACATTATATTAGACATGTCTTTTGAATAAATAATAATAATAATTAGCTTGATTAAACCATTTTAAGGACTAATATCTGCTAGATTCTAATTATCAATTTACACTTGCTAATAACATTATAAAAATACAAAGATTGCATTAGATCAAACTAAAGTAGATCAAATCTTAAACTTCATCATAATAAAAGAACCACCAAAAGGTTTAATGAAAATGATTAATATTTTGATCAAATGTTATTCATTATTAGTTAGTCCAGTGGGAGATTTTAGGTCCCTTAAGTAAAGCCAAAGATTCAAATATCAGCATTGTGAATAGAGTAAATTAGGTTGCGAGAATCTCCCCTATAATAAATCTCTACACTACTCTATTTAAATTAGTCTATCAATAAATCGAATGTCAATAATTATAAAAAATATTGAAGGGTGTACATGAAAATTTGTTGTTTGTAAACCCATTTGAAGTAATAATTCCATAATTTATGGTTTGAGGATAAGTGTCCATTAAAGAGTGTTAGAAATCACAATAAAAGCCAGATTAAATGCCTTTCAATGAGGTAGGATCCTTCAGCCCCATATACCTTATGGGAAAGACAGATCGTTTTCAGAGTTGCTGCCAATCCAAAATCATAAATTTCGAAATATCAATGATTGGTGGATCAGACAAATACCTGTGCAATAATTAGCTTGGATGTCCATTTTGCAGAGAATAGGTTGGCATCATAGCAACACCAACACCTTTTATCAAAAACAATTGGTTGGTCTAGCCGGATGAGACGTAAGCAAAGTTATTTATTTCGAATACTGATATTATAAATCAAAAATATTGGGTTGAAAGAGTCACTCCCATATTAGGCATGTACAAAATCCGATCTGAATTAGTCAATTAGTGAATCAAATACGGTAGTTAAACAAAAAAAACCAAAAACAAGACAAAAATATATAAACCTCATGCATGGTACTGTGTCTTAAAAGCTCCAGTTTGGCTGGAATAAACGGGAGATCGCTATCATACAATCTTTTTCCAGTTGCAATGTCAAATGTTGCAACAGATGTTATAAGGTTTAAATATTTTAGTTTTTATGATATTGAGTTAATACATTTTTTATTTAAAAATTTTGGTTCATCTATTATCTTATGTTCATTTTTAGTATTAACGGTTGACCTAATAATAATTATAAAAGAACAAGACAATAATTTTTTTTTCAGTCCTTTACGTTTTTGTTTTTGTCAGCTTAACCTTTGATCTTTAACAGATAAAAAGAAATATCAACAATAATTATCTTTAATTGAACAATGCAGCTTTTCAATCATTTACATTTATATATTTTAAGCGTTAAATTGATAATAAAAAAAAACTAAAAACATAGAAGACTAAAAAAGTTGTTTTACTTTTTTTTATAGTTGTCAAGTCATCAATTAACAATAAAATTAAACAAAAGTTGGTAAAAAGCATAACGATCAAGATTTTAAAATTCGTAAGTCGATTTAATCCGAATCGTGGGCCTTGCATTTTGGGCCGAGTTATTGGGCCATTGGGTGCCCAAGAGAGTCTTAGTGGGCTTCTTCTTGGTTGTTGGGCTTGAACTTGGGTTGGTGGATGGTTTGGAAAGATAATAGAAGGGCGAGGAGATAATTTTATCCTATTTTGAAGACGGAAGGAGGATGGTTCTTTTTTTTTGATCAAAAGAACTTTCATATCACCGAAATTAAGAGTACATAAGGTGTGGAGGGAAGACAGTAGGGTTCCAAACAACTTGGTCCTGCTCGGTCTTCGCGACCTTGGCAAGCCAGTCGGCTGCCTGATTACAAGCACGACGGACAAAAGAAAAAGAAATAGTCTCAAAGGACTTGGCAACACAAAGGATATCTTCCTCAATAGCAGAGGAAACCCAATCAGAACAACATCCCGATCGCAACCGATCAATGACAGTTTTGTTGTCAGACTCAATGATAATATCAGAAAAACCTTTGAAGATTGCCATTGACAATCCTAACTTGATTGCATAGGCTTCTGCTGCCGCAGCTGAAGGTGCCATGCACGAAGCAGAAACCCCGAAAATACAAGAGCTTGAGCAATCTCTGAAGACAGCAGCAATTGAGGCTTTCCCTATTTCGCGGTCAAAAGCATCATCGCAATTGATCTTGATAATTCCAAGAGGAGGTGGATTCCACTTGTGATTGATATAATCATTAACAGAACTCCCAGAGGTGTCCACCTGACTTGCGGAGTGGAATTCCATGAAATCGTCGTCCGCCTTTAACCAAACATCTCAAGGAGAGTCTCGACGCCCTTCAAAGATCCTGGAATTCCTTGACTTCCAAATGTTCCAGAGAATGAAAGCAATGTGAGCACGCCCTTCACCTGCAAGGCCAAGGTTGCGGTCTTGAACAACTTTACACCACCATTTGGGAAAGCCTGGGAAACCTACGACAGCCGGAGAGTAGCTAAACCCCGAAGCCCTACAGATAGCCTGGGCGAAGGGACAGAAAAACAGAATATGTTCGGCTGTTTCCCCTGAGGTCTCACAGTGGTGACAAACATCAGGGTCCTTAAAGTTTCCATGCAGCCGTGCTTTCAGGGAGTTTTTAGTAGGGACGATATTATGGCACAGCCTCCACAAGAAGGAGCGAATCTTTGAGGGGACTTTCAAAGACCAAATAGAGTTCCATAATTCCTTTTGAGATAGAGTGCCTTCGCTTGATGAAGGACAGGGAGAGTCCCTAGGTTCCTCCTCCATGAATCGATACCCTGATTTGGCCGAATACTCATCGTTCGTGTTACCAGCCCAAATAAGAATATCCTTGACGTTTGGGCCTCCTATCGGAATAGTCAAGATTGCATTTGCTTCCAAGGGAGAACACAGCTCTTTGATTTTTGCTTCATTCCAGGTCCAGTTAGGATTAATAAGGGAGCTCACTGAGGGAGCAGGAAAGCCTAACGGCGGCTGCGTCGTGAGCTTGTAACCCTGAATCTTAGGAATCCAGTTGTCAAACCAAGTTGAGATATTCTTACCGTTCCCAACTCTCTAGAGAGAACCTTTTTTGATGATCTTGATTCCTTCCCTTATGCCCGACCAAGCCCAAGAAGGGTTTGAGCATTTTGGAGCGTCGAAAATGTTTCCATTTGGGTAGTAGATGCCTTTGAGGGTCTGAGCAAGAAGGGAGTCTGGATTCCTTACTAATTTCCAGGAGACTTTGGAAACCAATGCTTTATTGAACAATCTGAGATTCTTAAAACCCATTCCCCCTTTTTCCTTGGATGTGCAAAGATCCTTCCAGTTTATCCAGTGAATACCTTTCTCCTTCTCTGCACAGTTATTCCACCAGAATCTTGCCACAATAGAGCTGATCTCATCGCAGAAAGTGACTGGAAGCAGGAAGCACTGCATAACATAGGTGGGAATAGCTTGAGCAACTGCTTTTATGAGAATCTCTTTCCCAGCACAGGTTAGAAATTTGGTTTTCCATCCTCGGAGTCTATTTTGGACCCGTTCTCTGATAAAAGCCAAGGCTTCCTTTTTGCTTCGGCCCCAAAAGGAGGGCAGACCTAGGTATTTAGTGTCTTCCTCCATTGCTTTGAATCCCAGAATGTTATGAAGATGGGCTTTGAGTCTGGTGCTGACATTCGGTGAGAAGAAGACAGAGGATTTCATATGGCAAACTGTCTAGCCTGTAGACGACTGGAAAGTCTGGAGAATTTGCAGCAGTTTGGAACAGTCTTCCTCATTTGCCTCTGTGTAGACAAGGCAATCATCCGCGAACAGAAGGTGACTCAGGATGGGACATCTTCTTTTTATTCTTAGTCCAGCAAAAAGATCTCTTCCAATTTCTTTTTCGATAATCCAAGAAAGGATGCTCGAAACGAAGGTGAAAGGAAAGGGGGAAAGTGGGTCCCCCTGTCTCAGCCCTCTACCTGCTCGGAACTCTCCCTTACGTTTACCATTAACAACAAGAGAAAAGGAGACCGTCGACACACAGCTCATCACTCTGTTAATCCACCATTCATCAAATCACATTTCTTCCATCACAAAATGCAACAGATTCCAATCCACTTTGTCATAAGCTTTCTCCAGATCAATCTTCAGGGCCATAAGCCCTTTTTTGCCTTTCTTTGTTCGCTTAATCGCGTGAAAAGCCTCATTAGCCAGAATGATATTGTCATGAATAGATCTACCTTTCACGAAAGCGGATTGTGCTTGGGGAATAATGTTGGGGAGGAAGATCTTTAGTCTTGATGCAAGAATCTTGGTAATCACTTTTAGAGAAAAGTTGCACAAACTAATAGGCCTCAAGTGAGAGACATTCGTGGGATTTGGTCTTTTGGGAATGAGCACAATATTAGTTTGGTTGATTGAAGGATCCAAGGCACCTTCTCTGAAAAAGGCTGTAACC
This sequence comes from Hibiscus tridactylites, assembly GCA_958450335.1. Taxonomy (NCBI): domain Eukaryota; kingdom Viridiplantae; phylum Streptophyta; class Magnoliopsida; order Malvales; family Malvaceae; genus Hibiscus; species Hibiscus tridactylites. Next base: position 94,567,905 of record OY288268.1, read on the forward strand.
ATCCCAATGAGATCATTCTTAACCATGTCCCAAAAGGTCTGATAAAAACATCCTGGAAATCCGTCGGGACCCGGAGCTTTTGTTGCACCCATCTCGAACACAGCCTTCTTAATTTCTTCTTCGATAATCAGCATACAAAGAGAATTGTTCATTTCTCGTGTGATTACCTTGGGGATATATTCTCTAAGACAAATGAAGTCAACAGTTCTGTCTTTGGTGAAAACTTGCTTAAAATGACTAAGCAAATGGTTGGCTATGTCGTCCGGATCCTCCAGCCATACTCCATTCCCATCTTTAATTTTGACTATAGAATTGGAGTTTCGGTGTTGAATTGTTGTGGCGTGGAAGAATTTAGTGTTTTTATCTCCCCATTTCAACCAATTCACTCGAGATCTCTGATGCCAGAACCTTTCCTCGCTTTCCCATTCAGCATCTATTTCTTGTTTCAGTTTATTAAATTCTTCCAATTCCTGAATAGATAGTTTCTTCCCGTGGAGCTTGGAGAATCTATCCAACAAGAGCTGCTTTTTTCCGTTTTTCTTTTTCAGCTTCTCTTTGTTCCATTTTACAAGAGCTGTTCTAGTGTTACAAATTTTCCTGCGGAATCTAGGGACCACTCTTGTCCCTCTCACCCACCCTAGGTCTCTTTTTCATCTTTCTTAGAGGCACAAAGATAAAAGTGAAATCTTTGTTTCATTGAGTAGAAATTTTGGATTTGGGCTTAGAGTGTTGTAATCATCATTCAAGAATCTATAAATAGAGGTAAAATTCATTTTTTTGGTGGAGGCTCAAGAAAATGAGTTTTAGTGAGAGTTGAAGGAGATGAACAAGAATGAAAGATTTAACCACATCTTAGTTTTCAGATTCTTCCTTTATCACTTTTATTTCTTCTAGCAACGTTGTAATTTGTTTTACAACTTTTGGTTGTAGCAAAAGAGGTGAGAGAGTCTTTTAAAAAGTTTGGGAAAAAAAAGTTTGAGGAGCTTGGTTAAAGGCTTTTTATTCGTTAATGTAGTTAAAGTTGGTACACTACTAACTCATTTGCCTTTATGGGCATTATAATTCGATTACGTTGTATGCTTGATTGATGTTTTGGTGTTGTTAGTTGTATAAAGGCTTGAAAATGGCTTAACTCGAATTTGGTGTTAAAATCCTGTAAAATTAGTAGCAAACCACCTAAAATACCTTTTATAACTGATAGGTTCATTCTGGGCTCGAGTATCGGTACGCGAGGGGTCCGTACTGGTACCCTGTGTTTTTGGTTGAGAAATAAAGATGAACTATGAGGGGTGTATCGGTACGAGCTTCAAGCTGTATCGGTATGTGATGCAAGATGTATCCAACCCGTACCGGTATTTACTATTTTATTAAAAATCTAATAAACTATTTTAATATCAGTACGTTGTGTGTATCGATATCCAAGGGTACTGTACCGATACGTGAAGGTTAGTATCGGTATCCACTGGGCAATCTACCTGAAAATTAAGTTTTAAGTTCGAGGGGCTAATAATTCGAAGACTATGGTCCGATGAACTTCTAATGTGGTAAAATAAATTGTAAAACTGAAAAATTGTAAAATCAATCACATATGAGAGCTCAATGAGTAATTAAACTTCATAAATTTCAGGTGACTTGTTGTAATAGATACAATAGGGGTCATTGGTGGATCAAGTGATGTTATGTGCCAAGTAAGGGCACTTGTTTTGGTTGAGTCACATTTGGTTGATGGGATCCAGATACTCAGTGAGCGTGTTGCAATATTATGGTAAGTGACATTAAATGTGCGACTCTGAGACTATGTGACACCGAATCTCACCCCGAGTATATGATCCTGAGGCTACATGACACCGAAACTCACTCAAGGTTTGTGGTTGTACATATGATGTTTTGTGAGTATATGTATGGGCAACGAAAATCGAGAAGAGACAAAAGATTTCCATCCTTCTAAATCACTCCTTGTTACGCTTATATATGCTAAGTACAAAGCTGGTGTGTTTGCTCAACCATCTTAAACAAGCATCTTCTCCTTGTCATTCGATCACCCAAAAACCTACTAAAAAAAATTTATCCAATTCTCTTCCTTTTATACATCAATGGAAAAAAATCAAACCAGTTGTCCTAAGGTTGTGTGTGAAAAGATCTTTAGGGCAATCACTTTGGCTCCTGCTTTCACTACAATTCGTCGTATCTCAAACTGCCAACAAACACCGTCTTCAGCAGCCGCCATACATACTCGAAATCTACCGTCAGAAGTTCCCATGAAGTTCGACTATGCCACAGCCAATGGTTCAACTTCAACCTACACCAATGGCACCCAAGTTGTACCGTTGATGGCTCAACAGGTGAAAACGCCAAAGCCATCGACGGATATGGTTCAATCATGGAAGGGGAATCAGATTGTTTCGGATAATGGCCAGCATGCAGAAATTAAGTTGAAGCAACATCAGGGCAAGAAGGTGGAAGCTGGTAAGAAACCAATGCAACAATATTATGATGCTAAATTCGATGCCTTTATCCATCAAACAAGGGAGAAGATCATCTCGAATGATAGTCGAGAAAACGGAAGGGATTCTCGAAAAGTTGTCGGACATGGCCATGGTCAAGTAAATGTTCGTAAGGATCATCACTTCTCGAACTTTTTCAAACAAACTAAAAGGAAGATCAAAAGTACCTTGAGCATGAAGGATAAAAGTGAGTCCTTCAAGTAATCGAAAACCGAGTGAATGAAATTTGATGAACAAACCGGAAATTATCTACATACTAAGTGGTTTGACGAATAATCATTGATTTTGTTGTTTACACGTTTATTGGTGTTTATGTAGTTATTGTTGTAAAAAATGGCAATTATGAGAAAAAGAACATGAAACAAAAATGTTCGAGGCGTGCACAAGACATTATCCTTAAGGATATTTCGCAATAATGCGAGAGTAGAGAAAGTTACTTTTAATTTTGTGATTTGGAAAACAAGTGAGCATGGTATTTATAGTACCATGTATTCCCAAAAAGTATTCAAAATAGTAAGTAATCAAGGGCAAATCTGTTATAAAAAATGAATGGTTAAAATTAAATATTCTTTCAAATTTAAAATGAATGGTTGAAATTAAAGATTTTGAAATGAGTGGTTAAAAATCACTTAAAATAATTTAAATAAAGTAAAACAAAAAAAATTGGACCTCTAGTTCATGCACATGAGAAAATTGACCGATTAAAATACTTGGCCAAAGCCCATGTACGCAAGACCACCATTATATTTTTCTCGTACAAGCTCAATATCAAGTCTTTGTATTTAAACCATAGTCAAGTGCTTTTTAAAAGAAATGTGGGATTCTTTGAAATATACTAAGTAACTTTTTTTACAACAACCCCCACATATTTCAATGAATGATAAGAAGAAAAAGAAGTTTTAGCTGAGTATCTTGACATAATGTATTCATTTTGGTGTCTTTTTGCACTATGAATTAGAATTTAGAAAATAAGACATAACTTACTGAGTGTTTGGTGAAACACGTTTCTATGAACCAAAAACTCAATATGTAAGCTACCATTCTCATTAGTCACATTATCTCTATTCCTGCTCTTTGTCGCGGTTGTGCGCTAATAGGCCATGTGCGTGCTTGGATTTTCATAAGTGCTCTAGTGACTTTGCAACAAATCTCATAGAAGCGGCCCCACTTCACACTTATATAGGTCAAGTCATCAAGTGTATTATGCATGTCAATACACCACCTATAAATGCTATGAACTTGATTAAGAGTTTTCTCATCCTCATTGTCTTTGCAGTTTTAACACTACTTACACCATAGAAAAGGACAAAATAATAATTCGTAGTGTTCACATCTTGAGATCAATCAATGACTTGTTATTACCCATATGAACCTTCTTCATGGGATCGTCAATCACAAATGTTGGATTACCGTCATTGTTAATTTCTTATATTGGCATAAGTCTCATTCCCTTCGATGTTTCATTTACTAATTTTCTTCCTAGGGGTTTAGTTAGAGGATCGGTCAAATTCATTTCTGACTTCACATAATCAATCGATATAATTCCATCTTTTTACAGTTGATGTAGTACCTCATGTTTTAGACGAATATGAATGTTTTTGCCGTTAAAGGTTTTGTTCTTTGCAATGGCTATTGTCGCTTGGCAATCACAATGCATGGGCACCGAGGTTGTCGGTTTTGAGCCGAATGGTATACAGGCTAAAAAATTTCTCAACCACTCAGCTTCGTTACCAGCCAACTCTAAAACAATGAATTCAGATTCCATGGTAGATCTTACTATACGTGTTTGTTTGGCTAATTTCTATGATATTGTTCCACCTTGAAGGGTGAATACATAATCACTAATGGATTTCGTCTCACCTGAGTCAGATATCCATTAGCACCATTGTATCCTTCTAATGTAATGGGAAATCCACTAAAGTGAATACCATAATTTATGGTACCTTTTAAATATCTCATTAACTTCACTATAGCACTCCAATGCTCATAGTTTGGGTTATGAGAATATCTGCTCAAGCGACAAACAACGTATGCTATATCAGGTTTGGTGAAATTCATCAAGTGCATCAGACTTTCAATAATCTGTGCATACTTGGATTGAGCAACAGGTTCACCTATATTTTTTCTTAATTGAGTGTTAGCATCATAAGGAGTATTCAGAGGTTTGGTGTCAAAGTAACCAAACTTCTTTAAAAGCTTCTCAACATAGTGTCCTTGTGAGAGCATTATACTATCATATTTCCTTATAATTTTAACACCCAATATAACATTTGTTTCGCCCATATCTTTCATATCAAAATTTAAAGCAAGATATCTCTTGTATCAAATAACAACTCATAGCAATTATTAAATATAAGCATGTCATCAACATATAAGCATATGATCACACAACTACCATTGACTAGTTTAGTATAAACTCATTTATCAACATCAACATAAGAAAAACCATCACTCAATAATACTTAATCAAAATTTTTATGACATTGTTTAGGTGCTTGTTTTAAACCATACAAAGATTTGAGAAGTTTACATACTTTATTTTCATGACTTGACACAATACATCTTTCAAGTTGTTCTATGTAAATTTTTTCTTCTAAGTCGTCATTTAAAAAAGTAATTTTAACATCCATTTGATGGATAAAAAGTTTATGTATAGATGCTAAAGTAATCAAAATTCGAATGGAAGAAATTCTAGTAACTGGAGCAAATGTGTCAAAATAATTGATGTTTTGTTTTTGAAAAAAATCCTTTGCAACTAATTTAGCTTTGTATTTTTCTATAGAATCATCGGGATAAATTTTTTTTTTAAATTCATTTGCAACCAATAGATTTTGTTCCGGGTGGTAAATTAATTAATTCACAAGTTTTATTTTGTAAAATTGAATCAAGTTCAGTTTTAATGGCTTCTTTTGAAAAAGGAGCAACAGATGAAAAAATTGCATTAGTAAATGTTACTAGATCATTTTTAACTATGTGTAAAACTCACTTCTAAAGGATTTTTCAGTTCTAGGTCGTTTAGATCTTCTCAATTCATTATATTCCCAATCAGTTTGAATAGTAGGTGCATGTGAAATAAGATCAGTTTTTAAAGGAAAAACATTTCTAAAAAATTTAGCATTTTTTGTCTTAACAATTGTATTCTTTTCAAGTATATCACTTCTCAAAACAAGAAATCTATATGCAGCACTATGTTCAGCATAACCAATGAACATGCAATCAGAAGTTTTAAAACCAATTTTTCTTTTCTTAGGGTTTGGAAGCATAACTTTAGCAAGACACCCCCACACTTTTAAGTATTTTAAATTAGGTGAATAACCTTTCCACAATTCATAGGGTATTTTACCAGCTTTCTTATGAAGAATTCGATTTTGTAAATGACATGCAGAAAGAATAGCTTCACCCAAAAAATTTCATAAGCATTAGAGGAGACAAACATACAATTCAGCATTTCTTTTAATGATTTATTTTTCTTTTCTGCTACTCCATTAGACTCGGGTGAATAAAGAGGAGTGAGTTCATGTATTATGCTTTCTTTTTCGCTATAATCATTAAAAGTAATATATTCACCTCCTCTATCTGACTTAACCCTTTTAATCTTTTTATTCAATTGATTTTCTACTTCTGCTTTATATTTAAAAAAATATTTGAAATGCTTCATCTTTATTCCTAAGAAGGTAAATTTTAGTATATCTTAAAAAAATCATCAATAAATGTGACATAATATCTTTTACCACCTCTAGTGGTTGTTTGTTTTAAGTCTTCTAAATTAGTATGAATAAGATTTAAAAGTTCTGTTTCTTTATGTGTGGGAGCACAAAATTTCTTAGTTTGTTTAGCCTCAACTCAAGTTTCACATTTTTGTAGGGAATTATTAATGCTAGATATTAAGCCAAAAAATTACATATTTTTTAGATATAAAGCATTCAGATGTCCTAATCTAGCATGCCATCAATTATACGGATCAATCAAGTAAGCAGAAAAAGAGCTAGCATTCGCATTCATTATTTCAGAAAATTTAGTACAAACAAGTCATTCTTACAATATTCATTACCCACAAAGTTATTGCTCTTGGTCAATATGACCTTATCGGATTCAAGAAAATTTTTATTTCAGCTTTTTCTAACAGCGCAACTGATACTCGATTGGTTCGAATATTAAGAACATAAAATGTATCACTTAAGGCAAGAGTTTTTCTAGATGTGAGTTTCAACATAACCTTGCCTTTTTCAAACACACTTGTAGTTCGAGAATTCCTCAGATAAACTGATTTTTCCCCTTCTTTTACTGGAGTATAGGAGGTAAACACATTTCTATTGCCACATATGTGCCGAGTGGCACCAGAATCTATGACCCATTTAGTTATGTTTGTGAAAATGTTTGCTTGAGAGACAACCGCGGCAATAATTTTATCTACTTCAACCAAATTGACATTTGACTGAGCAGGATTTTCATGTCTCCCCTTTCGATGTCTACATTCGTGTGCATAATGCTCTGGCTTTCCACAAACATAGCAACAATTTTTTTAAAGGTAGGGTTATTAAACTTAGGCATGGCATGATTTCTAGGCATAACATTATTTTTAAAATTATTAAACTTAGGCATAGCATGATTTTTAAACCTTGAGTTATATCTGTAGCCCATACCTCTTCTAGCATTTCATTCGATGAGATTGGCTCTCGTTGTAAACTCTCTCTTGTTGGCGTTCATTACCTCCTTTCGATTGGTTTCCTCTATGATGATGTGAGTAATGAGTTCCTTCAATGAGAGTTGTTTGTATTTGTGTTTGAGTTGTTGTTTGTAGTCATTCTATGATAGGGGTAGCTTTTCAATTAATAATTCGGCAACAAACTCTTCTGGCAAAGTGATGTTCTCTGACTTTAAGTCATCGAGCAATTTGTGATATTCATTGATCTGAACTTTAACCTCCACATCTCCAATCATCTCCTACCGATAGAACTTTTCGATGATAAATTTTTGTTTACCAACATCTTTGGCGGTTTATTTCAAAATCATGTTATCCTAAATCTCTTTTGATTCCTTGTACGGACAATAAACATAAAAAAATTATTCGATAAAGTGGAAATTATTGTGTGCCTACATACCTTGTTGGCATGGATCCAACATTTTATTTTTCTGAAGCTGTAGGCAACAAACTTTCTGTCAGCGCAAAGGCAACTCTATGCATGTTTAAGACGGAGTAGACACGTTCTTGCCATCTCTTGAAGTTTTCTCCATCAAAGACTTCGATCTTGCAGATATCTGGGAAGAGTTTGGCAAAGGTGGACTTGAGTATGACTTGAACGGTTTCGGATACACAAGTGTTATTGTTTGTTGGATATCTAGAAGTATTTTGGTTGGACTCGGTAGGAATAGTTGCTTCTAGGGTGTCGTTGGCCATTTAAGTATCCTTAAGATTGTTGTAAAATAATGGCAATTATGAGAAAAAGAAGATGAAACAAAAATGTCTGAGGCGTGCACAAGACACTGTTCTTAAGGATATTTCGCAATAATGCGTACCCTCCAGGATTCAACGGACCCTTCTGCAGTGCAGGAGACAGAAATAACAAGGATAAATGATACTCATCTTGGAGAGAATGAGAAAGTAGAGAAAATTACTTTTAATTTTGTGATTTGGAAAGCAAGTGAGCATAGTATTTATAGTACCATGTATTCCCAAAAAGGGTATTCAAAATAGTAAGTAATCAAGGGCAAATCTATCATAAAAAATGAATGGTTAAAATTAAATATTCTTTCAAATTTAAAATGAATTGTTGAAATTAAAGATTTTAAAATGAGTGGTTAAAAATCACTTAAATAATTTAAATAAAGTAAACTAAAATAAATAAATAAATTGGACCTCTAGTTCATGCACATGAGAAAATTAGCCGATTAAAATACTTGGCCAAAGCCTGTGTGCGTAAGACCACCATTACATTTTTCTCTTACAAGTTTAATATCAAGTCTTTATATTTAAACCATGATCAAGTGCTTTTTAAAAAGAAATGTGGGAGTCTTTAAAATATACTAAGTAACTTTATTTTTTTACAACAATTATTATGTCGTAAATGTTTTGATCCAAGCTATGAGCATGTTATGGCTGTTGGTTCCAACCTATATGTTTCTTTGTATATATGGCATCTCCTTCTATATTTCTATTTTATCATTGGTTTAATACTTATATACACTCGTGTTTCGTTCTTTTATATTTAGTGTGTAATGTCTATACTATTTATACTTTTTTCTACTTATAAATCAAAAGATATTGAGCGCTTAAATATGTTCGATTTTACATTTTCTTATATGTTATACCAACAATAATGTTAATCGAGCTATAGTCAATCAATTCATGTTTCATTCTTTTAGTTTTGATTATGATGTTGTTGTCGGATGGAAAATGCAGTTAAACGGAAGATAAGAGTGATAGAATGGAATATAAGCCCAAACAAGGAGCTGCATTTTTGGTACGGGTGGAAACCGGGTAGAGCGGGGATGGTTCTGCATTCCTCACTCATCTCTAACACTTACGGTTACGATTTTAGGGAATCTTGTTAAATACTTTGAAATTTTTTTTCATCCTCATATTCTCTCTATGCGGATCCTCACGATTTTCGAAGAATCCCTATCCCCTAAAAATTAAACAAAAATATTTATGTTACTGACCAAAATAAATGATCAATTCATTTTAAAATATAAAGTTTGGATATTTCGGTTGGAAGCAGTTACAAGATGATGATGAAGATTGAAAGGGTGTTGTGTTGGTGAAGATTTAGACGAGTGTTTTAGTTTATATCTAAAAACTAAGATAGAAACATGTTGAGAAACTTGAGTGTGGCTAGATTTGAGAGGAAGTTAAAGTGATAATAATATAGTTAGAGTTTTTTTATTAAGATATATTATGGGTATATAGATAAATAAGTAAATATTTTTTTAAAATCTTGTAAAATATTGGGATCCTTGCGGATATTTTTTGAGATCCCCACGGTTATTTATACAACTACGTTTGGTTATCTACATGGTTCGGATATAGCAATATTCGTCCCCATCCCCATTTGAGCTTCGGTGATAACACTTCCCATGTCCTCGTGGGTGAAGATTCTGATTATTCCTCATCGGTTCAAATTTCCACGTTTTTTTGAATATTCTCATCCCAATTTTTACCCCTAATTCTTTTTTGGAAAATACTTTGATGCACAAGCTGTGTAAACTTTAGTTTACACAAGCCCTTTAATTTTAGGGTTTAGGGTTTAGGGTTTTATGTTAGGGTTTAGGGGTTTAGTATGTAGGGTATATAATTTAAGGTTTATGGTTAGAATTTAGAGTTTAGAGTTTAGGGCTTAGGGTTTAGGGTTTAGGTTGCTAGGGTTTTTGATTTAGATTTTAAATTTTATAAAAGGATTGTGTAAAAAAAATTTACACAGCTTGTGCATCAAAATAAAACCCTTCTTTTTTTTAAAATTAATTTTCACCCCTAATTCTTGGATATAGGGCCAAACCGGTTCGATGTAGTTGTTTTGATTTTTTTTTCAATTTAAACAGCCGATTCGGTTTAAAAATTTAAAACCAAATTAATTGAATGGATTTAAAAGCTACCTTTTAAATTTATATTTTCTTACAATATTTAAATCCAAACTCATGATCAAATATAATACATAAACTCAAACCCAATACAACATAATAATTAATCAAATCGGAACCCAAATAAAAAAATTAAACTCAAACCAAATATACGTACTACTAAAATTTAAATAGAAAATATAATTTGATAAGCATAAAATTTCCCCTGAGTGCAAAGAGAATTTTTAACGAGACCACTTTTTAAAAAAATAAACATAAAATTTAACCCTAAAAATTAAACATTTTACGTAATAAGTCAAATTTATATTAGTTTATGTATTGATCTAGTAGTAATTAGAATTTATTTAATCATTTATATAATTTTATTAGAAATATTTTTATATGAAAATTGTAATTAAGTCAGTTTTTAGATTGAACGGATCATAAAAGTCATTATGATTTCAGTTTAAAAAATAATAGAGTCTATTAAGTCTATTTTTGATTTTTTTATAATAACTACTGAATTTTCGATATTTTTAACCGAGTCTATTGATTGCTAAATGAGGTAAAAGTATTACACAAGTCCTCAAGACATAGTGATTATTGCATTTTGATCTTAATTTTAAAAGGAATGCGAAAATTCAAATATATTAGAGATTTTCAAAAAAGCTATTAATTTTAAGAGATGAATTTTGACATTAAGTGGTAAAGCCCATATAATTAACAGATAAAGACCGAGATTAAGCCCTATATCACGCAGTCCGGTCCAAGAGAGAGTTAGAAGCTTCGGCTTAGGCTTTGTTTAGCATTGATTTTCAAACCAGCTTTGGGAACCAAAAGTTAGTTTGAGGTCAAAAGCTGTGCTAAACAGCTAGCTTTTGGAGAAAAACTGCTTTTGAAAAGTGATTTTCAACCCAAACGTAAAAGCTAAATTTTTTAGCTTTTGCGGTTGTAAAAGTGATTTTGAGAGGCAAATTACAATTTTAACCTCCATTTACTATTGTGTTTATTTATAATTTATAAATTTATAATTCTTTACAAGATATAGTTATATAATTAATAATTATTTTTTTAATTTTAAATGATATATATTTATTTATGTCAAGTTTTTAAAATAAAATATGTCAATTTTGTTATATTTTCATAGAACACGTATAATTGTTAAAAAAATATATTTATTAATAAAAATATTTTATAATAATTTAAGCTGATATATTTCATATATTATAGCATTAGAAAATTTGAATGTCATTTTTATATATCTATAATTACAAATATATATAACTAACAATATCATGTCCAAAATGGTCATTTATCTTCTTAAAAGCACTTTTTGACAGCAATGATAAACACTAAAATCTTACAACAAACTTTCTAAAATCCCTTTTTAAAATCTCTTTCTAACAGAACTTCTAAAAATCACTTTTAAAAAGTAATGCTAAACTAGCCCTTAGTTACAGAATAAATGTTTAATCTATATATGTTTTTTATTTTAGTTGTTTTGAATTATTGGTCAAATAAGTATTTAACGTTTTAATCTGTTAAATATCGTCATCAATCATTCCTTGACATATCATCTGGCTTTTAACTTGTTTTTTTAAAATAAATTAAAAACCTAATTACCAAAAAAACACCAAAATTTTTATTTTTATTTAGAAAACCGAAATTCTTAAATTCTCAATCATTATTGAACACTATGTCGTCGTTGTCTTGATAATGAAGTCTTCTTCTGTCACAATAAAGCTTAGTTTGGCGTTCATTCGTCGCCACCCGACACATTTGTCGTTTGTGACACTTATTTTATGTTTGACATTTGACTTCTAATCTGTACCTTGTTTGTCGATTTGCAGCAACAGAAGAGTGGAATAATCAGTGATGGTGTCTTACGAAGGAGGAGGTGCACAGTGGTGGTAGAAGAATTTAGAGATTTAAGGTTGAGAATTTATTTAAAATGGGAATTTTGGGATATTTTTAAGAAAATTAAAGATTTTATAATTCTTTAAATAAATAAAATTAAAAAATAGATCACATGTTAATTATTCATTTGATAACAAATTTTTCTATTACAGTTAACGGGGTAGGCACCTATTTTCAAAAAAAAAGACTTAAAGTATTTTGAACAAAAATAAAAATAGTTAGGCACCACATGATTTTGACCCTTTTGTTATGTTAAAATTTAAAATTTAGTCTTTGTACTTAATAATATGAATTATTTTGGACAAAACGATGACATGACTTTTTAAAATAATAAAAACTGCTTCCAACACTTCATGTTGATAAAATATTTTTGTGTTAAAATGCAGGGATGGATCCAAAATAGAAGGTGGGAGGAGCAACTGTCCCTAATTTTGAATAGTTTAATTGCATTTTAGGTTACCAATAGTTTTAAAATTATTACAATCGAGTTATTGTCCCTTTCAAAATATTTTGGTTTATTATTTTATTAAGATTTTGTCAGGATAAATTAATGAAATTAGACCGGGCAAATATGACCCGAAACTCGAGATCTGAACCGATTTACTCGATCCGAAACCTAATTTGGACCCGAACATAATGGTTCAAATTTGATCCGAACTCGAATGTAATAGAACCGAACCAAACCCGATTCGATTTTAGTTGAACCGAAAATCAACTCAAAGCGAAAGGAACCGGAACTGAAAATAACTCGAACCGAAAGCAATCCAAACTGAATACAACTCGAATCAAAAGCAATCCGAACCGAATACAACCTGAACCGAAAACCAACCCGAATCAAAAGCAAACCGAACCGAAAGTAACCCGAACAAAAAATAACTCAAATTTAATTTCCCGAAATTTGATCTTAACCAAATACCAAGTCGATTTTGACCCGATAATTGAGTCGAGGTGAACGGACAATTTTAGTAATATGATAAATAGTAAATGTGTATGTTTTATTCTTCTCTATATCTTTTCTCCTTTAAAAGATCATCTTCATGTCAGATTTAATAGTATTTGATATTAAGGATTATAAAATAAAGTTACTCACTAGTTACTACCCAAAAAGTGTATTAACGTGGTTAACTTTAATTTACATCTCTTAGACGGTAGATTATAATTTACTTTAAAAGAAAAGAAAATTTATTTTTTACGAACACAAATTAACATGAAACAAAATAAAGAATTATCTCTCGAAGGTGATATTACACTACTAAGTATTTTTTTAACAAAAATAACGTTTAAATTTATTATTAAAAAATAAATTAAAAAATATTATTTTTCTCTCATCAACAAGGATTGAGTGTATTGGGCTATTGGCAAGGTATATTGTACTTTCAAAGAGAGAATCTAAATTCGAAATTGTCCGTCCAAAATCTAACCATGATCGCAACTTAAAATATGTAAGCTAATATAAATTAATCAGAAATTAAGGTAAATAATTCAAATAAGATTAAAATCACTTGTGTGGACAGATATCGGAAAAACCACCTTGAACTGTAATGGAATTCAAACATAACCATACAACTAGGGATGTAAAAACAGGTCAACAGTTGGGTTTCAGGTCGGGCTCTGTCAGGTCGGGTCAAATCGGTTACAGGTCATTTCGGGTCATTTTTTGTTTTGACTCGATTCGGTTCGGGTTCATTTCGGGTCGGGTTCATTTCAGGTCGGGTTCAATTCAGGTCGGGTTCATTTCGGGTCGGGTTCATTTCGGGTCGGGTTCATTTCAGGTCGGTTCATTTCAGGTCGGGTCAAAACGGTTAATTGACAGGCTGATTTCAAGTCGGTTTCGTTTCAGGTCGGGTTCATTTCAGGTCGGTTTCGTTTCAGGTCGGGTTCATTTCAGGTCGGTTTCGTTTCAGGTCGGGTTCGTTTCAGGTCGGTTTCGTTTCAGGTCGGGTTCTTTTCAGGTCGGTTTCGTTTCAGGTCGGTTTCGTTTCAGGTCGGTTTCGTTTCAGGTCGGGTTCTTTTCAGGTCGGTTTTGTTTCAGGTCGGGTTCATTTCAAGTCGGTTTCGTTTCAGGTCGGGTTCATTTCAGGTCGGGTTCGTTCGGGTTTATGGTTTATTGTGTTATGTGTATTATATATATTGACGGATTATGATTTTTATTTTTACGGTTTAGGGTTTATGGTTTAGGGTTAGGGGATTACGTATATGTGATATATATATATATAGTTGGTATTATTGGATTTATTTTTAGGGTTTAGGGTCTATAGTTTATGGTTTGGGGTTTTAGGGTTTGGGGTTTGAGGTTTAGGGATCTTAATTTAATACAAACATACCTACATTAATTATATATATATATATTGATGGATTATGGTTTTTAGGGTTTAGGGTTTAGGGTTTACTGATATTAAATTAATACAAACATGCCTACATTAATTATATATATTGATGGATTATGGTTTTTAGGGTTCATGGTTTAGGGTTTAAGGTTTAGTGTTTAGGGTTTACTGATCTTAAATTAATACAAACATGCCTACATTAATTATATATTGATGGATTATGGTTTTTAGGGTTTAAGATTTAGGGTTTAGGGTTTAGGGTTTATTGATCTTAAATTATTACAAACATACCTACATGTATTATATATATATTGATGGATTATGGTTTTTAGGTTTTAGAGTTTAGGGTTTAGAGTTTAGGGTTTACTGTTCATAAAATGATACGTACATACGTACATGTAATATATATATTGATGGATTATGGTTTTTGTTTTTAGTGTTTAGTGTTTAGCGTTTAGGTTTTAGGGTTTAGGGTTTAGGGTTTAGTGGTTAGGGTTTAGGGTTTATTATTATTATTATTATTATTATTATTATTATTATTATTATTATTATTATATACTTAAATACAATTATTATTATTATTATATATTTACTATGCTTATTATTATTATTGGTTATTATTATTATTATTATTATTAGTTATTATTATTATTACTATGATTAGTAATATTATTATTATTACTATTATTATTATTATTATTATTATTATTATTATATACTTAAATACAATTATTATTATTATTATATATTTACTATGCTTATTATTATTATTAGTTTTATGATGATTATTATTATTATTATTATTATTTGTAATTAAATGTATAGGGTTTAGGGTTTAGGATTATGGACTATGGTTCATTGATTAAATATTAGGGTTTAAGGTTTAAACCCCTAATGTCTAATTCTAAACCCTAAGCATTAAACCCTAAAGCATAAGTAATTAACCCTAACCACTAGACCCTCGATCTAAGATTACGGACTATGAGCTATAGATTAAATATTAGGGTTTTATGATTTAGAGGGTAGTGGTTATTGTTTAGGGTTTAAGGTCTAGGGTTAGGGACTATGGTTCATTGATTGAATATTAGGGTTTAAGGTTTAAACCCCTAATGTCTAATTCTAAACCCTAAGCATTAAACCCTAAAGCATGAGTAATTAACCCTAACCACTAAACCCTCGATCTAGAATTACGGACTATGAGCTATAGATTAAATATTATGGTTTTATGGTTTAGAGGGTAGTGGTTATTGTTTAGGGTTTAGGGTTAGGGACTATGGTTAATTGATTGAATATTAGGGTTTAAGATTTAAACCCCTAATATCTAATTCTAAACCCTAATCATTAAACCCTAAAGCATAAGTAATTAACCCTAACCACTAAACCCTCGATCTAGGATTACGGACTATGAACTATAGATTAAATATTAGGGTTTTATGGTTTAGAGGGTAGTGGTTATTGTTTAAGGTTTAGGGTTAGGGATTATAGTTCATTGATTGAATATTAGGGTTTAAGGTTTAAACCCCTAATGTCTAATTCTAAACCATAAGCATTAAACCCTAAAGCATGAGTAATTAACCCTAACCGGTAAACCCTCTATCTAGGATTACGGACTATGAGCTATAGATTAAATATTAGGGTTTTATTGTTTAGAGGGTAGTGGTTATTGTTTAGGGTTTAGGGTTAGGGACTATGGTTCATTGATTGAATATTAGGGTTTAAGGGTTAAACCCCTAATGTCTAAATCTAAACCCTAAGCATTAAACCCTAAAGTATGAGTAATTAACCCTAACCACTAAACCCTCGATCTATGATTACGGACTATGAGCTATAGATTAAATATTAGGGTTTTATGGTTTAGAGGGTAGTGGTTATTGTTTAGGGTTAGGGATTATGGTTCATTGATTAAATATTAAGGTTTAAGGTTTAAACCCCTAATGTCTAATTCTAAACCCTAAGCATTAAACCCTAAAGCATAAGTAATTAACCCTAACCACTAAACCCTCGATCTAGGATTACGGACTATGAGCTATAGTTAACTTAAAATGAATGCAAGTTAATTAAATTTATTTTTAATCTTAAGTTAAGTTAATTTAATAACTAACTTAACTTCAATTAAAATGAATGCAAGTTAATTATTTAGCATTAATTTATTCTTATAATAAAAAATTTAAGTCATCTTATTTTAATTAAGAATATAGATTTAATTTAATAATTTTTACTCATTTAACTTAATTTTATTAAGTATAAAATTTTAATTTAATAATGGTTATTCATTCCACTTAAGTTAATTAAGTATAATAGTTTATCTTTGAAGTTATTTTAAAATAATAGTCAAGTTAATTAGAAATACAATTTATTAATACTTAGAATTATTATTAATTCAATTTATCTTTTAATTAAAATTAAGTTAGTTAATTTATTAATACTTGAAATTATTATTAATTTTATAATTTTTCAATACTTGACATTATTTTATATTCATTAAATATAACTTCTTTAAATGTCAGATAATTATCATTATTAGCAAATCAAATAATAGTATTAGTTCAGGTTAATATCAGTTCAGGTCAATATCAGTTCAGGTCAATATCAGATCATGTCAATAACAGTTCAGGTCAATAACAGTTCAGGTCAATATCAGTTCAGGTCTAGAACAGTTCAGGTCAAGAACAGTTCAGGTCAATAACAGTTCAGGTTCAAAACAGGTCGGGTTCATTTCAGGTCGGGTTAAATCGGTTATCTGGCAGGTTAGCCTCGGGTTCGGGTTCGTTTCGGTCGGGTGCAGGTCGGGTTCGGTTACTACAGTAACAGGTCAATTTCGGGTTCGGGTTCACTTCGGTCGGGTGCAGTTCGGGTTCGGTTTCTACAGTTACAGGTCAAATTCGGGTTCGGGTTCGTTTCGGTCGGGTGCAGGTCGGGTTCGGTCTTTGAATTTTCGGGTTAAACCAGGTTCTGACTCGATCGGGTTTCAGGCAGGTTACCAGGTCGGGTCAGTTTTTCACACCCCTACTCGTGACCATAAAATTTTTTTTCTTTGGCAAAAAACTTGTACTCCATAAGGTGTTAGACATGATGATTAACAGACTAAATAATTGTAACATTTGCTACAAACAAAGTTTAAAAAATTAATAAAGACTACTCTTACATATCAAACTCAATTATATTAAATTTTTTAAATAAAACTTAAAAAATTTAATAAAGTGATCTCAAAATAAACATAAATAATGTATGCATCAATTGTTAGATTTTGTTGCAATTTAATTCACATTAGAGCGAAGAAACTCGTCATCTTCCGTAGCTACATATAAAGATTGACCCAACCCGAAAATTTAACCGAACTGATTAACCTAACTCGAAAAATCAACCGATCTGATATTGACTCGACCTGAAATTTGACCGATCCGATATTGACCCGAACCGAAAATCAACTAATTTTATATTGACCCGACCCGAAATACCATAGACCCGAGCTAAATCCGATTCAAACCCGATCCAACCCAAACCAAACTTGAACTGAAAATCTACCAGAACCGAAAATCAACTAATTTTATATTGACCCGACCCGAAATACCATAGACCCGAGCTAAATCCGATTCAAACCCGATCCAACCCAAACCAAACTTGAACTGAAAATCTACCCGAACCGAAATGATCTGAACCGAACGATCCGATTGCCACCTCTAAATGAAATTAAGATTTGATCCCTTATTTTTTTTCTAGTTTAATTACTCTTTAGAACCTTTTAATTTTAAAATTAGTGAAATTAAATTATAATTCGTTTTTTGAGATTTAATTACTTTTTAGAATACTATTTGTTTCAAAATTAATCGACTTGCCCTCCTCATTTTTCAATATGGTTGTTAAAATGGGTGCTTTTATGAATTTTAAGTAAAGGACTCAATTATATTGAATTAATGTATAGGAACAAAATTTTAAATTGTTATAATCAGGGATGGACCTAGAGGGGATCGTCTTCCCTAAAAATTTGAAATTCTTATATGATTTAGAATTTTTTTAGAAATTTCTATGTATTTCCTATTGAAAATCTATTATCGCCTCCTAAAATTTATAAGTTCGCCTCCTAACATGAAGTTCTGCATCCGTCCCTGGTTATAATAAATAAACTAAAAGAATAAATTGTCTAAATTTATTTATTTTAACTCTAATACTTTAATCCGACCTCTCTCAAATATAGAATAAACTTTCAGATTTGAACGAGTAGCCCAATCCTAGAACTATGAATGCAAGAGGAATACTAATAGAATGGGTTGAGGGCCAATAAGCTCTTGGCTAGCTAGGACCGCGTGATTTAGGGCTTAATTGGGTGGAGCCATGATTTTTATATAGTGAAATCAGAATAAAATATAAGATATAAGAGATTTTTATACCATTATAATTAATATATTAATTATATACTCCAATTAATTAAGTGAGGTCTATTTTAATATTTCTTATAAAAAAAAACTCTTTAAAAATCACATACCCTAACAAATTAAGTGGGGTCAATTGACCCCAATATTAAATATAGCTTCGCCAATGATTTAACCTTAAAGTTTCGTTTGGTATGAATGATGAAAAATTTGTTAATCAAGATGATAAAGATTCATAATCACTTTCTTCTTAACCATTTAATTAATAATTTTTCATCCTTCCACTTTTTCAGCGAGCAAAATCTAAGTCTTTATCCGCTAATCATATGGTTTTTGACCATTTTGAACCATGTGAATTATAATATTATTAGAGCTCTTAAATTCCAACGCTAATATGTCTCCCTTCCACCCTTTGACAACATAAGCATAGATGTCTGAGCCTAAGCTCGATCAACATAGTTGTTATTATAACATTCAGAAAATGTGTATTTAAATACGTTTAAGTGTGTAATACTCTCTTATTTAGTATGATTGAGCTCCTTAATCTAAAGCCAGACGATTGAGGCCCAATTCGATGTGTTATTTTGCAGGGACAGAACTATGTAAAAATATTTTGATATAATAGTAATTGAGGTACTTATATATTTAAATACTAGTTAAATAAGAATTTTGTCCCTCTTAATTTTTAAATTTAAAGGTTTAACAGAGTCTTGTCCCTCTCAATGTTTGATCTTAGCTTCGTTTCAACTTTCAACTATTTTGGTGAAAGTTACAAAGTCAGGTGAAACCATATAGGTGTTTTGTAAGCTGAGGTTGGCGATATTACACATGCACGGTAGGCATTTGACGACAGGCATCATCTGAGTGAGCTTTAGCTCACGTTCTGTTTGTTTCCATTAAAGGGGTGAGACTTCTTTCCTATTGTCAAAATTTATTTGCTCCACGGACTTTGTTTTGTTTTGTCCATGCTACTGTTACTAATACGAATCACACATTCTCTACTATAGCATATTCATTCAATCTCTTTCATACTACTTGTGTTTGCTTGTTTTGTCTTATTTTTTTTACCACTTGTATTCAATTTATTGGCTAACTAATCCAAATTGAGAGGCTCGTTATGGGGGAAACTTTTTCAACCTAAGTTGTTTCATTCACAACGTCGAGATTCGAACTTTCGATCTTACTTAAAAAATTTAGTGATTTATGTCATTAGACCAACTAATTGTTGATTGTTTGTTTTGTCTTTTGTCATAATGGCCATCCAACTTTCCTATTAATTGCCAGCTTGGGAGTTGTGATTTATGATTTAGTGGGGGAAAAACAACAACTTTGGGTTCTAAGCCCATGTTGTCTTTTGCTGATTTTAGTTCAAAACTTTGTAAGAAATAAAACAACAATGTGCTATGTTCTGGCATGTGAGTTTTTAATGCTAGCCTACTAGAGAACAAAAGAAACCCGTGAATCTTTCTACAATAACCAAATAGCATAAAAGGTTCAATTATATGGTCAGTACATGTATTATACATGAGTTATAGATTTAATATTTGTATTCTAAATCAATCGATTTCAGTCGCGTACTTTTCAAAACTTAAAATTTTAATTTTATATTGAATTACATGATTTAAAAGTATCAACTTAGATAAACTAAATCTACAAGTAACGTAAAAAATATGAACTAATGATTGAATATATTTTAATATATTTCATAACAATTGTCTGGATATAACTTTAAAAAATATAATGACTAAATTAAATTAAATTAGACTAAATCCACGATTTATACATAATACAAGCACTAGCCATAAAATTTGACCTAATATAAATATGGAAAACATAAAAATTATGAGTATTAGTTATGATTTATTTGATTTATTCCCGAGTTCAATCGACTTAAAGAAATTTCAGAGAGTTTATTAATATGGACCAATTCAAATTATATATATATATATATATATATATATATATATATATATATATATGTGTGTGTGTGTGTTTGTATTTTATAACTGTGTAGCGCTCCATCTACACTAATATAAACTGGATGTGTTTTATACATTTCTATAAGTTTTTTAATTTTACGCACTTTAGTTTTGTACATTTTAATATTTTAACAATCCAATAATTAAATTTATCAATATAATTTATACGTTTTAAACATAGGAATTTTAAATCAATCTAATATCTTTATCATGTCAATTCAAAGTAATATTTGTATTAATGTATATTGATAATTAGTAATTTACACAAAAAATAGGTATTTTAATTTAACCAATAAATTATCAAAGTATTAATCACACAAAATGTTGCGAAATCATGTAAAGAGTCCTTATGTTTTTCACTATTGTAAATGGATTTCTTTCATTTATAGTTGAATTTAAATAAAAAATATTAAAACGCTGGGGGTTATAATTAAAATTAGTCTTAATAGGTAAATTGACATTAAAATATATTTAGATTCTCGTTTTGGCATTTAAAAGTTTTTTTTTTGTTTAAAAATGACCCTTAAAGTTTTATCTTGTCACCACTTTTGGCCCTTTTCTGATAGCGTTATAAGTGATTCGACCTTTTCAACCAATTAATGAACGACATCTAAATGATTAAATTGAGAATAAGCCATCGTTTAAGGGATAAACTGAGAAAAAGGTTTAAAACATACACTTACATATATATATATATAGTGTAAGGATCCACTTACACAATGTAAAAGTTAAATTTTAAGTTGTACACATTTTTGAATCGTTGAAATTGATGATTGAGATTAATTCCTTACTTTTTTTCAAGTGATAATCTTCACATATCCTATTGTTAATCTCATCCATCCATTTCACTCATCCAACGATTCAAAAAAATGTATAAAACATAAAAACTGTGTAGACGTATCTTATTATATTAGGGTAAAATACATAGATCACCATTCAACTATCTTCTCACTCCTATTTTGGTCACTTAACTTTCAAACTTTTCAATTTACTAACTAAACTTTCAGATTGCTCATGTTTTGGATAATTGTTTTCAATTTTGTTGGCATTTTTATTATTACTTAACATAAAATAATTTAAAATATAAAATTAAATTCAATTGTTCGTTGGCCACCGTTCGTCGTCATCGAACACCACCGCTCGACGGCCGTAGATGGTAGTCATTCAGTCTCAGATTTCACCAATCACTTCGCCTTGGTCCTCTGAGTCTGAATCCGACCTCCATTTTGTCGAAAAGTGCTCTAAAGTCCACGAAAAAGAGATTGAAAGTGAGGAAACTGAAAAGTTTCAAATGAGACTTGCGGGTTTTGGGACATTTTTCGGTGAAACAAACACCGAATTCAGACTTAGCGTGTCAAACCGAGTCCATCGTGCAATTTGGGATCAAACGGTCGTCAATTTTGAGGCCAAAGGTAGTGGTAAGTTTTTTAAATAATTTTAAATTTAATAATAATAAATTATGACTTTATTATTTATTTTAAATTATTTTTACATTTAATAATATTAAAAAATCAAAAATAATAATAAAATATTTCATAGTGACCAAAACATGAGTAATCCACAAGTTCAGTCAGTAAATTAAAAAGTTTAAAAGTTGAGTGAACAAAATAGAAGTGAGAAGATAGTTGAGTGATTAACGGTATATTTTACCATATATATTATATATACATCGAAAACTCATATTTCGGCAAGTAACCGAATGGTCTGACCACCGTATTCCTTCGTACACATGCTTCTTTCCCCAATTTTTACACCAAAATTATGTTGGGTAAATTACTTAAATGACCACTTAATTATAAAGTTGATATCCATATGCCCATTTTACTTTTAATTTTGGCAATTTTACCACTTAACTATTTAAGTGGTTTCAATCAAACCATCAACCGTTAAAACCTAACATAATTGGTGATTTGGAAGTTAACTAAAATTTATATAATTACATATTTGATCCCACTATTTATAAATCCTATTAATTTAATCATCATTTTAATTTAATAAAATAAAATAATTATTCAATTAGGTGGTTTAATAGAGGACTTTAATAAGGTGGTGACACGTGTCACCTAAGTGGAGAAAAAAATAAATGGAAGCAAATTAACTTTTAGGGGCATTGAACCTAAGCATGCTTAGTGTAAGTGGCATGGCTTTGCCACCCAGCACAATTTTGAATATAGAATACGAATATTTAATATATCTCTTAATTGGTTGTTTATGCTAGGGAAAATCAAATAAATGTAGATTAAGAGAATTCAGACAGGGCACACTTAAAATGTATAAAAATATCTAAGCCAGTGAAATAAATCTAATAATCAAATTAAAATTAACAACATTTTGTATATATCTTAAATCATAGTTAATACGCGATTTAAAATGAAAACAATTTTAAGATTTTTTGCATTTTTAAACTAAATTTAATATATTTTTATTTTTGCATTTATTTTTATAATTTCACATATATAATAGTTAATTTTTAACTTAATTAATAATTTTAAAATTTATTAAAAATTTAATTAAATTACTATATATATAATTATATTAAAATTTTAAAATTATATTAAATTCATTTAGTGAATCCAAATACATGAAGACCTCCCAAAAGTCTTATTTCTAACTTTTTCACATGTCACTCATTAATTAATTTTATGTGTCTCAACTTTTTAAAATGTCGTCAGAAAAGGAGGTTGAAATAGTGACAAAGTAAAATTTTAAGTGACACTTTTCACACACAAAAATCTTTTAAGGGTCAAAATGAGAATTTAAATATTAACATTAACTAATAATTGATATAATAAAATAAGACATTATATTTATTAAATAATATCTAAATTAGAATTATGAACGTAACATGTTGCATAACAAAACCCAATAAAAATAGAGATCCACTAATTGAACGAGTGATCAATAATGTTTATATTATCTCATATTATGTGCGTTTAAATTCCGTCATTTATCTTAGAAATATAATACAATTTTATTTAATAAAAAAAATCAACGAAAATAATAAGACCTTTGGAAGGTCTTAAAAGTGGCACGACTTCAGGCCAAGTTCTTATCAAATTAAATTTAAATGAAGCTTTACCTAATTCAAACTATGATGCATATATGCACGCACGATTTTTGCTCTCTTTCCACGGCTGAAGCATGAAAAAAGTAAAATAAAAAATAAAAAAGAACAATTAAATCAAATATTTTTTTATTTAAACTCATTAATATATGCATATATTACTTTGTTTAATAGACAAGTCAAGTGTCAAGTGGAGAAAAAAAATAAGGTTTACAATTAATTAATAACTTTTTTATAAAATATAGTGAAAAAAATGGCAGAAGCAAAAGTCAAGTTGTAGTTAATTATTAGATACAGAAAAGTGCTCATGCAGTTGATGTCATTGCTGCCGTAATAAATTACAAACTTCATAAGGGTAAGTCGAGATTTTTATTTTATTTTTATTTTAATATTTAATTTATTGTCCAACTAATTTAGATCTTGTACAGTTGTATTACAAAAATTTATTATAAGAACAATTTTTTCTACTAAATTTGTTTCATTCACAGTATTATAATTCAAATATCTGATTATACATATTTTTAACCATTTAATAATGCGTACACGCCTTAAAAAATAAAGTGATTGAACTGAATTCTTTTAGAATAAACATTGTTCACTTTTCAATTTCAAAATTCTTACTAGATTGATTCTTATTAGATTGTTTGTTTTTTTAATTTCAAAATCCTTATCATGATCTAAATAATAATGTTAAATTTATTAAGTCACATTATGTTATTAATTTATGTATTATACATATATTGTCTAGACAAGGACAAAGACAAGGGTAGGCAGAGGGCCTTTGCCTCCCTTGATTGAATGGTCAAATTACTTGTTTAGTCCTCACAAATATTAATAATACAATTTAAGTATTTTTAATTATTTCACTAAATGAACAAATTACATTTTGATCCCTTCTAAAAATTCAATTGTTTAGTTTTATTCATTTTAATATATTTCTTTAGTTTTGTCTCTCCAAAATTTTATCTAACTCTCTTACATATGATTTTATGGCTTTGTCCTTTTGTAGTAGATTTAATTCATGTTTCCCAATTTGATTATTTTAATTAAACATTAATAATTTATTTTATATTACCTTTGTATAGTTTAATATTGAAACTAAACAAGCTATTATAATACAAAAGCGGATGATGTTCATCCTGGGAGATCCGGGTTTAAATTGCTTTGTCTGCAAGGTGTATGTTCATTGTCAAAGTTCAGATTATAGTGTTAAGAATAGAGAAAAGTAGGTGTGACATATACAAAATTTAATTCAGATTAGTCGATCACTAAGTCAAATACAATTAGATATACCAAAAAATAATTTAAATAAGATGTTATTTAATTAATAGTTATAATGACGGTGGTGACATTGCTGCATCCGGAATCAATATTTGTAGAAACCCATCACTTTCTTGATATTATCAGCAATCACACGACTTTTAACTAAAGAGGTGGACGTTGCCTGCCTCGTCATAGCACAATTACAGGTGTTTTCTCTGTTTTATTTATATTTTTGTTTAAATAATTTAATGTAAATCTGTTAGTTGATGTAACGGCAACCACGACAATAATTTTTCTGAATTTTATTTTATTTTTTCTAATTGAAGCTTAAAGTCAATTGTTTTTTATAATTGCGATTTGTTTTATTAATTAATTAATTTAGATTAGATACTACAAAAATCTATTATATGACGATATTGTTAATCTAGTTTACTTCATTCATGATATTAAAATTTGAATCTTTAACATTACCTATAGACTTAACCGTTCATCCTGTTAAACCAATTACTAATTAAAGTCAACATTTTTAACAGAAAAAGTTTGACTTTTTGTGTACTATAGTTGGTGTCTTTGGAGCTTAGACACTTTGAAATTTATGAAGAGTCCTTTCCTTTAAGGTCACATTCAACCGATTCATGACCCTTGGCGAAACTTTAATTGATTTAGAGATTAGAGGTTAGGATGAAATAAAAAATAATATTTAAAATTAGGTTTGGAAGTAATTGTTAGACTTTATTATTGTATCGGTCTAAAAACTTATTAAGTTTTAAGTGTGTTAAATACGTATTATATTTGAATATGTAAAACTAATTCAATTCCTACTTTCCCTCTTCTTCACTTCTTTCATTTTCTCTGAGGCGGTTACAAATTTTTTAAATTTTAAAGTTTATCTTTGTTTTTTCTTCTTTTGCCGGCGACGGCCATTGGCCGTTTTGCTGGTTATGTATATAAATAATATTCATCGTTGTCGATGAATTTTCTAGTTTTATATTTTTTTTGTTTTCTTTTTTACTTTGTCAGATTTCTACCATATCTGCTTCTTTGGCAGTTCTTTCGTCTGCCTCTATGGCAATTTTTTTGTCTGCTTGTATGGCAGTTCCTTTGTCTGCTTGTATGGCAGTTCCTTTGTCTGCTTTTATGGTAGTTTCAGTCTATCTTTTGATAGTTTAGAGTTCGGGTGACGAGTATCATCGAACTTTTTTGTTACTGAAGGAAGGTCGAACACTTCATGTTATGATTTCTTTTTTGTGGATGTGCCGATATGCCAAGAACGAATATCAAAAGAATTATGGTGTCTTCAAATAGCACCCAAGGCAAAGTAATAGCTTTCTCGATTTCATTTCAGAAGTTTCTTCTCAAGGTGTTAGATTTAATTTTTTATCGTCTTTCACACCGTTAGATTTTTCTGCATTTTTTATTTGCACTGAATTTTTATTGTTTACGGTGTGATTCATTTGTAATTCTTTCACCATTGAATATAATCCAGTTTCAAAAAAACTTACTTATTATATTTCGATTTAAGGATCTGAATAATTTAAGAATTGTAAAAAAATGTATTCGGAACTTGTGGATGGTAATTTTAAATTTTGAAAGGCTTTTTATATGATCCTATGAAACATATTCCTATTATAACTATTTTATTAAATTCCTTATGAATTGATTTGCTTTTTATTATTTTCAATATATATATATATACACACACTAATATAAAGAAATGAGTTAGTTTTGGGAATTAATCAAATAACAACTCAGTTGAAAATTATAGTAAAAGCTTTGATTTTCTATAAATCATGGAATCATATATTATAATTAATTTTATCATTTATATTTGTTATATGATTTTTAAAAAAAATTTGAGATCCATTAATTGGCTAAGTGGTCAAGGATGTTCATGTTGTTCTTTCTCATATGAGTTCGAATCCTCATATTTACCTTGAGAGTTGGGAATACAATATCTCTATTTAATAAAAAAAATTATTTCTACAAAAAAATGTTATTTAAAAGTTGATTGAGTCTTAACTTAATATATTATTTGATACCTAAATCTGCCATTTTTTTACAATGATCTATGTCTTTTGAGGTAATTTGGTATCTATATTTTCTTTAATATGGTACATTTAGTACATGTATTTGTTGAACATTATACATAATGATCCATATTAAATAATATAAATGTTTAATGGCCAACAAATATTGTACTAAACTGGTTAAAAAGAAATATAAGTATCAAATTGGATAAAAAAGAAAGGATTAATATCCTATACACTGGCGGTGGAAACTTAAAGTTTCCACAAGCGCCTTAGTTTTAGGGTTTAGAGAGTTAGTTTAGGGTATAGGGTTTAGGGGTTTAGGTGTAGGGGTTTAGAATTTAGGGATAGTTGTTTCAATTTAAGGTTTAGGGTTATAATTTAGGGTTTATAGGTTAGGGTTTAGTTTTTAGGGTAGTATGGTGAGGATTTAGGTTTTAACTTATAAACCCTAAATTATAACCCTAAACCTTAAATTGAAACAACTATCCCTAAATTCTAACCCTCCACACCTAAACCCCTAAACCCTATACCCTAAACTAACTACCTATACCCTAGAATTAAGGCGCTTGTGGAAACTTTCAGTTTCCACCGCCTGTGTATAGAAAATTTATCCAAAAAGAAAATGCAAAATATCAAATGTTTAACACTATTTAATTTATTGAATATTATAGAGAGTCATTATGAGAACGATTCTTTCAATTCAATTTAGTTTATTTACAATGTTAAAAATAAATCTTTAATCTTACTTAAAAAATTTAATATTTTATCTCACTAGACCAACTGATTGTTAATGAAAGTACAATAATTTTTTAATAATAAAAAAAACTAGTTCAAATATCATAAACATGAGATTTTACTAATCGTAAACACCCCCGGGAAATGGTCAAATACACCAATAACTGATGCAAAAAAGTGACATTTAAATTTTTTAGCAAATGCCTATTGGCTTGCTTTTTCTACCCATAAAACCTAACTTATCTTGCACGCCCATTCCTAAAAGATTAAAGAAACTTTATAAAATTAGGAAATATATATATGTGTGTGATATCGAAATAAACATCACAAATTCTACAATTATTTAAGAAAAGAAAAAAGGGTTTTTTCAAGAACAAGATTCATTTTTTTCACTCTCGATTTTTCAGGACTTTATCAGACCGACATCACACTCTTAAATGTTGTGGTGGATGAGTCTCCTAAGGAAATTTTTTATGTATACACAATTTCTTGAACTCAAGACTTGTTTAAGTGATACTAAATTGATTATTAGTCCAAGATTGGAACTTTAAAAATAATACTAACAGACTTAAAACTTATATTATATTATATTATATTATAGGCTAAAGGGGTACTTTTGCCCCTGAGTTCGACCCAAAAATGCAATTTCGCCCCTCGCCGAAAAGTGCACTCAATGTGGCCCTCTAGTTCATGAAATCGATCAAATTGACCCTTTGACCGACGTTGACCGTTACGGTGCTGACGTGGCAGTTAACGGTGATGACGTGGCAATCCATGATGCTAACGTGGCGGTCAACGATGCTGACGTGGCAGTACACGTGGGATGATGACGTGGCAAGAAGGGTTGAATTGATTATTTTAACTGAATTCGAGGGCATAATTGATTTTTTTCCTGAGTTTAGGGGCATAATTGATTTTAATTAAAAGTTCGATAACTTATTTAATATTTAAGTTAAAAATTAAGAATTTATGAAATTATTAAAATTTTAAAATATTAAAACTAGATAAATAAATTTATTAAGTGAGAATAATTAAAAAAACAAAGTGAAGACTCTTACAGAAGATCAAAATATTCTTCAATTTATTTTAGAAAAATTCATAAAGTTAATAAAAATAAATAAAATATTCTAAAAGTTACTGAAAATAAAAATTATATAAAAAATTAAAATATATTATGAATTAAAAAAAGAAAATTTAATCTAAAAACTTAATAATTTTTTTATAAATTATTAAAAAATTAAACACTTTTATCGAAAAAAATTCTACTTCGTCATTTTGAGTATTACTATTCGTTAGATTTTTTTAGTGGAATCAACATTGTACTAGAGTAACAATAGAATTCAATTTTTTCCCGCTTTTTTACATCAAATTAATGCTCATTAATATTTGATGTACAGAAATGAAAGAGAATTTTGGCTTTATTAATACTCTAATACAAAGATGTCTCAATTGAAAATATGTTCAAGGAACATTAGTACGCATAGCATAACGAGAAACAATCGAAAGATTCTCTAATGGTTTATAAATATTTTTTTAATTTTTTATATTTATAACTGTAATGTTTTTACTTATATTTAATTCATTATGGTGTTTTTATTTTTTTTTAATATTTTATGAATATTTAAATATTAATAGTTTTATTTTTTATCTTAAAGAATAAATAAGTTATCGAACTTTTAATTATGCCCCTAAACTCAGGAAAAAAATCAATTATGCCCTTGAATTCGGTTAAAATAATCAATTCAGCCCCTCCTGCCACGTCATCATCCTACGTGTACTGCCACGTCAGCATCGTTGACCACCACGTCATCACCATGGACTGCCACGTCATCACCGTTAACTGCCACGTCAGCACCGTAACGGTCAACGTCGGTCAAAGGGCCAATTTGATCGATTTTATGGACTGGAGGGCCACATTGAGTGCACTTTTCGACGAGGGGCGAAATTGCATTTTTGGGTCAAACTCAGGGGCAAAAGTACCCCTTTAGCCTATATTATATTAAACCTACCAACAGGGACAGAGCTATTAAGGGGTGAGGAGGGACAATCACCCCACCCTCGAAGAATTTTTTTCTTCACATTTGTTCCTTTATTTATTTTTAAAAAAAAATTAATTTATTTATAAATTTACCGCCCACTTTTAAGCATTTATAGTTTACCCCAAACCCCAAATTATAGCTCTGTCCGTACATAATAACCAATCCAATATAAGGAAATAAATGGGAGAGTACAATCACAAGAAAGTCTATTTTCATTTTTGAGTTTTTAGTTCCACTATACCGTAATTGGTAAAGCAAACAAGTACAATTAGTTAAGAATACTATCGTTTTCGCATACTATTTTAATTATCTCGAATAGGAATGTAAAAAAATAAAGTAGCTATTCTTATCTTTCAGCAAATTGATTAAGTATGCTTCCTATTTATTTATATAAAATAAAATAAAAAAAATCATGGAAAAGAATATGTTCCTTCTTTTAAAAGTAGGAAAGCCACGTAGCACCTAAACTCATCTCATATTTGCTTTTCCTTTTTGCCACAATGGTGGGAGGAAATCTCATTTGCTTATATTTTGGATGGTCCATAATAAGAGTTTGTCCACATGATTCCCTAACCTCTCTACTCTCCAAAGCACTTCAAAAGTAGGGATGGCAAAAATACCCGGCCCCGACCCGACCCGAGGTGCCCCGACCCGACCCGACCGGGTATTTTTTCTAAAATTTCGGGGATCGGGGCGGGGCGGGGCGGGGCGTGAAAGGCATGAAGTCGGGGCGGGGCGGGTTCGGGTATTTGCTAGAAATTCCCCGCCCCGCCCCGCCCCGGTACATTTTTATATTTTTATATATATTTTTATTATATTTATAAAAAAATATCATTTTATTTAAACACTTTTATGAGTTTTAAGCTATTTTTTGTTTTTATTTTGGTTCGTACTTATTGTAAAATTTTGTTAGATGTTGTTCAAGTTTTAATATATTCGATTCTAACGGTTAATGATTCAAGTTGATTCTTTTGAATATGTAGTTTAACATGTGGATAATTTAAAATTAGTTTTATTTTATTTTTTTATATAAGTTTGAAGTCATTTTAAACTATAATTTGTGATTGTGGTGGAAGATTGGTCGAATCTAATATTTACCGTCGGCGAAAATTAAATTTTTTTAAATTTTTCGGGGCGGGTCGGGGCGGGGTCGGGTTTAAGGTTTATTGTATCGGGGCGGGTCGGGGCGGGTAAAATAATATTTTAATTCGGGGCGGAGCGGGGTCGGGTATAATATATTATAGGTCGGGGCGGCCAAAAACCCGCCCCGCCCCGTTGCCATCCCTATTCAAAAGTGTGAAGTGAGAGAATACAAGAGGATGGTCCTTCACATTTTTGTGTATAATCTTTATACTAAAATAGTTTTTTAATAAATATCTATAAATACTCGTCAAATATTATTTAATCGTGTCTATAGGTACTAAATCTAATGATAAAATAGTCAACGATCTTTAGAGCGGGTGGTTAAAAGTTTTCAGTTGACACATTCCCTTCTCTCTAGGTTGTTGGTCAATACCCATTAAGAGTAAATTTGCACTTCCTTTCTCTTAAGTAAGAATTGTTCTAACAAATGATAAAATAAAATTTTTAAAACTTTAAGAGATTTTAAGATTAAGTATTAGTACGTGTGAGTTTATTCAAATTTATTGTGATTTGTTACACAATTTTAATATGTATAATTAAAAAATTGGGTAATATTTTCCTTTGAAATATTATAAGATTGTTTTTTTTTTCAAGGTTGAAAATTGGAATCTTCTTTCCTTCCCTTTTCCCCTCTAGAATGTTATCTCTAGAAGCTAACCTTGAATATAAGTTTTAAAGTGATTATGTTAATATATAATTTATTAATGTTTAATTGTAACTTTTCTTGATTTGCATCATCAATGACATAATGAGTAATAATTTAATTAATGTTTCACTAATGAAGAGAGCACATGTGTGTAAAATTTGATGTAGATTGATGTGGCAAATACTTGGTAGAGTTCTAATTGCAAACAAATATGAAGAAAAAGGAGGTGTTGGCAATGGCTGCAATTGACTTGCCAATAGTGAAAAGGTTTTTGAGATAGAGATGGGCAAAGAGAAGTGGCATGGTGTCCATCCAATTTTACTTGGGGCACCACCTTTTGAAATGACTTTGGACATGGACCTCTCATGTACACCCTTGACTTTAGTCTAGGGAAAAGGTAATGTGGAATTCAGTCCCTTTTGTTGGTGGGAAAATGGGAACCCACCTTTTTGTGTTAGTTTTCATTATAGATGGCAAATTTTGTAAAAGGTGAGTGAGTATTAGTGTCCTTTGGTGTAAAAGTTGAGGCTTTGGTAGTTGGAGTTAATGTAGATATGAAAAAAAATAGAGAACACCGGAGTTTAATTTCTGAGATTGATTCTTAAAACATATGATATTTAAGTTAGTACAGATACGGAGAAAAGAAAGACAAAGTGAAAATAAAATATTTAAATTATATAATTTTGGTTATCCCCCAAAGGAATGACCTTCTAGGTACCATATGCCTTTTCTTGGTTTAGAGTTGGTAGTAAGAAGCATGAGTACTCATATTATTGTAGTTGGAGTTTTATGTAGACTTATCTGATTAATATGAATTCAATTTTAATTTGACTTAAAAATCAATAATTTGAATTCAAATTGATCTGAACTATAAATTTACTCGAACTCAGATAGCCTGATTCGAAACAATACGAACATGATATCTGAAAGGCTTAAAAATCCAAATTAACCTAATTCATTCGATCGAAAGATGACTCTCATTTCATCTCTAAATATGCTAGGTGAAGTGACTTTTATGGAGCTAGAGAGCACCCACTTGTCCTTGATGAATTGAACTCTTCGGCTCTAGATTCTAAGCTTGGCAGGCTTGGTGGGCATACCTCCGAGATAAAGCACTATTGCCATCCTCAACTTGGCTTTGCATCTTGCCTGCAAAATTAGCCACATCTTTTTAAATATTTTGATTCTTAAATGTCCAAAAACAAAAGAGTTGAGAATCGCATAAAGCTATAAAGCCTCGAAAAGGACAATTTGGCTAGTGAAGAAGGAAGTTCCATAGCATAATGTTATCTTTTTATCACCACCCTTTTATTCATTCTTACAAAAAGAAAGAGTAAAGTGACACTATTTCAACTTTCAAAGCTAGACAGCTTCTTTCTCACACTAATACGGGTTTTATTTCAATATCTTTCATGTGTGTTTTATGGTACATTGTTTCTGCTAATAATGTTTAATACAATTTTTTAATTAATTAAAAATTGAAAGCATCAAAGAAAAGAGTAGATTGGACAATTATGTGAAATAAAAGGCCTTTAAAAACCGATTGATTGGTGGTTTGGCTTAGTTGTACAAACAATAAAGCTTTCACTTGCTAATTTTGGTCCTTGTTGAATAAAGCTAGGATTTCCAAGCATATATTTTATCCATGAGAAAGCTATAGTTGGAGTTGTGGTATTGAATACTATCAACCACCAATTATTAGTACCGAATAACATGACCATTTTGTAGTAAAACTGAGATAGGATGGATGACAATGACATCTTTTTTAGCCTTTTGAGTTCGAATGGCTGGTTTTGGTTCAATGGGTATTGTTTTTATTACGTTCTAATATGGGTGACTCAAAGATTCTAAGGTCATGTGTAATTTATTAAAATATAACTTTCAATTTTTTTTAAAAAAAATAAATGTTTGTTGACTTGTTGTGTGCATGATAGGTTAACTTTTGAATAAAAATCAGTCTAATAAAACTCAAACTCATGAAGTACACCACTATTTTCCTTTAGTCATGTGCTTTACCACAGTTTTAAAACTAATTAATCTTTTGTTTTTTCATTGCTTACATTTAACTTAACTCTATTTTTAGTCCATATGCACTACGCTTGCCCAAAACCGCTATTGTGTTCTGAATAGGGTTTTATTTTATTTAATAGTACGAGAGTTTTTAAGAAAATTCTTTCATTCATCTATGTATTATGTGAAAGTTAATTTGAATGTCTTTAGTCTATGCGCCTTTTTAAATTTTAAAATTTCAACAATGACCTAAATTGTAGATGTGAAATATATTAAGTCAAATTATACTATTATTTATGAATTATGTATAAGTTGTAGCTTTAGTTCTTGTTCGTCAATTTCATCATTTTACATATGTGAGTTTAGCCACATCGTCCATATACTATTCATGTTAACATTGAAATTTCAAAATTGAAGAAGTACAAATAATAAAATCACCAAATTATTCTAGGTTCTAATTTCTTGATCAATCATGTAAAGAATGGTGGTTAAAAAGGGAGTTTGGTTCTATGTTGTTGGGAAATTGATAATAAAGCATTTCAATAATATCAATAAAAGAAGGATGCAAAGTATTTATGCTGAAAAGAAAATTTAAAGTATCCAATGCCAAAAATAAACAAATGAAAACCAACTAATCATCAAAGTGAACACAAAAGCCATGATATTTTTTTTAATTTCAGTAGTTTTTATGACATAAAAAGAAAAGAGGAAGACCTAACTAATGTTGTCCAAGAAGCATAATCCATGTCATCCGACAAAGAACTCGGAAACAATTAAGGAAACTTCTTAACTTTTGATTTAGATTTGGGAATAAGACAGCACAGCTCATTTTCCCTGTTATATAAACGTAAACCATTTGTACCATGATTTTTTTCACCGTCTAAATTCTTGTATTATAGTTTGATTATCTATATTATTATTATATTTATGTTTAGATTGATGTTAAATGTTAATTTAATTATAAAATTATGTGTATAGCCATCTAAGTTTTTTAATATTTGTTCTCTATATTTTTAGATTTTATCTTCTTTTTTTTTGGTTTAGGAGGGTGGTGCAGTCGATCTTTGACCAAGCGGTTGTCACCTTCCATTCTTTTCTTTTGTTTCTCCTTTTTAGTTTTTATTTTTTCTAATATTTGAATTTTTGTGTGTTTTTGTTTAATAAGTCTTTTCTTTTTTAATGAAAATTGTGGATGTTTTTTTTCATGTTTTATATATTTTTGTAATATGTTTTTTTTAGAGTTGAATTTGACGTTGCCTCTTCATTCAACAATTATTTAATTTTTCTCGTTGATTTATCCCTAGTTTGGACCCTCAAACTGGTTCTTTCATTTGATAGACGCCTACAATCACTAAAGACAATTCGTTGTTGAATTGTGATAAAGCCAAATTTGTCAACGCACTATCATTGTTATATACTTTTTTATGTTAGTGTTGACTGTGTTTATTCTTCACCGGCAACAATGATGTTTGTTTATCCATCATTTTTCAAGTTATTTGATTAGGTTTTTTATTTTATGATCTTATTTTATACTTTAGCGTCTAGTTTGTACACTTCAATAGTTTTAAGAAAAACCATCGAATAATATAATTAGTGTACCCTAATTTTGTAAACTATTTTTATAAATTTATTATATTTCCTCTTTATTCAATAAAATCAACTACTATAATTTTTCAAAAAAAAAAACATCTTACAAGGGAAAAAATAGTTGTAGATATGTAATAGGTGATGTTAGTAAATGGTTGGGTGGTGCACAGGGCAGGCGCGCGGTTGTCTGTCCCCCCTCGGGCCCCGTCCCCTTACCGACGCACCTTACAATCCCTATGAGCCAACAAAGGAGGGTTCCCTTCCCCCGGGTGAACCCCACCACCTCACTAAATGGTGTGAACGTCCACCACATCTTGGCAGCTTTGTTTGTCGTCAATCCCAATCATTTTTCTTTGCCCACTTCCTCAACTTGCTCCCCTTTCTTGCTTATTTTCGTATTCAACACCCTAATAATAACAATAAGATACGATTATAAATTATTAAAAGGTGTAAATATGTAAAATGTCATTAAATTTTTTAAGAAAAAAATTAATTATGTTTTTTCACTCAATTAAACTATTGAATCAAAAAATTAAATCAATTAATTTTTTTATCAAATTTAATTATTAAATCTTAACCGTTTTTCTTTAGATATTACTAGAACATGATACACTACAGTTATATCATGTTGCATATAAAATTTTAAGAATTTTTTAAAAAATAATTATGAAAATGTCAAGTGAAAATACTATGTCATGACGCACTGCACTAACAGATCTAAAAAACTGTCAAGATTTAATGGTCAAAATTAGCTAAAGGGTTTAATTAAATCAATTTTTTAGTTCAATTGTTTAATTGAGTGTAAAAATAATTCAAAATTTTAATTGATTTTTTCTAAAAGTTTAAGCGTTGTTTCAACCCTTAAACTTTATTAAAAATGAGTAAAATATAATATAAAAATATGAAAAGATTTGAAATATAGAAAATTGTATTAAAACAAAACATCCTAGACAAAAGTAAATCACAAAACAAAGAGCATATAACAAGACATTATTGCACATGTCGTTTGTTTGTAGAATGATTGCACCTTTAATTCCCACGTTTCTTTTATATATATATATATATATATATATATATATATATATATATATATATAATACCAGAATTTAATGATCCGTGCAATGTGATTGGTTTTTTTAAATAGTAACATTTTTTTATTATATTGATGTTTTTATTATTAAGATAATGTTGTTTAATTCATTATACAAAATTCATAAGAAAATAAAAAATTAATATAAATATATTTAATTAGAGTTGAATAATTATGAGCATGCTAAGGAGATTATATCGGTTTAGGTAGTGTATCCATTAAGGATGAAAATTTTCTGGTACTTCTTCGTGTCTCTACTTAATTTTTATATTTAAAATTAAGTTTAGAGTTTAAGGTTTTAGATTAGAGGTTGTGGTTAGGGTTTAAGGAATTTATGGTAGGGTGTATTTTTTAGGGTATAAAATGTATGGTTTAAGATTTAAAATTTAGGGTTATGGCTTAAATATTAATTTTATAAATATTTTTTAGTGTTAGAGTGTAAGTAGGGGCATCATAAAAGGGCAGAAGAATTTTATCCGTGTATTAATTAGGGGTGAGGAGAGAAAAAAATAAAGCCAAAGTAAGATAAACGTGATTGATTAATTAATGTTTTCAATTCTTAATTAATTTTTAATTTAAAAAAGGAAAAGGAAGTTGTTTTTTAATCATCATTTAGGTTTGAAGACATCAATTTTCTTATATGATCGGCTGTTTTTATGTATTTTTAAGTAAAATACTTTGATATATAAGTTTGTGTAAATTTCTTTTTAATTTTAGAGTTTAAGATTTCAGGTTAAAGTCTAGAAGTTTAGTGTGTAGGGTATAGAGTTTAAGGTTTATGGTTAAAATTTATAGTTTAATGTTTAATATTTAAGTTTTAGATTTTAAATTTTATAGCTTAAATATAAAAAATATTGTAATTTTTTATACAAATTATGTATCAAAATATAAATTTTTTTAATCAACTAATAATTGACATTGATAACAACTAATCAAGTACTATATGTTAGTCTAATCATCTGACATGATAAGACATTAAATCCTCAAATAACATTTAAAGTTAAAATCTTAATATTGTAAATAAAATAAATTAAATAAGGAGAGTTGCACCGTTAATATATCTTTATAGGGTCCAAATCCGGGTTAATTGGCTAATGCATAAAATACCAATAAGTTATACCAGAACTAATAATAATAATAATAATAATAATAATAATAATAAATAAATAAATAAATAAATATTATTAGTAGTCTAAGTTTTCTACAATGCATAATCCTTTTAAGAAATATGATAACACTGATATTAACTGAATTAATTTTTAATTAACAAAATAATTTTTTTGACATAATAATTAACACAATAGTTTATTATTTTATTTTATTATTATAATTAATATCAATTCTAACATAAACTCCAATGCATCAAATATACATGGTAAATAATCACAAGAGAATTCAGATTTGAGTTGTGTGAGGTTTGCTATAAAATTCTCTTTTTTTTAATAGATAAAATTCTAAACTCAATTGAGTTTCTTCGTGCAATGCAATGTATTTTTAATAAATTTAAATTATTTTTTATCCTCCAATAATTTAAGGTTTCCAATATTTAAAGCTTTAGGTTCAAGTTCGAGTGGTCTAATACGTTCTATTAAGATTATTTATTTAAGTACAATTTTATTTATCAAAACCTAATTAAAAATATAAAAAACCATAGAAGAGTATTTTTATAATTATATTAAGTAAGTCCAGGTTGTTCTAAATCCGAATTTAATCTAACCACTCATAAAAAAATAAATTTGACATGGAGCCCAAATTTTATAAAAAGAATGAATCTATCAAATAAAACCGGTCGAAACTGATCGAGTCTGAATTTATTTTATAACCCCTAATAGTAACAAAAAAAAGCCGTTATTCTTTAATTTCATGATATACATCAATTAATAATGCAAGGTCATATTTTCCATACCTTCCAAATTCAGTATGAGAAAAAAGAGAAAGTAGGAATAATTAAAATTAAATGCATGCCCTAACAAAAGGTCCACAGGCTTAATTACCCTTTTTGATTCCTCAAATTTGACTTGAACCACACGCCATGGTTATCAAATCTCTCACCATTTACTCCGAGTTAATTTACAATCCAACTCTATTAACTAACATCAGATTCGAATTAAAATCCAATCCAAATGTTTTAAAACGATAAATCGATCGAGTCAAATAAAATAATTATTCATAAATTAAAATAAAATTTTCCTCGACCGGACACGTAAACACCTTAAATTAAAGAAATTATACACACACAAAAATTGGCTTGAAAAAGTGACGTGAAATGTTCCATGGCCATGTGCCAGGGCACTTCATTTTTGTTTCAAGTGGTTGTGTTGGCCATTGGAAAATACAGAATTATTGATGATTTTATAAGTAACAATTAATTAAAACATAAAACACTAAAACAAAAAGAAATAGTGAAACTATTATTTTGGAGATTGAACAACAAAAAAAAAAGAAACTATTATTTTGGAGGGGGAGGGGGTAATTTCACATCGTGATGCCACGTCACCAACCAGAGAACGCCATGTCAGCACGTTTCCGTGGTCCCCACCGGTACGGACCAAATGCCACTCCTCGAAAGCTCCCAAATATATAACCCCTCTATTCCCCCATCTCACCTAAGAAATATACAGAAAAAAATACAAAGGCCATTTGCTTTAAGCATTTCTTCACTTATTTTATTTTCTCTCAACGGAATCAGCTGAAATATCGGCCGGCAGGTAGTTCTCCGATCACCCGATAGTTCGGAGTTTCCGGGTTCGTGATATCTGGTCAAATTAGTGAATAGTTTAAAGGGTAAGAGTTTTGTATAGAGATGCCAATGGCGGCGGAGGCAGCATCGCCGAGGGAACGGGCTCAACCTATGGGGCCAGCGGTTGTACCCGTCATGCAAGCTGTGCCGGCGGTTTCTGACGTTTTAGCCAAGGACACGATCATTTCTTGGTTCCGAGGGGAATTCGCGGCCGCCAATGCCATCATCGATGCGCTTTGCGGTCATTTGGCGTTGCTCCAAGGAGGTGGGGGCGGAGGATCGGAGTACGAGGCTGTGTTCGCGGCGATTCACAGCAGGCGGCTGAATTGGATCCCGGTGTTGCAGATGCAGAAGTACCACTCCATTGCCGATGTGACGGCGGAGCTGAAAAAGGTGGCTGCCAAGAAGACCGGAGATGGAGAGGGGATTGTTGTCAAGGAGGAAGCGAAAGGTGGTTGCGACGGGGGGGATGGAGGTTGTTTGGATGATGAGAAAGTGGAGAAAGTCGCCGAGAAAGTTGTGGAAAACGAAGGGAACGACGAAGTTGGTGGCGAAGAAGAAGAAGAATCCCCTGACAGTGACATTACTGATTCAGGTAATTTCTTAATTATTTGAAAAGTGATATTCGATTACAAAGTTTGATTTTTTTTTACATATATGCAAATATAAATCTGTTACGATTTGTTCCTCTGTTTAATACATTTCTGTCTCTGGAAAATGTTTTTATCTTTTTTTCTTGCCTTTTTTATTGATGTTTCCTCTGTTTAAAGCAAAGCTCTGAACTTGGCTCTGCTTTTTCACCCATTAATGCATCCGATCAGTTGATGTATTCAAACTTTTTCTGTTTCATTACTCGAATTTTTCAAAATTTTCTATGTTTCTTGATCATTCAATAGAGAAAACAAAAGAAAAATGTCGTCTTTTTCTGTTCTGATGACACTGTGAAAGGCAGAGGCGTGAAGCATTGAATCTCAAAGTTCCCCTGTGTTTTGGTCAAGCGAGAAAGTGAAAGCTCACCTTGAAACAAAGCAAACGCATTAAAAATTTACTATAATAATTTTCCTTCATTTTCTTTGGGACCAAACAATCAGATATCAGACATTTCCATCTCCTTTTCAAACTTTTCTCTGACTTTGAATTCTACGTGGGACTGGGGATTAGATGGTGCTTCTGGGTTTTCTTTAAAATTTCCCCCCTTTTCTATATGATTCTTCAAACTCAAGCTTTCCTGGTAGAAAAAAGACCTACTTTTTTCACGAGATCAAAATTTCCATTTTTTTCCTCTGTAAAAAAAGTGGTTTTTGTAATTATTTATTGCTTTAAATAAGTGTTTTCACATGCGTAATTGTAGTACTGTAGTGATATACGGTAGGCATGTTCCCGAGGTTTAAGCGAGGAGTTTTTAGAATTTCGAGGTTAAGTCTTAAAGAGAGGAGTTTTGCTGATTCAGTTTTACTGTTAATTTGAGGGGTCTCCGCCTCGGGATGCGTTCAATGATCTTAATGGTAGGCGGCTTCTTATCACAACCGTCGATCTAATTGATTGGCATCACAGCTACCGTTTGATGATTTCACGTGGACCTTCTGAGTCGACTCGTTTGACTCAACCTACCTTCCCCGGTCTAGTCCGGTTGCCCTTTTGAGCGAGCAATCCAATGAAGATTGAATTGAATTTTAGGACAAGCTGCAGTTCATTCCTGTCCTTATATTGTACATAGCTAACTTTTTGTCTCACCTGTAATAGTGTAGCTTTTGTTGAGCTTTGAAAATGTTATACTAATTGAGTAATTAATTTAATTAAAAAGATAATAACAGCTAAGTCCAGGCATAAAACATTTATTTTCCTGGCAATGCAGGATCTCATGAAGTTCAACATGTCGACGAAAACATCGAAATTTGTTCTAACCATGAAGAATGCGAGGCACGGTCTTCTCAATTCAAGTTGACAAAAGGTTTTTCTGCCAAGGAACATGTTAAGGGCCACATGGTGAGTTCTTTCTTTCTTTCACTTCCAGGGATCGGAAAGATGGTTTTTAGTTCTGAATTCTACTAACGGATGTCTTACCGGCATTTCATCCTTTATTAACTGATAACGGTAATGCAGGTGAATGTTGTGAAAGGATTGAAGTTGTATGAGAATGTATTCACTGATTCGGAGCTGGTTAAGCTTAGTGACTTCATGACAGAACTTCGATCCGCTGGCCAGAATGGGGAACTGTCAGGTGCCATCCCACTTTAAAGCCGAAATTGAGCCTGTTTTAGAATATTAAGATGAAGATTTGAAATAGTTATCCCTTCTGTTGTAGCTTTGTTTGAACAGGTAGGTATAGTCTATTCATGTTTCTGCTTGCTCAATTTAATGATTGAACTTCGATCTGCTGGCCAAATTAGTTGGCTGTTTAAGCTGATACATTAGGGGTTTACACTTCAAAGGAGAAGGTTTGTTTCGAGCACATGAATCGACTGTAGTTTATACATAGATTTTACAAAGTTCTTTTAATTGGTAGATACAAATGGCATTGGCTGGTTGCCTTTTCTTTTTCTTGTTTGATGTTTTATATGAATTCTTTCAATCCCACTTCTGCAACTTTTTTGGCCCAAGTCTTTGTTTACTGGACTTCTTACTGATTCTTTTGATTTTTTGGATGACTAAGGTGAGACTTTTATTTTATTCAACAAACAAATTAAGGGAAACAAGCGAGAGCTGATTCAGTTCGGTGTTCCGATTTTCGGACACATTAGAGACGAGCCTACAAGTAACAACCAAACCAGTAAGACTCACCACTATGAATCATTGGTTATGTTAGGTTTCTCTAGTTTCTTAACTTGTTCTTGATCCCTTATAAATACAGTCAAATAAGTTTCTAATTGATCCTTTTTTCCTTTAAACGTTTTACAGTTAATATAGAACCGATTCCAGCTCTGCTTCAAAGTGTAATAGAACACTTGATCCAATGGCAACTTATACCCGAATATAAGAAACCGAATGGCTGCATCATTAACTTCTTCGATGAGGTATACTTTTTTTGCTTCACTGCCGTAGTCCGATCTTTCCTGGTTATTTGTTCAAGTACAATATTAGTATATTACCTATATGATAGAAATGATGTAGTTATGTTTCTTTAATGCAGGGTGAATATTCGCAACCTTTTCTTAAACCACCACATTTGGAGCAACCTATCTCCACACTTCTCCTATCTGAATCAACCATGGCTTTCGGGCGAACTCTCGTGAGTGATAGTGAAGGGAATTATAGAGGGCCACTCCAACTTCCATTGAAAGAAGGGTATGTTCACAGTTCATTGCTTCTATTGATAACATGAGAGGGATGCTTTGGGTAATGGAGGTGCACCTTCTCATTTATTTATGTTATTCTCCAGCACTGAAATGGTGTTTTGGTTTCAATAAAATCTAGAATTTATCTTCTTAGCACATCTGCACTTACACTTGCTTCTCCACTTTTCGACCATCCAACTTTCTTTTCTCTTCGTCAGGATTTGTGATGTAAATGCTGTGAACTTAGCAGGAAACTTGTTTTAAAAGACAACGGAATTGCATCTCTAAATGTCCTTTATTTGTGTTCCCTCCGTTCATAATGTATCTGCTTTTTACTGATATTCTGCAGGTCTCTTTTAGTTATGAGGGGAAATAGTTCTGACACGGCAAGACACGTGATGTTGCCATCTCCAAACAAGAGGGTCAGCATTACATTCTTCCGAGTTCGGCCTGAGACCAACCAAGGTCAGTCACCACCAACTACTCCCCAGTCTGGTGCCATGACTCTATGGCAACCGGCTGTCCCGGGTCCATACACAATGTCAAATGGAGCTCTTAATGGCTATGAGGTACTGGATACGATGCCAAAATGGGGCGTCCTCCATGCTCCGGTTGTCATGCTAGCACCTGTTCGCCCGATGGTGGTGAGCCCCAGAAAACTTCCTCGTGGTGGCACTGGGGTCTTCTTGCCCTGGACAATGGGAGGATCAAAGAAACACACCAAGCACCTTCCGCCGCGTGCCCAGAAAGGAAGAATGCTGACATTACCTTCTCTTGTTGAAACACATGTAGCAGAGGCTACTTCCGAACCAGGAATCAATGTCGAAGGGAATTCGGTATAAGTTGAGCTTGGATATTGTTCAAGGAAGGCTCTTCTCGGAGCAGTTACTGTACAAATGCGGCTCAGGTGCTGTAATGTTTGTTTTTCCTCCATTTTCAGTCCTTTTTTTTCCTCCCCCAAAGCAACTTTAGGCTGTAGCCATTATCACAAGGCTTGTTGAATATCATGGTAAGGCTTTATAGGTAGTTGAGCATTAAGTTTGAGTGTGGAATAGCTCTACTGACGACCAACGGGATTTTGTATCCAAGTTATTTATGTTAATCCTCTTTTACAGACATATAAGTGCATAAACACTGACTAGTGTTGAAATTGAAAATCAATCCTAGGGCTAGTATGAAGTATGAACATAGCTTCTTCGGTTTCATTTCAATCAAGTGTTGAAGTTGAAACTGCACAATCAAAGAAGATGAATCCTCCTCATTGCGATGCGAGAACAGTAGAATGCTTTATGCAATTGAATTCTATTTATGGACAGGGTTTAAGACCAAGACAGCATTTGTTCAAACTCCAAATCTTTCCATTTTTCCAGTTTCATATCCTCGTTCCAAAATCCAAGCCATGCAGGGAAAGGAAAGCCAGGTTCAAAGTCTCGGCATTTGTCATTGAATCTTCGATTTCATCTTCAACGTCCTTATTGGCACAACCCTCAAGCGCGTCATCTTGGGGCACCCTATGCCCCGAGGCTCGACCGATGAAGGCCAACAAGATGAACACGCAGCCAATGTGTCCGACAACCGCTTGTAAGTCGAGCTGGACTCAACGAGAACTCGAAACCGAGGGATGACTTGGATTCGATAGTACGGATCAACTACAAGCGAACCGAAGAATAGCCAATCGAACAATTGTCGACAAGCCTGACCCGTCTTGACGATTTGGCTGCTTTCCCAGCATTCTTTACTTATGGTCTTGAATCCACTATAAAGCCTAGAGAGAAGATTGTAAGAAGGGTTTTAAATGTTCTCTCTCGTGGCTTCTTAACTGCTCCGATGAAAAGTTTAAGGAACGGTTGAACTACGACACAATTGATATGGAGGAAATGGAAACAATGCCTTCATTTGACATGAATTCACTGATGGAACCAAGGAGCGATGTCTCGATTCAGAGTATGAGGAGGATAGTGATGATGAGTACATTTAAAACCATTAGAAATTCTTGGCTTTTCTCAAATCAGACAATTTTTATGTGGGGAGCACGATGTGAACTTTGAGAAGGTAAACTCCATGTTAAGTTGAAACACGTTGATGGACCATCTTTGCAATTCTTAAATGAATGTCACAGACAGACTTAATTGAGTTGCCTCGTATTTTATGTAGCCATACATGACAAAATGTCATGGTTTCTGCAAGTCCCAGTATTTGTATTAGGAGAATGTGACAAATTCCATTTCATTTAATTCATAAACATACATGTAGAATTCTGCTGGTCTGGGAACATTGTGGTCGATTTGTCCCAATTCATCATTTGCAGCAAATAATCTCTCT
This sequence comes from Hibiscus tridactylites, assembly GCA_958450335.1. NCBI lineage: Eukaryota > Viridiplantae > Streptophyta > Magnoliopsida > Malvales > Malvaceae > Hibiscus > Hibiscus tridactylites. The sequence continues at coordinate 94,612,500 of OY288268.1, forward strand.
GTTGTGCATTACTACCATAGTTGCATTTCCTCATCCTCCTATCTTATCTTATGATGTATTCCATTTCTTTTGAGTGTTAAGTTCATAAGAAGCTTCTTAGGTATCATTTACCACTGACAAGAATCCACCACCATTTTTTCAGCCATACCCGACTGAAGATGGATGCCTTTTCTGCTGTAGTGCACAACTGGGCATCAGACATTTGAATAGGCAATGAGTAGACCGCATTGTTTCAATGCATGATGTTTCTGTTATCAAATGTGTTCCTAATTATTATTATTTTCTTTTCAAGTTGTAACTTTTGACCAAATTAGGAAAACAAGGTGCTTGTTTAGAGTTTAGTTTCTGCAGTCAAATACAAAACATCTTGCAAGTTGTAGCCACTGGCTCAAATTCCATCACAACCATTTGTAGCATAAGTGACATTCATTTCATCCTTTTTGTTGTGATGTTTTTCATGAATGCTTGGTAATTCTTTCTTCCTTGACTTCACCACATTTAACATATTGTCCAGGTTCTGTATAACCCTTTTTTTCCGTAGTCCCCGGGTTGTTCAATGAAATTCATAGAAGCCTTTTAAGTTTTGGCTCACAGTAAAAGGTCTCCCCATATTTGGCTGCTGCAACTATCCCACTTACAACGATAGAGTTGCAGAACCTCTGCCGAGTCATTTCTATGCTCTCTTCAGCAACATGCTAATTTCAGGCATTCATCAATTTTCATGACAGAAAAAAAGTCCAAAGAGATTCAGAAATTTCAATCGTTAGATTCGAGTGTACACATATATCCAGAGAAACAACTTACAAGCTTGAAATTCATATTATTGAAAATTGTCAAGGAAACTTGTTAGCAATGTGATGGGGCATCCTTTGTTGACGTTGTCATGGTGGAAAGGAGCAAAGTATTCTTAAGTAACTCATTGCAAGTGACTGTAGACGCAACATGTATTTGACATCAATATTCTAATCAAAGTACAATCTTCTAATGTCTAAATATATGAAGAAAAAAACCAATGAGATTAAGCATACTTGTTGTGTACGAGTTGCAGAACAAAAAAAAAATTGTGTAGGGCAACCTCTGAAATGAAGGTTGTTAGCAATATGTCAAACCACTTGATCTTCAAAAATGATTGGAACAGTTGGTCATGTTCAGAGGGGGGAAACAAGGGTTAGACTGTGACAGTGTGTGTAAGCTTATAAATGTTCAAGATAGAAGCTTCCTTCAATGTTTAATAATCAATAGAACAGACTACAAAGAGAGAATGAGCAACCAGTGTTGCAGAATCTAAAATTACTCACGGATTTTGCTTAGATTTGTTGCTGAATGTTTTCAACCTGTTTCAAGACTGAAAATAAAAAAGAAAAAAAGGGGGGAAGTCTGTCAGACAACTGCGTGACCATCCCAGCAAGACAAGGCAAGCTGAGAACGATCCTCTGCGGCCAAGGTAGCCCTTTTGCAAGAACACCAGACCAGTAATCACGCTCTGATCACACAGCCTCGTTTCATCAACCAGACTTGGAATCCTGTCTCCTTAGAACTCAAGGATACAGAGGTACGATCCTATAGAACAGATCCTGTTCAAGTAAGGTCGTGCCCCATCAGCTCCTGGTTTTAACTTAAATATCAGTTATTTTGGCCTTTTCTTTCCCATGTGGGATTTTGTTGGTCCTGACAAAACAATATACACGTGTCTTCCATAATCTCTGGCCGACAGTACACGATGATTTAGGATCCATTGCAAATTGCAAGATTTGCATTGGTCTTAGATTCAAAACCACAATTTTTTTTACAGAAACAGAACAAATTTCATAGCATATTTTTACAGAAGAGTCAGCTTATGGGTTAAAATAATCAATGAGAGTGAACAGTCCTTGTTACAAATACATTTTTCTTAAGGTTTTGTAGTTTTAATTGTAACAATCTTCAATTATTTATGGATTTAGCTCGGATTTGTGTCTAAAGCATGGCTGAGGTGAATTAATTCAGCTGTAATACCAATAAATGTATAATCTACAACCGGGCATCAGAGTTTGGCATCTGACATTTTAATAGGAAAACAAAAACTGAAGTTGGTAAAGGGAAATCTGAAACGCCATAGCTGCAAATATCAGGCTCATTAGATGGAAATATGAGATTGAATGACAAAGCTCCACCCGACAGCAAAGAGACATAGCCTTTAACTTCGAAAACATTGTACAAGGCATTGACTTCATTTGTTGCATTGGAATGGACTTGCAGGGCTTTTCTAAAGCTGAGAAACATGGGGTTGATGCATTTGAGATTGAAAGAAGTTGGTAAAGGGAAATCTGAAACGCCATAGCTGCAAAGAGGCGTTGACATCAACCAGTACATGTTGAACATTCAACAGGGAAAGAGATAAGGAGCACAAGGCCAATCTTTGCTGTTAAAACAGGTTTGATTGTACTCAAACCCGGACCACGACCCGAGTTCCATTCACATGAAACCAACAGCAATATCTTATGATCATAATATCCCCACATATCCACAGCAATTCCCCAAACTTTTTACAGTAGTAAAAATAGGTTGATTTGGTTTAAAATCAATATCGAGTCGAGTTTGGGTTAACATTTTAATGTATTTCAATTGTCTTGGTGTGTTTTGATCTGTTTTATGGATATATAATTATATATTCATAGTATAGCAAAGCAAACATAGCTCAATCACATTCCCATAATAAAATAACTTTATTTATCCCAAATGGAAAATGTAGCATGACATTAGTACATGTTGTTTCTTGCTAATGCTATATCAACTGCTTCATTTTCTTGATTCCCTATGCATTGATTTCTGCTTGAATTTGTTCCAGGGTTTTCCCCTTTGTTTCAGGAACCACTGTGATCACAAACAATATGCCCAGTGCATATATTGCAGCATAAAGCATGAAGGTACCTGTGAAAGCCAGGAATTGCAGATAAATTTAACAATTACAGCTTAAATGTAGGGAAATTTGAAGATAAAAAGAAGACAGCTTTATTCTATTTACCGGAGGAGCTCCAGCTCATAAGGAAGTTGAAAGAGTAAGAGACTGCCCATGCACCAAACCAGTTCACTAGTGTTGCTAGGCTTCCAGCTACTCCTTTAATGTTTATTGGGAATATCTGAAACCAAACTCGAGTGTGAATATCGGATACGTGTTGGACATGAATGTCGGATGCTGATACTTCAAGAAAATGAAAAAGTTAGAGGTGGAGCTACGTACCTCGGACATGACAACCCAAGGAACTGCACCCATTCCAGCTGAAAAAGAACTAATGTATATCTGATCGCAAATAAGATTAGTTTCGGGCAGAGGAACAAAGAAAAGTGGTAAGCCAAACTTTGCAAATGAACATATTGAATGGATATATATATGATTCCAAAGAAGTTTTTTTGACATTTACCAATATGCCTGCTACAGCAAGAATGGGAACTGAATTTAGTGCCAAATTATGGTCCTTAAGATAGAATGAAATCCCAGATAGTATACAGGCAAGGACCAATCCTGTTGAAGAAACCTATAATGAAAACGAAAAGATGATCCGATTTGGCTCGGCAATTTAAGGACATTGGTTAATGTTCATTGCTCTCAATGTTTACCAGTAATAAAGGTTTTCTTCCAGCTTTATCAATCACAGTTGTGCAAAGCGCTGTAATCGGAAGCTGCATAAATGACTGATTTAATCAGGCTGTTTTCCAAGAAAATTTACATGGATGTCAAGGAAAGGAAGAGATGAAACCTGGAGAATAGCATATACTATTGTCCCTGTACTGGGAGAGACTCCTGAGACAGTTGAAGTACAAAAGCGACAATGTTAACATAGAGGATATTTGAGGCCAGAATGCAATCAGGGTGTAACTCGAAAGGTTCCGTTACCTGCAGTCTCGAAAATATTGGTGACATAAAAGCAGATCCCATTGATTCCTCCAAATTGTTGAAAGACCATTAAACCAACTCCTATCTGATCGAAGATAAAATGAAGGACACATTAATTAGTACATAATAGTGAAAGCTTGTGATTGCCGATGTTTGAAGAAGTTCGATTGTAATTACAATGACCGAGCGCAAGTATCTTGGTTGAAACAAATCAAGCATTTTGGCTTTCGGAAGCCGTTCAAGAGTCTCTGTATAGTCCTGCCAAGCATGAAAATAAGTTGTTTATCAGTATTAAACATTTTCTCTATAATGCACTAACTCATTGTTAATGCTGGTTAAGATGATAAGAGTTTAGACTAAGAACCCGAATCTCAGCCGCCTCCATTGATATATCAGCACCCTTGCCACGAAGGTTTTGTAGTGCAGCTTTGAATTCTTTTTCATGCCCTATCTTTGCCTGCATTATATCCAAGAGTTTTTATCTAGTTCCCGTTTCATGTTACTATAATTTTAATGTAAAATAGGATTCCATCTTACCAGCCATCTAGGAGACTCTGGAATGAAAAAGAGTCCAACAAGAAGAATTGCACAAGGAATGAGTCCTGCAATCAACCACTAATAAGTCCGGCTTCTATCATCTAGCTTTATGAACACGCAGACATACTCAGACACATGATTTCTCCAGAAAATGTTGTGCTCCACCATGGTTACTTTGAATAGATGGATAAAGCGATTTTACCAGTTAATGCTAATGTCCTCCAAGATAGAATTGTCCCTATTATGAAGGAGACCGACACTCCGGTGCAGATCATGAGCTGTAGAAATAAGATCTGAAATAATTACACAAAGCTTTGTGCATATTTCATTGGCTTTTAAATAATAACTATGCATCTGTATTTCATATTCATGCAATGGATGCCTGCTGAGTTGATATTAAGATAAATTTTACCTGATTTACAGTTGTTAGTGCTCCTCGAAGATTCTCCGGCGCAATTTCAGCTATAAATACCGGTACCTTTTCCAGAAAGGCATCATGGTCATCAATAAAAGGTTTTAACAGGGAATTCTAGAAGAGATTCAGAAACTCACAACATACGAGTAGACTCCCATTCCATAGCCTGTTGCCAGTCTTCCAATGTCCAAAGACAAAGCCCCCTTTTTTTTGTTTTGATCAAAGACATTGAAAAAGGGTATCAATATAATTCTGCATAATGGATAAATTTGCAGCTAAGCAATGATAAATTCAGAGGTGAAGCAGTTTCACAAGTACAACCTTAGCAAAATATATGGCAAGCCACCCTGCAACACAGAAGCCAGTAGCTGTTCTCATTGCCTGCACATATTTAGCAATGAACATAATGCTACATCATATAAATTATCTATACCAAAGGGAAAGGAATTACTAAAACTTACCCCTTTCCGACCAGTGAAATCAGCAATCGGTCCACTCGTGATTGCACCGATCATAGCACCAAAAGTCAGTATAGAACCAAACACTGAATACTGCAGATTAAAAGATCAAATGCATCAATATAAGTTGCTTGGCTTAGAAAAGGTCATTAGAGTTTCAAAATATATACCTCTGCTAGTGTAAGAGAAAGATCCTTCGTAATTTCAGCCTGAGTTGGTGATGAAAAGCCTGCCTGAAAACAATTTCAACATTTTATCACAGCTTATGGAAGTAATCATTACAAGAAAAGCTTTTTTCAGGTGTAGAGAGTAGTGAGGGAGACTTACGCAGGATCCGAACTCGAAGGATCCGCAGACAGCGACAATGGTGCTGAGGTAAACCATCCATAGACTAGCTTTGCTGTTTGTTTCATGAGTCAAATTCTTCTGTTGTAGCAGCAGTGGCATGCTTACTTCTTCATGCACATTGTTGTTACATTTCTCTACATCCTCTTTGATGGTCATGGTCTCCTTGTCTGTTTAGCTTCCTGAATATTGATACAAATGGAATAGAGAATAAAAGCTTGAAGCAATGTATTGAAGATGAAGAAAATTAGGACATTCTCTCATGGCAGTACCATTTTAGAATGACATGTGGTTGTCTTTTGCGATGTTGACTGTGGTTGAGTCCGAGATCGATGGGATCATGCTTAACAACAAGTAATGTTAAAATAACAACTCACATAAAAAATAGACGGTTGGATCCGTTTCCCATCACATGCATTTGTTTTCTTTGAGCAATGTCTTGTTCATTGATGCACATAGGTAAAGGTAATGAGAAAAACTGTGATGCAGAGCAATGAGCTGTGTTTAGTGTTGTTTAATGCCAGAAGCAAACAACAAAAGAAACAAAAACAGCCAAACAGGGTGTTCAGTAGCAACTTGCTAATTGTCTTTGCCTTGTTGCCCAATACAACACATGAAAGAAGATATTTTTTTAGTATTGACCCGTGGAGGTTTTCAACTTGTAAGATCTGAAATGGGACATAAATTGTAACAGTCTTAAATTATGTAAAGGATGTAGCTTTGATTTGTGTCAAGCAATGCTCTGAGTGAACATATGTTAAAAAAGCAAAAAAGATAGGGAAGTCTGTCAGACAACTGCGTGACCATCCCAGCAAGACAAGGCAAGCTGAGAACGATCCTCTGCGGCCAAGGTAGCCCTTTTGCAAGAACACCAGACCAGTAATCACGCTCTGATCACACAGCCTCGTTTCATCAACCAGACTTGGAATCCTGTCTCCTTAGAACTCAAGGATACAGAGGTACGATCCTATAGAACAGATCCTGTTCAAGTAAGGTCGTGTCCATGTAGCTCTCGCTTCTGACTTAAATACTAGTTAGTTTGGTATTTCCTATCCAGTGTGGGATTATGTTCAGGTTCCGACAAACCAATCAGCGTTCTAACCTACACGTGTCTTCCATTATCTCTTGCTGCGGCTGCCACAATCATTTAGTCAAATATAATTATTTAGCCCTAAAAGAGCATAGTTTATCAAATCACCCAGACTATACCAATTTTTATTACTCGAGAACTCGTGGATTATTAGCCTGTTTAATGCTCTCCTTGTAATTTTTAGCCTTAATTTTGGATTATAATTTTTCCAAAAAAAAGCTTGTTTATCATTAGACTTACAAAATAATTATAGCCTGCTGAACAACATATAGCAAGGGAAAAACTCCAGCCAGTCGCAACCCAAACCAGATAAAAGTAGGGTACAGGCTGAAGTAGAGACAAGGGTGTTAATTATTAGGAAATCACAGATTAAACTTTCCTCATGGTTAAGATAAAATGGGTATTTAATTGACAAACTACAAAAGAGAATGAACAGCAGGTGTTGCAGAATATTTTGCTTAGATTTGTTGCTGAATGTTGTCAATCTGGTGCAAGACTGAAAAAAGAAAAGAAAAAGAAGAGGGAAGCCTGTTCAAGTAAGGTCATGGCCATATCAACTCCTGGTTCTGACTTAAATAAAATCTAGTTTGGTCTTTTTTTTTCCATTGTGGGATTTTGTTAAGGTCCTGACAAAGCAGTCACATGAGTTTCATAATCTGTGGCCGCCACTAGGGATGTAAAAACAGGTAATCGGTCAGGTTTCAGGTCGGGTTCTGTTAGGTCGGGTAAAATCGGATACAGGTCATTTCAGGTAAAAAAAAAAATTGACTCGACTCGGGTCGGGTGCGGGTCCATTTCAGGTCGGGTCCGTTTCAGGTCGGGTCTATTTCAGGTCGGGTTCATTTCAGGTCGGGTTCATTTCAGGTCGGGTGCATTTCAAGTCGGGTGCATTTCAGGTCGGGTAATTTCAGGTCGGGTAGCTTCAGGTCGGGTAATTCAGGTCGGGGTATTTTTGGGATTGAAATTCGTATTCAGTTTGAGTTCGGTCGTACAACCATATAAGTAGTTGATAGACTTTAGGTTGACCTTCGTCAATCGTCATTAATTTTGAGTTAATTATTTAAAGTCATATCAAATTATAATTATAAAACATTAGAGTAATTAAAAAAATAATCAAAATGGGTCGATTTGGACAGAAAATGGGTCAACTTGGATTACAAATAAAATTTCAGGGATTATAATGAACATAAATATCAAATTAAAATTATAAAACATTAGACAAATTAAAAAAAAAAACAAGGAAAATGGGTATTTTGGAATAAAAATAAAGTTGTAGGGACTATAATGAACAAAAATATCAAATTAAAAGTATAAAAATTAGAGTAATGAAAAAAAAACAATAAGTATATGCCAATTTAGAATAAAAATAAAGTTTAGGGTTTAGGGTTTTGTGTTGAGCGTTCATGCATTAATATGTACACATGTATATGGTTGGGTTTGAGTGTTTATGGTTTAGGGTTTGAGGTTTAGGGTTTAGGGTTTGAGGTTCATGCATTAATATGTACACATGTACATACTTACATACATTAGGGGTTGTGTTGTAGCGTATATAGTTTAGGGTTTAGGGTTTATGGTTTAGGGTTTAGGGTTGAGGGTTTATGGTTCATTAATATGTACACATGTACATACTTACAAACATTAGGGGTTGTGTTGTAGTGTATATAGTTTAGGGTTTAGGGTTTAGGGTTTAGGGTTTAGGATTTAGAGTTTATGCACTAATATGTACAAATGTACATACTTACATACATTAGGGGTTGTGTTTTATGGTTTAAGGTTTAGGGTTTAGGGTTTAGGGTTTAGGGTTCAAAACCCTAATGATAACCCTATACCCTAAACCTTAAACCCTAAATTGAAACCCATAATATCAAAACCCTAAGTCACATGTTATCGTAACATTAAACCCTAAACACTATACCCTAGACCCTAACACTAAACCCAAAACCTTACAAATTAATCACTCAAACTAACCTTAGTTCATTATACTAACGTAAACCCTAAATGCATAAATACTTACATACTTTAGGGCTTAGGGTTTAGGGTAAGGATCTAAGGGTTTAATGTTTAGGGTTTGGGGTTTATGGTTTAGGGTTAAGGTTCAAAACCCTAATGATAACCCTATACTCTAAACCCTAAACCCTAAATTGAAACTCATAAAATCAAAACCCTAAGTCACTTGTTATCGTAACATTAAACCCTAAGCTTTATACCCTAGACCCTAACACTAAACCCTAAACCTTACAAATTAATCACTCGAACTAACCTTAGTTCATTACACTACCGTAAAACCTAAATGCATAAATACTTACATACTTTAGGGCTTAGGGTTTAGGGTAAGGATCTAAGGGTTTAGTGTTTAATGCTTAGAGTTTAGGGTTTAGGGTTAAGGTTCAAAACCCTAATGACAACCCTATACCCTAAACCTTAAACCCTAGATTGAAACTCATAAAATCAAAACCCTAAGTCACTTGTTATCGTAACATTAAACCCTAAGCACTATGCCCTAGACCCTAAGCATTATACCCTAGACCCTAACACTAAAACCTAAACCTTACAAACTAATCACTCGAACTAACCTTAGTTCATTACACTACCGTAAAACCTAAATGCATAAATACTTACACACTTTAGGGCTTAGGGTTTAGGGTAAGGATCTAAGGGTTTAGTGTTCAATGCTTAGGGTTTAGGGTTTAGGGTTAAGGTTCAAAACCCTAATGATAACCCTATACCCTAAACCTTAAACCCTAAATTGAAACTCATAAAATCAAAACCCTAAGTCACTTGTTATCGTAACATTAAACCCTAAGCACTATACCCTAGAATCGTTTCGTATTCTCATCTTACCTCTTCAGATTCTGAGATCTGTTCTTCTCTGTCTTTTCATTTTCCGAGAGTTGTTCTTCTCTACCTTTTCATTTTCCGAGATCTATTCGGGTAAGTTATATATTCTATTTTCTTCTATTTATTTTTTTGTTCGATTACAATTTTCTTACTATTTTCTTTTTTTTCTCAGAATCATTTCTGGCTTCTGTCAGTCTGTTCCTGTTGCGTGTGGGTCTGTTCATCAAGCTAGAAGGTTGTATATCTCCTTTTGCATGTTTCTTTTATCAATGTTTTTTTTCTGAGATCTGTTTGTTTATATGTATGTTTCTTTTCTAAGATCTGTTTGTTTATATGTATGTTTCTTTTCTGAGATCTGTTTTTGCATGTTATATCTGTTTGTTTATATTTATGTTTTTTTTCTAAGATCTATTTGTTTATATGTATGTTTCTTTTCTGAGATCTGTTTTTGCATGTTATATCTGTTTGTTTCTATCAGTTTGCATGTTATATCTTTATGCATGTATGGAAGGTTGTATCATGTATGTTTCTGTCAGTTTGTATTTATGCATGTCAGTTTCTATGGTTTTATTTTTATGTATGTATGTATATGTATGGTCCGAGTCTGTTTGTTTTTATGCATGTTTCTGTATGTTTTTGCATGTTTCTGTATGGTCCGAGTCTGTTTGGTTATATGTATGTTTCTTTTCTGAGATCTGTTTTTGCATGTTATATTTGTTTGTTTCTATCAGTTTGCATGTTATATCTTTATGCATGTATGTATATGTATGGTCCGAGTCTTTAGGGTTTCCTTGGTTTAACCTGAGTATATCGGCTGGACTACCTGACCTGTGGGGCTACTGGTGCCAAAGGGGGATTTTAAAGGTCCCTGTGGATAGGTGTAACAACGCCACGTACAAGGGTTAAACTGAAACCGTTAGATATTTTATTTTTTGTTTATGGGTGTCTGTATATATGATTTTGTATATTTTTTATGTTTGGTTCTCTGATTTGCACTTTTTCAGTTTTGTGACAGCTATGGATTCTTTCTCTTGTGAGTTGGACTTTCCTGGTGAAAGAAATCTAAATGACCAAATTATACTGTCTCAAGGTAATTTATTAATCCTTGTTCATTATGATTTTTTTTAACTTATATTTTGTATATTTCTAACTCTTTTTTTATTGCTAGAAGAGGATGCAAATGATCAACTATCTGAGACAGTCCGTACCTCCAAGAGGAAGTCTGCAACTTCAACTGGAGGGGACATTGGGAGAAGAACAACTCATGTTTGGGATCATTACACATTTATCAAGCTTCCAGAAGGGCTTTTTGCTAAATGTAAGTACTGCAAAAAGAAAAGGTATAAAGCTGATTCTTATATTGGTACTTCTAATCCTAAAAGGCATACTAAAAAAATGTGATTCTTATAAGGAGTTTCTTGCTACTAATCCCAATAGTAGTTCAGAAGCTTCTTTTGATCAGAAAAGATATTGTGAGTTGTTTGCTGAAGCAATTCTTTGTCATGGTTATGCTTTGAGTGTTGTTGAGCATAATAAACTTAGGGTTTTGCATAATTATTTAAATCCTAATGTGAAAGATATTTCAAGATATTATATTACTAAGGCTTGCATGTTAAAGCATGAGATGCATAAAAAATTGTTTTTTGATTCAATGCAATCTGTTGTGAGTCGTATCTGTTTTACATGTGATGGCTGGTCTGCTTGCACTTCACGTTCTTACTTTGCACTGACTGCACATTATGTTGATAATAACTGGAAACTTCAGTCTAAGATTTTAAATTTTCGTCGTTTCCCCCCTCCCCATGATGGTGAGTCTATTTATAAGTTTGTTAAAAATATGTTAACTGAGTGGGGTCTTGAGAAGAGAGCTTTTACAATTATTCTTGATAATGCTTCTGCAAATGAAAGAATGGTGAGGCGTTTGAAAGATGATTTGCATGCAATTTCTCCCCTGCCATGCAATGGTAAGTTTTTTCATATAAAGTGTGCTGCCCATATCCTAAACTTGATAGTTCAAAGGGGTTTGAAGGTAATCGGCTCCTCTGTTATTAAATTGCGTGAGATTGTTAAATTTATAGATTCTTCTGATTCTAGACTTTGTTGCTTTGATTCTGCTATTAATGACTGTGGTTCTGATTTTTCTGGTAAGTTGGTCTTGGATGTTCCTACTCGATGAAACTCTACTTACCTGATGCTTCGTAGGGCACTAGAAGCTAAACATGCTATTAACTTGTTTGTTAATAGGGAAACTGGTTTGGATGTAATCTCTGATGTTGAGTGGGAAACTGCTCAATTAATTTGTGATTTCCTTGAGCCCTTCTTTGAAATTTCTACTCTGTTCTCAGGATTCAAGTATCCTACTGCTAATTTGTACTTGGCTAATGTTGTTGCCATTGAGAAACTTTTATGTGATGCTCACAATGATCCATGTGAGGGCATCTCTGCAATGGCTGGACCTATGCTTGAATTGTATGAGAAATACTGGTTTGATCATTCAACTATTCTATCTTTTGCTGTTTTACTTGATCCTCGGTATAAGTTACAACTTCTGAAGGAGTTGTATGGTGTCCTCTATGTTGAGGATGAGGTTGAAAGGAGGGTAAGTGTTGTTTATAATGAGTTTGTAAGTATGTATATTTATTATTCAAGATCTGCACGTACTTCTTCTAATAATTCTTCTGTCCAAAGTAACTCTACTCAAAGTTCAAGTCTGTCAAGTTCTGGTCGCCCTAGGACCTTCAAAAAATCTAATCTCTTTTAGGTCAGTTTATCTTTTTGCTTCTGTTTTTATAGTTAATTTTTTTCATTTACAGTTTACTATTTTTTTTTAATTTAATGGCAGAACTTTAATGCCAATTTGGCAGCTTCTAGGAGTGGTAAGTTCGATGTTGACTCATACATTTCTTTGCCCCTTCTCCCTCGCACTGAAGATGCTGAGTTCGATATCTTAGAGTATTGGAAAACACAATCTGTGTCTTTTCCAATACTTTCACTCATGGCTAGAGATGTGTTAGCCATTCCAATCACCTCTGTTGCTTCTGAATCCTCATTTATTATGGGAGGTCGAATTTTGAACAAGTTGAGGGCTAGACTTTTGCCTAAAAATGTAGAAGTATTTGTAACAACCAGAAATTGGTTGTATGGTTTTGAGCCTGAGGAAAGGGATGAAGAATTTCTTGCTGTTGGGAAAGATGCCTCAGTCTCTGATGTGTCTGTTGAGGATTCACTTCAAGGTTAAAGTATAATCTTTTTTCTGTTTTTTTTTATTCTTGTTTTATTTTTATATTTAGTTACTGACTTTGTTTTGTTTTGCAGGAAACACTTCAATGTAGAAGTATCTGATGTGTATGTTGCATCTGATGTTAAGTGAGGTATTTCCCTTAATTGTTTTTTTTAAATTCTTATTTTATTTTTCAATATAGTTTCTGACTTGAATCTGTTTTGCAGGAAACACTTTAGAGCTCAGGGGTCAACTATGTTGCTTCTGATTATTAAGTGAGGTATTTCCCTTCACTGTTTTTTTAGTTGACTTAGTGATGCTGTTGTTATTTGGTTTTGCTGAGTGCTCCTCTTTAAGTGAGGTATTCCCTTGACTATTTTTTTAATTCACTTAGTTAAGCTGTTGTTATTTGGTTTTGCTGATTGCTCCTGTTTAAGTAGGTATTTTCTTTGATTGGTTTTTTATTTGACTTAGTGATGCTGTTCATGTTATTTAGTTTTGCTGAATGCTCCTGTTTAAGTGAGGTATTACCTTGACTGGTTTTTTAAATGACTTAGTGATTCTGTTGTTATTTGGTTTTGCTGAATGCTCATGTTTAAGTTATGTATTTTCTTTGACTGTTTTTTTAATTGTCTTAGTGATTCTGTTTTTTTTTCTTGCTTACTTCTTAGCTGAATGCTGCTGTTGTTTGTGAGTTGGTGATGTTGTTTGCTGCTGCTGTTAATGGCTTGGTGTTGCTGCTGGTTACTGGTAGCTTGTTGTTCCTCTCTTATCTAAGTGTTGCCCATAATTATGTTGGTTTCTTACCAGTTACCCATAATTAACTTTGTTGGTAGCATTTAGATGAGATAGCTCGATGAAGAATTATCTGGTAGCAAAGTGCTTTTAGCTTTGCTATAAGATCTGAGAGCTAATTTTATTACAAACTTGTATTTTGTGACATTCAGTTTGTAAAATTATAAGTGTAAATTTTATCTTGTATTTTTTTACATTCTGTATTGATATTTTTTAAGTAATCAAGTATTCATAATCTGGAATTCTAGTTATTTTTATTTTATATCTGTTAATTTTTTTACTTAAGTGTATGAATTTTATTTTATATCTTAACTTAATTCTACATTTTGTAACTTAAGACAACAATTACTTAATATGTTCTAATTAAGTAAAATCATATATTTTATAACTTTATCAATTTTGAACTGCAAAAGTTGTAGGAAGACTTATAATTTTTATAACTTGAATCTGTTAAGTATAAAATATTAAAGTTGTAGACTTACAATTTTTTTATAATTTCTAAATTTACTTAATCATTTTTCAATTATAAATGTTATACATAAGTTATAATTTCACTAAGTTTTACAAACTTGAAGAATCTGTTAAGTGTTAACTGTTAACTGTTAAGTATAAAAAAATAAAATTGTAGACTTATAAAATTGTAGACTTATAAATTTTTGAACTACAAATGCTATACATATGTTATAACTTTAGTAAATTTTATGAACTACAAATGCATATACAACTTTAGTAAGTTTACAATTGTTATTTAATTTTTTATAATTTGTAAGTTTATAATTTTATTCAAGTTAATGAATAAACTTTAAAATTAAAAACAACTCTTCATTTAATTTTTTATTTTCATAAATTATCAATTACTTATTCTTTTTTCAAACTTTAGTACTTAATATATATATATATATGTATATATATGTATGCGCGCATATACATCACCTATATCAATATATGTAAGTGTATATGTATATACATTATATATGTATATGGTATATCAACTTTTATAAATTTTTTAATTCATCATGTCATAGGTTTCGGGTTAATTTCAGCTCAGGTCAAGAACAGGTCGGGTCACTTAACAGGTCGGGTTTAAAGCAGGTCGGGTCCATTTCAGTCGGGTCCATTTCAGGTCGGGTCCATTTCAGGTCGGGTAAAATTGGATATTGGGTCAATTTAGTCGGGTAATTTCGGTTATTTGCCAGGTCGGCTTCGGGTTCGGGTTCTTTTTAGTCAGATGCAGGTCGGGTTTCAGGTCCAAATTAACAGGTCCAATTCGGGTTCAGGTCGTTTTCAGTCGGACGCAGATCGGGTTCGGTTGCTACAGTAACAGGTCAAATTCAGGTTCGGATCAACAACAGTCGGTTGCAGATCGGGTTCGGGTCAACAAAACCTCGGGTCAAATCAGGTTCTGACTCGGGCAAGTTTCAGTCAGGTTACCAGGTTCTGACTTATTTTTACATCCCTAGCCGCCACAATGATTAGGATCCATTGCAAATTGCAAGACCTCAATTTCTTTTACAGCAGCAAAACACATTAAATAGAATATTTTTACAGAAGAGTCAACTTATGGGTTAACATAAGCAATGAATTGTTACAAATACATTTTTCTTAAGCTGTAACAATCTTCAATTATGTATGGATTTTGCTCAGATTTGTGTCTAAAGCATGGGTGTGGTAGACTAATCAGTTGAATGGATGAGTGCAAAGAGCTGATGTTACTCGACTTAGTAATCTATGTTAGTAAAAAGTAATTGTGTGTAGGACAACCTTAGAGTGAAGGCTGGTGAACTTGTTGCCATGGTTAGGTGATATTATGAAGAAAGTGTGGTCCCTTATAACCACTCGAACGCCATATCGTTGTCACTAATGAGCTTGGTTTGCCGTTGACTGCAAAATTATGTAATAGCCAGATTAAAATCCAGGTTTCTATCAATAAGCTTAGTTGTAAAAATTTCAGAAAAAGGTGTAACACCCGGGTTTAGGGGTTGGAAGAAAATAATATTATTGGGTCTCGGTTTTTGATTTAAATAATATCATATATTATTTGGACCTTGTGTCTTTCTTTATTTTCAAATAAACATTTTATGTTGGGCTAATTTGAAATGAAACTAAAATTTCATGGATTTTAAAGTAAGGGGAGAGTTGTCATCTCATTAATGGCAAAAGGGTAAATAAAATGAACTTTTAAAATTAAAACCCCTTTTTGTTGAATTAAACATGTGCTCATCTTCTTCACCCCCATTTTCCAATTTCAACGACAATGGAGAAGCTCCCCCTCCATTTCACTATTTCATCTCATTTCTCCCTCATTTTGGCTCGGTTTTGAAAGGTAATTACATTTCCGACTTGCTCTCATCTCCCTCTACTTGGAAGTACAAATAGATTTCATTTTCATCAATGTTTTAGAAATTGGGTTTTTGAAAGTTTAGGTTAAAGGATGGAGCTTAATGGGTTTTTACTAAAGCTTTTGATTTATAATGGTTAGATATGATGTTTGTGAATCAAATAGTCCAACATATATGATTTTTAGAGTATTTTAAATGAATTTCCGAATTTGGGTATAAATGGGTTTTTTGGAGGGTTTTGGGTGAGTTTTGGGGGGGTTGTTTTAGGTGGAAATTGATAGCCCAATGGTAGTACTATGGTTGGGGGTTGATTTGGGATCATTTGTGAGTGCAATGGATGTTGGAAACATGGTTTTTGGACATGGTTTAGGGGCTGCCCGAATTTGCTAAAAATGGGATTTGTTCATGGTTTGCAACATGATAAATTGCATTTGAATTGTATTCCGGGTTGGTATTTTGATGTTGGGTTGATTTGGAATTGTTTGAAATGTGTTTGAGGTTGTTTAGAAGCGGGAATTTATGTTGGAGAGGCTTCGGGAAGAAATCCAGAAATTCGAGGGAGGTTGCTTGCTTGGCTTGGAGCTTGGAAGCTTAGGTGAGTGGTTAAATATTTTTAAAATGGTTTCGAGTATTTGGTTCAAGCATGTGAACCTAGGATGGGCTTGGTAAACCCACCTAGAGTTGGGATTAGTGTGGTAGCCTAATCCCAAGCTTTGATTAGAGACTTTGGTTGCACTTTTTAGTGGTTGTATATGTCTCGTGTTAAATTGTGATGGTGTTGATTATGTATATGTTGTATACATGTATGTGGAGGCATGGCTTAATGCATTGTTACATGCATGTTGATGATAAATGTGATAGAGATATACATATGTATGAAATATGATGTGATATTTGTGTCATTGAGATGCATGTAGTGTTGACATGTGTAATGATGTTATGAAGTGATTGTATGATCCGAGGATCATGGTGAGTACATGCTAGGCATGGAAATGTGGTTCGTGCATGACGGTGAGTCATGGTGAGTACGTGCTAAGCACGCGAGTTGTTATAGATTGATATTGTGATAGATTAATGAAATGTGTAGTATTGACACTAGTATGCTTGGGTACAAATGATCGATCATTAGGATGTCTAGTGTGCACACGTGAGTCAAAATGCGCGCGTGGTCTTGATGATGGTAGTCATCAAGCTGGAGTACGGGTTCGCCCGGAAATCTTCATATATATATTAGTCGGTGATGAGTGGAATCCCATCGACGGGCGTGAGGATGAGTGGAATCCCCTCCGCGTGAAATGAGGCGTGAGGATGAGTGGAATCCCCTCCGCGTGAACGGTGATGAGTGTAATCCTACCGTCAGGTAATGGTTGAGTTGTTGGATGTGAGTTCCAACAGTTATCCGCGTATTCAAGTCATAGCTAGGTGCCAATACAGATTGTAGTTTATGTTGCCAATATGTGGTTAATTGTGAGCCAATGTGATTTGGGATGTGTTGCTAACATGGTTTAATATATATGATTTCATATGTTGTGGATTTAAACATGTTGAGCATGACATGATATTGACTATATGTTCATGCATCATCTATATTTATGGCTCGCGTGGATCGGAGGTAAGATCATGCATTTTATCTTGGTTGTAGCTCGTGCTTGGACCCTGCATTGTCGAAGGTTTGTTTTATGAGCTTACCCTCACTAAGCTTTTATGCTTACGCTCTCTATTGTTCGACAATGCATATCAATGGCTTGTGGGTGGCAAGGGCAAGGACAGGCCTTCAAGTGTTGCTTATGGTTAACTCAAGTATGATGTTTAAATTTAAAAATTGTAATAGTAAAGCAATGGGTTAGGTGTCGTGGTATGATGCTTTTGGAATATATTGTTGTTGTTGTTGTTGAGGAGCATGTTAGACTCCTCATATGTGTTTGTTAATTTGGCTTTTGGGATGTATGCCTTGCTTGAAATCATGTTAGTATTTTGCTATCTAGAATTGCCTAAGTGTTAGATATGTTAAAGCTTAATATCTATAATGACATGTATGGTTGTGTGGCAATGTGATGTTGTGCCTTGGTGTTTAGTCTTGTTATGATGATGCTCAAGCATGCTTGTATGTTGGTTGCCTTTAAAATTGTTGTTAGTGTGTTGTTAGAGGTTTTGGTGGGGTTTAGGGGCACCCTTGTGCCTTAAACCAGCAAAAACCAGTCTACAGACAGGGGGCGTTTCGGAACGGGCTACCCTGTTTCGGAACGGTTCCTTTGCTTTTGGCCTGCCGTTTCGAAACGGATGGGGGTCGTTTCGAAACATTTTTGCTACTGGAATTTTAAGAAATTGACGAGATAAAGGCGTTCCGAAATGGGCCTTTGATGTTTCGAAACGGTCAAATATCGTTGACCACGAGAAGTTGACCGTTAGGGTCGTTTCCATACGGGTCACCCCTGTTTCGAAACGATCACCCTATGGTTGACCCTAGCCTGTTGACTAAGTCAAGGCGTTTCGGAACACCCTAAGGGTGTTTCGAAACGGCCTGCTGTAAAGGACTAAAATGAGCTGTTTAATGTTTTGGTTGGTCGGAGTATGTTACATTGTTTGTATTTTCCGCTGCTGTGCTTCACATAGGTTTAATTATGCCTATAGACAAGATAAAATAAAAAGGAAATTTTTTTAGGGTCGTTAACCGAGGGGAAACCTTAACGGGTTTCGCTTCAGTTTTCCTCGTGTGGCCCACTCGGATCGGTCATCCGACCAGACCGGGACGAGGGGGTTACATTTGTTGGTATCAGAGCCTAAGGTTACCGAGACCTTGGGCAGGTAAGTGAGGTAAGTTCAAGTTTTTGAATTGACATGCACGGTGTTTGCTTGCTTTGTAAGTATGATTGCTTGTATGACGAGTATGTTGATTGCTTGTTTAAAAGCATGTTGTTCGTTATCCGGGTATGCTGTGATGAATGATTGTTGGATTGAGAATGCATGTTGTTTGATAGTACGCATATGTTTGCTTGTTTAGCAAGTAAGCCTTGTTATATGCTTGGTTGAGCATGTATGTGTGTTGATTTGTTTGAAGCATGTTTAGTAGAGTCCCATTGCTACTATTACATTGAAAAAGAGATTTTAAGTGAGGGAAACATACTTGAGCCACTTGGAAGCCTTGCCTTGCTAACCCAATCTTGTATGTTTTACTATTGATGTTGTTGTTGATTAAATTGCCTTTCGGTAAGTAGAAGTCGTAGTTTCTGAAAAGGTGGACGGTGTTGAGGGAGTCCATCACCTTAGTTAGGGAGGTATGGTTGTACCGGAATTGAGGTACAATTTGTCCGTTTGAGACGGTGTGTATATGGGTTGATTCTTGTGGATGAGGGACGGTGTGATCAACTCTGGCATTAGTTGGTAAGAAGAAGTGAAGGCCTATGAGTGGGGGTTAGAGTAGGGTCGATGTTTTATCGAATGAGCCCTTGGTACAGTATTAAGTTGGTTTCCTCCAGTTGATTCTAAATTCGTGCTTTTGTATATCGTTAGCAAGTATGCAAGTTTGAACATGCCTGGTGAAGTGTTAGTTGGTGGTCGTTGGGGTTCGGCCTATGATTTTAATGCAAGACATCCGGTCAGTGTCCGTGAGTGGGAGCTAGTTTGTGTGATTGGGTCAGTGTACGTTGAGTTGTCTTTCAGCAAGCGGAAGAGATGAAGTCACTTCCGATGCAGTTGAGCCGAGAAGGGAGTCTTGAGCTTTGACTTCAGGATTGTTTGGTAGGGGTAGAACAAGTCCAGCAAGACTGTTTGTGTGCGATCAGAATTGAGTCTTGAAGTTACGAGATGCTCTAAGAACAGTTTAGAAGAGTTAGATTTTGTTGAAGAACCAGTCTGAAAACAAGAGGACCGAAGACTATCAGTTGTGTACATGTGAAGTTGCAATTTCTGCAAATACCTCCTTTTGCGTGAGCATGTAAGAAATTGGATATCCTTGTTGAGACCTTAGATGTAGGGACACATGTGACTAGCCTTTTTAGGAGATAGTAGTGATCAGAAAGATGTACAGAAGATGTTTGTTGGTGGTTCAGAGTTACTAGTTCTAGCAGATGTGAAATAATCGTCTTCCTACGGTTTTGATATACCCTTCGACAAGGTTTGGCTTGAAGAGCATAGAGTTAGTGTATACGTTGAGACAAAGAGAGAGTTGCTTTGAAGACGCAGATTTTTGTGAGACTGTAGTGGTAAGTGAGGATGTGAACTTCTTGTCGGATGTTGATCCAACTTTGGAGGTCGAAGATTGATTGAGTTTAGTTGGTAGGCTTGCTTAGCAAGTGTGATGAATTTGATTTTGAATGAAGATTGGACCGCAGAATGCTAGAATAGTTTGTGTTTTCCTAGAAGTGTTTGGAAGATTTACCCTGTTTGTCTCTTGATAGAGAAGAAGAGTTCGTTATTGAGACCGTCTCCGAGGTTGCTTCAGTTTTGTTGCTCTGTAACTTATGAATTCCGGAAGAATTGAGAATGTTGAAGAATTAACTTCGAGACTTGTTAGACCTTAGATTCATTAGGCCTAGTGCATCATCTCAGAGTTCTACAGTGCAATTTGTGAAGAAGAGAGAAGACCATACAAGAATGTGATCAGATTACATACAGTCGAAACAAGTGACAGTGAATGATTAGTATCTGTTTTCGAGTGTCAATGATTTGTTGGTCAGTTAGTGTGTGCTTCGGTCTATTTGAAGATTAGTTTGAGATCCGTATACCACTAGTTGGAAGTGAGAAAAGTTGAAGTACCGAAGACAGGTTTAGGGGTGAAATGTGATCACCTTGAGTTCTGAGTTATGTCGTTTTGTTCGACTAGTGTATTAGTTACCTTCATAGAGATGTTGAACAGAATAATTCCCGAGTTCCTTGATCAGTTGTAGTAGTTCTCATAGATGACACATGAGTATATTCACGTACCGAAGAAGGCCATGACAAGCTTCGAAGTTAGTGTGGTAGATCCCTTTTAGGAAACCAGTTGTATGTCAAGTTATGCAACGTGAACTTCGAATTAATGAAGATGTTCTCCTAGGACATGCAGATCATCCGAGTGTATTTGGGTGAATCCCAAGTAGGCAAAAGAAGACATGAGTTGGAAGAAATTGAAGACTGTGACAAATATCTATAGTTCCTAGGTCTAGCATTGTGACTTTCAGAGAATTGTAAATGGTCTTTTGAAGATAGTTGCTCCATTGATAGATTGTTGTAGAAGAATGTTCAGTTGTGTGGTTAAATGCGAGATAATGAGCCCTAGAGAAACTGAAAGAAACTTTGATGAAAACTTCAACCTTGATCCAGCCTATACTAGAGAAAGAGCTTGTGAACTGTAGTGACGTGTTACATGTAGGGTTAGGTTGTGTACTTATGCAAGACGGAAGATTGCGACTTGTTCATCGAGTAAGTTGAAAGACCGTGAGAAGAGTTATCCGATATGAGACATAGAGTTAATTACAGTTGTATTTGCTTCGAAGACTTAGAGACAAAGCTTGTGTAGTAAGAAATGTGCAGTGTATATGTATGTATCATTAGAGCTTGAAATATTTGAAGACTTGGGAATGGTTGGAACTTGAACAACATGAGTAGTTAGAATTGCTTGAAGACTGTGATCTCAAGATTGAGTACTATCTGAAGAGAGTCTACGTAGCAACCGATGTTCCGAGTTGTATTTGCTGTTAGATTAGTAGTTGAGTTACGAGTTGCAATGGCCGAATTCCGTATATCAAATGATAGTAGTTTTGTGGCCGAGTTTCGGGTTGAGACTACTTTGAGTCAGAATGTTTGATGAGAAACAGTTGCAAGACAGATTCTTGGCACCTCACGTGCGAGGCATAGTAGAAGGAAGACCTTCAGAATACAGTTTCAGAGATGATAGAGTCTTGCATTTCAGAGACAGAATAATTGTACCGATTGACCTAGTGTTTTGAGATGTATTGTTTTGGCCGAAGCGCACGGTGATTCATTTGTATTGCCTCTGAGTAGTATGAAGACGTATTGTGGGTTGAAGATGAATGCTTCTGAATTGAGTGGATGAATAATGTGGTTCAGTATGAGAGTAAGTATGTAAATTGCCAGTGTGTCAAGACCGAGCTTCAGTTTCTTCTAATTTGTTACATCCGTGGAAGGTTCATAATGGAAGCGAGTAATAGAGATTCGAGATTTCAACTAGATTGTTTTTGAAGACGTCTGCATAGTGTTTGGTTAATTGATGAAGACAGAGGATCAGTCAGAGAAAGTTATGAGTCAAGTGTTCAAGCAGTATTGTATGAGTTTGTGAATCAAGCTAGTTCTGTTGTTATCTGTTGCGGTTACCACCAGAGTTAGAAAGGGGTTTGAGATGTGTTCCGTGTATCTATGATTCAGAAATGTGAGTCAGATATGTTTCATGCTATATTTGTTGAAGAGATTGAGTTGAGTTTGGAATTGGCATGCCTTGAAGGATCAGTTGAGATCTTAGTGTAAGATAGCAAGTGTTGCGTGGTAAGTCTTTCGAGTTGGTTAGTATGTTGTGGTGAGAGAGGAATGCGTGGAGGTGCATGTTTCAGTGTCCCTCCGTGTCCGATAAATTTCAGGGACGAAATTTCCTTAAGTGGGGGAGAGTTGTAACACTCGGGTTTAGGGGTCAGAAGAAAATAATATTATTGGGTCTCGGTTTTTGATTTAAATAATATCATATATTATTTGGACCTTGTGTCTTTCTTTATTTTCAAATAAACATTTTATGTTGGGCTAATTTGAAATGAAACTAAAATTTCATGGATTTTAAAGTAAGGGGAGAGTTGTCATCTCATTAATGGCAAAAGGGTAAATAAAATGAACTTTTAAAATTAAAACCCCTTTTTGTTGAATTAAACATGTGCTCATCTTCTTCACCCCATTTTCCAATTTCAACGACAATGGAGAAGCTCCCCCTCCATTTCACTATTTCATCTCATTTCTCCCTCATTTTGGCTCGATTTTGAAAGGTAATTACATTTCCGACTTGCTCTCATCTCCCTCTACTTGGAAGTACAAATAGATTTCATTTTCATCAATGTTTTAGAAATTGGGTTTTTGAAAGTTTAGGTTAAAGGATGGAGCTTTATGGGTTTTTACTAAAGCTTTTGATTTATAATGGTTAGATATGATGTTTGTGAATCAAATAGTCCAACATATATGATTTTTAGAGTATTTTAAATGAATTTCCGAATTTGGGTATAAATGAGTTTTTTGGAGGGTTTTGGGTGAGTTTTGGGGGTTGTTTTAGGTGGAAATTGATAGCCCAATGGTAGTATTATGGTTGGGGGTTGATTTGGGATCATTTGTGGGTGCAATGGATGTTGGAAACATGGTTTTTGGACATGGTTTAGGGGCTGCCCGAATTTGCTAAAAATGGGATTTGTTCATGGTTTGCAACATGATAAATTGCATTTGAATTGTATTCCGGGTTGGTATTTTGATGTTGGGTTGATTTGGAATTGTTTGAAATGTGTTTGAGGTTGTTTAGAAGCGGGAATTTATGTTGGAGAGGCTTCGGGAAGAAATCCGGAAATTCGAGGGAGGTTGCTTGCTTGGCTTGGAGCTTGGAAGCTTAGGTGAGTGGTTAAATATTTTTAAAATGGTTTCGAGTATTTGGTTCAAGCATGTGAACCTAGGATGGGCTTGGTAAACCCACCTAGAGTTGGGATTAGTGTGGTAGCCTAATCCCAAGCTTTGATTAGAGACTTTGGTTGCACTTTTTAGTGGTTGTATATGTCTCGTGTTAAATTGTGATGGTGTTGATTATGTATATGTTGTATACATGTATGTGGAGGCATGGCTTAATGCATTGTTACATGCATGTTGATGATAAATGTGATAGAGATATACATATGTATGAAATATGATGTGATATTTGTGTCATTGAGATGCATGTAGTGTTGACATGTGTAATGATGTTATGAAGTGATTGTATGATCCGAGGATCATGGTGAGTACATGCTAGGCATGGAAATGTGGTTTGTGCATGACGGTGAGTCATGGTGAGTACGTGCTAAGCACGCGAGTTGTTATGGATTGATATTGTGATAGATTAATGAAATGTGTAGTATTGGCACTAGTATGCTTGGGTACAAATGATCGATCATTAGGATGTCTAGTGTGCACACGTGAGTCAAAATACGTGCGTGGTCTTGATGATGGTAGTCATCAAGATGGAGTACGGGTTCGTCCGGAAATCTTCATATATATATTAGTCGGTGATGAGTGGAATCCCATCGACGGGCGTGAGGATGAGTGGAATCCCCTCCGCGTGAAATGAGGCGTGAGGATGAGTGGAATCCCCTCCGCGTGAACGGTGATGAGTGTAATCCCACCGTCAGGTAATGGTTGAGTTGTTGGATGTGAGTTCCAACAGTTATCCGCGTATTCGATTCATAGCTAGGTGCCAATACAGATTGTAGTTTATGTTGCCAATATGTGGTTAATTGTGAGCCAATGTGATTTGGGATGTGTTGCTAACATGGTTTAATATATGTGATTTCATATGTTGTGGATTTAAACATGTTGAGCATGACATGATATTGACTATATGTTCATGCATCATCTATATTTATGGCTCGCGTGGATCGGAGGTAAGATCATGCATTTTATCTTGGTTGTAGCTCGTGCTTGGACCCTGCATTGTCGAAGGTTTGTTTTATGAGCTTACCCTCACTAAGCTTTTATGCTTACGCTCTCTATTGTTCGACAATGCAGATCAATGGCTTGTGGGTGGCAAGGGCAAGGAAAGGCCTTCAAGTGTTGCTTATGGTTAGCTCAAGTATGATGTTTAAATTTAAAAATTGTAATAGTAAAGCAATGGGTTAGGTGACGTGGTATGATGCTTTTGGAATATATTGTTGTTGTTGTTGTTGTTTAGGAGCATGTTAGACTCCTCATATGTGTTTGTTAATTTGGCTTTTGGGATGTATGCCTTGCTTGAAATCATGTTAGTATTTTGCTATCTAGAATTGCCTAAGTGTTAGATATGTTAAAGCTTAATATCTATAATGACATGTATGGTTGTGTGGCAATGTGATGTTGTGCCTTGGTGTTTAGTCTTGTTATGATGATGCTCAAGCATGCTTGTATGTTGGTTGCCTTTAAAATTGTTGTTAGTGTGTTGTTAGAGGTTTTGGTGGGGTTTAGGGGCACCCTTGTGCCTTAAACCAGCAAAAACCAGTCTACAGACAGGGGGCGTTTCGAAACGGGCCACCCTGTTTCGGAACGGTTCCTTTGCTTTTGGCCTGCCGTTTCGAAACGGATGGGGGTCGTTTCGGAACATTTTTGCTACTGGAATTTTGAGAAATTGACGAGATAAAGGCGTTCCGAAACGGGCCTTTGATGTTTCGAAACGGTCAAATATCGTTGACCACGAGAAGTTGACCGTTAAGGTCGTTTCGATACGGGTCACCCCTGTTTCGAAACGGTCACCCTATGGTTGACCCTGGCCTGTTGACTAAGTCAAGGCGTTTCGGAACACCCTAAGGGCGTTCCGAAACGGCCTGCTGTAAAGGACTAAAATGAGCTGTTTAATGTTTTGGTTGGTCGGAGTATGTTACATTGTTTGTATTTTCCGCTGCTGTGCTTCACATAGGTTTAATTATGCCTATAGACCAAGATAAAATAAAAAGGAAATTTTTTTAGGGTCGTTAACCGAGAGAAAACCTTAACGAGTTTCGCTTCGGTTTTCCCCGTGTGGCCCACTTAGATCGGTCATCCGACCAGACCGGGACGAGGGGTTACAAAAGGAGAAAAAAAAAAGTGGGATTTTGTTCATCAACCAGACTTGAAATCCTGTCTCCTTAGAACTCAAAGATAAGGAGACACTCAAAGATATAGAGGTACGAGCCTATAGAACAGATCCTGTTCAAGTAAGGTCGTGCCCTTTCAGCTCCTGGTTCTAAGTTAAATACCGTTGGCTTTTCTCTTCCTTTCCCAGTGTGGGATTTTGTTCAGATGTTGACAAAACAGTCATTTTTTTTATCTTACACGCGTCTTCCATTATTTATGGGTTGTATCCAGCAGTCAGCAGAGTCAAATATATGTATGTAAATAGAGAATAGTTTTATCATATCATTAGCTTGTTGTATAAATCTTTCTTCCATTAATAATAACGTGTATGTTGAGATTCAAGACAGAATTAATGTCTGTATGTCTGGAATTGTGTTCTATTGGAACATTTATTCAAGACAGAATTAATGTCTGATTTATATTGCAATTCTTCTTCTCCGAGCAAGTAGTAATATTGTGACAAGTTCTCTTGCAAAAGATACAAGTCCTAACTTGTTTTGCTAATTTCTTCGCACCAACAGATGTTGAAGATTAGGTTTTCCTTCAACTCTAGATATTATTCCATTCAAGATTGAAGCACCTGTAACTTTGCGATTTTATCTGAATACCAACGCAATGGTAAATATCTAGTTGAAATCTCAAAACATTTTGTGGAGGAAAGTGGACATGGCTTTAAATGATTCCCCAAAACTCAAAATTTTTGCAAATACAATTAGTCACAATATCATCCCAAAAAATCTTGTGTCTATGTGGATGTGAATTATCGTGCACAATAAACAAATTATGACTTTCTTCACAAAACTTGAATCTTGTTGCCATCTCAAATTGAACTTAGATTTTTTTTTAAAAAAAATAAATTTTGTGAGCACTAGATACTAGACCTGGCAAACTTGACCCGAGACCCGAAACCCGAACTGAAACTCGATTTTGACCCCTACATGATGATCCGAAGTTGACCCGAAACTCAAAATAAACCGAACCGAAATCGAAACCGAACCGAAATTTTTTGTTGAACCGAAATGGACCCGAACTGAATGCTACCCGAAATGAAATCTAAACCGAATATCGACCCGATTTTAACCCGAAAATTAAGGTAAAATAAATGAATAATTTATTTTTAATATTATCTATTTTTAACAATATAATAAATAATAAAATGAAGTATGTTTTATTATTTTTTTATATTATACCATGGAAGAGACCGTTGCTCTTATTAAAGTTGTGGCATAATAACATTTTATGTCATTTTACGTTTAAATATTAATTAAATAAAACTTTTGTCTCTACTAATTTTTAAATTTAAAATTTTAATGTTCTATGTTCTCTCCCAATATTTAATCTTAAGCCATAAATCCTAAACAATAAACCTTAAGCCATATAAATTAATCCCGTGAACCAATAACCTTAAACTAAACCATAAACCCTAAATCATTAACACTAAGCCCTAATAAACTAAAGTATTAACCTTTAAGCCATAGAAATTAATCTAAAATCAATAACCTCAAACCATTAACACTAAGGTCTCATTGCTGAGCAAAAAAAAATTAACACTAAGGTCTAAACCATAAACCATAAATTGAAATTAGAGATAATTTTTACAATCTTACCGTAAAATATAGCTAAAACTGAAATTAGAGACCATCTTGACAATTTGAAAGTAGAGAAATTTGAGAGCTTGATGACCAATTTTATAATTTCACCATAAAATATAGCATAAAACTGAAATTGTGGACTAAATTGACAATTTGAAAGTGGAGAAATTTGAGAGTTCAATGACCAATTTTATAATTATACCATATAAATAAATAGAGGTCAATTTTGGCTAAAAACTAAATCTTAAAAATTAAAATGAACAAAAATATCATTATATTAAATTAATAGACTAAATTACAAAGATTAGTTAATTTTGACTAAAAGTAAATTTTTAGAGACTAAATATCACTACGGAGAGGGAATTTCTATATCTGAAGTCTAAATCGTGGGGATACTTGTGACTAAATTAAATTAAACTAAAACTTAAAGTTGAATATTAATACTAAAATGTAACATTTTAAATGCAACATGACCTAAAAAGTAATTAATCTCTAGATTAAATAATTGGTGGTTTATTTCCTTCCAAAAATTTGTCTTCTCCCTTTCTATTTTTACCAATTGTTTTTTTTTTCAATCTAGCTTAAATAATTTGTGGCTTATTTCCCTCCAAAATTTTGTTTTTTCCCTCTCTAATTTTACCAATTGTTTTTCTCTTTTTCTTTTTCTTAATTTAATTAATTTAATTGAAATTTCACATTTAGTTTTAGAATTATTTTAATTATGTTCGTGATTTATGCTTCTAGATTTTAGTTAGCTCAATTAGATCCTAACTTTAATAAATTAATTCATTTTAGACATTATTATTATTATTATTATTACATATAATAAACTTTTATTTAATATAATTATACACAAAATATTGATATGGATACATGAAGCTTTGATTTAAATATTTAATCAAATTCAAATGCATAGATTAACAAGTTGAATCAGAATTAATCTCATACACCAATAACTCTAAACTAAACCATAAATACTAAACCTCAAACTCTAAACCCAACTTAAACCGAATTGACCCGAAAATTCAAATGTTGACCCGACTCGAAATCAACCCGAACAACCTGATTTTGACCCGAACCGAGAGCAACTCGAACGATCCGATATTGACCCGACCCGACAACAACCGATCTGATTTTGACCCGATCCAATACCCGAACCGGATCCGACTCATTACAGACCCGAATTAGACCCGAACCGAATCTAAACCGATTCTCGATAGACCCGAAACGACCCGAACCGAACGACCCGATTGCAACCTCTACTAAGACACTTGATTTTCTAGAAGTGACAGTTTTTAATGAAGACCCTCTACATGTATCCAACATAGTATGATGTAGTTGAGTTTGCTCAACATCTTCAATAGCAAGATTAACCTGAAATTTGTGAATGAAAATAAATTTATACAAAGTAATATATATATATATATTAAGTAATAGCTAATAAGATAAGAAAATGACTAAAAATATACTGCAATAAATAAGGTAACGAACTTACTTGTTGTTGATGAGTTTAATTAAGCATGACCGAGAAGAAATAAAATATTTGACCCAACTATTTATACCTTTTGATCTCCCGATAGTTATATTTCACACAACTTATAAAACTCACCCCACCATGTCATGTATTTTTCTTTTAAAACTGAAGTAAACCAGCTGCCAGATACATAACACATGTTTTGTAAGTAGCATTTCAGTTGCAATGACTTTTGTCATCCATGGATCTTGATATGTGATAATTATCTTCGGTTACTTTTTCATAAGTGTAACAAAAGACTGTTAAAAATCAGATTATATATAGAGAGAGAGAGAATTATATATATATATATATATCACATTCTTGTAGTGTAATGAGACGAGTGTAGACTATTAAAACAATATATTTTACTTTCATAAGCCATCGGAATGTAGCTATTGTTTCATTACGAAGGAGGGCACAACAAAAAAGTAGTCCTTCCATGGTTGCCAATGCCAACAAAAATTTCGAAAGGCATGTCATAGTAGATGGAAATCGTCTATCATAAACTATGCCTCTTTTGGTGTCCCACTTTAAAAAATAGTTTTATGATTTAAGGTTTAAAGTTAGGGTTATGGTTAGAGTTTAAGGTATTAGGGGTAAGTTGTATTTTTTTAGAATTTAGGGATTATGATGAAAAAAATAGGGTTATGGTTTAAAATTTAATATTTAAATATTTTTTTGTATAAAAGCATAAAAATTAACATGATTAGAGGGCAAAAGATATTTTCTCGTCATAGTAGTTCACTTTTGTACATGGTGTAAAGGCAACCACATTACCATACTCTTGGTACAAATCAAAACAGTGAGTAGGCAGCCAAAAAATATGCAACATATTATTGTCATCAAGAATATTATTATATTACAACCTTGAATCCTCACCTTTAGTGAGCTTAAAATGTTCAAGAAAATCTCTAGAGTCATTCTCTGCATGGTTTTAGCGAATCTTTTAAACGGATTGTAAATATTTTTTGAAAAAATGGAAGATGTCGATGTCTTTTATTTTTTTAAGCTT
Source organism: Hibiscus tridactylites (assembly GCA_958450335.1). Lineage (NCBI taxonomy): Eukaryota > Viridiplantae > Streptophyta > Magnoliopsida > Malvales > Malvaceae > Hibiscus > Hibiscus tridactylites. Next base: position 94,642,323 of record OY288268.1, read on the forward strand.
CATAGTATAATTATATTGAAACCTTGACCTTTTCAAACCGAACAATCATTCTTCAGTTTAATTTTCATAAAAAGCATGTGCCTTTTGTTCACTCTCAAAGCACTGACCAACGAATGGTTCAATATTCTTAAGGATGTCTTCATCTTTCTCTGTGAAACCAACTTCATTTTTAATATCTGCATAATGCTTTTTTCTTAGTGTTGTTGCATTTCTAGAATGCAGTGTTTATCGGTAATGGGATAAAATCATTACTGAAAACCACAAGATGTTTGCTATGATGTATTGAAATCTCTCATCTCATTGAATTACTCTGGATGAAAAGTAAACATGCAAAAGGAACACTGCTATTGGATCAAAAAAAGAGAGAGGAAAACTGCTAATGCAAACAGCTGGCTTGGCTGCCTGCTGCAGTATGTCACTATGTTGTAGATTAAAGCTTTTTTGAGTACAAATGAAAAAGGAAACAACAAAGAGAGAACGAGAAGTTGATGTTGCAGTCCGAATTCAAGAAGAAAAATGAAGGGGGAAGTCTGTCAGACAACTGCGTGACCATCCCAGCAAGACAAGGCAAGCTGAGAACGATCCTCTGCGGCCAAGGTAGCCCTTTTGCAAGAACACCAGACCAGTAATCACGCTCTGATCACACAGCCTCGTTTCATCAACCAGACTTGGAATCCTGTCTCCTTAGAACTCAAGGATACAGAGGTACGAGCCTATAGAACAGATCCTGTTCAAGTAAGGTCGTGAACTTGTAGATTTCGCTTCTGACTTAAATACTAGTTAGTTTGGTATTTCCTATCCAGTGTGGGATTATGTTCAGGTTCCGACAAACCAATCAGCGTTCTAACCTACACGTGTCTTCCATTATCTCTGGCTTGTATCCAGTCAAATATATGTTTGTAGCCCTAAATAGAAAATAGATTTTATCATAGAAACGACTATATTTGGGGAAGATTATTGTTCCAGCCAACTCAGTGGAAGAGAATGCAAATGCAGCAGCCAATATTCGCTGTGGTTAGGTGATTGGAACGTGGTGTGGTCCTGAGATATATAGAGGCACTACAATTTGTTAAACTTCATAAACTCACCACTAAAATGCCATGTTTCTCTGGTATTCAGACATCTAAATGATGTGAATTTAATCTCCATAATCACTCTTCTAAAATGGCTGGAACAGCTAATCATGTCCAGAGAAGAAAAACGATCCCACATGGATAGACTGCGATTACGTACAATGAAAAAAGAATTTCCCGAGATTTTCTTCTGAAAGATAAAATTATAAAGATGGCCTTTACCTAATTACAACCAAATAATATCTCATTACAAACACAATCTTTTGAATAGATGAGACTTCAAAACACATACTAATCAAAACTCATATACCTGAACGTTTAAGCAAAAGATTCTCATGATTCATGTTTATGAGAAAATGATAAGGTGGGGGACATGTAGGTTGAGATTTAAGACAGAATTAATGTTTGTATGTCGAAAAATTATATCATGGTCTCATTCATTGAAAATCATCAATTTTATTATTTTTGACATAAAAAATATTGGTGAAGTGGGTAATTTTCATTAGATGAAAACATAATTAATGTAATAAGCCAGACCAATAATATAATTTCTCCTGCATTGAGATCTTTATTGCCTCGGGCTAGAAGGGAAAGGAATATCAAAACATTATTCTTGTCATACTTAGGGAAGAAATTGTACTATAGCCTCTCTTTTTTCTTTATTTTTTGAATAAATAGAAATGTATTATATTCTAATATCAAGATTCGAATCTATATAAAATTAGTTAATATGAGCATCCTTAGCCATCAGATCAATTACTGAATTTTTTTAACAAAAAATAATCTAAAACTTAGCTGTCAATCGATCAAACACATTATATGCTACTCAACGACAGGCTCAAGTTTGTGTGTAATTAAAGTTGAATCTATTTCAAATAACTTGAGCCTTTTGTTTTACTCGAGTTTAGTATAAGGATATATACCAAAGGGTAATCGAGTTTGATTTGGATTGTATTTGTTGTTTCTTTTTTAAGAAAAGGATTGCATTTGTTATTATCCACATTAATCATGGGCCATGGTTTAAATTACAACCACATACTTGATTTTAGTTAAAAAGTTTTGAGTTATTCGAATTGACGAGTCTTATTATATAGTTTAAACTTTATTTGAAATATTTTATTCGAGTTTATGAAATTTGAGTCAAATTAATCGAGTTTCTCTTCAAATTTAATTATAAATTTTTATAATATTATGGTAATAATTAGTTCTAATTTAAACGAATTTCTATAACTATATATATATATATATTTCTTCATATATGATATACATATATTAGATAGAGTTGAAGAATACGACTACAACTTAAAAAATATCCACTAATTATAAAAAATTTCAAATTATTTAAATTTTCATTTTATAACTCAAATTAATTACTACAAACTAAACCTGATTCAAACTCAAAAACACTCTTCCTGAAACTCGGCCTAATCCGATTTGATGATAAAACGTTAACAATCCAAACTCATTCAACCTAAAACTTTTATATCATGTTTGAAACCAAAGTCACCTACAATTTTGTTTATATAGCATTTGTTTTATTTTTTTCTTTTTAAGGTTTGAATCTTAAAGGGTGATTTGGCTGAATATTTTTTTAAAATTTTATTGGAAAAAACACTCTCCTCCAACTAATATTTGAAAAAATATCTCTAAAGTCACGTAGGATAAATTTGCCTTTTGCAGAACATGAGTTGCAATCTCGCGTTTTACAGAACGGGAGTTCAAACTTAATAAATTAACTTTTTTTTACCTATCCACTCAACATGAAACTAACGTTTTGTAAAAAGAGAGTTTCAAACTCGCGTTTCGCAAAACCCGAATTTACACTAAGTGACCTGAATGAGAATGTTTTTCAAAATGTTATTTAAAGGAGAGAATTTTTTCAATAAAATCTCAAGAAGGGAATATTCAGCCAAATGTGACTAATCTTAAGATGGTGATTCTTGTTTTAAGACAGTTGTTTTTTTCCAGCCCTGCTTTGTTCTAAGCTGATCCCTGTTAGAAATGAACCCAAACAAAAGAAGGGGTACAGCCGTACAGGTTGCAGTTTCAGACAACAAGGGCTTTTATTAGGAAATTACGTATTAAACTTTCGCAATGTTTCAATCTAGAATTTATTGCATCTCCCCGATTTCGAGTGAAATTAGTAGAAAGCAAAGCAAGTTAAACTTAAAAGTATTATTATTTTGTACAAACTTTTTTTTCAGATTAAATTTTCAAGTACTTGAAATGTTAAATGTTAAGTTTTCAATTTAGCGTTGTTGTTTAACTTTTCTCTCCGCCCCCAACTTTTCTCCTCTGCTTAACTAGCGCCGCTTTACCAAGGGAACCATATTTGCCTATTTGGTCCCTCGTCGGCGGCCAGCTGCCGTTACTTAGTGGCTGGCCTCTCTCCCCCTGTTTTTTTCTTGTTCCAAGCTGTAAGATAATTTTTTCCGTTTTTTTGTGGTTTGCTTCATTAACTTTCTTTGGTGTTTCTCGATGGGTTTTATAAGTTCCGGTCACTACAGTTCAAGTTTAGGCTCCAATTTTAAAAGAAAAGCGATTGGTTCTTTTTGTCGACTCGAAACAAAGAAGAACGAGTAGAGATGATCAATTTCTCTTTTGTGTCTCCAGTTTTAATTTTTTTCTTCTCCGTTTTTGCTTTTTCAGGTTGGATGGAGATCGATCGGTGGTGGTAGTTCTTGCATCTCCTCCCTCTAATGTCATTTGTGCATGTAGTCTTTGGTTCTCGACGCTGTGTTCAGTTTTCTTTTTAAAAGTCATGCCCATTTTAATGGTGCCTCCTCCTCCTTCCTGGTCAGTTCGACACTTAAATTTACCAGCGTGTTACTGGTATTTGTTGCCAAGATTGTCGCATGCCTTGTATAGGTGCTGAAGTTCGACCTTGCTCTATTACAGTTGACAATCACTGCAACCTGTCTTTCTTTCCTCCGCTCGTTCGCACAACAAATCTTTTATATGTTTCTATGTTCTGAGTCTGCTTGGTGTCTTGATTTTTGTCGTTTTGATTTTTTATTTTTGGCTTTCATAATCGGTCGTACCATATATAATGGATTAATATCGTATACACTGGCGGTGGAAACTGAAAGTTTCCACAAGCGCCTTTTTCTTTAGGGTATAAGGAGTTAGTTTAGGGTATAGGGTTTAGGGGTTTAGAATTTAAGGATGGTTGTTTTAATTTAAGGTTTAGGGTTATAATTTAGGGTTTATAGGTTAGGGTTTAGTTTTTAAGGTAATATGGTGAGGATTTAGATTTTAACCTACAAACCCTAAATTATAACCCTAAACATTAAATTAAAACAATTGTCCCTAAATTCTAATCCCCTACACCTAAACCCCTAAATCATATACCCTAAACTAACTCATTATACCCTAAAATTAAGGCGCTTGTGGAAACTTTTAGTTTCCACCGACCGTGTATAGAATATTTATCCATATATAATTCAATGTTAAACAGTAACAGATAAAAATAATAAGTAATTAATAGTTAAAAAGATATAAAAAAATTATAATTTAATAAACATACAATAGAAAAATGTTTTTAGAAGCAACCTTAAGTTAATGATTAGTGTCCATAGAAATATTTTTAAAATAAGTATTTGTTTTTTTAGCTGAGAAGTTATTTAATACTATGACGATAGAGCTTTTTCTCCACAAATGGTCTAATTCATCCCCATGTGTCCTTAATTAATATTTTAAATGAATAAATAAGACACATAACAATAGATACAACACTTAATACTATTTTAAAATAATATTATTTTAAAACCTCTTGTAGTTTAAAAAAACCGCTTAATATTTTTTTTATCTAAAAAAACCGCTTAATACAACACTATGGCGGTAGAGAAATTTTGTCACAAATATATCAAATAATATAATTTTAAAGTCTAAAAAAATACATACATCACTTAATATTATTTTAAAACCGCTTGTAGTTTATTATTGATATTGTATCAAATTAAAATATAAATCTAATTAAAATGATAAATCACATAATTTATGTATTTTATATGAATAATTACTTAAAAGTTATAATTTGACTGTTTAAATAAAATAAACCAAACGAATTATTTATGTGAAAGACAATGATAATTTTTATCTTAAAAGAATTGGATTTGAGTATATGTATATGAATGTTAAAGGGTAATAAAAAAATGATGAGTATGTCACGTTCGGCGAGCACCGATTAACATCATTGATTCAATTCATAAAGATTAAAAATCTAAATAACTAACAATATAATTATAAATTATTTAAAAATCAAAAGATAAATTAATTAAAATATATTATTTTATTTTTAATTTTTTTTAAAACATAAATCAAAATACATATCTACCCCTAAATTACAAAACCCTAATTTTTGTTCATTTAAAATTTAAATTACTTCCGTCGTTGTTGTTACTGCCGCTATTGCTACAGTTGTCGCCGCTGCCCTGTTGGTGTTTCAGTGAATGAATTCTAATGTTAAGTGAAGCAATGCACATGGAGGAAGAGATGGAGCAATGCAGATGTAAAGGATTTGATAGTTGATACAAATACAAACCAGTGTAATGAAACAAGACAACACGTAATTCTTCCATCGGACTATTCATACTTGTGTTGTGACTGAAACATATTAAATTCTAATTAGTTAGGGTTTTAAATTTATTTTTTACGATATTTAAATGTTGTTCATCGGTGGAGAACGACAATTATGTAAGGGTGACGGCTATGCAGGCGGCAACGATGATGACAGCAGCGGCGACAACGACTTAAATTTTAAATAAACAAAAATTAGGTTGTAATTTAAGGGGTATATAGGCTTTTTTATCTATGGTTAAAAGAAAATTAAAATTAAAATAATATATTTTAATTAATTTACCTTTTAATTTTTAAATAATTTTTTAATTATACGGTCCTAAATTTTTTATTTTTATAAATTAAATTAATGGTATTGATCGATCCTCGTTGTTAATGGTGCCGATCGTCGTAAAATTTTCTTAAAAAAAATATTAACAGATAATTAGAGTAGAAATTCGCATGTGAGATCTCAACCAGTCAGCTTCCTGGTTGGTGACCTTTGGTGTCCTTAATTGCTTCTTCTTCCCGACCTACTAACTGGGTATGTGGTCACGTGATGTATGCTTCGTACCACTGCCATTACCTGCTGACATGTCTCCCGAACCTAACTATTACAGTCCACGTAGGCTCGGACAACCGTTTATTGTCGAACCTAGGAACAATAAAGAAACAAAATCAGAACAGTAACCAAACTAATAAACTAATCATAACAACAAATAATAAAGTACTCCATAGATATACAAACCCCTTACCAGTAATTGAGGAAAATAAGCCTTCTTCTCTTAGAAGCCAAGATCATGAAAAAGTAAACCCCCCATCATCAAGAAGAGCAAAACTAAGTAGATTCAGAAGCAAGAATCCGAAAAACAAGTCTTCTGTTTGGTCCTTTGCTTCTTTTTCAAGCCAAATCTTTTGCTTTTTTATATATAAATGTGTGTGTATAATCTTTGATACTGATAGTTTTCGCCATTAAAAGCTTTCACGGTTTGTGTCCCACGAAAATCCCACCATCGCCAACCCAAAAGTCTTCACTTTTTGTTCTTACATAAGCTCTCTCTTTGCTTTACTGGGAAACTCCAAGTTTTTCAATGGGTAAACAAGGAAGAATGGAGATGGTTTCTTTTGCTCTGTTTTTGGTTGTTTTGTTTCAATGTAAATTCTTGGCTGTTGCAATTTTAGACCCGCTTGATTTTTTGGCTTTACAGTCTATTAGAAAGTCTTTGCATGATTTGCCTGGCTCTAATTTTTTTGCTTCATGGGATTTTACCTCCGATCCTTGTAACTTCCCTGGAGTTTACTGCGATTCCGATAGAGTTATAGCTCTTAATCTGGGTGACCCGCGTGCTGGTTCTCCGGGTTTAACGGGAAGAATAGACGCTGCCATTGGTAAACTATCTGCTCTTGCTGAGTTATCTATTGTTCCGGGTCGGATCTATGGATCGTTGCCGCAGTCAATCTCGCAATTGAAGGAACTTCGGTTTTTAGCGATCAGTCGGAATTTTATCTCCGGGGATATTCCGGCGACTCTCGGTCAATTGAGAAGTCTTAAAACGCTTGATCTCAGCTACAATCAGCTCACCGGAGAAATACCTCGCTCCATCGGAACATTACCGGAGCTCACCAACGTTATTCTCTGTCACAACCATCTCTACGGTTCGGTCCCTCCGTTTCTCTCCCAAGTCTTAACCCGGCTGGACCTCAAACACAATGCACTCACCGGCTCGCTCGCTCCAGACTCCCTCCCTCCTTCGCTCCAGTCCCTCTCCCTCTCCTGGAACCAACTGACCGGACCGGTTGACGGGCTTCTATCCCGGCTCGACCAGTTAAGCTACCTCGATTTGAGTTTGAATCAGTTCACCGGTCCCATCCCCGGCCGGCTGTTCTCATTTCCCATTACGAATCTCCAGTTGGAAAGAAACTTGTTTTCCGGTTCAATCCAACTAGCTGATCAAGTGACAATCTCGACCGTTGATCTAAGCCACAACAGGCTATCCGGTCAGATATCACCAATGTTCTCGACCGTACAGAATCTTTACCTGAACAACAACCGTTTCACCGGCCAGGTCCCGGCCAACATTGTGGAGCAGTTATTATCCGGCAACATACAAGTGCTATATTTGCAGCACAACTATTTGACGGGGATCGAGATTAAACCGACGGCTGAGATTCCCGAAAGCAGTTCACTGTGTCTACAGTACAATTGCATGGTGCCGCCCGTACAGACGCCGTGCCCATTCATGGCCGGGAACGAGAAGACCAGGCCGACTGCCCAGTGTACCGAATGGAAAGGATAAATTGGTAACTTTCACGAACTTGTGAGGGGCACTTCGAGAAGAAAGTTTATACATAAGGATTTTTGGATTCATTTATTTATTTTTGTGGTTTATATATCATTTTATGCCTTTTTTTAATACTTTCGAAAATGTAATTTTGTAATTGGCATTGTGTGGTTTAATATGTTCTTAATGACCACCATAATAAAATAATATATAATATTAGATTATACTATGAATTGCTGGGATGCTTGTAAATAAGGCTAAATATGTTTTTTTTATAAAAATGAATAAATGTTTATTTAACTTTGATTTAAACTGTTGAAAGAGTTTTAAATAAATTAACATAATTGTTTTGATTAAGTAGGTGAGATGTTTATATTTTAAATAATAAATTATTAGATTTAAACTCGTATAAAATAGGACAATATGAACATCAATTATTTAGCCAATTAGTGGAGTTCAAAATTAACATAATTTTTAATAAGTATTATAATAAGACATATATATTTGCATTAATAAAACTGTTTTAAATGAACATCTCTTTGTACCAAACCAAAAAGTACTCATTTAAAACATGACAAGGTTACTATACATGAGTAGGCACACCAGTAGATAGTAAATGCAGCGAAATTGTTGTAATATATGTGACTTTTTTTATCCAAGTAATATATGTGACTTTGGGTTTAGGACATTGGTCCTATTATGACAAGTATGAACATGTTTTACGATTTCTTTTTTCTAGGTATTTGATGTGAACATTATTGGTAAGACCCATGTTCCACATTGGTGAGTGCTTCCCTATCTATTATTGGTCTTTGATTGTTAGTTGAGACTCCATTAAAAAATAGTTGAGATAGGGTTAAAATAAATTATCGGATTGGATCAATTAGTAAGATTGATTAAGTTGTAAATTATAAAAAGTATGGTTTAATATAGCACATTGAATATGTAAAAAAAATTCAAAATCGATAAAAAAATTTATTTCAGATTATATATTTATTATGAGTTACACAAAAGTAAAACGAAGAAGCAAAGAACAAATCATTATATTCTCATTCCAATTCTATTGCTATTTTTCCCTAGTAATATCTTACGTAGACCTTAAGAATGTATATTCAGTCGAGTGAGAGAAAGTTTGATGTTTTTTAAGTATGATTTTAAACTCGAATCTAATGGGTGTAATCAAAATTCATATGATCATCGAACCTATTAAGCGGTGTACCTCATGTGCTTTATTCCCACACTAATACTATGATGTTCCAAGGTGTAATAAACAAAGCCTTTGATTATGCTATTATATATCCTCAATCTGCCAAAGTTGGGGACCTTGGTTATTTCTTACATGTTCCCCTAATGATTTTCCGACCACACGAGAGAACTCATGGACATATAAAAAGGGAAAGTGCTGAAAACGATGGGCAATGTTGCCTTGTAAACACAAATAAATAGAGTACCCATTGCTGGATTGTTGCTTTCAAAGAGAGGTTCAGATTATATATCCACTCGATAAAACTATTATGGTGATGGACCGTTGTTTATGTGTATAATATGCATCTGTACCAAGAATGAATGATGAGGCATTATTTCCAAGGAACTAACATGTGCCTATGTAATATGCACGACAGCAAAGAAATGAAAAAAATAATGTACCATACATAAAAGAGTAGGCATGGATTAATCTGAGTTTTTTTTTTTACTTCCGGTTTGTATGGCTTTTTCCTGATTAAGTCGGACCGACCTGTATACCACACAAAATTTTGGTGGGTGAGTCTCATAGCGGAGATTTTTCGCGTAAACAATGCCTCGAACTCGAAACCTACTTAAGCGATACCAAGTTGTTTACTACTTGGACCAACCCTATTGGTAATTTGAGTTTTATTGATATATGTTAGATCAAGTAATAAGAAATTCGATGTTCTCTAAATAAGATACGCAATTCAAATTTTGTGTATAGAGAAAATAAAGTTAAAAGAATTTTATACATCGTTTAAAATTTGAAGGCTTAATAGACTATTATTCTTCCCAATATTCAATCCTAACTCAGTCCTCGTCGGGAATAAGCCAAACTTAACCGGGCCTAGAGGCTGGAACCATTGACCTTAGTCGGTCATTGGCCAGTACATTTGTCATGTTTTTTAGCCGTTTCTGTGCCAAGGAAGGAGCATAGAACGTACAATGCCCACCACCCATTGTTTGTTCTCTCAGGCTGAGACAGATGCACATGAATCCAACACAAATACAAAACCCGACAAGAATTGAGGCACGGTTGCACCATGAACCAAGTACAAACAGCTACCATTCAAACAGATATACACATTAAAACATGGTTCCATTCCACCTTCTACCTCCCTTTTCTCTCCGTCTCTTGCCCTCTTTGGTACATTGTTGACAAGCTTATGTTACCGCGAAAGTTCACAACCCCATAAAACCACAAATCTATCATCATTGTCACAGCGAGTCGATTTTGATCAGAACCGCGCCACACACTAGAGCGATGTTCATACAGAATCAATGACAAAAAACTCAGAGGAGAGTTTCATTGTTTATTCATGTACAACTAAAAGTTCATATGCATGGAAGTAAGGGTAGCTCTGCCATTGAGCACATTACATGAAATATTCCTATATTAAAAAGAAAAGAAAGATCACATGAATTAAAATTACAGTCAACATAGCATATTATACTCGATGAGTGGGATTTTAAAACATACATTTGTTCCCAAGATGTCTAATTTTCCTAGTGATGCAACATTTAAGTATTTTATGTTTGGTTAAGTGGAAAAATAAAAGATGGATGGAGAAAAAGTGGAAAGAAAATAAATTTTGAAGGTGCTTGATAAGGAATAAAAATGAGAGGGATATTTTTTTTCTCCCTTATGTATAAAACCAAATTATTCTAATTTTGGAATGATAGAAGAAGATAAAATGTGAGAGATGTAAGTTAGTTTAAAAAATTTTATTTTAAAAAAATATTTTCTTTCTTCTCATCCTTACATGTGGATTGTGTTGGTTAGTGCCTTAGTGGTTTCTTTGTGTATTATTGCATGAAATGACCATGTTAGCTTTTAATGTCTTCAATGTTTTTGTTTCGCCGGTATTTTTTTTGGGTGTATTTTGACTTTTTAATCATTATTATATGTATTCTTTTCGTCTAACAAAATTTTAGGGTCTTTAACATGACATGTAATAGTTATCTATTCTTCATAAAAAATTTAATAAAAATTTAGTTTTCTTTCAATTTTTTAATCCTAAGTTTAACCTCGATCTAATTCAATAATTTGTTTTAGGAAAATTTTACAATGTGCGACGAACACCGCTAAACACCGTTAAATTAATTAATTAAGATTTAAAATTTTAAGAACCCATCAAATAATTAATAATTATTTTAAAAACTCAATTAAATTATTATATATATATTAACATTTTATTTTTTTAATAAGTGTAAACTATATATTTAGTACCTCGCCTATTTTCATATTTTTATTGAACCCTCATTATTTAAATATCATTTCAATTTGACCCTATTCTTTATAAAAAAAATAATTTAACCCTTAACCCTAAACATAAAACCCTAAACTACTAAACCTTAAACCCTTAAACTTATACCCTAAACCATATATATATATATATATATATATATATATATATATATTGATCCTACCGATTTTTTTCTCCTTCAAATAAGAAATAGAAGAAAAAGTAGCTTGTTTCTATTTCAGATTGTGCTACCATGGTTTGTATTTTTATCCTTGCCTGTTTGCTATGCACTTCTTTAGTCAATGATTATCTTAGAGAGCTTTGATCAACATCAGTTTCGTGAGGCCTTTTTTTTTTACTTTTGGTTGGGGTAATTTGATTTTAACTCTCATGTTGTCTCACACTTTGCCTTTCAGCATCCCACTACCGATCTGTAAAACATACTTGCAAAATTCAATATGTTAGCCTGAAATGGAAAATCTAAAACTCATCCACGCCTGATGTACTTTCAACTTATCATTGATGATGATCATGTTCACTCTTAGTTTCACCCTTGTTTGGTTAATTTGTGGCTTAGTTTTCAATTAAATACGTTTCACATTTTAAGTATCAATGTGATGGGCATTTCAAGGGGTTTTAGTAGAACATATGTTGGTTAGAATCTTCATTTTTCTTAAAGTATGTGTCCGACAATCATATACAATACATTCCTGGACATGGGTATGACCCTTTAAAGACCCCCAAATTTATACATGTATTCGACACTCACATGACTCCAAATAAAATGGAGTACAACAACTAGCAACACTAGTAAATTTTTATTTTTGTTAGGAAATTGAATGTAAAACTCCAATGGTTTAGGGAATAGGTTTAAGAATTTAAGAGTTTAAGGTTTAATAGTTTATGGTTTTAGGTTTAGGGTTAAGGGTTAAATTATTTTTTATAAAGAATATGGTCAAATTAAAATAATATTTAAATAATGAGGGTTCAGTAGAAATACGGAAGTAGGTGAGGTACTAAATATATAGTTTATCCTTATTAAAAATAAAAATTTAATATATATAAAAAATAATTTAATTTTAAAATTTTAAAATAATTATTAATTATTTGATGGTCCTTAAAATTTTAAATTTTTATTAATTAATTTAATAGTGTTCAACAGTGTTCATCGTTAGTGATGTTCAACAATATTCGTCCCACGTGGTAGACTCATCCTTTGTTTTAACCATATCACAACTAACAATAAAAAACAATTATAGGTAGGGAAGCACTTACCAATGTCCTAAACATGTTACTAATACTTGTCATAATAATACCAATGTCCTAAACCCAAAGTGACATATGTCATAATTCATGAAAATTAAACCAAAATAATTATAATAACTCAATAACCGTAATTTATGTCCACGTAAAAAACTTAATTAGTAGATAAAATGTCAGTATATAACATATTTGTAAGTAGGGTTGTAAATGAGACGAGATAGATTACAAGCTATTTGAATTTGGCTTGGTCAAAGTTTAATTAACACTCGCGGGCTTGATTTGAGCTTGAGCTTGACTCGAATTCTTGACGAATCGAACTATTCGATACCCGACTCGGAAAGCTCACGAGCTACTCAAAAATATAATGTACTATTTTCTTTTTAATTTTTAAAATTGAATTGAATTAAATTGTATGTTGTTGGATAATTATAACAATAATATTTTAAGAAAGATTAAAAATACGACTAGACAGATCGTAAGCTCAAACTCAACTCAAATTCTTAATTAATTTAGTCGAATTCAATACTATTAAGGCTCGACTCAACTTATTTACACCCTTATATGCAGGAGCGGTATATTACTTGTGGGCCGGTGGCGACCATAAAAAAAAAGTATATACGGGTGGCGGCTGGGTTTGTTTTGGATGCATCGTCACCCGACCCGATCCAGTTTCCCCAACCCATAGCAATGTTAAGGGTAAAATGTAAGATTTGCGATCGAGAGTTTCGCCCCAGCCACTCAGTTTGTAGTATGGCCTTCCCCACCGTTTTCAATATCGGAATCGTCTTGATTCGCTAAAACCCTCCTTAAACCCTAAAAATTTGAAGAAGAAAAAAGAACCCCATGTCTCCATTAAAATCCTAATGAAGCGCGTTTTGAGAATCTCAGACGCAACAGCAGCAGCCCAGTCGGAGTTGCTATCGAATCTCCACAGGCACCATCCAAAACCCATATCTTTAATCCCAGTTTCATTCCCTCTTCAAAGACCGTCGCTTTACAGATTTTATGGGGACACTGTTTCCCCCACTACCAGCCACGCTATGCTGCCCAATAATAAACCCGATAAAATTATCGACTTGTTTATTGAAAAGCTTTCTCAGGCGGAGTCAGAGCTCCGTCCCAAATCGGGTATGGTGCAGAAAGTAATTCAGCTCAGGGATGAATTGGTAAAAAAGGTTGATTCTTTAGAGGAAGTGGTCGGGATTTTGGAGGAGAGAGAGGATTGGTTACTTGGGAGTTATGTAAACCAGGATGATGTGTCTGTTCGTACCAAAGAAATCTCTGACCGTATTTTCTCAGAGTTGTTGACAAATCTGGGTTCATGGCCTAATTTGGCCATGGAGGTATGTATTTCTATGTTTCTTCTTTTAAGAAATTCGAATTTAGGATGAATTAAATCTGGGATTGTAGACATTGGTATGTGTTATATTTTTGTTTTCATACTAGACTGTTTTATTCATGTATTTAATTGGAGAAGAAAGATTGAACAAGGGTATCCCATGACGTCGGAAGAATATGCTAGTGGTATCACCATTGCTGGCAGGATTAAGAATGTAGATCTTGCTGCCGAGCTCTTTTCCGAGGCTGAAAGTAGGCAGCTCAAGAAGACGGCTACGTACAACGCGTTAATGAGTGCCTATATGTTCAACGGCTTCATTGACAAATGTCAATTAGTGTTTCGGAATCTAAAGAGGGAACCGAATTTTAGTCCTTCAATTGTAACATATAACATTCTTTTATCAGTCTTTGGTCGTTTGATGCTGATAGATCACATGGAGGCAACATTCCATGAGATTCAACATTTGTATCTCTCCCCTAATATAAATACATATAACAATTTAATTGCTGCGTATGTGACTGCTTGGATGTGGGTAGGATGGAAAGAACTTTTCTTTTGATGAAAGCTGGACTGGTTAAGCCTGATGTCAACACTTACTTGCTGATGCTTCGGGGATATGCTGTAAAATATGTTGTAGGTACGAAATTCCTTACGCGTTTTGTAAAATATAAGGTAATCTTTTATGAGATTAGGTAGCTATAAAATTTACTACCATAATAAGCTTTTTAATAACTACCATTTGTCTTACAATTACTGTAACAAATTAGGTAACCGTATCATAATAAATTTCGGAGGTACCGACTACCGATATTACCAGAAAACCTAAGATTAGCCTAACGTTAAGGTGATCTAGCGCAGTAACGCTAGAATCACCCCTCAAAGGGAAAAAAAACCATTGAGAAATGGTGCAAAAGGGCAGTTCCCTTTTGAAGCTCGAGAGCAATGTTCTCACGGGAAAATTTTTATTGTTCCGATGGTTCGATCGATCATTTGATCGAAGTCTTGCTGAGATTCGTTTAAGTCATTTTTTTACTATAGCTAGATGATGCGAAGATTATGTTAGAGGTCGATCGAAGTTCTTCTTTTGAACTTCTAGTAGGGTAAATTTTGATCTTTATCTTTGTATTTATTGTAGAACTAATGTTTTGATATAATAATTGAAAAATGTTTTGGACTGATTTAAAAAGTATTTAAAACATTTCCAAAGTCCAAACAACTTGAAACTATGTTTAGGGAAGTTTTTATAAAGGATTTTTATGCTTTTCAAAGCCAAACTTTACAAAACTGTCCATGCGCTTCGAAACACCTTAGGGGCGTTTCGATACGGCAATTCTAGTAGCAAAAACACTTCGATACTCGTATCGAAACGGGCTTTCCATGGACATAATTTTTACTCAGCGTTTCGAAACGGGCTATGCCGTTTCGATACGCCTACGTGGCATTGACCACAACGGTCACAAACCCCAACGACTATTTTCTCAACTAACTTTTAAATGCAGGCGTTTCGATACGAGCTTTAACGTTTCGATACGGGTGTTCCGAAACGGCCAGAGGTGTTCTGAAACGGGTGCCCTTACAACTGCAACGACTCTTTCTACTTAGAGAGCGTTTCGAAACGGGTTCGAGCGTTTCGAAACGGGGAGCTGCAGAACTGCATTTATGGTGGGAATTAAAGTCCTCAACGGCTCCAATTTGATCCCAACAGGTAGTAACGGCTACAAACTCAATTGAGAGTATAAAAGGGACCTCCAAGCATCAAGTAAAGGCTAATGCTCATATTGTCAATCAACAAATGATCAAAAAGTGTCTTTGTACTTAAATTGTCAATTCTTGTATAGACAAACACTAGTGAGCCAAAATTGTCAAATTTGCTCAAGTGTTTTAGGTTTTGGGCGAGTGCTTAATTGTGCAAACAAACACCTATTAGAGGGTTTTAAGTTTGCTTCTTGTTTCTCTTTGTAAGAGAGGGTCTCGATCAAGGCTTTGGGTAGAAAGTTTGATTGTGTATAAGGGTTACCTCCTAAGCCTAGAAAAGGGGACGAATCAATAGTGGATTGATTGAGAAATCCTTAGTGGGAAGCTAAGGTAGTAGATGTAGACCTTGGTTAGAAGGTTGAACCACTATAAATCATTGTGTCAATCTTTATTTTAGCTTCCACAACCCTTCCACCCAAAAATCCACATCTCCACCACTTGGTGAGCAACATTGGTTGATCGAATCGAGCCCCACACAACTCAACATTTACTTTAATGTTGACTTAGGTATAGGGTAATATATATTTATTGGCATGTTTTTGTAATAAATATATTTGATATGCCATTTTGTATATTTTAAGTTGTATGAATTATTTACAATGTTCTTTTAATTATTAGTATATTTTTTATATTTTGTATGTCATATTTGTATATTTTAAGTTATATGAATAAAATATATTTATATATACTATTTAATTAAATTTTAAATTAAAACTGTTTATTAGAGATTATCGTGAAAAACATGCCTCGAATTTAAAGTGGCCCTGCTTCCTCATTAATCTCTAATATACATTTTTTCCTTTTTAATCCTAAATTATAATATTTAAAATAATATTTCTTTAGTCAGGGATCTCGCAAAAATTGTCTTGAACTTAAAGGGGCTTAACTTTCTCGTTAGTCTCGTATAAAGGAGTATTATTTTAGATGCGTTTTACAATAAAATTCATGCATTCAGAGGTCATAATTTCTAAATTAAATTTGAATTTATAATTTACATCGTTAAAACACTATGTAATCAGTTAGGTACTAATTTTTTGGCGTTGTGGGGGTGCTCATCCTTCCTCACACGTAACCGACTCCCATACTTGTTTTTCTGGTTTCGTAGGCCAGAGCTCGTTGTTTTAATGAAAACGACAAAAATAAATTTTGTTAAAATGACCGGATTTTTAGGTAATCCAATTTTACCTAAAGTAACAGATTGATGGCGACTCTCATTCAAGCTATTTTTTATAAAAAAATGTGTCAAACTCATCGCGGGAGCATTATTACAATATTTAAAAAATCTAGAATTTAAAAAATTAAAATTTTAAAATAGTAAAAATATAGTATATTTTGATACATAAATATAAAAAGTACATAATCCTTTTTTATTTATACTATAAAATATAAAATCTAAATGGTAATTTTTAACTATAAACATAAATAATAACACGTTAAGTCATCAAATTAATGGTCTCTAACAATTTAATAATTAAAATATTATTTTTCATTTTTTAATGAATAAAAATAAATACTTATAAGACATATTTGAGCAATCAAATTGAAGAAAAATGTACTTCGAACCAAAACATTTTAGTTCCCGGCTTCCCGCCTAATCCAAAAATTCCAATCCGACCAAAATACATAAGTTTTTTACTTCCCACACTGGCGATCCAAGTGATTCAAATCCTACCAACCAAAACCCAAATTTCTCACCAATCCGTGCATAACAAAAACACGAAGCCACGTTGGCAATCCGCGTGAAATCCAATCAACCAATCAGAACGCAGCTTCTCCCCTCTATATAAACAACAAACCCCGCAATCCCAGTCTTAACATCTCCCCCCATAAACTGTTTTCAAAATTTACCAAATACTCTTCCTAGCAAAATCTGAAATCATGAGTTCCGCCGCAGCAACTACCACCAAAGGAGGCCGAGGCAAGCCGAAGTCGAAGGCCGTCTCTCGGTCCAGCAAGGCCGGACTTCAGTTCCCCGTCGGCCGTGTGGCTCGTTTCCTCAAGAAGGGACGATATGCCGAGCGTGTCGGATCTGGTTCCCCCGTTTATCTCTCCGCCGTCCTAGAGTATCTCGCCGCTGAGGTTTGTGTAACCGAAACTCTCTTGTTCTATATCGAAAATCTTGGGGAAATTTTTTTGATGAATTCAGTAACTGAATTTGTTTGTGATTTCCCTACTATTTTGCAGGTTTTGGAATTGGCTGGGAACGCGGCAAGGGACAACAAGAAGAACAGAATCATTCCAAGGCATATCCAATTGGCTGTACGGAACGATGAAGAATTGAGCAAACTGTTGGGCGGCGTCACAATTGCGAACGGTGGAGTTTTGCCAAACATTCATCAGAACCTGCTGCCGAAGAAGGCTGGGAAAGGCAAGGGCGAGATTGGTTCTGCTTCTCAAGAATTTTAGGGGTCTTTCGTGTTCATCTAGTTGTTGATAGCATTAAATGGATTCTACTTTGGTTTTACATATATAAATTCTCTTTATCAGTAATCAAAGAGTAGGATTTAATCTTTTTTTTTTGCTAATTTGAATTTCATTTCCTTGTTAATTTTGTCTTTAGAGTTTAAAATTTAAAATATAAATTTTTAATTTTATTAAAATCTAACTCTAAAATTCTAAAATTAAGATGTTTATAGAATCAAAAAGTTTCTATCCTAAACTCAACAATAAAAATATTTTAAATTGGATCAAAATTTCACCCAAGTATCGATACTGAAATATTACAAAAACTTTTATGTTGATGGATAACATTTTAGGTTTCATATTTTGTAATATTTCAGTTGTATTGCAATGATACTTTATTTTATATTAATTCTCCCCCAAGACTGCGTCCTATAATCTTAGATAACTATAGACACAAATTTCTTGTGAAATATATAACCTGAAATTTTGGAACAAATCAAAAGAAATTTTATTAATAAAATGAGTTATAATCTCTTAATGAATTTCTTAATTGTAAAGAAAATCGTTTGATTCTTTTGTGTAATGGAGCTTTAATCCAAGGTCGTGAAAATTTGATATTGAAGACATATTTGGAGAGTTGCTTACTTAAAAATTGATCCAAGGGTCTTCGAGAGTTGATATTAGATGGATGAAGTTCAAGTCGTGGAACGTTGAAGAACAAGCTTATAAATGTCAGTTTAATATTACTTTTGAAAAGTGTAGCAGAGAAGTGTTTTTAAAAAATACTTTTTAAATGTGTTTTTAAATTTTAAATTTAAGTGTTTAATATGATGTTAAAAAGTATTTTTGAGATGATAAATGATCATAATTTTAAGATGGATGAACCTATTTTAAGGGAACATACAAGTTCAAACCTTTGAAGTGATATTGTTGGAAAAAGCAATCTTGCACTCTAAATATGAACGTAAGACGAATATACATATTACCGAAGTATTATTCAAAATTGATAAAACATTCTTCAATTGTTGTTTGTGTTTTCAGAAGTTTCTTGAGATCGTTGAAGACATATTTTTTATACTTCAAAATCTTCATCTCTAATAGTTGTTTCCGTAGAGGTTCAAGACTCCTCAATATGAACTTATGATTAAATAAGTTAATCATTTGATTAATCTACAAGGATAAAATTATTCTATTCATTATTTACCACATTAATTTATTTTAATTAAATGATAATAAAATTTAATAAGTGGTCCCAGTGAAAGAGTGAATGGCGTTCCATGTTTATTCTAAAAAATCCGAGTTTAAATTATTTTGTCAAATTTATCATTTATTAGTTTTTGGTAGTCAAAATTATTATATTTGATCATAATTATTTTAATTAATTAAATTGTATAATATATAATTAAAACTTTCTTGAAGGTTTTTTAAATATATTTCTTCAAATTTTTATCAACAATAAATTTTAAATAAGAAAAAATAAATTTAAAATATTGTAAAAAAAATTAATAAATAATAATTTAAAGAGACGAATGGAGTAGTAACGATAACACACAAAACAATAAAATTTCTTGACAAATAAACAATTAGTAATGAAAAAAACTAATAAGACTTTGGTAGAGTTGTTTATGGTTTAGGTTTTGGATCCACAAGCACCTATATTCAAGCCATATTATACGTAAATATTATATGTATATTTTTTCCGACTAAATTCATTTGCTCTTCTGAGTTTCGACCCACAAAGATTGTCTCTTATTAATTTTTTTGAGAATAACAAATTTTAAACTTTGACTATAATTATATTAAATAATTAATTTTTATAAAATATATATTTAAAACCTAATTGATTAGAGATTTTTACAATATTATTTTATAATTTTATTAATAATAAATTTTAAATGATTATGAGTTAAAATTAAAAAAAATGATAAAAAAAATCAATAAGGACAGCTTTCGTAAAACAGATTGAGAATATTCTAGTCATTAATCCATCTATTTGCGCTTTGTAATAGTTGATTATAGGATGAGTCTACCACGTGCGACGAAAATCGATGAACACCACTAATGATGAACACCGATGAACACCATTAAATTAATTAATAAATATTTAAAATTTCAAGGAACCATCATACAATTAATAATTATTTTTAAAAATTCAATTAAATAATTTTTTTTATATATTAAAATTTTATTTTTTAATAAGTGTAAAGTATATATTTAGTACCTCAACTATTTTCGTATTTCTATTGAACTCTCATTATTTAAATATTATTTTAATTTGACCATATTCTTTATAAAAAATAATTTAACCCTTAACCTTCAACTTAAAACCTTAAACTATTAAACCTTAAACCCTTAAACTCTTAAACATATACCCTAAACCATATATCATTAAAAATAATTTCACCATCATCGATTCAATTCAATTCAATGAAATGTTGATTTTTCCTAAAATATTTAATTAAATTATTTTTTACATATATTTGAGATGAATAGACCATCGCAAACCTCGACTGACATTTTCCGGAAATTCAACACCTTGCAAACCTGTTCTTTCTCCTTCTCTGTCAGGTAAGCATGCTTTTCCAAGTATATATCGATGCCCCGTATATGCCGTCCAAGTTTCTCTTTGGTCCTAATGCAGTAATGCTGCTGCCATGGACATCTTTGCAAGTGAAATGAATGTGTCTATCACTAAATTCATATCACAAGCAACTTCTGCCGACCTGCATCGTTTGTTGAAGGGACTTTTCGGACGAGCGCAAAGCATTGATGATCTCGTTACAATTAAACCATGATTAATTGTGATGGTCTCTTCATTTCAAATAAAATAATAGTGTTAATTTTAGGAGATTCGAATTTAATTAATTTATAAAAAATAATTTAATTGAAATTTTAGGAGAATTCAACGATTCATTGAATTGAATTGAATCGACGATGATGAAATTATTTTTAATGGTATATGGTTTAGGGTATATGTTTAAGAGTTTAAGGGTTTAATGTTTAATAGTTTAGGGTTTTAGGTTGAGGGCTAAGGGTTAAATTATTTTTTTTTTATAAAGAATAAGGTCAAATTGAAATAACATTTAAATAATGAGGGTTCAATAGAAATACGGAAATATGTGAGGTACTAAATATATAGTTTACCCTTATTAAAAAAATAAAATTTTAATATATATATATATAAAATAATTTAATTAATTTTTTAAAAATAATAATTAATTGTATGATGAGTCCTTGAAATTTTAAATATTTATTAATTAATTTAATGGTGTTCATCAGTGTTCATCATTAGTGGTGTTCATCGATGTTCGTCGCACGTTGTAAAATTTTCCTAATCAATAACATCACTTTAGTTGAAGTTAACATTAGTTCTTGAGTTTAGTCTCGGATAATATATATTTTTCTTATAAAAGTAAAATAAATAATTTAAATTCTTAAGTTCTTTGATGTAACATTTTAGCTATATATTTATTAATTATTGTTTTAAGATGAGGAAAATTAACATTTAATCTATTTATTACACTATGTCTATTGCATTCCATCTAAAATATTTCTTTATATATACATATAAGTTTAACCTTTAACTTTATTAAAATTTGACCACAATCTTCATCATCCTTATTCCCCACCATTATTACACCACTGTCACAACCCTCTACCTTAACATTAAATACCTTTTTAATATCGGACAATTTTTCTTCTATAAAATTAGTTTAAAGGTACTTAAAGTTCTTGAACTTTTTCTAAAAATCAATTAAGTCTCAAACCTTTTTTCCATCCGCGTCCAAATCAATTAAAATTTTTGATTAATTTTGACCATTATTTTTGACGATTTTTTCTTGAGATATTATTATCACGCGATACTTATAGATTTTTTTAGATTTTTTTTAATAATTTTATGTTTTTTTTAGAATTTTTAAAACTTTTAAAGAATTTTTACATAAAATAAAAATTCCGGAAATATCAAGTGATAACACTGTAACATGACACGTTACACCAACTGGTCCAAAAAAAATTATTAGATTTATCAATCAACGTTGGTCAAATGAGTAAATTGATAAAATTTTGGAGTACAAGAAATTAGTTGGGTGAAAAAAAAATCACGGGTTTAATTTTTTTAATAAGTCGAGGGCTTATAATACCTTAAGCTTTAAAAATCAATATTACAAGGCTTATATATATATATATATATTTGATACCTAAACTAGACACATTTTCCCAAGTTGGTATCTAAATAATTTTTGCTCCCAAATTAGTACCTAAACTAGACACATTCTCTTAAGTCGGTACGTAAAAAATATTTGCTCCTAAGTTGATACTTGAACTAGACACCTTCTCCCAAATTGGTACCAAAATTCATACATTCTATGAACTTGATCCTAATTCGGAACAAATCAATAAATTTAACTCACTATATTTAAAAATTCTATCAATTTACTTTTTGTTATTCTTATAAATTATTTGTTCTTCTTCCAGAAATGTTATATTGCTTTCTCGGTATAATAAAAGTTTAACAGTAAATTGTTGTTTTCATCATGAATGTAGTTATTCAACTATTGCTTTGATACGATAGACTTGATTGGTTTGATAATATTGTAAAAATTAACTAAATTGATGTAACTTTTAAATATGAAAAGTTAATTTACTAAATTGTTTTTAATTATGATTAAATTGATAGAATGTATAAGTTTTGGAGACTAAAATAAATAATAAAAGTATCAAAATAGTGAATGAAATTAAAGTTCGAGTACTAATTTGAGAGCAAAAATTCTTTAGATACCTACTTGAGAGAAAGTGCCTAATTCAAGTACTAACTTGAGAGCAAAAATTCTTTAGGTACTAACTTGAGAGAAGATATCTACTTTAAATATCAAATGTGTATTTAAGCCATATTAGAATTAGGGGTGAGCAAAACTCGACTCGAGGCAAAAATACTCGACTCGTCTTGACTCGACTCGAAATTTCATAAACTCGAGTATCTGAAAAAAATTTCAAATAAAGTTTGAGTTGTAAAATGGAAATTCGAATAACTCGAAAATTTTAGTAATTAGTGGATTTATTTTTAAGTTCGAGACGAGTCCCTCTATTTTTTATGATATATACATACTGATATATAAAAATATGAAGAAATATTGTCACATGTGAAAATATATATATGAGCATATCTTATATGATTAGAGAAAGGAATTTAAATTGAAATCAAACCCTACTATAACATGATAAATAATTACAGTTAAATTTTGGGTAATCTTCACTGATGGTCACTTTTGTTTTGGGTTTGTTTTATTATGGTCACCCGAATTCAAAAAAGATTATTCTGGCCACTTACGTTCAAAACCGTTTCTGTTTTAGTCACTGGACCGTTAACCTCCGTTAGTTAAAAATAATAATTTCTAATTTGACCCTCAAACTTTCAAAACTTCATTTTTCACCATCTTCCCCAAAACTCAATGAACTTCCCACTGCAGGGGAGAACTGCAAAAATCATTGATTGATTTCTTGATCTATTGAACTGCAAAAATGAAATGTCTACATGTTAGACCCCTGCTGATGTCTTTTTTTTTTTAATTTAACTGATTTAATTAAGAACTTTTAAGTTCATTGAATGAAATGATGAACTTTCAGAAGCATCACCAATGTTCTCCCCAGTATGATTTTCAAGACATAACTCGATACGGGGTTTCTGAGCAGGAGCTATATCTCCACTTTGTGTTAGTGCTAACCCTTTTTTCCAAGCTATTAATTTCAGGAATTCTCGTAAAACTGAAATGGCTATTGTGAGAAGTGTGATGAATGATGCGACACGTGAGACATCATAAGGTTTGGATGTGACACATCGGCTAAAGTAGTCACATATCTCACTTATTTCAGATTGAGTTAATTCCTCTTGAGCATTAGCATTGTTTTGTTGCTGTTGTTGCTGTTGATGATGGAAGCGCTTCACACTAAGAACCTGAAGAAGAAGTTGAACTCTGTGGACACTTACGGAAAACACATAGCCTCTGCAGAAAGACGTGATCAGATGATTATCCAAATCTGAACTACATATAAAATACACAAAATCAGCCTAAAGAGAAGATCATTCAACACAACTAAATCGATCAACAATGCAATGCAATTCCCCCTACATCTATGAGGGAATTAAGATGCAAAGCACAATGAGCAAAAATTCAGATAGTCCATTTGCTGAAAGCTTTTAAGGGAGGTTGTCCCGCTCAATTCCCCTCTACATGCATTATTATCCATCAATTTGCACCATGGACAACCGAAGCAACCAAATTAATCACGTACTTTGAAAATAAAATCAATGAAGTTATCAAAAATAGAAGGTTTCATGCATGAAGAAAAGAGAAACATACTGTAACTGTAAATTTATCTTACCCCACAAAGAAACGCAAGGCAGGCTGTTCTTGGTCCAAGTTCAAAAGTGCACCTTCATTGTCCTTCAAGATTGATCCGAGGATCTCTTTCAAAAGCTCGGGTAACTGAGCAAATAACCACAGAACTCTATGGTATTTAAAAATACCCCTCAAAACCTTCTTAAGTGCAACAACAGGAACCCATCCACCACCATATCCCCCACTTGTGAAATCAGAATTTAATCTGTTCAGTTCTTGGGCAACATGCTCCATAATGAAAGGTCTGAACTGTGGACATGGTAAGGAACCTCCAACAGAAGATCCCCCCCCCTCGGTGGTGTTGCAGGTTGCAGCCAAACCTGATCACCAGCAAAGCACCTCATGTCAACTGCAAAACGCTTGCAATATATTATGCGTATCCAATATGGACCACGCAATACAACGGAAACATCAATGGGAAACAGTGAGCTGGGTACATCTCATAAGTGACCACACTGAGATAAGTTTAAAGTTGTATCATTTGTCATTAAGTGAGATAAGCTTACACCAAGCTACATCTCATAAGTGACCACACTGAGATAAGCTTAAAGTTGTATCATTTGTCATTAAGTGAGATAAGCTTACACCAAGCTACATCTCATTGAGTTTTGAGGAAGATGGTGAAAAATGAAGTTTTGAAAGTTTGAGGGTCAAATTAGAAATTATTATTTTTAACTAACGGAGGTTAACGGTCCAGTGACTAAAACAAAAACGGTTTCGAACGTAAGTGGCCAGAATAATCTTTTTTGAATTCGGGTGACCATAATAAAACAAACCCAAAACAAAAGTGACCATCAGTGAAGATTACCCTTAAATTTTTATAGGAACTCGAAAACTTGACTCGACTCGACTCAAATTTCTTAAACTCGAATCGAAAAAAATTCAAATAATGTTTGAGTTGTAAAATATGACTTGTCAACTCGAATAACTCGAAATTTTTGACTCGACTCGATCGAACACTCACCTCTAATTATAATATGATTATATGAATATAGAAAATTATCTTAAATTAATTATCCAAAAAAGAAAATTATCTTAGATTTGGGCGGGCCGCTCCTTCCCTCCATTTTGTCACCTAATGGCCAAAATGAACTTCATTCTTCGCCTCGTTAATCCGTCATTAAAGGAAGATTATTGCTTTTCATTTGCCTCCCTTAATCATGATTTCATTTCTAAACCAACCCCATTAATTATTATTGCTTTCTAAAGAGGAAAATCATGGTGTCTGCTACTCTCGAAAGTCGTCCGTCCAAATCCAATTGGTTAATACTTAATAATAAATTATTAAATAATAATTCAAATCAATTCATAAAAAAACTTTTTTTTTTACAAAAAAGTAATTGATTTGAATGCGCCTATTTTGAACTAAACAGTAAATTTATTACTTGGGCACAGAGTCTAAGCTGGGGCTAGGCAAAGGTATTATTAAATAAATACTTTCTTTTTAATAATTAATTAGAAAAATAAACCTCAAATTTAATTATTTAGAAAATTATTTTTTCTCGGTCTACGTAATTTAAACTCGCGTACTACCAAAAGCGAGTTTTAAACTCGCGTCCTAATAAAAGCGAGTTCGCCTTACCTAAATTAAAAAGGTCATTTTTCTATATAATTAAGTTTGGAGTTATTTTTCTGATTAATTATTAAAAAGGGAATATTTGTATAAAATTGCCCTAGGCAAGCAAGGCCTTCGCTTCCTTAGTTAATGGGTAGTTTTATTTTTAGTCCCTCCTTAATATTAAACATTTAATTTAAACCCTTTAATCTTTTAGTTAAATGAAAATTTTATACTTTTGACTCCTCCAAAAATTAATTATTTAATTAAACCCTTAAAATGTTTTAATTTTAATCCCTAATTTTTTTTATAATTTTATCTCGCTTCATATATCGAATTTCTGACTATATTTATTGCTTGAAACTTGATACACAATCAAAGATATCGAAAACAATCAACTGATAATTTTTTGTTTAGGGCCACATTTCAATCAAATGATTTTTTTCGAGTTAAATCTATTTTTTTTAAAAATAAAAGCATTGAGTAATTAACAAGATAAGTGGATTCTCAAATCAAAACCAAACAAACACTTCTTACTCTCTTCTTAAGATCATTCTTTATATCTCAATAAAAAGAGCAGACAATATCTGAAAAAGTCGCACACAAATTAAATAAATAAAGAAATAGACAAAAGGTAAGCCTTTAGGCTTCATTATTGGCAATGGTGTCAAAGTTGTCTTCCTTTTATTTTTACCATTTCCACACTTTTTCCAACCAAATGTTTTCCATGGAATTTCTTGGCAAATGTGTATTATATCTATTTCAGTTCATATTTCACGCATTTTACAATGTATGAAATCCTTTTTTATACATATGATTTCAAAATTTTAAACTATATAATCGTGTGTAATTAAATATTATACGTTAAATTTAGGGTTTAAAATTTAAAATTTAAGAGAAATAATATTTGATTCTTATGGCACTAGTTTTCTGATTTAATTTTATCGGTGGTCATAGAAAAGATTGATCCCCACTCGTTTGATGGTTTGTATAGCGGAACAATCTGCCTGATAGTTTGGTTCGTTCACCGCTCTTTTTTCATCCCGTAAAGCGTCTCGTTTGGCTGGAGATAATGAGATTCATAAAGGTTTCTAGATTTTGATAGTATGCTAATTCCCATAGAAGTGTTTGTTTTTCTTTGCACACTTGTATGAGTTTTTTTAATACATTTTATTTGTAATAACTTTCATGGTGTTTAATAAAATCTAAATGCCATTGTTTTTTTTAAAAGATAAATAATATTCAAATATGCATGATTGTGGATAGGGGTGCTTAACGAGTTGAGCAACTCGTGAGCTGCTTAAACTCGACTCGGTCAAAATTCGGTAAATGCTCGACTCGGGTTGACTCGACTCGAGACCTTAGCGAGTTGAGTCGAGCAAAGTCTAACTCGACTCGATAAGTTCGCGAGCAGCTCGTTAATTTTTTAGTAATTACTTTAGTTTGGTGTACTTGTGGATTGTTACTTTAGTTTTAATATGATAGTTTTGCGAGTTTGTGGATTGTTATTTTAGTTTTAAAATGATAGTTTGGTGTATTTGTGGATTGTTAGTTTGGATTTAGACTTTGAAAATGTCTTATACACACTTTTGATATTTTCTTGTTCAATTTGTTAATTTATGTTACTATTAAGCCTCATATAGTATTATTAAATTGTACTTTTAGTTAAAAAATAAGGTAAATTTTTAGTGAGCTTAACGAGTAACGAGTTGAGCAACAATTTTTTTTAACGAGCACGAATCAAGCACTGCCCAACTCGTGATCGACTCGCTCGATAAGCACCCCTAATTGTGGAGTTTATTTACACCATTTATGTATCAAATTATTCCTTGTGTATTTAAATCATTTGGACTACATTAAACTTTCTTTGCAAGGTGTGTATACATTGTCAATGAGTTAAGAATATGTATGAACATATATTATCTTTTAATCACTTTTAAACTAATAAAAAAAATTGAAATTAAATATAGAAAAAATTGAATCAAATTATCTTAAAAACTACTTTAGAATGTTTCAATTAAGTTCTTGAACTAATAATATCAATTTAATTAAGTCATTCAATCAATCAAATTTTATATTTTAATATTATTTTAGTTTTGTTTATCTTGATAATAAATATTTTACATTTAAATATTACTATATCATTGAGCTTACAATTGATTAACGTGTAACGTGCCACACATGAGATTGAAATTAATGAATAATAGATTTTGTTACACTCACAATTTGTGTGAAAAAATATTTTATATATGAAACTTATTTAGTGGGTGATAAATGATTTGTATATAGATTTACTAATTTTTTGTTCAATCATTAAGCAAAGAATTTTAGTTGATTTATTTAAAGATGAGATAATATTATAATAAAGGAGTGAAAAAAGGCATAAAAGCGGAAACCCTCAACATTTGTTTTTTTTTTTTTTAAAATTGTACCCTTAACATTATCATTGCTCCCGTAAGTAAAAATGTTGATAGTTAGTTGACCATCCAACAAGAATATTTGAGAAAAAAACGAAACACTATGATTTAAAATGCTAAAGAAAAAAAACCTTTAAGAATACAATGGAAGAAAGTGGAAAATGTTGAGGGGCTTTTTTGCCATTATGCCAATTAACTAATAGAAGAATAAATAAATAACGGGGTGTTATAATAATGTTTTTTTTAATCAAAGGGATTATAATAATGTTTTAATTTGAATTGTGAAGTTTTAAAATTATATACAGTTCTCAATGAAGAATGATTTTATCTAACCAATTTCTTGGAATAACAAATAGGAAATTGTGAAAAGGAATTCGGCAATTTCATATTGGTCAAATTTTGTAAAATGTATATGTACTATGTGTTTTTGATAGATTAAGTCCCTTTAATATAGTCTGATCACTTCTAGTTTCTTTGGTTTACAAAATGTATACATTTTGACATTTTCGTACAATCAAACAATATTTATTCATCTAAAAAATCAGAAGATTATAAATGATCAAATTTAGCAGAGGGGCTAATCTGTTAGAAACGTATAGTACAGGGACCTTTTTATATGTTGGGTAAATGGCACTCTCGTAATATCACTGAAACCACAGGGCCAAACAACAAATTATACTGTAATAAAGTGAAAAGGATCAAAATTTGAAAAACCAGTGGACGTTAACTCTGAACACTTGGAATAACTCAGCTCCCTTTTACTTCACTTTGAATGCAACAACCAAACAGCTCCACACAATTTGAAAACCTCGCGACCTTCGAAAATGACTGGTCTAGTCATGGTGGCTAAAGGCGGTGGCTGTGGTGGCGGTGGCGGAGCTAAAGGAGGAGGACTCACGAGCTGCGAGGAAGAGCAGCGGCGGAACCAGATTTCTATCGTGGCGTTGCTTTTGGCTGCTTTGAGGAAATCCATGGTGTCTTGCCGGGTCGACAGACGAGACGAAGTAATGTCTTCCGCCGTTCATCATATGGAAATCGGATGGCCGACCAACGTAAGACACGTTACGCATGTGACATTTGATCGGTTCAATGGGTTCTTGGGTCTTCCCGCCGAGTTCGAAGTTGAGATCCCCGGTCGAGTTCCAAGTGCAAGGTAATTTCCCTTTCTTGGGTTTCAGTTCCTTTTGCTAAAGATTTCAGCAAGTCGATTTCTTTTTTAATGCTGGCCGCACAGTATTAAATTGCGGCACAACTGCCGCAACTGCGACATTGTAACTGCAACGAAATGTAACGGTAACTGTATTTAAAATCGTAGTTATCTTTTTAGAAAAAATTACGCCACAACTGCCGCAACTGCAACATTGTAACCGCAACCGCAATTTAATACTATAATGTTAGCCCTTATTTGTGACTATCCTTTTGTCATTGCAGTGCTAGTGTGTTTGGTGTCTCGGCGGAATCAATGCAATGCTCGTTGGATTCGAAAGGGAACAGTGTCCCAACTATACTCTTGTTAATGCAGGAGCGACTTTATTCACAAGGAGGCCTAAAGGTTTGAATTTGTAAACATGGCAACTGAAATTCAATTATATGTGGTTGTTTGATCACGATTTTCTTCTCAATTGGTGTTGTAGGCAGAAGGGATTTTCCGGATAAATCCCGAAAACAGCCAGGAGGAGCATGTAAGAGATCAGTTGAATAGGGGAATAGTGCCCGATAATATCGACGTCCATTGTCTTGCGGGCCTTATAAAGGCTTGGTTCCGGGAGCTTCCTTCAGGGGTGCTAGACGAACTTCCCCCTGAACAGGTTCTCCAATGCAATACCGAAGAAGAATCGGCTCATCTTGTGAAGCAGCTAAAGCCAACTGAAGCTGCACTGCTCAATTGGGCTGTTAATCTTATGGCAGATGTTGTCGAGGGAGAGGAGTCGAACAAAATGAATGCGAGAAACATCGCCATGGTTTTTGCTCCGAACATGACTCAGGTACTAGGGTACATTGCTTAGCTGAAACAAATTTGTTAGATCAGCATTCAAAGACATGAAGTTAAATTGTTTGTCAAATACTAGGAACTGGAATGGAACTAAGATTAACCGTTTGGTTTTGATTTTGAGCAGATGTCTGATCCGTTGACAGCTTTGATGCATGCCGTTCAAGTAATGAACTTGCTCAAGACCTTGATCATGAAAACACTGCAGGAACGTGTAGAGAGCACAACAGGAGGAGAATATTCACCGATGTCGTCTCATTCATGTGGTGGCCCTACCGACGAGGAGTTCGATAGTAACCAAGAGATGGAAACGAGCTGCGAACTGAAAGGCCCCACATCAGAGTATGATAATGCCCTATACAATTATAGCGGAGATGAAGATGAAGTTGAGTCATTAGGTGAAATAGAGGCATGCTTCCTGAGGCAATTGGATGAGAATAATAAGAACGTGACCAATCGACCTTTCAGAGAAACCAGCTGATGAATTACAAAGAGATCATTCAAGTCCAAGAAGTTGTTCAGCCTGCAATGCTGAATCTAAGAAAGAATGAGATTTTTTCCTTGGGAACAAGTTATGGCGAGCTTTTTCCGGAGAGCCAAGCGGATGATAGACAAACTAGATTGTCTTTGTCTAATGCTGTCTGAATGATGATGCTTATCCCCAATATTATTCAGAACATGACTTGCACTTTTTGGTTTGTCTCCCTTCGATCACGGTTGCTTTTGTAAATCGACAAAGTTTTCTTACATGATTGATCATTGGCCAATTATAAAAGAATATGAAAACAAAACACAAAAAGCCAGACTAACACGTGACCAGAAAGAAAAAAACACGAACCAAAATATCTAATGATATACACATAGGAATTGTACTACACTCTTTCATATGTTGATATTTACATGTAACCAGGCGCATACCAAAACCTGCCCCATTCACTTGACATTGTTATCTGACTATACAAAAGATGACCCACTGATTTCAGTAGCTATAGTAGATCAACGTTTCCTTGAGCTCGAACTTTTTTCTTTCACAAATTTGGGGAAGAGTTGATGCCTGCAAGTGGAGAATGCAACATTATAACACAACAAAACATAACAATCAACCCTCTCCATTTAGTTGCAAATAAAAAAGTGTGAAAACAGGGGAAAATCCTATGTCTATGGACTCGTGTGATTCTTTCTTCATACGACTTCTTATGGATGGTTCATAGAGTATTAACATGTCCCTGCTGTCTGACTATTTCATTATAAACTCCGACACGTTTACCTCTCATATTCCAGTTTTTGGATGACAATCCCATTTAACAGAAGCTCTGAATTATACACAGCTGCTCCTGCAGTTGAAGTAAACATTTTCAATTACCACAATGTAGAGTAATCGTTTATTAGAAAGGAATGGGAGATAAGAATAATGTTGTAAAACCTTTCTCGAGTAAAGGTGTACAGATAGCTAGATCTTGCTCACAAGAAAGAATCAAGAGATCAACTTGAATCTTTTCATCTCTTGCTGCCATTTCCTGACTTGTCTCCACCACCTGAGGAACAACTCTCCGGAAGTCATTACTTTATCATAGAAGTAAATCATATTGTCCTAAAATAACAAAGATAAAAGGAATGCAGATAAAGTTGTATTGTATCGACAATATTTGAACACCATCATTGATTGATAGCTGCAGGTCACCCACGGAGGTAGATACACATACCTCTCCTCTAACTGCTTTGACCAAGCTAGTAATCATCTCTTTGTTAGGTTTAACATTTTGGGTGATGCAGACTTTTTTGTCCTGTCAAGAGATATTAGATGTTAGCACTTAGCATATAAGATATTCGGTAATGTAAAA
Organism: Hibiscus tridactylites; assembly: GCA_958450335.1. NCBI lineage: Eukaryota > Viridiplantae > Streptophyta > Magnoliopsida > Malvales > Malvaceae > Hibiscus > Hibiscus tridactylites. Next base: position 94,674,669 of record OY288268.1, read on the forward strand.
ACTGTAAGGTTTAAGTGTTGGTAGCAAATGAATGAGATACTATCTGGTTTCAAATAAATCAGATATCCTCAGACAATCACCTTGAGAAGTGGATACTTTTTAGCACGAGCCAGTGACACAGCCATACTAAAACCAATTTCCTTCTCCTTCTTGGCGTCCCTCAGGATGTACTTTTTCTCATCAAGTAAGCAACTTGCCTGTCCACAGCTGTCTAGCCATAGAGGTGTTACCACCGGTTTACCAACGGCAATGGCTTCCAACATGTTCCTTGTACGCACAAATTTGTCCGCTATGAAATGTGTGGCATCCATAGAACATGATGTGATAGAAATACCGAGTCGTGCAGAGATCTGACTAAAATAAAAGCACATCAAATAATAATACAACTAAATCTACAAGTCATCTTGCTGCTGAATAAGAAACAAAAAAATGCTAGACCTTTTTCTGCTGCTTGATTACATCATCATCCAAATGCTGGCTAAACAGGACTCGAACATGTGCCAGTTCTTTTCGTGTTCTGAAACCTCTGTGTGCAAAATCAGATATTAATTCAGGAATACCTAATCCCATAAGCTCTTTCAAAAGGGATGGTTTTGGTAAGTTTCTGTTGCAAGGTCTTCTTTGATATACGTAAGATCTATTGTTGAGTGGGGCCATATTCACACTTTGTTTACAACTAAGTGTGGTGTTGAATTCAGTACCAGAGGATTCAATAGTATTTCTCGGTGATTCTCCAAAACCATTGATGATTGATGTAGAATCCACATAATCTAGCTTCCCAGTTTGGGCAACCTTGGTTCTATCCAAGTACCTAGCAGATATGCGTGTGACTGCTAAATCACTGTTTGTAACACCACCTGACACTTGTACATTACAGTTCTTTCTTGATCGACTTTCATCAGAATTATTTTCTAAAGAAAGCCGAGAGAGGTTAGTTCGCATTTGTCCCTTCATGTTGATGTTACTAGAATTGGTTTCACCATCTTTTGGCAGTTTTTTACTTCTGACGGAATCCAGGTTCTGTTCTTCTGCACCAACACTAGTGAATGAAGCATGCATATTACTCTCTCCACTGGAATGAATTGCCACTTTACGATGTGTTCTTTTTCCTTTGGGACAGTTCCATGAATCTAATCTTAATAACCTGGCTATGGCAGCCTCTTCCGGACTAGTTTGTTGTTGTTCACTTGGTTTGCCATCAGAAGCTTCAGTAGAGGCATAAGAATACAGCTTGGAGCATTTCTGCTTGCCACTCAATAATTTAGGTGGCGGATCAGCAACCACTCTTCTTCTCTTTCTCTTATATGTCAACATACTTTTCTCATTGACATTATTGGTCGTTACTCTTGGTTTATCAACTTGGTTGTTAATCTTTTTCACGGTAACTCCACCGTCCGAGTGCCTAGATTTATGAATAATAGGTTCCTCCTTTGACAGTTGTTTCCTGAGCAAGGTTTGCTCATCAGGAATGGAGGGACTCACATAAGTCTCGCACTTTTTAAGGTTGTTGCTGCTTACAGATTCATCCACCTTTGATTGCTTGCACTTATATCCATTTGGTTTTATTTTGTGACTCAACTTCTGATAATTATAGTTCCATGATGAACCAGAAATGTCCTTATTATATCTCCTGGCAGAGCGCTTTCTTCGAATTGACTCTTTTGCAACTTCTCCCGTTTCACAGGCATGAACTTTTGGAAGGTAATTCCGCTCCATATGGGTTCTACTCTTTGTTTCACCTTCCTGAAGATCTGTGACCGTATTCTCTAGACCTTCACATGCATCGTCAGAGTTGCAACTAGGAGGGAGGCCGTAATATAAAGCCTCCATCGCTTCTGCAGCTATTTGGGTGCCAATACCGACATCAAACATGTCTGGCTCGTTTCTTGCAGTAACACTGACTTTAAATTTTTCAGAAGATGGTTTTGTTGGCATGAGCTCATCAAACTCCTTAAAAGATCCATTTATATCATTCCCTTCTGATTCTTTTTCTATACCGATACTCACTTCTGAACGTTGATCCCTGAAAATTGGAAGTGAATGACTCGGACCTCTAATGTCATTGTGAAGGTGTGCAAGCTCCTCTTCATTCTCGTTGTTTAAGCTTCTTGATCCTTTACTATGGAGATCTTGACAGCTGAAGTCTCTGAATTCAGAAGACACTATCCCTCTCTTGATAAAGGAATCAGCCTCTGCTTGTTGACAACTCTCAAACCATTCAAAGGCTCCCATTTCTTTGACCGGAGATCCCCGCTCGATTATCCTAGCCAAACGTCGAGTTCCCTTTGCACCCGAAACAAGAGGTGATTTGATCCTTGTTCTCTCTTCAACTCCTTGACACATATCCACATTATTAAAGCTCAAGAAGTTATCCACGAAGCAAAGTGCAGTAGCTTGAGACGACTCCTCAGATTCCCGAGAATCGACATATTCCAACCCTCCAATCTCATGATCACCTTCTTGTTTCCCATCACTACTATTAGGATGCACCAAAGACCTTTCCTTCGCTTCAATTCAAAGAAGAGAAAATTGTTTACAGATTAGCATTACTACTATACAGTATACACCCTAAGAATCAACCTAAAAAACACTAACACAAAGCAATCATATTGAATACATTTTTAAAAAGAAAAGCATTGAAAAACTAACCACCACCGAAATGTTTGTTGATTGAATCAGCAGCATCTAAACATGGGATTCGGCCAATTGTCCCCTCTCTCTTCCTTGACACATTCTTTTCACTTGTACTAGTGATTCTACAACTTCCTTCATCCTCACTATCAAGCACAATTTCATCATCCAGTACTTGAGTGTCAGAGGAAAGTCTCTCCAACTGGGTTTGATTTTCACTTATTGGACTATCGAGCACTACAGTATCATAAAAAACGGAAGTTTTTTCATACCCATCGTCATCAAACTCTCCATCTTTATGACTTCCTAAATCATTACCAAAAGGGTAAAAGTAAACATTTAGACCAAGTATTTTTCTGGGTGATTGACGAGAATCCCCAGAGGTTATTAGAAAGAAAAAAGAAGCAACGATTGGAATATTAGAAAGAAGAAGAAAGAGAGAGTACCAGATGGGGAGTGAGAGTGAAAGAGCAGAGTGTGGGGATGATCGGCCATTCAATGTGTTGGAAGCGTGGTTAGTGAATGCTCATAGTCATTTGCTGGGGAAACTCGAATTATTGCAAGCGATTAATTTAGGGACTTTTTGGAGGGGAAATTGAAAATTTATTATACCTGGAAAAATGAATATTGGGGTCGAGCGGGAAACATGTGTGAATTGTTTTATAAATTTGTATGAAGACAGACGTCAAACAGGGCATTTGGTCTAGTGGTATGATTCTCGCTTAGGGTGCGAGAGGTCCCGAGTTCAATTCTCGGAATGCCCCTAATTTAGTTATTTTTTTACTATACATTTTTGGTCGACACGTGTTTCCTTCTGAAGCCTCCAAGACAAAAAAAACTTAAAAAATAAATAAAAAAATCAAAGGGGCGTTCCGAGAATCGAACTCGGGACCTCTCGCACCCAAAGCGAGAATCATACCACTAGACCAAACGCCCAATGCATTGATTATCACATAGTGATATTTATGACTAAAATAATCTTAACAGAAAATGTTGCCTGCAGCATTTAGGATTTAAATTGTGAAAATATAAAATAAATCAAATGTAATTGTAACGAAAAAAATAAAATATAAATATTCGTATGCATATATTTTAGTATTTTTTAGTTCTATTTATTTTGTTGTTTGAGTCTTGTATTAAATATTTTCTTCACTATTATATGATATATGAGGATGTGTTTGAGTGTGTTTAAACAGACATCTTTCAATTTATGGATGAGAAGGGTTTAGATAATTTAAGTATTGTATAAAAGAAATATTTATGCTAAAGAACTATTCACTTTATATAAAATAAATTTAAAATCTATGCATGCACTTTGATCCAATTTAATTATAGTTTATATATATGAGCTGTAATCAAATGTACACACAAAACTTTGATTTAATTGTAGATTTATTAACTCAAACTTTCAATAGTAGACGTAAGTAAATACATCAATTTATTTTTATGTATAATACATATAATTATTTGTATATGTCATATGTAAACTTAAAATGATGTTATGTCGATTATTTGTATATATATACATCAATTGAACTTTTTTTTCTTTCAGAGTCAACTCATTCTTCTTTTGCTCCCCATCTTCTTCATTTTCACTCTCCTCATAACCATCATCTTCTTCATCTCCACTTTTGAGATCGAATTTACAAAATCTCAAATAATAGCTGCAATCTCTGGATCCATTTTTTGTGAATGGTATGCTTCACAGAAGCATTGGCTAGCTAACAATATATTTGGTCTAGATTTTTTATTCCAACACGTTAATTTATCAAATTTGGCTCACAAAAACTGGGGTGAAGCTGTTGAAATGCTCATACTGAAAATTATATTTACTGATAATTCACCGGTAATATAAGATGAGAACTATAGAGATTCTGAGGCTTAGAGTGTAAAATGTGTTTTTGAATAGTTTTGAATAAAATTATATTGCAATCTCACAATATATTGGGAATAAAAATTTGGGTCTAGCTTCTGTGAAGCATACCATTCACAAAAAATGGATCCACATATTGCAGCTATGATTTGAGACCTTGTAAATTCGATCTCAAAAGTGGAGATGAAGAAAATGATGGTTATGGGGAGAGTGAAGAATACAAAAGTGAGAATGAAGAAGATAGGGAGGAAAGGAAGGAAGGGTTGACTTGGAAAGAAAAAAGTTAACTGCCACGTCAATTGTTTTTTTACTACAGCTGACGGTAGTGACCATTTTGAAAGTAAAGTAAAAGTTCATTGACTATATTACATGTTTTAAAAGTGTCGTGACCATAATGAAAGAACCTTAAACATTCAGGGACTATATATCGTAGTTTACCCTTAATATTTATTATACCTGGAAAAATGAATATTGGGGTCGAGCGGGAAATATAATTTTTATGTTGTTTATATATGTATAAGGAATGAAACCAAACAGGGCATTTGGTCTAGTGGTATGATTCTCGCTTAGGGTGCGAGAGGTCCCGAATTCAATTCTCGGAATGCCCCTAATTGAGTTAATTTTTTTACTATACATTTTTGGTCGACACGTGTTTCCTTCTGAAGCCTCCAAGACAAAAAAAACTTTTTAAAAAAATTAAAATATCAAAGGGGCGTTCCGAGAATCGAACTCGGGACCTCTCGCACCCAAAGCGAGAATCATACCACTAGACCAAACGCCCATAGCAATCATTATCACATTTTAAGATATATGGTGAATTAATTGTAACAGAAAATGTAATGTATACCATTTAGAATTTAAATTGTGGAAATATAAAATAAATCGAATATAATTATAAACGACAAAATAAAATAAATGTATTTGTATACATGTATATTGGTTTTTTTAAAGAAAAATATATTTGTTTTGTTGTTTGAGCCTTGGATCGAATAATTTTTTAATAGTATTGGAGGATGTAGGTTTAAGTGTCTTTAAACATACACTATCTTTTGAATTATAAATAGAAATGGTAGTTTAAGCATATTATAAAAACGGCTTCTTTGGGTGTTTAGGGATTAAATTTAGGGGAATATGGCACATTCAAAAATATTTAAGAATCTATAGCAAAATGAACAATGGGCATGTGGTGTCCTGATATTTTTTAATTATTTTCCTCAAAGCTTCCATGCGCGGAACAAATTATTAAAAAAATGTTAAAATATTAGAAAAACCCCATTTCCTTACATATAACTCCAAGGGCAATATTCCCCTAATTTCTCCTATAAAACATATTTATTAAAAAAACTATTCACCTTATATAGGATAAATTTAAAATCTATACATACAGTTTGATCCTATTTGTAATTTGATACATGAAAACTTTGTAGTTTATGTACATAATTTATGATTCAATTGTACACGTAAAATTTTAATTAAATTGTACTCTTAAATAAACACATTAATTTATTTTTATTAATATAGTTATTTGTATATTTCATATAAACATAAAATGATGTTATATATGTCGATATTTGTGTCATTGATTTATAAAAATTTAATTAAATCGCTCATCCCCTTGTGTCCTGGTGGCAAAGGTAGATGTTTATCATCCCTTGGGACCCGGGTTCGAGCACCAGATATGTCATGTTGTGTGTGCCGTCTTTGAAAAGACTAAGAAAGTTGAACAGATGCTACCCTTGCATCGCACCAGCATATTCAAAAAAAAAAAATTTAATTAAATCAAAATTTCACATGTTAAATTATATAAAATTAAAGTTTAGGTGTCAAATTGTACATTTGACCAGACTCACGTGTAACTTTGAAATTTATCTTTATAAAATATTAAATAAAGGAAGTATCCACCATTTTATTTAAATATATTTATGTGGTAACATATATATATATATATATATATATATATATATATATATATATATATATATATATATTTAAAGGAAATGTTTAGGTTATTGTTGAATAGGAGAGACCTTAATTAGTTGAAAGAAACTCTTGTGAGAGTAGGGTTGCTTTGCTTAAAACCTAGTATAGTTTCCCTCCGGAATATAATCAATCCACCGATTCATGTAATTCCATGGCAACGAGGGACTGGACTGATCTTCCTATTTTATCAGCCATTGCCGACCGTTTGGCCTTAATCGAGCTTATTAGATTTCGGGCCGTCGACGCCGAAAGACTGCGTTGTGGGTGTCTTTAGGCGAACCAAAATTGAAACCGAATTGACCGTTTGGCTTTAAATTAACTGAGTGATAAGGATGTTTATACTATATTATCTTGTGTGGGTTCGAGTTTTGATATTTATTTTAGATTGTAAATGTTATCTACTTAATAAAAAGATATTATTCTTATTAATTTAAATAATTTATATCATGCAAATAAAATAATCATATATATGTTTTTAAATAAAACTATAATTATAAAAAAATTATCCTACATAATTATCATCGGATTTTAAAAAATAATTTAACAATTATCTATATTTTTATCTTGTATGATTTCAAATATTTGTTATAAAAACCAGGTGCGGAGTTTGAAAATTTTGTTTGAGGTGTCAAATTTTAAATTTTTTATGAAAGAATGTTTTTAAGTAGATGATCAATGGGTGTCAAGTTCCATTTAAGGGGTGTTAATTTTTATTTTAAGAGATGTTGATATTCATTTAAAATTGTGTTAATTTTATTTTTTAATATCACTTTATATTAGATTTATAATAATTTTTTTCTAAAATTTTTGAGGTATCATGCGACATCCCTTGCCTATAGGTGGCTCCGCTCATACTAAAAACTATATAAAAACATAATTGTTCTAAGAACTATTCACTTTCTATATGATAAAATTTAAACCTATACATGGATTTTATCTAATTTATAATTTAATACCTGAAAATTTGTTGTAATTATATACATGAATTGTGATTCAAATGTAACAGAAATACTTTTATGGGTAAACTACATAAATGATCATCGACTATAATCCAATTATCTTTTGCATCTCCCAACTATCAGAAGTTACAAATTGGTCCATTGACTTCAAAAAAGTAACACACTGATCTAACGACGTTAAAAATTTAACGGCTGATGATGTTGCAGTTAATATAAACTAATATAATTACATAATTAGCCCTTAAGTTCTACACTTATTTTAATTTAACCCTAATTCTAAAAAATTAACTCACGTAATTTTAATAATCTATCAATTTAGTCCACGCTTATTAATTTTCAACTTTGTGCCTTTGTAAATCATCTATTTCAAAGTTAATCAAATACCCAAATTCTTTTGAAGAATTCTTAAATTTTCAAATACCCAAGTCTAGGATAGCCATAGATTTTGAACCATTCTAAAATCGAAGTCACCTCTAGATCCGATTGGTTTGCTGATAACGCGTTCAGGGCCTAAATACTCAAATAGTCCTTGCCAGTCAAGACGAATATGGTAACCACCACCGACGTCGCTCAGGGCGTTGCTATTGATGTTTTAATGGGTTTCCTCTGGGTCGAAATTTGTACACTATTAGTTTAGTTTCCACCAACAAAATCTACCTGACATGTCAACAATTCCATGCATACGATACGATATGTTCCATTTTTTACCGAAACGTCGACAACAATAACTCTTTCAACAGTTCGATTCACAAACTGAGATCTGAGCATAAGAGAGATGTCCTGGTTGAACAAAAAATATAGGAAATGGATTAATGAGGCAAATTTAATCAAAATAAGAAAATTGAATTCTGGTATTGGATAGACAAGAATTTTGAACATGGGTTTATGATTTCTTGGATTTTGGTGAAGCAGAATTGAATAATTGAAAGAATTGGAACGTCGGAATTTCAAATACATTGATTTTGGACGGTGGCTTTGACATTTTGGGCCACGATGGCTTGGGTGAGGAATGAAACAAGAAAATAGTAGTTTGATGAAAATGAATAGATGTAAATGATTTAATAAAGGGTAAACTACATAAATGGTCTTCCGACTAGTACTAGGTTTGAATTGAAGAATTAAAGGAGAAGAGAAATAGAAAAGATGGAGTAAATTGATAGATTATTAAAATTATGTGGGTTATTTTTTTAGAATTAGGGTCAAACTAAAATAAGTGTAGAACTTGAGGGCTAATTATATAATTATACTAATTTATATTAACTGTCACGTCATTAGCCGTCAAATTTTTAACGGCGTTAGACCAATTTGTTACTTTTTTTAAGTCGAATGACCAGTTTATAACTTTTGATAGTCGGAGGACGCAAAAGATAATTAGAGCATAATCAGAGGACTATTTATATAGTTTACCTTACTTTTATTCAATGAAGTGGCGGAACTAAAAATTAAGAAGTGGGTTTAAAATAACATTTTAATGGGTATGCACTTTTTTTTTTACCATTATACATTAAATTAAATTTTTTCTACGGAAGAGATTCACACTACTTTAAAGCTTGCTTCCAAATAAATAGGGATTCAGGGTTGCTACCTTAGGGGAGTCATCCATCAGCCATTAGGGGTGTGCAAAATCATATTTAGTTAATCGTTAAAAAATTATTTTGGATAACTAGTAAATTTAGGTTGTTTATTTCTCGACCCTAAACCTTAACTATTAAATCGGTTAACTAAAATATTCGGTTTGGTTCAGTTCGGATAATGATTTATTAATTTTTCTTACTAAAAATATTAAATATAATAACATAGTAAAAAATAAGCTAGAGTTTGAATTTTAAAATATTTGAAGAAGAAAAATATTAATGTATGAAATTGAGAATAAGAAATAATTGACAATTAAAGTTAATTTTTTACTCCCAAAGTAAAATAAATCCCCTAATATTTGGAAGAGAAATATATTAAAAGATGCGGCTAATTTTCGACTTTTTAAAACAATAAAAATATTTGGGATAAGAGAATAAATTAACAATATGCTAAAGTTTTACATATTTTAATGAAAGATACAGGGGAAATGATTAAGCTATTGTTATCTATTGATTAGTAGGTTGAAAGGTTAAGGCTCTTTTTGGCAATTAGCTGATAGTGGATTGCATTAGCTGACACATGATAGTTGATTGCATTAGCTGATTTGATTAGCGGATTGTATTAGCTGATTGTATAAAAGTGTTTGGTAAAATTAATTGATAGCTGATAGTTGTTAGATTATTTAAACAAACAAAATGACATATAAGGACATGATTATATTCAATATTTGTTTGAATAATTTATTAGTTAACAATATTTTGTATCTAATTAATATTAATTATATTTATAAAAAATATTTTTAATATAACTTTTCTAAACATATTCGAATGATTTATATATTAATTTATTATTTATATAATTATTTTAATATAATTTAATTAATAAATAAATTCAAATACACATATAAATATACGATAATAAAAAGGAAAAAATAAATATGATTAGCTCATAAATAGGGTGAGAAAATATTTAATTTAGATTATTTGGAGATTTTTGGTAATTGGTAAGAGTAAAAGAGTCTTTTCAACTTTAATATCAAACCTTTAATCTCAAAAAGCTCCTATTAGGTGCTTTTTCAAAATTAGGGGTTTCATCCCAATCCGCTCTTTCAATCCGATATATATTCACCAAACAACAATATTAACGGATTTGACTAGTCAAACCTCTAATTATGCCTCAAACCTCTAATTTTTACCCAAACCGCTTTTTACCGAACATGACCTTCTTTTAAAAATTAAAAATTTAAATATTAATATTATGAAAAAAATAAATTAGAATAGAGGAATTACATTTATAATAAATTACTGTAATAATTAACTTAAATCAATTGAATAATGAATCGAATACTAATAATTATATAAAAAAAACCCAGTCGAAAGAAACTCTGGTGAGTCTAAGGTTGCTTTGCTTAAAACACGACATAGATTCTCTCCTACATCCATCCACTGATTCATGTAATTCCATGGCGATTTCTTCAGCCCAGAATCAAACCCTAAGGCGTTATAATTCCAAAACTCCTTTTCTTTTTTATTTCATCTTTATAAACTATGACCAGCATATCCACTTTTTATTTGATTCTCGATTAAGAGATCTAATTATAAAAGAATGTCCTCTCAAGATACTATCTTTTATCGCCCGACCTTTCTACAGAATGAACTTTCAATCCAGGTTTGGTTTCTGTATTTTTATATTATTAGTATTTCATTAATTCAGTGTTTTTTTTATTACATAATCGAACAGAACTAGGTTTGGTTTAATTCAGTGTTTTATTACATAATCCAGGTTCGTCAAACGTGACCAAAAACCAACGAGGGACTGGACTGATCTTCCTCTTTTACCGGATATTGCTGACCGTTTGGCCTTAATCGAGCTTATCAGATTCCGGGCTGTCTGCAAGGACTGGTACGCGGCCTCTTCCGCCGCCTCGGACAATATAGCAGCCGTACCGGAACACGAACCGTGGTTCCTATTATACGGTGATGATAATTCCACATGCACATTGGTTACTGAATATTCCACTAAAACACACACCATTGATATCCCGGAATTGAATGGAACAACATGCCTTGCATCGAGCCAAGGGTGGCTCCTACTATTCCGTGAAGGATCGATGTTCTTCCTTTGCCCTTTCTCCCGTGCCATTATAGACATTCCGGTGACATTCCCGCACTCGGTAATCTCTGACCATGTCGCAATTTTTTCGGCTCCGCCGACGTCGAAAGACTGCGTCGTGGGAGTTCTTAGTCAAACCAAAACCGAAGCCGAATTGTACGTGATTCGCCGCGGAGCCACTTTTTGGACCAAGCACAAGCTGGGAATAACATACCCCAGGAAAATCCAATACACTGTTTACCATAGAGGGGGGTTTTGCTTCATCCACGACAAGAATTGGATTGTGCTTTTCGGGATCGATAAATCGGAGTTGTGCATCGCGAGAGCGGTTTCATCGAAATCGGAAAGGGGTTTCAGATTCAGCACCAAAGATGAGAAGAAGAAAATGAAGGATCGAGTGACATCGGATGATATGTCTGGAGTTCCTATTTGCGGGACGGTTGTATATTGTGACAATGCTTGTACGAAAAAGATGGTGCCCTATGAAAACAATAGGGTTTCTAAGAAACAAGGTGCATGGTTTCAACCCAGGTTCCATCAGATTAGCCAAAAGCAATGCTGGTGACACCGTTTTTCAAAGGGACTGCTGTTGTGTTCTTTAGTTGATTTTATTTGTTTTATGATATTAGGCCTACACTCATGTTCTATTAAACTAGTTCGATCCATTGATGTTCTATTAAACTTAGTTCGATCCATTGTTTATATTGTTGTTGTTTTTTCTTGACAAAATGACAAAAGATTTTTTTTAATGTTAGCATGTTTTGTTAATTGGTCTTTTATTCATTTTTTTTTGGAGGAAACAACTCTCAACATTTTAATTTGGTCTAAATACGTCCCTGTGGATGGAAACAATTAGTCAACTAACGATCAACGATTGATATTGACTGGACTTGTCACACATTAAGATCTGCTAACGTAGCATATGTCATGTCATTTTTTTAAATATTATTTTGTTATACCTCTTTTTTGTGGTGACACGTGATTGACTATCATGTTGACATGTAGTTGAACCATATGATGACACGTAGTAAATATGATGTTGACACGTCAGCAGATCTTAACATGTGACAAGTCCATTTAATATCAACTGTTGGCCGTCAGTTGATCGATAATTTTCATTTAACAGGGACATATTTAGACCAAATTAAAACGTTGAAGATTATTTGCTCCAAAAATAAAATTAAAAGACTAAATGACAAAATATATAAATATTAGGACTTTTTTTGTCATTTTACCTTTTTTTTCGACTAGGAATATTTTCACCGCCATGTTTAAGACAACATCAATCAAGTTATATTGACTTTCTTTAAAGTACACATATATCAATAACATCCAATTACATATCTCTAAAAGATTAATCCATAAGAGACTCACCAAGGAAAGTATCTAAGTAGATTAAGCCTCCGTCTTGTAATGTTTTTTAAATATATTTTTGGTCAAAAGTAGTACATAACACAAAACTTTACCGGTCAAATGTTTTTCAGTTTGTTTGAATAGTGCTTTATTTTTTAAATTGTTGATGTTAATTATTTGTTATGTTTCTATGTATGTTTTAACACTTTAAAAATTTAATTATTTATGTTTTAAATTGACTTATTTATAAGTTTGTCTCTTCACTTTTAAATATTTATATTTTAGTCTCTAACTCTAAATTTTAACTTCGTCTTTAAATGCAGGGAAGTACATAAGGACACAAAGAGGGTCAAAGGGTTTTTGTATGGTATTTATAGCTTTAGCTTTTAAAAAAACTCTTTTTAAGCAAAATTAATCATTTATCCTTGTTTGTCTCATATTTTTTATATTTTTAAAAATATTGTGTAAAATAGACATTCTATATAAAGAACCCTTTAATGACAATACCAATACTTTCATTTTAAATCAAACAATTTGAAAATATTTTCTCTCGATATTTTTCTAAAACAATGTCGAACTGGCCCTAACTTAATCATCTAGGATTAGCTCTTCATTGTTGTTTGGGATGAAAAATGTTATTAGAAAAAATATTTTATCTTATATAATTTTTAAATAATTTAATTAAAATTATACATGTTAACAATTTTTACCCCATGCAATTTTAAAATTATTGTTTCAATATATTTTCAGACATAAACTAATTGAGTAATTATCATTATTTTTATTCATTACAATTAAGATTATGATATATTTAATTTGAAACATATTATTTAAATATAATAACAATTTAGATTTACCCCATAAAATACCATGTTATCCACTTTTAAAAGACAAATAAAAAATTAATGGAAATCTAATAAATAATTTAATAAGATAAAAGGTTATAAAATATAATTTAATAAAAATGAGTAGTTAAAATATAATTGATTATTTACATACCATGTGTAAAAAATATAAAATATAAATAAAATCATAAAATAGGAATATAATATTTATAAAAACATAAAATAATATTATAAGTCATACTTAAATTTAAAAAAATATGATAAATCATAAATAATACTATAAATAAAAACGAGATGTAACTAAAATTTTGCTCATTTATATATTTATTCATTTTTAAATAATGCTACAAGTGTAATTCAATGTTTATCAGGCTTTTTTATTTAAATTTTTAGTTTAAAATAATGAAAAATATTCTCTTATACTTAGGAAATATTTTAAAATTATAATATTTTCCTTATTTATATATTGATTAGATTAAATTAAAACGAAAATGTATATGTATATAGAATTCAAGATGAACACAAAGTGCAATCCAATATTTATCGAATTTTATCTATCTATTTAGTTTCATATCATAATAAACTTTATAGTCTCTATGAAGTGGAATTAAATCTAGGGGCAGATTTAGAATATTTTCTGAAGGTGTGCACAAGTTAAAATATTCTTGAGGGTAGGTTGTAGGTATAAATCATAAAAATTTTAAAATTTCAAGGTGGGCACTAGTTATAAAATTTAAGAACTAATTCATAAAAATTAAGAAATTTAAGGCAAATATATAAACTTTGAAAAGTTTAGGGTGGATTCGTGCCCACCCAAACATATATGTGGCTCCGTCACTGATTATAGCTCACATTTTAAAGAGATGTAAAATATTTTTGAATTAATAAAATATTTTGATGTAAAATTAACAATAACAAAAAATATTTTAATAATGTTAACTTTAATTTAGTTATTAAATTAATTTAATTGGGTTAGATTTTTTTATGGATCATAAAAATATTACATTCGAATTTTTTAAAACCACATTTCATTCCTTTTCTCAAGCATTAAAATATGTATAAGACATACATTAAATATTGTACTTTATGTCACAAGACATACACTTGGTGCAGTGGCAACACATGTGCTTTGGACCATGAGGTCCTTGGTTTGAATCCTTGCAATTGCATTTTCTTCTCTTTAATTTTTCTGGGAATTAACAATCATTAAATACATATATTAATGATCCCATAGCATGAAACTGTGCTTGGTTCAGTGGCAAGCATGCAGCTTGTGTACCAGAGGTCTTGGGTTCGAGTCTTACTAGGGGGGATTTTATTCCTTTCAATTTTCCACCTCCAATTGGGTGACACGTGTCACCATTTTATTGAATAATTAATTTATTTTATTAGATTAAAATTTGGACTAAATTGATATATTGTATAAAATATAGAGGACCAAATGTGTAATTATACCAATTTTGTTAACAGTTCCGTCAACTTTTTCGTTTTTTTTACGGCGTGTGGCTAACGTGGCACCATTTAAATAGTTGTGTGGTGCATTTGCGAAGAAAAATAATATAATGGTCATTTTGACACCAACCCTATAGTTCAGTTGTCAACTGTGTATTTTGGATAAAAAAATTACACGTTTTTGTTGCTTTTATATCACAATTGAATTCAATCAATGAATTCTAGCCAGAGACTTGAAAAAATGGCTTAAGGGTGTAAAAACCCTAAGATTTTTTTTTTGGGGGAAATCATTTTGCCTCATGAGATTTTTTTCACCTAATTAAGCTTTGAACCAATAAATTTAATTAATTAAATTCTTTAGCTAATTTTGAACATTAAACCTTGATAGTTTTATTAAATCTGTTGGTGCAGTGCGTCGTGTCACATCGTTTTCACTTGACATATTTAGAAAAAATATTTTATTTAAAAAGTTCTTTAAAAGATTTAAAAATTCAAAAAAAAACTTATAAAACTTATAATTTTTTTGAAAAAAAATGCAAGTGCAACTTGTAACACCCGTGTTTTGGGCTTAGGAGTTAACCGGGTTTTAATTCGAGTCAATAAAATTTAATTAAAATAATTCAACTTCAAGTAGTGACCTAATTAAGCTTCATTTGAAAGGGGAGGGACCAATGTTGCAATTTTACCAAAAACCTTTTAAAAGCTAGACAACTTTTATTTGAAAGCTGAAAATTCTCTTCCCTCTCTCCCCACTCCCCCTTTTCACGTGAAAACCATCTTCCCTCCCCAAACCCTCTCAAAAATATCAAGTTACTATTCCATCCATTATCTCCTTCAATTAAAGGTGTTTCTCAAAGGTAAATGCGTTTTCCAACTCTCCTCTTTATTCCCTACTCAACCATTGTTGTAGATTTCAGAAAAATGGTGTTTTGAAAATTAAGGTTCATGTGGAAATTGGGGTTTTTGATGGGGATTTTTAATTTGTTTTGTTAAATTATGTTGGGGGTTTGTTTAAGCATGCTAAAATACACCACATACTTAAATTTGGTTGAATTTTGATAGAAATTCGTGGAGATGTCTTAAGGCTAGATTTAAGGTTGAAAAACTTGAGTTTTTGGTGGGTTTTGTGTTAAAATTGGTGGGCTGTTGGTTTACCTATGGTATGAGAGTGTTTTGGGATGCTTTGGAAACCATTTGGGTGTTTGGAAGTGGGTTTTTCAGCAAGAGTTTTGGGAAGCACGAAAATTGAGTTTGGGAGGTTTTGTGATTTGGGGAAATTGTGAATTGTGGGTTATGTTGTGAAGTAAATTGATAGTTGAGCTTTAGCATTGATTTGAGGTGTAACAAGTGTGTTTTGCTTGGCTAGAAGCAAGGGGAAACGTTGAAGGAGCTTTGGGACCGAATCCGGGTGCGTAGGAGGATTGTTCGATTTTGCTAAGGAAGGGCGGTGAGTGGTCTAAACTTGTTTTCAAGTTGGTTCGAACATGAGTAGTGTGTGTGTGCAAGTGTGCTTGGTAGGCCACTTCCTTTAATCCAAGTAGTTAACTTAGTCTAATTTTCCTTGAATGATATATGCTTGATGACTATGCTCAAATGCTTGTGATTAGATGGTGCATGTATATGTATATCATGTTGTGGATATATGTGTTGAGCATGAATGTGTTGATGATATGTGGTTGGTGATACATGTTGTGGTTATAATAATTGGCACTAAAAATTACCGGTTGTAAATGATCGATCATTAGGATAGTGTGCACACAATTGAGTCAAAACGTACGTGGCCTTGATGGCGTTAAGTCATCAAGGAGGAGTACGGTGATGTAGCATTCCACCGGAAGCTTTTATTATATTTTCTACGGGATGATGAGTGGAATCCCATCCGTAGGGCATGTGGCGATGAGTGGAATCCCGCACATGCAAGGTCCGGTGATGAGTGGAATCCCACCGAGGTAAAGTGTTGTCAAGGTTTTAATCCGCACAATCGGGGTAATTAAAGTGGCCAATTAAACTTGTTTATGTGATGTGACATATGATGGTGATATGTGTTCTGATATATGGTATTGTATTGATAATTGATAATGATGTGAAATCTTGCTAGGATTGAGAGACCATATATGCCACTAGAAAGATTAGCTAAGTCTACTCGTTTATTTGCAATGCTTGATATGTGTGAGATTAGGATTACATGTTTGAACCCTGCATTGTTGTTGATTTTCGTTTTAGAGCACCCTCACTAAGCTTATAGCTTACGCTCTCAATGTTCAACAATGCAGATCATTAGCGTGGTGTTAGCTCGAAGCAAGGCAAGAAGGGCATCCAAGTTTGTAGCTCAAGTATGGTTATCGATTTTGTAATAGCTAGCAATGTGGCAAAGGTCTTTGTATGAGCTTGTATGACTCATTTGATTGTTGATGTTGTTGAGTTTGATCATGGTTTGTAAGCATGCAATACTTGATGAATGTTGGTGTGTTTAATGGTACGCTCTAGGATGCTTTAGGTTGTCTTATGCTGGGTGCAAACCTCTTTGAATGACTTGTGGCCTTAAGATCCTTTTGAGTCTTTATGTATGCTTAATATTGCCTATTTTGCTTCTTGAATCAAATGCTATGTATGAAAGCTTGAATTCATGTTTGATTGATACCTATGGCTTAAATAGGTGTGCTTGCATGTTGGTATACGCTTAGGTGAGTCGAGGAATGCATTTAGAGTCGGTTGGGGTCGTTTTAGTTGAGTTTGAGGAGTTGCAGTGCAGGGGGTATCGATACCCCTGGTAAGGGTATCGATACTCTCTTGCCCAAATGCCTCAGATTTTGCCTAGGGTATCGATACCCTTAGGGTATCGATACCGTCCAAAGTTTCTGTAATCTGGGTTTGGGGTTTTAGATAGGAGCGTATCGATAAGGGGTCCCGAGTATCGATACGGGTCAAATCTGTTGACCAGGGAAGGTTGACCGAGGAAGAGGGTATCGGTACTCCTGATTAGGGTATCGATACGGCCCTCTCGTGTTGACTTCCTGGGTTGACCTAGAAGGAGGGTATCGATACCCCTGATTAGGGTATCGATACTGTCTGCTTTATAAGCTAAAAATTGGCTATTTATGCGTGGTTGTGATTCGAATGTGTTTTTCCTTTGAACGTTTTCCGCTGTCGTGAATCACATAGGACTTAACATTCATCTAGGCAAGATTAATATTTTTAAAGAAAAATAGGGTTGCTAACCGAGGGGGAATCCTTGGGGTTTCGCTTCGGTTTTCCCCGTGTGGCCCACTCGGACCGGTCATCCGGCCAGACCGGGATGAGGGGGTTACATTTGTTGGTATCAGAGCCTGAGGTTACCGAGACCTCGGGCAGGTAAGTGAGGTAAGCTTAAGGTGTTAAATGCTTATGTTGTTCAATGCATGATTTACCATGAATCCTTGATGCTTGATTGATCGTATGATGTTTTGAATGCATGAATGGTCGTGTCTCGTGTGAGTGTGTGCCCATTGCTACTATTACTTAACTTAAAAGAGATTTTTGAAAAGAGGAATACTTGAGCACTATTGGACCCTTGCTTTGACTAACGTAATCCTTATCTGTTTCTTGTTGTAGTTTACCTTGCTAGTTGAACCATGAGACCACGTGGGAGGCCTAGGATGGTTCGACCGGAACCACGGGCAGAGGCTCCGAGAGTTGAGCCAGTTGTGAGGGTTGAGGCTCAAGTGGGAGAGCCAGTGGTTGGAGTTGGAGCTCCTCCACCACCTCCTCCACCGGGAGTGGGAGGCGAGGCCGAGCCCAGAGGAATGGGACCACAAGGAGGCCAAGGTGGCCAAGGACCGGCCGGAATTGACTTAGCTCCGTTAGTTCAGGCAATAGCCGGGGCATTCCAGGCTGCAGTAGCTGGAGGTCAGGCAGCTCATCATCAGGGTGAGGGCACCGGATTGCCATTAGAAAGACTTCGGGGCCTTGGGGCTGAAGAGTTTAGAGGTGCTACTCCGGAGAGGTCAGAAATGTGGTTTGAGAAGACCGTCCGTATCCTTGCTCAGATGGGGTGTACTGGTGATCGTAAGTTGGGTTGTGTTGAGTCTCTACTTCAGGGTGATGCCTACACCTGGTGGGTCACCGTTACTTCGGGGATGGATGAGACCGAGATCACTTGGGAGTTCTTTGAGACGGCTTTCCGGAAGAAGTATCTGGGTCCGCGATACCTCGATGAGAGGAAGAGAGAGTTTATGGCACTGCTTCAGGGGAACATGTCTGTGACCGACTATGAGATTAAATTTGTCAGATTGAGTCAGTATGCACCCGAGCTTGTACCTACTGAGGTGGAGCGTTGTAACCGCTTCCGATATGGGCTGAATGAGGAGATCAAGACTTATACTCTAGCTTCTGATTACTTTGACTTTGATGTCTTGGTCTCGAGGGCCAAGGACTTAGAGCACAGTCTGAGTTTGACCAGGCGGTCAGGTGGATCTAGTTCAGGTAAGAGGTCCAGCAACTTTGATAGAGGTGATGCCAAGAGGCATCGGGACAACAGGCATCAGTATGATCATAGGCGTGGTGGCGGTAACCACGGTAGGGGCCATCAGGGTCAGAGAACTGGTGGGAAGTTGCCCACGTGTGCTACTTACGGGAGGAACCACACCGGTGAGTGTTGGGGGAACTACCATTCTTGTTGGAGTTGTGGTGCTAGAGACCACATTAGGCGTGACTGTCCACATCAGGTGGGACAGGCACCAGTTCAGGCTCCTGCTAGAGCTGATGACTTTCAGAGAGGCCGCGGGCGCGGTAGAGGTAATTTCCAGCCGAGGAACGATGGTCAGAGAAACTTAGCTCATGTAGTTGCAGTCCAGCCGGAGGGCGGAGGACAGGCTAGGGTTTACGCTCAGCGCGGGGAGCAGCATGACACCGATGTGATCGCAGGTAACTTCTCGATACAGTCTTTGGGTTTGCTTTCCTTGATTGACTCTGGGTCTACACATTCCTACATATTGAGTGAGCATGCACAGTCTTTGAAATTGCCTTGTGAGTTGTTAGAGGTAGGAGTTAGTGTTACTAGTTCCTTTGGGGACACGGTAGTGGTTAGGAAGATGTACCGAAGGTGTCCGTTGATGGTTCAGGGACATGTGTTTCCAGTGGATATGATGGAGCTTCCCTTCTATGGTTTTGATGTGATTCTGGGTATGGATTGGCTCACGGAGCATAGAGCTAGGATAGATTTTGAAACTAAGCGGATTTCTTTGAAGCTCACGGATGATTATGAGATTGTTGTGGTGGGTGAGAATGTGAAGTTCTTATCCAATGTGGTTTCAGTGTTAGAGGCTAAGAGGTTAGTTGAGTTGGGGTGTGAAGCATACTTAGCGTATGTGATGAACCCTAACATGAGTGAGGTTAGACCTCAAGACATCCGGACAGTATGTGATTTTCCTAGTGTGTTTCCGGAAGAATTGCCAGGGTTACCACCGGACAGAGAGGTAGAGTTCAACATTGAGACTTATTCTGATTCAGCTCCTGTTTCGATTGCTCCGTATCATATGGCGCCGAAAGAATTGAAAGAGTTGAAGACTCAGTTGCAAGAATTGACAGATAGAGGTTTTATTAGGCCTAGTTCTTCACCTTGGGGTGCACCAGTGTTGTTTGTGAAGAAGAAAGATGGGAGTATGAGAATGTGCATAGATTACAGACAGTTAAATCAGTTGACAGTGAAGAACAGATATCCGTTGCCTAGAATTGATGACTTATTTGATCAGTTGAGGGGAGCATCGGTCTTTTCGAAGATTGATTTGAGATCAGGTTACTACCAGCTAAAGGTCAGAGAGGTCGATGTACCGAAGACAGCCTTTAGGACTAGGTATGGACACTACGAGTTTTTAGTCATGCCATTTGGGTTGACTAATGCACCGGCAGCTTTCATGGACATGATGAATAGGATTTTTCATCAGTATCTAGATCAGTCTGTAGTTGTGTTTATTGATGACATCTTGGTGTACTCGCGAACTGAAGAAGACCATGACCGACATTTGAGACTTGTTTTGAAGACTTTGCTAGATCATCAGTTATATGCGAAGCTCAGCAAGTGTGAATTCTGGATCCGAAAGGTAGTCTTCTTAGGTCATGTAGTGTCAGCTGAAGGCATTAGAGTTGATCCGAAGAAGATTGAAGCCATTGTTGAGTGGAAGCAACCGAAGTCAGTGACGGAAGTACGTAGCTTCCTAGGCTTAGCCGGATACTATAGGAGGTTTGTAGAGGGTTTCTCTAAGGCAGCCGCTCCTTTGACACAGTTACTTCAGAAGAGTGTTCAGTTTGAGTGGACAGAAGCAAGACAGAGAGCCTTTGAAAAATTGAAAGAAGCTTTGACCCAAGCACCGATCTTGATTCAGCCTGAGTCCGGGAAGGACTATGTGATTTATAGTGATGCCTCGTACGTAGGGTTAGGATGTGTTCTGATGCAAGACCGAAGAGTAGTGGCTTATGCCTCAAGACAGTTGAAGACTCATGAGCGCAACTATCCGACCCATGACATAGAGTTAGCGGCAGTTGTGTTTGCTTTGAAGATTTGGAGGCACTATTTGTATGGTGAGAAATGCACAGTATACACCGACCACAAGAGTCTGAAGTACATTATGACTCAGCGAGATTTGAATCTCAGACAGCGTAGATGGTTAGAGTTGCTAAAGGATTATGATCTTACTATTGAGTACCATCCGGGTAAGGCCAATGTAGTGGCCGATGCATTGAGTAGGAAGGTGGCCGTGGACTTGAGAGCCATGTTTGCTAGATTGAGTTTGTCCGGGGATGGTGGCTTAGTAGCCGAGCTTCAGGTTAGACCTACTCTAGGTCAGTTGATTCGAGAGAAACAGCTATTAGATAGATCTTTGGCACCTCACGTGCAAGATATAGCCGAAGGTAGATCTTCAGACTACAGTTTCAGTTCCGATGGGGTCTTGTGTTTCAAGGACAGAATAGTTGTGCCTGAAGACAGTGAATTGAGACGTACGATCTTGACTGAAGCCCACAGTAGTCCGTTTGCTATGCATCCAGGAAGTACGAAGATGTACCGTGATTTGAAGAATGAGTACTTTTGGGTTGGCTTGAAGAGAGATGTAGCCGACTTTGTGAGTAAGTGCCTAGTGTGTCAGAGAGTGAAGGCGGAACATCAGGTTCCCTCAGGTTTGTTACAGCCGTTGAGAATTCCGGAATGGAAATGGGAGAACATCACTATGGATTTTGTTTCGGGTTTGCCTTTGACTCCTACGAAGAAGAACTCAGTTTGGGTGATAGTAGATCGTTTTACGAAGTGTGCTCACTTCTTGGCAGTCAACACTACCTACACCTTAGATAGATTGGCCGATTTGTACATTGGTGAGATTGTGAGGCTTCATGGTGTGCCGAAGTCCATTGTGTCAGATAGAGATCCGCGGTTTACTTCGAGATTTTGGGAGAGTCTACATACAGCTTTGGGTACCCGTTTGAACTTCAGCACTTCTTATCATCCTCAGTCAGATGGTCAGTCAGAGAGGGTTATTCAGATCTTAGGGGATATGCTGCGTTGTTGTATCATAGACTTTCAGGGTACTTGGGAGAAGCATTTGCCTCTAGTAGAGTTTGCGTACAATAACAGCTTTCAGTCGAGCATTCAGATGGCTCCGTATGAGGCCTTGTATGGCCGGAAGTGTAGGACTCCGGTATGTTGGGCCGAGGTAGGACAGAAACTGTTACCTATGCCGGATTTGCTAAAAGGGACAACCGACAAGGTAAAATTGATTTGTGATCGCTTGAAGGCTGCATCGGATAGGCAGAAGTCCTATGCCGATTTGAAGAGGAAAGAAGTTGAATTCTCAGTGGGTGAGAAGGTATTCTTAAAAGTGTCTCCGTGGAAGAAAGTGATGAGATTTGGCCGAAAGGGGAAGTTGAGTCCGAGGTACATAGGACCGTATGAGATCGTGAAGAGAGTTGGTCCCGTTGCTTATCAGTTGCGTTTGCCATCCGAGCTTGAAAAGATACATGATGTATTCTATGTGTCGATGCTTCGTAAGTATAGGTCCGATCCATCACATGTTATGCCCGTAGAAGAAATTGAATTGAATCCAGATTTGACTTATGAGGAAGAGCCCGTTGAGATCTTGGCTTCAGACAGTAAGGTGTTGAGGGGTAGATCAATTGAGTTAGTGAAGGTGAGGTGGCAACGTAGAGGTGTGGACGAGGCCACTTGGGAGAGGAAGGAGGATATGGAAAAGCAGTTTCCGTATCTCTTTCAGTCAGGTAATTTCGGGGACGAAATTCCTTAAGTGGGAGAGAGTTGTAACACCCGTGTTTTGGGCTTAGGAGTTAACCGGGTTTTAATTCGAGTCAATAAAATTTAATTAAAATAATTCAACTTCAAGTAGTGACCTAATTAAGCTTCATTTGAAAGGGGAGGGACCAATGTTGCAATTTTACCAAAAACCTTTTAAAAGCTAGACAACTTTTATTTGAAAGCTGAAAATTCTCTTCCCTCTCTCCCCACTCCCCCTTTTCACGTGAAAACCATCTTCCCTCCCCAAACCCTCTCAAAAATATCAAGTTACTATTCCATCCATTATCTCCTTCAATTAAAGGTGTTTCTCAAAGGTAAATGCGTTTTCCAACTCTCCTCTTTATTCCCTACTCAACCATTGTTGTAGATTTCAGAAAAATGGTGTTTTGAAAATTAGGGTTCATGTGAAAATTGGGGTTTTTGATGGGGATTTTTAATTTGTTTTGTTAAATTATGTTGGGGGTTTGTTTAAGCATGCTAAAATACACCACATACTTAAATTTGGTTGAATTTTGATAGAAATTCGTGGAGATATCTTAAGGCTAGATTTAAGGTTGAAAAACTTGAGTTTTTGGTGGGTTTTGTGTTAAAATTGGTGGGCTGTTGGTTTACCTATGGTATGAGAGTGTTTTGGGATGCTTTGGAAACCATTTGGGTGTTTGGAAGTGGGTTTTTCAGCAAGAGTTTTGGGAAGCACGAAAATTGAGTTTGGGAGGTTTTGTGATTTGGGGAAATTGTGAATTGTGGGTTATGTTGTGAAGTAAATTGATAGTTGAGCTTTAGCATTGATTTGAGGTGTAACAAGTGTGTTTTGCTTGGCTAGAAGCAAGGGGAAACGTTGAAGGAGCTTTGGGACCGAATCCGGGTGCGTAGGAGGATTGTTCGATTTTGCTAAGGAAGGGCGGTGAGTGGTCTAAACTTGTTTTCAAGTTGGTTCGAACATGAGTAGTGTGTGTGTGCAAGTGTGCTTGGTAGGCCACTTCCTTTAATCCAAGTAGTTAACTTAGTCTAATTTTCCTTGAATGATATATGCTTGATGACTATGCTCAAATGCTTGTGATTAGATGGTGCATGTATATGTATATCATGTTGTGGATATATGTGTTGAGCATGAATGTGTTGATGATATGTGGTTGGTGATACATGTTGTGGTTATAATAATTGGCACTAAAAATTACCGGTTGTAAATGATCGATCATTAGGATAGTGTGCACACAATTGAGTCAAAACGTACGTGGCCTTGATGGCGTTAAGTCATCAAGGAGGAGTACGGTGATGTAGCATTCCACCGGAAGCTTTTATTATATTTTCTACGGGATGATGAGTGGAATCCCATCCGTAGGGCATGTGGCGATGAGTGGAATCCCGCACATGCAAGGTCCGGTGATGAGTGGAATCCCACCGAGGTAAAGTGTTGTCAAGGTTTTAATCCGCACAATCGGGGTAATTAAAGTGGCCAATTAAACTTGTTTATGTGATGTGACATATGATGGTGATATGTGTTCTGATATATGGTATTGTATTGATAATTGATAATGATGTGAAATCTTGCTAGGATTGAGAGACCATATATGCCACTAGAAAGATTAGCTAAGTCTACTCGTTTATTTGCAATGCTTGATATGTGTGAGATTAGGATTACATGTTTGAACCCTGCATTGTTGTTGATTTTCGTTTTAGAGCACCCTCACTAAGCTTATAGCTTACGCTCTCAATGTTCAACAATGCAGATCATTAGCGTGGTGTTAGCTCGAAGCAAGGCAAGAAGGGCATCCAAGTTTGTAGCTCAAGTATGGTTATCGATTTTGTAATAGCTAGCAATGTGGCAAAGGTCTTTGTATGAGCTTGTATGACTCATTTGATTGTTGATGTTGTTGAGTTTGATCATGGTTTGTAAGCATGCAATACTTGATGAATGTTGGTGTGTTTAATGGTACGCTCTAGGATGCTTTAGGTTGTCTTATGCTGGGTGCAAACCTCTTTGAATGACTTGTGGCCTTAAGATCCTTTTGAGTCTTTATGTATGCTTAATATTGCCTATTTTGCTTCTTGAATCAAATGCTATGTATGAAAGCTTGAATTCATGTTTGATTGATACCTATGGCTTAAATAGGTGTGCTTGCATGTTGGTATACGCTTAGGTGAGTCGAGGAATGCATTTAGAGTCGGTTGGGGTCGTTTTAGTTGAGTTTGAGGAGTTGCAGTGCAGGGGGTATCGATACCCCTGGTAAGGGTATCGATACTCTCTTGCCCAAATGCCTCAGATTTTGCCTAGGGTATCGATACCCTTAGGGTATCGATACCGTCCAAAGTTTCTGTAATCTGGGTTTGGGGTTTTAGATAGGAGCGTATCGATAAGGGGTCCCGAGTATCGATACGGGTCAAATCTGTTGACCAGGGAAGGTTGACCGAGGAAGAGGGTATCGGTACTCCTGATTAGGGTATCGATACGGCCCTCTCGTGTTGACTTCCTGGGTTGACCTAGAAGGAGGGTATCGATACCCCTGATTAGGGTATCGATACTGTCTGCTTTATAAGCTAAAAATTGGCTATTTATGCGTGGTTGTGATTCGAATGTGTTTTTCCTTTGAACGTTTTCCGCTGTCGTGAATCACATAGGACTTAACATTCATCTAGGCAAGATTAATATTTTTAAAGAAAAATAGGGTTGCTAACCGAGGGGGAATCCTTGGGGTTTCGCTTCGGTTTTCCCCGTGTGGCCCACTCGGACCGGTCATCCGGCCAGACCGGGATGAGGGGGTTACATTTGTTGGTATCAGAGCCTGAGGTTACCGAGACCTCGGGCAGGTAAGTGAGGTAAGCTTAAGGTGTTAAATGCTTATGTTGTTCAATGCATGATTTACCATGAATCCTTGATGCTTGATTGATCGTATGATGTTTTGAATGCATGAATGGTCGTGTCTCGTGTGAGTGTGTGCCCATTGCTACTATTACTTAACTTAAAAGAGATTTTTGAAAAGAGGAATACTTGAGCACTATTGGACCCTTGCTTTGACTAACGTAATCCTTATCTGTTTCTTGTTGTAGTTTACCTTGCTAGTTGAACCATGAGACCACGTGGGAGGCCTAGGATGGTTCGACCGGAACCACGGGCAGAGGCTCCGAGAGTTGAGCCAGTTGTGAGGGTTGAGGCTCAAGTGGGAGAGCCAGTGGTTGGAGTTGGAGCTCCTCCACCACCTCCTCCACCGGGAGTGGGAGGCGAGGCCGAGCCCAGAGGAATGGGACCACAAGGAGGCCAAGGTGGCCAAGGACCGGCCGGAATTGACTTAGCTCCGTTAGTTCAGGCAATAGCCGGGGCATTCCAGGCTGCAGTAGCTGGAGGTCAGGCAGCTCATCATCAGGGTGAGGGCACCGGATTGCCATTAGAAAGACTTCGGGGCCTTGGGGCCGAAGAGTTTAGAGGTGCTACTCCGGAGAGGTCAGAAATGTGGTTTGAGAAGACCGTCCGTATCCTTGCTCAGATGGGGTGTACTGGTGATCGTAAGTTGGGTTGTGTTGAGTCTCTACTTCAGGGTGATGCCTACACCTGGTGGGTCACCGTTACTTCGGGGATGGATGAGACCGAGATCACTTGGGAGTTCTTTGAGACGGCTTTCCGGAAGAAGTATCTGGGTCCGCGATACCTCGATGAGAGGAAGAGAGAGTTTATGGCACTGCTTCAGGGGAACATGTCTGTGACCGACTATGAGATTAAATTTGTCAGATTGAGTCAGTATGCACCCGAGCTTGTACCTACTGAGGTGGAGCGTTGTAACCGCTTCCGATATGGGCTGAATGAGGAGATCAAGACTTATACTCTAGCTTCTGATTACTTTGACTTTGATGTCTTGGTCTCGAGGGCCAAGGACTTAGAGCACAGTCTGAGTTTGACCAGGCGGTCAGGTGGATCTAGTTCAGGTAAGAGGTCCAGCAACTTTGATAGAGGTGATGCCAAGAGGCATCGGGACAACAGGCATCAGTATGATCATAGGCGTGGTGGCGGTAACCACGGTAGGGGCCATCAGGGTCAGAGAACTGGTGGGAAGTTGCCCACGTGTGCTACTTGCGGGAGGAACCACACCGGTGAGTGTTGGGGGAACTACCATTCTTGTTGGAGTTGTGGTGCTAGAGACCACATTAGGCGTGACTGTCCACATCAGGTGGGACAGGCACCAGTTCAGGCTCCTGCTAGAGCTGATGACTTTCAGAGAGGCCGCGGGCGCGGTAGAGGTAATTTCCAGCCGAGGAACGATGGTCAGAGAAACTTAGCTCATGTAGTTGCAGTCCAGCCGGAGGGCGGAGGACAGGCTAGGGTTTACGCTCAGCGCGGGGAGCAGCATGACACCGATGTGATCGCAGGTAACTTCTCGATACAGTCTTTGGGTTTGCTTTCCTTGATTGACTCTGGGTCTACACATTCCTACATATTGAGTGAGCATGCACAGTCTTTGAAATTGCCTTGTGAGTTGTTAGAGGTAGGAGTTAGTGTTACTAGTTCCTTTGGGGACACGGTAGTGGTTAGGAAGATGTACCGAAGGTGTCCGTTGATGGTTCAGGGACATGTGTTTCCAGTGGATATGATGGAGCTTCCCTTCTATGGTTTTGATGTGATTCTGGGTATGGATTGGCTCACGGAGCATAGAGCTAGGATAGATTTTGAAACTAAGCGGATTTCTTTGAAGCTCACGGATGATTATGAGATTGTTGTGGTGGGTGAGAATGTGAAGTTCTTATCCAATGTGGTTTCAGTGTTAGAGGCTAAGAGGTTAGTTGAGTTGGGGTGTGAAGCATACTTAGCGTATGTGATGAACCCTAACATGAGTGAGGTTAGACCTCAAGACATCCGGACAGTATGTGATTTTCCTAGTGTGTTTCCGGAAGAATTGCCAGGGTTACCACCGGACAGAGAGGTAGAGTTCAACATTGAGACTTATTCTGATTCAGCTCCTGTTTCGATTGCTCCGTATCGTATGGCGCCGAAAGAATTGAAAGAGTTGAAGACTCAGTTGCAAGAATTGACAGATAGAGGTTTTATTAGGCCTAGTTCTTCACCTTGGGGTGCACCAGTGTTGTTTGTGAAGAAGAAAGATGGGAGTATGAGAATGTGCATAGATTACAGACAGTTAAATCAGTTGACAGTGAAGAACAGATATCCGTTGCCTAGAATTGATGACTTATTTGATCAGTTGAGGGGAGCATCGGTCTTTTCGAAGATTGATTTGAGATCAGGTTACTACCAGCTAAAGGTCAGAGAGGTCGATGTACCGAAGACAGCCTTTAGGACTAGGTATGGACACTACGAGTTTTTAGTCATGCCATTTGGGTTGACTAATGCACCGGCAGCTTTCATGGACATGATGAATAGGATTTTTCATCAGTATCTAGATCAGTCTGTAGTTGTGTTTATTGATGACATCTTGGTGTACTCGCGAACTGAAGAAGACCATGACCGACATTTGAGACTTGTTTTGAAGACTTTGCTAGATCATCAGTTATATGCGAAGCTCAGCAAGTGTGAATTCTGGATCCGAAAGGTAGTCTTCTTAGGTCATGTAGTGTCAGCTGAAGGCATTAGAGTTGATCCGAAGAAGATTGAAGCCATTGTTGAGTGGAAGCAACCGAAGTCAGTGACGGAAGTACGTAGCTTCCTAGGCTTAGCCGGATACTATAGGAGGTTTGTAGAGGGTTTCTCTAAGGCAGCCGCTCCTTTGACACAGTTACTTCAGAAGAGTGTTCAGTTTGAGTGGACAGAAGCAAGACAGAGAGCCTTTGAAAAATTGAAAGAAGCTTTGACCCCAAGCACCGATCTTGATTCAGCCTGAGTCCGGGAAGGACTATGTGATTTATAGTGATGCCTCGTACGTAGGGTTAGGATGTGTTCTGATGCAAGACCGAAGAGTAGTGGCTTATGCCTCAAGACAGTTGAAGACTCATGAGCGCAACTATCCGACCCATGACATAGAGTTAGCGGCAGTTGTGTTTGCTTTGAAGATTTGGAGGCACTATTTGTATGGTGAGAAATGCACAGTATACACCGACCACAAGAGTCTGAAGTACATTATGACTCAGCGAGATTTGAATCTCAGACAGCGTAGATGGTTAGAGTTGCTAAAGGACTATGATCTTACTATTGAGTACCACCGGGTAAGGCCAATGTAGTGGCCGATGCATTGAGTAGGAAGGTGGCCGTGGACTTGAGAGCCATGTTTGCTAGATTGAGTTTGTCCGGGGATGGTGGCTTAGTAGCCGAGCTTCAGGTTAGACCTACTCTAGGTCAGTTGATTCGAGAGAAACAGCTATTAGATAGATCTTTGGCACCTCACGTGCAAGATATAGCCGAAGGTAGATCTTCAGACTACAGTTTCAGTTCCGATGGGGTCTTGTGTTTCAAGGACAGAATAGTTGTGCCTGAAGACAGTGAATTGAGACGTACGATCTTGACTGAAGCCCACAGTAGTCCGTTTGCTATGCATCCAGGAAGTACGAAGATGTACCGTGATTTGAAGAATGAGTACTTTTGGGTTGGCTTGAAGAGAGATGTAGCCGACTTTGTGAGTAAGTGCCTAGTGTGTCAGAGAGTGAAGGCGGAACATCAGGTTCCCTCAGGTTTGTTACAGCCGTTGAGAATTCCGGAATGGAAATGGGAGAACATCACTATGGATTTTGTTTCGGGTTTGCCTTTGACTCCTACGAAGAAGAACTCAGTTTGGTGATAGTAGATCGTTTTACGAAGTTGTGCTCACTTCTTGGCAGTCAACACTACCTACACCTTAGATAGATTGGCCGATTTGTACATTGGTGAGATTGTGAGGCTTCATGGTGTGCCGAAGTCCATTGTGTCAGATAGAGATCCGCGGTTTACTTCGATATTTTGGGAGAGTCTACATACAGCTTTGGGTACCCGTTTGAACTTCAGCACTTCTTATCATCCTCAGTCAGATGGTCAGTCAGAGAGGGTTATTCAGATCTTAGGGGATATGCTGCGTTGTTGTATCATAGACTTTCAGGGTACTTGGGAGAAGCATTTGCCTCTAGTAGAGTTTGCGTACAATAACAGCTTTCAGTCGAGCATTCAGATGGCTCCGTATGAGGCCTTGTATGGCCGGAAGTGTAGGACTCCGGTATGTTGGGCCGAGGTAGGACAGAAACTGTTACCTATGCCGGATTTGCTAAAAGGGACAACCGACAAGGTAAAATTGATTTGTGATCGCTTGAAGGCTGCATCGGATAGGCAGAAGTCCTATGCCGATTTGAAGAGGAAAGAAGTTGAATTCTCAGTGGGTGAGAAGGTATTCTTAAAAGTGTCTCCGTGGAAGAAAGTGATGAGATTTGGCCGAAAGGGGAAGTTGAGTCTGAGGTACATAGGACCGTATGAGATCGTGAAGAGAGTTGGTCCCGTTGCTTATCAGTTGCGTTTGCCATCCGAGCTTGAAAAGATACATGATGTATTCTATGTGTCGATGCTTCGTAAGTATAGGTCCGATCCATCACATGTTATGCCCGTAGAAGAAATTGAATTGAATCCGGATTTGACTTATGAGGAAGAGCCCGTTGAGATCTTGGCTTCAGACAGTAAGGTGTTGAGGGGTAGATCAATTGAGTTAGTGAAGGTGAGGTGGCAACGTAGAGGTGTGGACGAGGCCACTTGGGAGAGGAAGGAGGATATGGAAAAGCAGTTTCCGTATCTCTTTCAGTCAGGTAATTTCGGGGACGAAATTCCTTAAGTGGGAGAGAGTTGTAACACCCGTGTTTTGGGCTTAGGAGTTAACCGGGTTTTAATTCGAGTCAATAAAATTTAATTAAAATAATTCAACTTCAAGTAGTGACCTAATTAAGCTTCATTTGAAAGGGGAGGGACCAATGTTGCAATTTTACCAAAAACCTTTTAAAAGCTAGACAACTTTTATTTGAAAGCTGAAAATTCTCTTCCCTCTCTCCCCACTCCCCCTTTTCACGTGAAAACCATCTTCCCTCCCCAAACCCTCTCAAAAATATCAAGTTACTATTCCATCCATTATCTCCTTCAATTAAAGGTGTTTCTCAAAGGTAAATGCGTTTTCCAACTCTCCTCTTTATTCCCTACTCAACCATTGTTGTAGATTTCAGAAAAATGGTGTTTTGAAAATTAGGGTTCATGTGAAAATTGGGGTTTTTGATGGGGATTTTTAATTTGTTTTGTTAAATTATGTTGGGGGTTTGTTTAAGCATGCTAAAATACACCACATACTTAAATTTGGTTGAATTTTGATAGAAATTCGTGGAGATATCTTAAGGCTAGATTTAAGGTTGAAAAACTTGAGTTTTTGGTGGGTTTTGTGTTAAAATTGGTGGGCTGTTGGTTTACCTATGGTATGAGAGTGTTTTGGGATGCTTTGGAAACCATTTGGGTGTTTGGAAGTGGGTTTTTCAGCAAGAGTTTTGGGAAGCACGAAAATTGAGTTTGGGAGGTTTTGTGATTTGGGGAAATTGTGAATTGTGGGTTATGTTGTGAAGTAAATTGATAGTTGAGCTTTAGCATTGATTTGAGGTGTAACAAGTGTGTTTTGCTTGGCTAGAAGCAAGGGGAAACGTTGAAGGAGCTTTGGGACCGAATCCGGGTGCGTAGGAGGATTGTTCGATTTTGCTAAGGAAGGGCGGTGAGTGGTCTAAACTTGTTTTCAAGTTGGTTCGAACATGAGTAGTGTGTGTGTGCAAGTGTGCTTGGTAGGCCACTTCCTTTAATCCAAGTAGTTAACTTAGTCTAATTTTCCTTGAATGATATATGCTTGATGACTATGCTCAAATGCTTGTGATTAGATGGTGCATGTATATGTATATCATGTTGTGGATATATGTGTTGAGCATGAATGTGTTGATGATATGTGGTTGGTGATACATGTTGTGGTTATAATAATTGGCACTAAAAATTACCGGTTGTAAATGATCGATCATTAGGATAGTGTGCACACAATTGAGTCAAAACGTACGTGGCCTTGATGGCGTTAAGTCATCAAGGAGGAGTACGGTGATGTAGCATTCCACCGGAAGCTTTTATTATATTTTCTACGGGATGATGAGTGGAATCCCATCCGTAGGGCATGTGGCGATGAGTGGAATCCCGCACATGCAAGGTCCGGTGATGAGTGGAATCCCACCGAGGTAAAGTGTTGTCAAGGTTTTAATCCGCACAATCGGGGTAATTAAAGTGGCCAATTAAACTTGTTTATGTGATGTGACATATGATGGTGATATGTGTTCTGATATATGGTATTGTATTGATAATTGATAATGATGTGAAATCTTGCTAGGATTGAGAGACCATATATGCCACTAGAAAGATTAGCTAAGTCTACTCGTTTATTTGCAATGCTTGATATGTGTGAGATTAGGATTACATGTTTGAACCCTGCATTGTTGTTGATTTTCGTTTTAGAGCACCCTCACTAAGCTTATAGCTTACGCTCTCAATGTTCAACAATGCAGATCATTAGCGTGGTGTTAGCTCGAAGCAAGGCAAGAAGGGCATCCAAGTTTGTAGCTCAAGTATGGTTATCGATTTTGTAATAGCTAGCAATGTGGCAAAGGTCTTTGTATGAGCTTGTATGACTCATTTGATTGTTGATGTTGTTGAGTTTGATCATGGTTTGTAAGCATGCAATACTTGATGAATGTTGGTGTGTTTAATGGTACGCTCTAGGATGCTTTAGGTTGTCTTATGCTGGGTGCAAACCTCTTTGAATGACTTGTGGCCTTAAGATCCTTTTGAGTCTTTATGTATGCTTAATATTGCCTATTTTGCTTCTTGAATCAAATGCTATGTATGAAAGCTTGAATTCATGTTTGATTGATACCTATGGCTTAAATAGGTGTGCTTGCATGTTGGTATACGCTTAGGTGAGTCGAGGAATGCATTTAGAGTCGGTTGGGGTCGTTTTAGTTGAGTTTGAGGAGTTGCAGTGCAGGGGGTATCGATACCCCTGGTAAGGGTATCGATACTCTCTTGCCCAAATGCCTCAGATTTTGCCTAGGGTATCGATACCCTTAGGGTATCGATACCGTCCAAAGTTTCTGTAATCTGGGTTTGGGGTTTTAGATAGGAGCGTATCGATAAGGGGTCCCGAGTATCGATACGGGTCAAATTTGTTGACCAGGGAAGGTTGACCGAGGAAGAGGGTATCGGTACTCCTGATTAGGGTATCGATACGGCCCTCTCGTGTTGACTTCCTGGGTTGACCTAGAAGGAGGGTATCGATACCCCTGATTAGGGTATCGATACTGTCTGCTTTATAAGCTAAAAATTGGCTATTTATGCGTGGTTGTGATTCGAATGTGTTTTTCCTTTGAACGTTTTCCGCTGTCGTGAATCACATAGGACTTAACATTCATCTAGGCAAGATTAATATTTTTAAAGAAAAATAGGGTTGCTAACCGAGGGGGAATCCTTGGGGTTTCGCTTCGGTTTTCCCCGTGTGGCCCACTCGGACCGGTCATCCGGCCAGACCGGGATGAGGGGGTTACATTTGTTGGTATCAGAGCCTGAGGTTACCGAGACCTCGGGCAGGTAAGTGAGGTAAGCTTAAGGTGTTAAATGCTTATGTTGTTCAATGCATGATTTACCATGAATCCTTGATGCTTGATTGATCGTATGATGTTTTGAATGCATGAATGGTCGTGTCTCGTGTGAGTGTGTGCCCATTGCTACTATTACTTAACTTAAAAGAGATTTTTGAAAAGAGGAATACTTGAGCACTATTGGACCCTTGCTTTGACTAACGTAATCCTTATCTGTTTCTTGTTGTAGTTTACCTTGCTAGTTGAACCATGAGACCACGTGGGAGGCCTAGGATGGTTCGACCGGAACCACGGGCAGAGGCTCCGAGAGTTGAGCCAGTTGTGAGGGTTGAGGCTCAAGTGGGAGAGCCAGTGGTTGGAGTTGGAGCTCCTCCACCACCTCCTCCACCGGGAGTGGGAGGCGAGGCCGAGCCCAGAGGAATGGGACCACAAGGAGGCCAAGGTGGCCAAGGACCGGCCGGAATTGACTTAGCTCCGTTAGTTCAGGCAATAGCCGGGGCATTCCAGGCTGCAGTAGCTGGAGGTCAGGCAGCTCATCATCAGGGTGAGGGCACCGGATTGCCATTAGAAAGACTTCGGGGCCTTGGGGCCGAAGAGTTTAGAGGTGCTACTCCGGAGAGGTCAGAAATGTGGTTTGAGAAGACCGTCCGTATCCTTGCTCAGATGGGGTGTACTGGTGATCGTAAGTTGGGTTGTGTTGAGTCTCTACTTCAGGGTGATGCCTACACCTGGTGGGTCACCGTTACTTCGGGGATGGATGAGACCGAGATCACTTGGGAGTTCTTTGAGACGGCTTTCCGGAAGAAGTATCTGGGTCCGCGATACCTCGATGAGAGGAAGAGAGAGTTTATGGCACTGCTTCAGGGGAACATGTCTGTGACCGACTATGAGATTAAATTTGTCAGATTGAGTCAGTATGCACCCGAGCTTGTACCTACTGAGGTGGAGCGTTGTAACCGCTTCCGATATGGGCTGAATGAGGAGATCAAGACTTATACTCTAGCTTCTGATTACTTTGACTTTGATGTCTTGGTCTCGAGGGCCAAGGACTTAGAGCACAGTCTGAGTTTGACCAGGCGGTCAGGTGGATCTAGTTCAGGTAAGAGGTCCAGCAACTTTGATAGAGGTGATGCCAAGAGGCATCGGGACAACAGGCATCAGTATGATCATAGGCGTGGTGGCGGTAACCACGGTAGGGGCCATCAGGGTCAGAGAACTGGTGGGAAGTTGCCCACGTGTGCTACTTGCGGGAGGAACCACACCGGTGAGTGTTGGGGGAACTACCATTCTTGTTGGAGTTGT
Source organism: Hibiscus tridactylites (assembly GCA_958450335.1). Lineage (NCBI taxonomy): Eukaryota > Viridiplantae > Streptophyta > Magnoliopsida > Malvales > Malvaceae > Hibiscus > Hibiscus tridactylites. Next base: position 94,709,577 of record OY288268.1, read on the forward strand.
GGTGCTAGAGACCACATTAGGCGTGACTGTCCACATCAGGTGGGACAGGCACCAGTTCAGGCTCCTGCTAGAGCTGATGACTTTCAGAGAGGCCGCGGGCGCGGTAGAGGTAATTTCCAGCCGAGGAACGATGGTCAGAGAAACTTAGCTCATGTAGTTGCAGTCCAGCCGGAGGGCGGAGGACAGGCTAGGGTTTACGCTCAGCGCGGGGAGCAGCATGACACCGATGTGATCGCAGGTAACTTCTCGATACAGTCTTTGGGTTTGCTTTCCTTGATTGACTCTGGGTCTACACATTCCTACATATTGAGTGAGCATGCACAGTCTTTGAAATTGCCTTGTGAGTTGTTAGAGGTAGGAGTTAGTGTTACTAGTTCCTTTGGGGACACGGTAGTGGTTAGGAAGATGTACCGAAGGTGTCCGTTGATGGTTCAGGGACATGTGTTTCCAGTGGATATGATGGAGCTTCCCTTCTATGGTTTTGATGTGATTCTGGGTATGGATTGGCTCACGGAGCATAGAGCTAGGATAGATTTTGAAACTAAGCGGATTTCTTTGAAGCTCACGGATGATTATGAGATTGTTGTGGTGGGTGAGAATGTGAAGTTCTTATCCAATGTGGTTTCAGTGTTAGAGGCTAAGAGGTTAGTTGAGTTGGGGTGTGAAGCATACTTAGCGTATGTGATGAACCCTAACATGAGTGAGGTTAGACCTCAAGACATCCGGACAGTATGTGATTTTCCTAGTGTGTTTCCGGAAGAATTGCCAGGGTTACCACCGGACAGAGAGGTAGAGTTCAACATTGAGACTTATTCTGATTCAGCTCCTGTTTCGATTGCTCCGTATCGTATGGCGCCGAAAGAATTGAAAGAGTTGAAGACTCAGTTGCAAGAATTGACAGATAGAGGTTTTATTAGGCCTAGTTCTTCACCTTGGGGTGCACCAGTGTTGTTTGTGAAGAAGAAAGATGGGAGTATGAGAATGTGCATAGATTACAGACAGTTAAATCAGTTGACAGTGAAGAACAGATATCCGTTGCCTAGAATTGATGACTTATTTGATCAGTTGAGGGGAGCATCGGTCTTTTCGAAGATTGATTTGAGATCAGGTTACTACCAGCTAAAGGTCAGAGAGGTCGATGTACCGAAGACAGCCTTTAGGACTAGGTATGGACACTACGAGTTTTTAGTCATGCCATTTGGGTTGACTAATGCACCGGCAGCTTTCATGGACATGATGAATAGGATTTTTCATCAGTATCTAGATCAGTCTGTAGTTGTGTTTATTGATGACATCTTGGTGTACTCGCGAACTGAAGAAGACCATGACCGACATTTGAGACTTGTTTTGAAGACTTTGCTAGATCATCAGTTATATGCGAAGCTCAGCAAGTGTGAATTCTGGATCCGAAAGGTAGTCTTCTTAGGTCATGTAGTGTCAGCTGAAGGCATTAGAGTTGATCCGAAGAAGATTGAAGCCATTGTTGAGTGGAAGCAACCGAAGTCAGTGACGGAAGTACGTAGCTTCCTAGGCTTAGCCGGATACTATAGGAGGTTTGTAGAGGGTTTCTCTAAGGCAGCCGCTCCTTTGACACAGTTACTTCAGAAGAGTGTTCAGTTTGAGTGGACAGAAGCAAGACAGAGAGCCTTTGAAAAATTGAAAGAAGCTTTGACCCAAGCACCGATCTTGATTCAGCCTGAGTCCGGGAAGGACTATGTGATTTATAGTGATGCCTCGTACGTAGGGTTAGGATGTGTTCTGATGCAAGACCGAAGAGTAGTGGCTTATGCCTCAAGACAGTTGAAGACTCATGAGCGCAACTATCCGACCCATGACATAGAGTTAGCGGCAGTTGTGTTTGCTTTGAAGATTTGGAGGCACTATTTGTATGGTGAGAAATGCACAGTATACACCGACCACAAGAGTCTGAAGTACATTATGACTCAGCGAGATTTGAATCTCAGACAGCGTAGATGGTTAGAGTTGCTAAAGGACTATGATCTTACTATTGAGTACCATCCGGGTAAGGCCAATGTAGTGGCCGATGCATTGAGTAGGAAGGTGGCCGTGGACTTGAGAGCCATGTTTGCTAGATTGAGTTTGTCCGGGGATGGTGGCTTAGTAGCCGAGCTTCAGGTTAGACCTACTCTAGGTCAGTTGATTCGAGAGAAACAGCTATTAGATAGATCTTTGGCACCTCACGTGCAAGATATAGCCGAAGGTAGATCTTCAGACTACAGTTTCAGTTCCGATGGGGTCTTGTGTTTCAAGGACAGAATAGTTGTGCCTGAAGACAGTGAATTGAGACGTACGATCTTGACTGAAGCCCACAGTAGTCCGTTTGCTATGCATCCAGGAAGTACGAAGATGTACCGTGATTTGAAGAATGAGTACTTTTGGGTTGGCTTGAAGAGAGATGTAGCCGACTTTGTGAGTAAGTGCCTAGTGTGTCAGAGAGTGAAGGCGGAACATCAGGTTCCCTCAGGTTTGTTACAGCCGTTGAGAATTCCGGAATGGAAATGGGAGAACATCACTATGGATTTTGTTTCGGGTTTGCCTTTGACTCCTACGAAGAAGAACTCAGTTTGGGTGATAGTAGATCGTTTTACGAAGTGTGCTCACTTCTTGGCAGTCAACACTACCTACACCTTAGATAGATTGGCCGATTTGTACATTGGTGAGATTGTGAGGCTTCATGGTGTGCCGAAGTCCATTGTGTCAGATAGAGATCCGCGGTTTACTTCGAGATTTTGGGAGAGTCTACATACAGCTTTGGGTACCCGTTTGAACTTCAACACTTCTTATCATCCTCAGTCAGATGGTCAGTCAGAGAGGGTTATTCAGATCTTAGGGGATATGCTGCGTTGTTGTATCATAGACTTTCAGGGTACTTGGGAGAAGCATTTGCCTCTAGTAGAGTTTGCGTACAATAACAGCTTTCAGTCGAGCATTCAGATGGCTCCGTATGAGGCCTTGTATGGCCGGAAGTGTAGGACTCCGGTATGTTGGGCCGAGGTAGGACAGAAACTGTTACCTATGCCGGATTTGCTAAAAGGGACAACCGACAAGGTAAAATTGATTTGTGATCGCTTGAAGGCTGCATCGGATAGGCAGAAGTCCTATGCCGATTTTAAGAGGAAAGAAGTTGAATTCTCAGTGGGTGAGAAGGTATTCTTAAAAGTGTCTCCGTGGAAGAAAGTGATGAGATTTGGCCGAAAGGGGAAGTTGAGTCCGAGGTACATAGGACCGTATGAGATCGTGAAGAGAGTTGGTCCCGTTGCTTATCAGTTGCGTTTGCCATCCGAGCTTGAAAAGATACATGATGTATTCTATGTGTCGATGCTTCGTAAGTATAGGTCCGATCCATCACATGTTATGCCCGTAGAAGAAATTGAATTGAATCCGGATTTGACTTATGAGGAAGAGCCCGTTGAGATCTTGGCTTCAGACAGTAAGGTGTTGAGGGGTAGATCAATTGAGTTAGTGAAGGTGAGGTGGCAACGTAGAGGTGTGGACGAGGCCACTTGGGAGAGGAAGGAGGATATGGAAAAGCAGTTTCCGTATCTCTTTCAGTCAGGTAATTTCGGGGACGAAATTCCTTAAGTGGGAGAGAGTTGTAACACCCGTGTTTTGGGCTTAGGAGTTAACCGGGTTTTAATTCGAGTCAATAAAATTTAATTAAAATAATTCAACTTCAAGTAGTGACCTAATTAAGCTTCATTTGAAAGGGGAGGGACCAATGTTGCAATTTTACCAAAAACCTTTTAAAAGCTAGACAACTTTTATTTGAAAGCTGAAAATTCTCTTCCCTCTCTCCCCACTCCCCCTTTTCACGTGAAAACCATCTTCCCTCCCCAAACCCTCTCAAAAATATCAAGTTACTATTCCATCCATTATCTCCTTCAATTAAAGGTGTTTCTCAAAGGTAAATGCGTTTTCCAACTCTCCTCTTTATTCCCTACTCAACCATTGTTGTAGATTTCAGAAAAATGGTGTTTTGAAAATTAGGGTTCATGTGAAAATTGGGGTTTTTGATGGGGATTTTTAATTTGTTTTGTTAAATTATGTTGGGGGTTTGTTTAAGCATGCTAAAATACACCACATACTTAAATTTGGTTGAATTTTGATAGAAATTCGTGGAGATATCTTAAGGCTAGATTTAAGGTTGAAAAACTTGAGTTTTTGGTGGGTTTTGTGTTAAAATTGGTGGGCTGTTAGTTTACCTATGGTATGAGAGTGTTTTGGGATGCTTTGGAAACCATTTGGGTGTTTGGAAGTGGGTTTTTCAGCAAGAGTTTTGGGAAGCACGAAAATTGAGTTTGGGAGGTTTTGTGATTTGGGGAAATTGTGAATTGTGGGTTATGTTGTGAAGTAAATTGATAGTTGAGCTTTAGCATTGATTTGAGGTGTAACAAGTGTGTTTTGCTTGGCTAGAAGCAAGGGGAAACGTTGAAGGAGCTTTGGGACCGAATCCGGGTGCGTAGGAGGATTGTTCGATTTTGCTAAGGAAGGGCGGTGAGTGGTCTAAACTTGTTTTCAAGTTGGTTCGAACATGAGTAGTGTGTGTGTGCAAGTGTGCTTGGTAGGCCACTTCCTTTAATCCAAGTAGTTAACTTAGTCTAATTTTCCTTGAATGATATATGCTTGATGACTATGCTCAAATGCTTGTGATTAGATGGTGCATGTATATGTATATCATGTTGTGGATATATGTGTTGAGCATGAATGTGTTGATGATATGTGGTTGGTGATACATGTTGTGGTTATAATAATTGGCACTAAAAATTACCGGTTGTAAATGATCGATCATTAGGATAGTGTGCACACAATTGAGTCAAAACGTACGTGGCCTTGATGGCGTTAAGTCATCAAGGAGGAGTACGGTGATGTAGCATTCCACCGGAAGCTTTTATTATATTTTCTACGGGATGATGAGTGGAATCCCATCCGTAGGGCATGTGGCGATGAGTGGAATCCCGCACATGCAAGGTCCGGTGATGAGTGGAATCCCACCGAGGTAAAGTGTTGTCAAGGTTTTAATCCGCACAATCGGGGTAATTAAAGTGGCCAATTAAACTTGTTTATGTGATGTGACATATGATGGTGATATGTGTTCTGATATATGGTATTGTATTGATAATTGATAATGATGTGAAATCTTGCTAGGATTGAGAGACCATATATGCCACTAGAAAGATTAGCTAAGTCTACTCGTTTATTTGCAATGCTTGATATGTGTGAGATTAGGATTACATGTTTGAACCCTGCATTGTTGTTGATTTTCGTTTTAGAGCACCCTCACTAAGCTTATAGCTTACGCTCTCAATGTTCAACAATGCAGATCATTAGCGTGGTGTTAGCTCGAAGCAAGGCAAGAAGGGCATCCAAGTTTGTAGCTCAAGTATGGTTATCGATTTTGTAATAGCTAGCAATGTGGCAAAGGTCTTTGTATGAGCTTGTATGACTCATTTGATTGTTGATGTTGTTGAGTTTGATCATGGTTTGTAAGCATGCAATACTTGATGAATGTTGGTGTGTTTAATGGTACGCTCTAGGATGCTTTAGGTTGTCTTATGCTGGGTGCAAACCTCTTTGAATGACTTGTGGCCTTAAGATCCTTTTGAGTCTTTATGTATGCTTAATATTGCCTATTTTGCTTCTTGAATCAAATGCTATGTATGAAAGCTTGAATTCATGTTTGATTGATACCTATGGCTTAAATAGGTGTGCTTGCATGTTGGTATACGCTTAGGTGAGTCGAGGAATGCATTTAGAGTCGGTTGGGGTCGTTTTAGTTGAGTTTGAGGAGTTGCAGTGCAGGGGGTATCGATACCCCTGGTAAGGGTATCGATACTCTCTTGCCCAAATGCCTCAGATTTTGCCTAGGGTATCGATACCCTTAGGGTATCGATACCGTCCAAAGTTTCTGTAATCTGGGTTTGGGGTTTTAGATAGGAGCGTATCGATAAGGGGTCCCGAGTATCGATACGGGTCAAATTTGTTGACCAGGGAAGGTTGACCGAGGAAGAGGGTATTGGTACTCCTGATTAGGGTATCGATACGGCCCTCTCGTGTTGACTTCCTGGGTTGACCTAGAAGGAGGGTATCGATACCCCTGATTAGGGTATCGATACTGTCTGCTTTATAAGCTAAAAATTGGCTATTTATGCGTGGTTGTGATTCGAATGTGTTTTTCCTTTGAACGTTTTCCGCTGTCGTGAATCACATAGGACTTAACATTCATCTAGGCAAGATTAATATTTTTAAAGAAAAATAGGGTTGCTAACCGAGGGGGAATCCTTGGGGTTTCGCTTCGGTTTTCCCCGTGTGGCCCACTCGGACCGGTCATCCGGCCAGACCGGGATGAGGGGGTTACACAACTTGATAGAATTGTAGTGTATTATATGTCAATAATATCTAAAGAAAAAAACTGTGAAGATTTAATGGTCAAAATTAGTCAAAGGGGTTAACTGATTAAATTTCTTAGTTCAATGACTTAATTGAATGTAAAAAAAAGTTATGGGCTTAATTGATTTATTTTCAAAAATTTAAGGGCTTTTTACACCTTCAAACCCATTTTTTTTTGAAAATGAAGTAAAAAAAATAAATATTTCATAAACTATTATCGATCTAAAACGATAATAAAAAATACCAAACATTAAATAATAAAAAACTAGCATGTCTAATGATAATAAAACTATTTTTTGTGATAGAAGTAACACTTATCGAATAATATTAAAATATCTAAAAATATATAATATTAAAAATAATTTTTTGGATGGTTTTCTTAGATACTATTTGAACAAGTGTTTAACTATTTGATAATAATGCGCAAATTTATAGTGCTCATAATCTTAATTTATTGTCGCTAGGGGTGTAAACGAGCCGAGTCGAGCTTGAGTAGTGCTAAGCTCGGCTCGGCTCGTTAAGATTTCGAGTCGAGTTCGAGCTTGAGTAATTTCTAACGAGCCTGAGAAATCTGAGCTCGGTTCGGCTCGTTTAGAATTCGAGTCGAGTTCGAGCTTAATTCGAGCCCAATCGAGTTAAGTATTGACCGATCTTTGACTGCATTGGACTCGAGTAACTCTTCATCTGTCACGTCTCATTTAAAGTCCTATGAAGAAAAAACTTTGATACACAAGTTGTGTAAACTCAAGCTTGTTAATTTTAGGGTTTAGGGTGTTAGTTTAAGGTTTAGAGGTTTAATTTGTTGGGTTTAGAATTTAGTATTTAGATTTTAGGGTTTAATACTTATGTTTAGGGTTTATATTTAGGGTTTTAAGTTTAAGAATTTATATTTTAAATTATAAAAAAAATTAGTATATTATATTTTCGAGTAGCTCGTGAGCTTTTCGAGTCGGGTATCAAGTAACTCGGCTCGGCTCGTCAAGAACTCGAGCCGAGTTCGAGCTCGAGTCGAGTCCAATCGAGTCGAGCTTTGACCGAGCTTTGACCGAGTCGAGCTCGAGTAGCTCGCGATCTGTCTCGTCTCATTTACAGCCCTAATTGTCGCTATAAAACTTTAATATAAATTGGGTAAACTACGGATCACTTAATTTTAAATTTAATAATAAACATTTCATTCAAATATTATTATAATTAAATTATTAGTAGTTAAATATTAGACAAGAATAATGATGTAGCTTAATATAATAATAATTTTAATCTTTAAAATTTATACAAAAGATTTATTTGGTCTTAAGTCAAAACAATTTGATAAATTTAACTGTTCTTATTTTAAAAAATATATATATCATTTTAGTCTTTATTATTCTCCATAAATATTATGTTTCTTTCTGATATAATAACAATTTAATAGTAAATTATTGCTTTTATGACAAAATACAATTATCCAACTACTGCTTTGATTTACCGGATTCACTTGTTTTGACAGTATCGTAAAAAAAACTAAATTGATAAAAAACTTAAATATGAAGGATTCAATTTGTTGATTTGTTTTGAAATAGAATAAAATTAATAGAATGCATAAGTTTTAGGACTAAAAATATTATTATACCATATGACATTAGACATTCGTTACAATTTTAACGACAAAGTTTTTTTTTTAACTTTTATAAAAAAAATTAGTGTTTGTTATGACATTAAGAATAATTTACATATATTAATTGATAATCACTCTAAAATAAACTTTTTAATAGTCTTAACGGGATTGCAAAGTAATATGTTCATACTTTTTTAACCTTTTAATATGACACTTATTTTGCAGATAAAACTGTTCTAATCTAGTTCTCTTAAGATGGAAATTGTCTTTTTTCCCACTAAAATCACTCGTTTGGTTCTCACTCTAAAATAATAAACGTAATTTGATGCGAATAAAAGTCTATTTCAATACTTTTATCTTCATCTAATAATTTTTTAATTATTATTACTTTTATTATTATATATAAAAGTTAATAAAATATTAAAATATTAGTTCTTTGGTGTTAATTTAATAATATAATGAACAATAAAAATGTATTTTGGTCGACAAATAAATGCTATGTTTTATTGGTTAATTGGGACCTCAATTAAGTTTTTGTTGAGTAAGAGACCTTAGTTGGAAGAAACTCTCCCAGAATCAAAGTCTATGACATTATAATCCCAATTAAGAGCTCTAATCATAGAAAGATATTTTCTCAGGTTTGATTTTTTTTTCCGCTTTTTCAGTGAGACACTTGTTGGGTTCATTATTGTTTACACTGATAAACACAAAATATAACAGTGTCTCCAGGTCCATCAAACGTGACCAAATGTACTCAACCAGGGACTGGACTGATCTTCCTCTTTTACCATCCATTGCTAATCGTTTAGGCTTAATCGAGCTTCTAAGATTCCGAGCCGTCTGCAAGGACTGGTTTGCTGCCTCTTCCGTCGCCTCGGCCGAGATCGAATCCGTACCGGATCACGAGCCATGGTTCCTATTTTACGATGATGACAATTCTCTGTGCACATTGGTCACTGAATCTTTCAGTAAAAAGTACACCATTGATCTTCCAGAACTGAAGGGAACAAAATGCCTGGCATCCTGTGAAGGGTGGCTCCTACTATTCTGTGAAGGTTCAATGTTCTTTTTCTGCCCTTTGTCCCGTGCAAAGATCGACATTCCGGGGACATTCCCTCACACTGTAATCTCCAACCACGTAGCAATCCTTTCGGCTCCGCCGACGTCGGAAGATTGTGTCGTGGGAGTCATTAGTCAAACCAAAACCGAGGTCAAATTCCATGCGTTCCGCCGTGGAGCCACTTCTTGGACCGAGCACAACTTCAAATCTAAGTACCCCAAGAGAATCCGCTATGCTGCTTACCATAAAACGGGTTTTTACTTCTTCGACAACACCAATTTGATGGTGTATTATTCAATCGATCAACCGGAGTTGCGCCTCGCGGAAGCACGGTATGTGAAGCCGGAAACGGATGATGAGGGCATCATTTTTAGTTTCGACAAGGAGGAGGAGACGAATCAAATGAATGAACTGAAGGAAGGGTTGGCATTGGAGGATATGTCTCAAGTTTCGATCTGCGGGACGATTGTATCGTGTGACAATGCTCGTATAAACAAGATGGTACCTTACGAAAACAATAGGGTTTTGCAGAAACAAGGTGCATGGTTTCAACCGAGGTTCCATCAGATCAGTGAAAACCAAAGCTGGTGACCGAGGGAACAGCAAGACTCTGCTGTTTCTTTAGTTGGTTTTGTTTTATGACATTAGGCCTAGTTTTGCATATGATGCAGTCATGTTCAATTGTTCTTTGTTCTGTTTCTAGGAATGTTGCCAAGACAGTGTTTGGGACAGCACCAATTTCTTTTAATGTGTGTGTGTGTATATATATTTCGAACATGGAATTTATGGTAACTTAGTTAAGATTTTACTGTAATTCTAAATAGTGGGGATGAGAATCTTTTGCAACTATCTAGACTGAATAGTGATGGACTAGTGGGTTGCTTATACTGCAGAAACAGCAAATATGAAGCTTCACTTGCTCAGAGCATTTATAAAATAACAGGGAATTATCGAAACAAACCGGAAGACATGGCAAAGGGTTCTTCATCATCATCTTTTCTTTTGTTTAGCAAAATAGGGGTCGATGATAGTGATAAACAATCAATGGTTAGATATGGAAAAGGTTTTCACAGTGATCAATGATAAGTTTCTGGGAAAACTTAAATGGGGGCGACCGGGAAACATGTATTTATTGTTCTAGAAGCACGTACGAAGTTTAAAGCCAAACAGGGCATTTGGTCTAGTGGTATGATTCTCGCTTAGGGTGCGAGAGGTCCCGAGTTCAATTCTCGGAATGCCCCTTATTTACTTTTTTTTACTATACATTTTTGGTCAACACGTGTCTCCTTCTGAAGCCTCCAAGACAAAAAACTTAAAAAATAAATAAAAATTCCAAAGGGGCGTTCCGAGAATCGAACTCGGGACCTCTCGCACCCAAAGCGAGAATCATACCACTAGACCAAACGCCCATTTTTGTCAGTTTTTAGAATAAAGTATTATGGTTTAAAATACATTAACCTTTCGAGGATGATTTAACGTTAAACTATTCAGAAGTCAAAATGTGTTTGATTGAATTAAACAGTGAAAATATAAAATAAATCAAATATAATCATAACGACGACTAAAATTTAGAAATTCATTCACATGTATTTTTTTAATTATGCTTTAATTAAACAGTGAAAAAGAGATTTAAATAATTTAAATAATGTATAAAAGCCTAGCCGCTCTTCATTATTAAAATTCTTTCAACTCTTGTCGTTTTCTACTTTAATTAATCCTTTGATCGGTAGTCGACAATCAATTTTAGTATTGGTTGTCGACCACCGGATCTATTACTTTTCTTGTTTTTTATTTTAATAAGAATCTCTTTCTCTGTCCTTGTGACACGTTTTTTCCTCTGTCCTTGTGACATGTCTTTGTTTTTTTTTTGTGGTTTGATTCATCTGTCTTTGTGGCATGTTTCAGCATACCCTAGCGATTGATTGTTGTTCGCACAAAGATTCAATCGGCGCAAGTTTCTGATTTATGTTTTTGTCGGTGGTCACTTGGAAAGTTATATCCCCACTCGGTTGATGGTTGTTTGCCGATAAAATTAGTCTTGGGTAGCGGTACTTTTTGTTTGACAGCTTGGATCGTGCACCACACCTTATTCCTTCTTTATGCGTCCCGTTTGGACAGAAACAAGGATATTTAGGAGGCTGCTAAATTTTGTTGGTATGCTTATCTCCATAGAAATTTTCATTTTTCTTTATTTTTGGGTTGTTTAATCCAAATAATTTTCTTATTGGATGCATTGTAATTGTGATTTTTCTATGAATTTAATAAAAATTTAGTGGCTTTTATAAAAAAAATTGTATAAAAGCTATTTATTCTAAGTAACTATTCATTTATATAGGGTTAATTTTTATTTCTATATGTGAATTTGATTTGCTATAATTATATATATGGATTTTGATTCAATATACGGTTGGAAGATACAGTTGTTGTCCTTTGCTGGCCGTATTGTTTTAGCGAAAGCTGTTTTAGCCTCCATCCCGATGTATGTAATGCAATCGACTCGATTGCCTAAGAGTGTTTGTGATGAAATTGAAACTTTAATCCGAAATTTTATTTGGGGTCATGACAGTGAAAGCAGAAAGTTGCATGCGGTGCGATGGGATGTGGTTTGTTCTCCAATTGAAGATGGCGGTCTGGGTATCAAGAGAATAGATAATCAAAATGAGGCTTTTTTGTTGAAATTGGGTTTCATTATGATATCTGAACCGTCTAAGCTTTGGGTTCGTGCTCTTCGATCAAAATATGGGATTCATGATGTGATGCCTACGGCCTTACCGGATAAACCAGGTTCGAGAATTTGGAAAGGAATTCGACTAGTATGGGATGATCTGTGCCAGAATGTAGTGTGGAATATTGGTGATGGGCGCCGCACCCGGTTTTGGGATGACGCCTGGGTGGGTAATCTTGGACCTTTGCGACAATATAATCCTGAAGGGTTTGCGAGTGAGTCTGCGGATGTGCGCGTCAGGGATATGGTTGACTCTACTGGAAATTGGAAGTGGGGCGAGTTGGGTAATGAATTACCTTTGCATGTAATGCAGAGCCTTGCTGCTGTGAAGCCACCAGGAGCGGTGAATGCTGCTGATCGCCCGGGATGGTCGTTGGAACCAAATCGGATGTTTTGTGTTCGCTCAGCATATGAGGCACGACGGGGCCATGTGAGTGAGCCGAGGGACCCGATGTGGTGTAGGATTGCGAAGTATCGCGGGCTTCCACGGGTGCGCATGTTTCTTTGGTTAGCTTATCATGGGCGTCTTATGATGAATGCGGAGCGGGTTCGCCGCCATATCGTGAATGATCCGAGCTGTAGCTTGTGTGGGGCTGCCGTGGAAGATGTGGCGCACGTGCTTCGGGATTGCGGGCTGATGAAGAGGACTTGGTTGCAATTGATTCGACCGGATAGAGCAGCAACTTTTTTCAGTTTGCCGCTGCAGCAATGGTTGGCTACCAACCTAGCACCTGGGTGTTGTTTCCCGACTGCTGAAGCTGAGTGGGACAAGATGTTTGGGTTCCTGGTTTGGCTGGCGTGGCAGCGCCGTAATGCCCTGGTATTTGGCACGGATGGGTGCGTGCAGGATATCCTGCAGCACGCCCGACACCTTAGCCGCGAGATAAATCAAACGCGCAGCAGGGCTGCGCAAGAGAGGAACATTGGCTCGGGTGGGGTTAATGGTGGTGTTTGGCAGTGTCCCCCGAGGGATTGGATTAAAATCAACGTCGATGGTGCTCGAACGCTGGATTCGGGACTGGCTTTTTGTGGTGGCTTGGGGCGTGATGACGCGGACCAATGGAAATTTGGTTTTGCAAAGAAAGTTGGCGTTTGCTCGGCCTTTGACGCGGAGGTGTGGGCGGTTTATGAGGGGTTAGCGACGATATGGGCTCTTGGTTTCAATCGTGTTATCGTGGAGACGGACAACAAGAATGTGTTTGAAGGATTAAGCATGACAGATCTTTTATGTTTACCATCTAATCTTCGGGTGCAAATTGCGGATATGATCTCGAGAGATTGGGAGGTGCGGTTTACTTGGGTTCGCCGGGAGGTAAATGACATTGCGGACAAAATGGCGAAGTTAGCTAAAGCTCTTGCGTTAGATTATTATAGATTTCTCGAACCTCCAATGGAGGTTAGAGGTGATGTAATGTCGTTTCATGTTGGTGGGAGGTGATTCTTCCGCAAGCTCTGTATTTGTTTGATCACCTGACATGAGCACTCTTTTTTCTCCTCCCAAAGGTTTTTTAACGAGGCTCATGGAAGGTGCCCTTTAATCAAAAAAAATTTATTTTTATATTAGACAGATACAAGTATTTATATGTGTAATATAGAAACACAAAATGATGCTACATCAATAAATAGTATTAGTGATTAGTGGTAACTGAATTAAATAAAATAAAAATTTAACATGTAAAATTACACAAAACTAAAGTTCATATGCCGAATTACACATTAAACCAATATTTACGTGCAATTTTAAAATTTCTCACTACAAAATAATAATAATAATAAAGTGTTGACTAGAGGTGGCAATCGGGTCATTCGGTTCGGGTTCGGTTCGGGTCGTTTCGGTTCGGGTCATTTCGGGTCTATCTAGAATTAGTTTAGATTCGGTTCGGGTCGGTTCGGGTTCGGGTTCGGGTTCGGGTCTAATTCGGGGCTGTGATGAGTCAGATTCGGTTCGGGTATTGGATCGGGTCAAAATTGGATCGGCTGTTTTCGGGTCGGGTCAATATCGGATCGGTCGCTTTCTGTTCGGGTCAAAATCAGGTCGTTCAGGTCGCTTTCGGTTCGGGTTAAAATTGGGTCAATTTCGGGTCAATTTCGGGTCTGGTCAACATTTAAATTTTCTGGTCAATTTAATTTGAGTTGGGTTAAAGGTTTGAGGTTTATTATTTATGGTTTAGTTTAGAGTTATTGGTGTATGAGATTAATTCTGATTCAACTTGTCAATCTATGCATTTGAATTTGATTAAATATTTAAATCAAAGCTTCATGTATCCATATAATTTTTTTTGTATAATTATATTGAATCAAAGTTTATAATAATAATAATAATAATAATAATAATAATAGTAATGTCTGAAATGAATTAATTTATTAAACTTAGAATCTAATTGAACTAACTAAAATCTAAAAAGTATAAATTACGGACATAATTAAAATAATTTTAAAACTAAATGTGAAATTTCAATTAAATTAATCTAAATTGAAACTCAATTAAATCAAGAAAAATAGAAAGACAATTGGTAAAAATTGAGAGGGAAAAAACAAAATTTTGGAGGGAAATAAGCCACCAATTTTTTAAGCTAGATTGAAAAAAAAAAAGAAAAAGACAATTGGAAAAAATAGAGAGAGAAAAGACAAAATTTTGGAGGGAAATAAGCCACCAATTTTTTAAGCTAGAGATTAATTACTTTTTAGTTCATGTTGCATTTAAAATGTTACATTTAGTCAACTTTAAGTTTTAGTTTAATTTAATTTAGTCACAAGAATTCCCACGGTTTAGACTTCGGATATAGAAATTCCCTCCCCGTAGTGATATTTAGTCTCTAAAAATTTACTTTTAGTTGAAATTGACTAATCTTTATAATTTAGTCTATTAATTTAATATATTGATATTTTCGTTCATTTTAATTTCAAAGATTTAATTTTTAGCCAAAATTGACCCCTATTTATTTATATGATATAATTACAAAATTGATCATTGGACTCTCAAATTTCTCCACTTTCAAATTGTCAATTTAGTCTACAATTTCAATTTTATGCTATATTTTATGATGAAATTATAAAATTGGTCACCAAGATCTCAAATTTCTATACTTCATTTTATTATTTATTATATTGTTAACAATAGATATTCGGGTTAAAATCGGGTTAAAATTAGGTTAAAATCGGGTTGATATTCGGTTCAGCTTTCGGTTCGGGTCTATTTCGGTTCGGGTCCATTTCGGTTCAACAAAAAATTTCGGTTCGGTTCGATTCAGTTCGGTTCAAGTTTCGGGTCAACTTCGAATCATCATGTTCGGGTCAAAATCGGGTTTCGGTTCGAGTAATTCGGTTCGGGTTTCGGGTCTCGGGTCAAATTTGCCAGGTCTAGTGTTGACTATTTAGAAATAAAAACTTAATTCGATAATTATATAAATATTAGAATTATAAAAACAAAAGGTGGGGAAACATTGAAATAAATTTAAAAATAAAGAATCTTACCTGTTTAACTTATATGGAGTATAATTTTTATCATGAAGTCTTGTGAACCATAAATCAAGTATTGAATTTTTGATTCATGTTTAACTTATATGTCGTTTTCGACGGTCAATCGGTCATGGGCATGAATGTGCAAGCAGTCTTCTCATGTGATGATCCCCTCTAGAACTGCCTCTATTCCCTGCACAGGTACAGTTGGGGTTTTCACCGTGATCAATGATATCAGCTGCTGGGAAAACTTAAATGGGTTGAGACGTTGAGCGAAAAATATTGTTCTTATTTAAAAAAACCTACGAAGGATGAAACCAAACAGGGCATTTGGTCTAGTGGTATGATTCTCGCTTAGGGTGCGAGAGGTCCCGAGTTCAATTCTCGGAATGCCCCTTATTTAGTTATTTTTTTACTATACATTTTTGGTCGACACGTGTCTCCTTCTGAAGCCTCCAAGACAAAAAACTTAAAAAATAAATAAAAACATCAAAGGGGCGTTCTGAGAAATGAACTCGGGACCTCTCGCACCCAAAGCGAAAATCATACCACTAGACCAAACGCCCATTCTTGGAAGATTTTTACGTTTGGCCTATATATTTAATAATTATTTTGTATTGATCTTTTTTTTGAAAGGAGTAAAAGAATTTAGGATTCAAAATGTATACCATTGAATTAAGGCTAATTATTTTATGCACAAATTATTTGTGGAACCTAGTTTTAGGGTTTAAGGATTTTCTTTAGAGTCTAGTATTTAAGAGTTTTAATGGATGAGTTTTGAATTATGGGATGCGTTTAGAATTTAGAGTTTTTAGGTTAAAACCTAAATATCTAACCATATTACACTTAAAACTAAACTCTAATTTCTAATCCTAAACTCAAAATTCTAACAATAAACCCTAAATTCTAAACCCTAAACTAGATCGCTAAACCCTAAAACTAAAGTACACTTAAATTATAAAACCGAAACCATATCCCTAAACCCTAAAATTAAGGCACTTGTGAATACTTTTCGTTTCTACCTTTGAACTAAATTGTGAAAATATAAAACAAATCAAATATAATCATAACGTCAAAATAAAATTTAAATATTCATATATGTGTATTTTTTTTTAAATATACGTTCTTATTCAATCTCATAATATTTTTTACATAAATCTTTATACAATCTTTTTTTATTATTTTCTTGTAGACTTTCGTTTGAGTCTTAATTCAGTTAATGTTATTATTGTTATAACGTACGTGAGAATATAAATTTGAACATACGTAAGCATATTATATTATTTGATTTATAGATGATAAAGGATTTGGATAGGTTAAATATTGTATATAAAATATTTATTCTAAAGAACTATTCATTTTATATAGGGATAACTTTTATTCATATACATAAATTTTTGTTTGTTATAACTTATAATTATATACATGAATTTTGATCCAAGTGCGCTCATGAAAACATTTATTCAATTAAACTGTAGGCACTTATAAATATATTGATTTATTTTCATATTGGACAAATATAAGTATTTATACATGTAATATATAAACATAAAATGATGTTATGTCGATAATGATGTTAGTGATAAGTGATAATTAAATTAAACTAAACTAAAATTACACAAAATCAAAGTTGTACATTATACTGTATTTAGGTTTAAGGGTCGTGATTATAATTTAAAGTTTTAATCTATAACCATATTAATTTAAACCCTAAATTCAAACTCATAAAAAATTTAACCACGCCTCTTACATTCTAAACATTCTAAACATTTAAACCTGAACTCCTAAACTAAATCTCTAAACCCTAAAACTAAGACACTTGTAAAAACTTTTATTTTTACCACCAGTGTATTGAATATAAATATATACAACATATGTATTGAATATAAATCTATATATATTGCATTAATTATAGTTTAACATGAAGCATTGTCAACCACAAACCAATTATTCAATTTGATTCAATGATTAGGCATGCCCATAGGTCTTAGGTTCAAGCTTCTCTTTAATCGTATTTCATCTTATTTTCTCGATTTTTCACCAATAAAAATTTCTCAATCAAATACAAAGTATAATACATAATTTAGTGATTAATGAATGTCAAACCTCATCCACAGGTCCTAGGTTAGAGTCCCTTTTCTATCCTATTTTTTCACCAATAACAATTAGTTTAACTTGGATATAAAAATTTGTCAACCAAATGTTTAAATGTAACACTTGGTTTAGTGATTAGGCAAGACCTTTCTCCTTCATAGTCCAAGTTTGAGTCCTCTTATCCCCACCTTAGTTCGAGTCCTTATCCTCATCCTAATACTCAAGGATGAAGTTAGGGTCAAATATGGGAGGGACAAGAGCCTATTAAGCCTTTAAATTTTTAAATTGGGAGGGACAAAGAACTTATTTGACTAATATTCAAAACAAAAAAGACCCAAAATGCTACTTATACGAAAAATTTTGGGAGGGGATGTTTAGTAATAGTTTGTGCTTGGTAATAATGTTAGCTTGTTCTCATCTGCAAGACTGCAACAACTCATAAGCTATACATGTGATAAGGGCGTGGAGTGTTAGTATAAATTCATGAAGTCTGCCGAAGCCCAGTGCCCCACTCAAGGTTAGCTCAGTTATATCTAGAAGGTTTTAAGCCCAGATGCTTCCAGAGGTTTCGAGCCCATTTCTAATTTGTTAGATGGTTAGGCATTTTGTTAGATGATGATGTATAAATAGGATAAGTGGGCTAAAGTCCACAGAGATCCAGTATATGTATTACTCAATTTCTTTGATAGACATTAATAAAAGAAGTAGACCCATTTACCCAAACAATCTCAATCTTAGGGCTTCTTTCAAAATTCCCCTTTCACAAATTCATCTCATTCCTCTCATCGATCACGATATCACATTGACGGTCGGCGTTCATCATCACCGGAGGTATTCTCACATGGTATCAGAGCTACGACAGTGATCCTCGTCAGCGTCCTTATCTCCGATCAAAGTCTTCATCAAGGCTGTTTGGTTCTTTTGCGTCCTTTTCTGTTCGTGTTTTACCCCTCTCTCTGACATGGTGAATCTTGTTGAATCCGGCGACAACAGAGATGCAGTTCACGACGGCGACGATCTATCCTCTCAGATGTTCTCCAACAAACGGATTAAGGTGTGCCTGGACGATACAAATTACCTCCTATGGAAGCAGCAGGTGATTCTCACTATCCGTGGTCTAGGTCTGAAGGAATACATTGATCCTGACACACCGAAGCCGACGAAGATCATTGAGCGTGCGTCCAGTGAAAGACTTGTCAATCCAGCTTACACGAGGTTCCTGCAACAGGACATTTCCCTCGCATCATGGCTTCTGTCCACCGTTAGCTCCATCGTTCTTCCTCAACTCGTGGGAGCAGAAACCTCTGTAGAAATTTGGTTAGTAATCATAGGCCTCTACTCGAAACTTTCAACTACTAAAGTTATGCATCTTCACTGCAAATTGAGATCTATGAAGAAAGGATCTCTTCGTATGCGTGAATATACAGTGAAGATCAAAGGGATTTGTGACTTATTGGCTCTATCTGGAAACAAAGTCTCTGAAGTAGAACACGTCGCAACTATCTTGAACGGCCTCCCTTCTGAGTTTGCACCTTCTGTGGCGGTCATTACAGCAAGCCAAACTCCATACTCTCTGGACAGAGTAATTTCGGTTCTTGTTGATGCGAGTCTCGGCTTGAGGATGCAGTTGAAATACCAGTGGGAATCAATCTAACTCAGTTTCAACATAGGGATACTTTGTGAAACCAGATTATTCTCGGGGCACTAGATATCAAGATCGTGGTAGAGGTTTTCGGTCCGACCCTTATCGAGGCGATCGTTTTCGCGGACGGTCATCTGAACCTCAATGTCAGATCTGCAACAAAATTGGACATATGGCAGACTCATGTTGGTATCGCTTTGATGAAGGTTACAAAGGCAATGTCTCTCAACAATCGTCCCAGTTCACTACACCACAAGCTAATGCGTGCCACTATCAAATTGATTTCTTCGATCAGTCTTATGAACCATTTGTGGATTCACCTCAAGACACAACCAACGTGGCTGAGAATCAGCAGCCTGAGGAGAAAATTCACGTCAATTCAGTTACTACTTCTGGCTTCATCAATGGCTCGGTTAAGTGGTACCCTGATTCAGGTGCCACTCACCATGTAACGAACAATAAGTCTTATATGAACTCCTCTATGTGCTATAACGGTCAGAATAAGGTGCATTTGGGTGATAATTCTGCTGTTAACATAACTCATGTTGGTTGCTCTTCAATTCATATACCTGATCGCAACTTAGTAATTGATAAGTTACTACATGTTCCGCAAATCTCTCGTAGTCTATTATCTGTCTCTAAGTTTGCTACCGATAATCACGTGTTCTTTGAGTTTCATTCAACTAACTGTTGTGTGAAGGATGAAAGCACAGGGAAAGTTTTGCTACGATGGGTGCAAGAAGGTGGTTTATACTCGTTTGATTTACGTTCTGTTGGTCAACAAATTTCTGTTTAGCATACTACAATAAATAAAAATGTGTCAGCTTATTGGTTGTGGCACAATCGACTCGATCATCCTACACCTGAGGTGGTCTCTCTTGCTTTAGATATGACTCTTTCTCCTGGCGAGAAGTTACTCTGTCCAGCTTGTCAAATGGAGAAGGCTCATGCCTTGCCATTTCAGCACTCTACTACTCAGTACTCAACATCTTTCGAGCTCATAGAGATCAATGTGTGGGGGCCAACCCCAATTGCCTCAGCTGGTTTTACTTACTATGTTTCTTTCGTAGATATGTACACTCGATCTTGTTGGACTTATTTGCTTCGAAATAAGAGTGAGGTCTTTGTTGTTTTTGATGCTTTCGTTGCTTTGGTCAAAACACAATTTTCTTCTGTTATTAAGGCTATCCAAACCGATGGTGGTGGAGAATTTTGTGCTCTTACGTCTAAGCTACGAACTTTGGGCATTCAGCACCGTGTAACATGTCCGCACACGTCACAACAAAACGGAGTTGTTGAACGAAAGCATCACCAAATCATCGAAACAGCTCTTTGTCTTTTAGCTCAGTCCTCAGTCTCGTTCAAATATTGGTCCTACGCAGTCTTGACAGCAACCTTTCTTATCAATCGTCTCCCGTCTCGTACACTCAATAACATGTCTCCTTTTGAGAAATTGACTGGCAAAAGGCCTGACTACAACTTCCTCAAAGTTTTTGGTTGCGCTTGCTACCTCTATCTTCGCCCGTTTAATCGACATAAGTTGGATTTTTGTTCCCGCCAGTGCACATTTCTTGGATATTCCCCGTCACACCATGGTTATCAATGTTTGGATGCTAATGGTCGAATCTTCATCTCACGACATGTTCGTTTTAATGAGAATGTTTTCCCATATACTTCTTGTTCTTCTACAAGTCAGTCGTCTTCGGTTGAGTTCTTCTCTGCACCTGTGCCAAATTTGCAGCCATCTCGACGCACATTTTCATCTGACCAGCCTGCTAGAGAGACAGTTTTAGCACGCTCATCTAAAGTTTCAATACCTGCTGGTTCGACAGAGGCTTCCCTTGCCTCTACTCCTTTGGTTCATGTTGCCTCTTCTGAGGGTGATCCTGTTGAGGCAGTCTCGCTACATAGTCAGTCAGCTTCCTCAGGTCGTAATGAGACATCGCCCTTGAATGCTACTATATCACATCATGCTTCTTCTTCTTCTAGCACACATGCCCTTGCTCAAGAAACTGCTGCTACAAGGGACATTGTTTCTGATAAGGATCTTGTTGCGCCTATTGATGCATCCCCCTCTCCTCTTGGAGCTGATTTTATTGGCTTTGGTCATCATCATTTCTCTACGCAGCCTGTTCCTACAAGTGTCATTTCCCCTTTAGGTTTCAATACGAATCCAGTGGGGAATACACATGCAATGGTCACACGCAGTAAGAGACGAAATTTCAAGCCAAAGCTTTTGTTGTTAAGTTGTGATGAGGTACCTCAGAGTATTCATGAAGTCATGCAAGATGTTGATTGGCATGTTGATTGGCGTAATGCTGTCATGGAGGAATATTCTGCGTTGATAGCAAATGGTATTTGGAATTTGGTGGAAATACCACGTGATAGGAAAGCCATCGGATGCAAATGGTTATTTAAAATCAAGTGTAACACGGATGGTTCGATAAGTCGTAACAAGGCACGTTTAGTTTCCAAAGGATTCTCCCAAGTTCCCGGACACGATTTTACCGAAACGTTCAGCCCGGTCGCAAAATCTCTCACCATCAATGTTTTGATTTCATTGGCTGTTACTAATAGATGGGTGGTACATCAAGTGGATATCAATAATGCCCTTTTGAAAGGAGATCTTCACGAGGAAGTTTACATGCAACAACCGCCCGACTTTGAGCAAGTTAGTCCAAATGGTGCTCCTCTCGTATGCAAATTAGTAAAAACATTGTGCGATTTGAGGCAGGCCCCTCGGAGTTGGTTCTTCAAGTTGCGAAATTTTCTGGTTTCACTCCACTTCGAGTGCTCGCTTGCTGACACCTCCTTATTCAAATATAAGGTTGATAACGTACTCACTTACATCATTGTTTACGTTGATGACATCTTAATTTCTGGAAATTCTGAGGCACACATTGCACACGTGAAACAGCAACTGCATGCTCAGTTTTCACTTAAGGATCTTGGAGTTCTCGATTATTTTCTGGGCATCGAAACTACCTCAAGCCCAGCTGAAATTTTTCTAAACCAAAAGAAATACATTTTGGATTTGTTGAAGCGTACACAAATGGCAAAATCAAAGCCGGTTGATACACCCATGACGGTCTCACCCAAACTTAGTAAGTACGATGGTGAGATTTTTTTCGAGGTTACTCAGTTTCGTAGCATTGTGAGTGCACTCATTTATATTTGCCACACACGTCCGGACATTTCTCATGCTGTCAATAGAGTAGCTCAGTACATGCAATGCCCCACTGTTACTCATTGGTGTGCCGTCAAACGTATCTTGCGGTACTTTAATAGTACACTGGATTTTGGATTGTGGTTCTCGACTCAACAAACCAGTCTCCCCAATCTCGTTGCTTTTTCAGATGCAGATTGGGGCAGTGACGAGGATGATCGCAGATCAGTTACAAGTTATTGTGTGTACTATGGTGAACATTTGTTGTCTTGGAGCTCCAAGAAGCAACGGTTAGTCTCAAGGTCAACTGCTGAGGTTGAATATCGAAGTTTAGCTAACGCTACATCGAAAGTCATGTGGGTACATAATCTGTTGAAAGATATGGAGGTTCTGTTGACTGATTTACCTAAGATTTGGTGTGATAATACAAGCACCATTGCCATGGCAGCAAATCCGGTGATGCATGCTAAGACGAAACATGTGGATTTGGACCTTCATTTCGTCCAGGAACGAGTTCTCAGAAATCTACTTCAAGTTCGATATGTTCCAGCTAATTGCCAGATTGCTGATGTGTTGACCAAGCCACTTTCAGCACAACAATTTGCTTTGTTTCGAACAAAATTAAATGTGATTTCTCGTTCTGCTCTACAAGAGAAAAAGAAAAGCGGGGTGAATGTTAGTATAAATTCATGAAGTTTGCCGAACCCCAGTGCCTCACTCAAGGTCAGCCAGTTATCTCTAGAAGGTTTCAAGCCCATATGCTTCCAGAGGTTTCGAGCCCGTTTCTGATTTGTTAAATGGTTAGGCATTCTGTTAGATGCTGATGTATAAATAGGATAAGTGGGCTAAAGTCCACAGAGATCCAGTATCTGTATTACTCAATTTCTTTGATACACATTAATAAAAGTAGACCCATTTACTCAAACAGTCTCAATCTTAGGGCTTCTTTCAAAATTCCCCTTTCACAGATTCATCTCCTTCCTCTCATCGATCACGATATCACATTGACGGTCGGCGTTCATCATCACCGGAGGTAGTCTCACATGGAGATGCATACATCGGTCTGATTTCGGGATACACGGAAAATGCAGATTGACCTTCACCAAATAAATGAGATTGACCTTCACAGATTTCCAACTTAAACACCCCAGACGATACCGCGTAGTACTAGTACAAGCAGAAAAGGGGAAAATATTCATGGATTATGCAGACATTCTTATGGTATACATCAGATTTCCAACCCATATATTTACCACAAAACCGCAAACCTTAAATTTGAGGGACTTATCAAGCAGTAAACTACACTACATAAGATAATGCAGATTGCAGACAGATATTCTCATGGTATACATCAGAATTTGCTATAGAAAAGGGAATGAATGATGAAGAAATCAAGAATTTCATGGTGAAAGCATGTTTTTTTTTGTTGTAATTTTTCATCTCTTCACAGGTTTTCCACCCTAAAAGAAATCAAGTGTTCTACTTCTAGGTACAACAAACGCTATGAACAGAGCACAAAGCTGGCGCAATTACATAAACGAAGCACAATTAAATTAACAACAAAAAAGACTCAAAGCACTAAACAAAGTACTTACTCAATAACTCAACCTACAGCTGCTCTATTCGTTGGATAATTAAGCTAACGGCTGCATTCGCCGATGAGAATGCCCCATGAAAGCTTTCCTGATAAGAAATGGATTCTAGTTCTCTAGCCATCTTCAAAAGAATCTCACCCACGTCTGTTTGTCCCTCTAACAAAGATTGATAAAACGACCGGGAGGCCACCTTGCTGATCTCAACATTTGTTTCCTCTGGGCAATATTCATCATCCAACCATTTATGCAGGGTAACTCTAAGCCACTCTGATTCCTGCAAGAGCAAAGAGGATTATAATTTATGACCAAGTATAAAAATGAACTCTTTTAGCACTAAAGATCTTTACAATTTCATCAAATTAACAACATAAATCAAGTAATTTTAAAATTACAGTGAGATTTCAATAATGGGTACCTCCAATGCCTTTGAAGGGAGTAACCAGTCGTCCGGAACCCTCAGGTCTTCGATTAGGGTTTCTGGGTCTTGTCCTTGTTGATTCCCTCGTGGCTCCGAAGAAGACTGGGATCTTAGAGCAATGAGCGAACGTTGGGTTGTTTTGAGAGGAAAATTAGGGTCGAGAATTGACGGTGGATTAGGAGTTGGTGGACGACGGAGATTGCTGGAATTTGAGATGGTTGCTGCCGAGAATGCAAAGGAAAAACATATGGATTTCATGGTTTGGTTAGCTATTTCTATTTGTCTGCTCGATGATTATTGGGGGTTCTGTTTGTTTAGGAAAAAAAGGAGCAAACTTTGATATTCCCGGGATTTGGCTGGAAAATTGATGGGTGGCGGGAGGATAGGGATGACAAAATCCGCTCACGGTTGATGGGTGTTTAATTGTTTATGCAGTGGGAAAATATTAGGGTAAACTACCTATTTGGTACCTCATATATTCCCATGTTTCTATTTTGGTCACATATTTCTTTGACAAAATAGTACTTTCGCCGTTAAAAATTTCATAAATTTTTTTATTTTTATCATTTTATCCCTTTTCATAAAAATTTCAAGTTAATTTTGCTATTAATTTTTAACGATAAGATACTAAATTAGAAACAAACGAAATGTTAACTGTTAAGCATCATTTTGCAAAAAAATAATTGAGTGGCAGAAACATAAATACGAGAATAGAGTAAGTACTAAATAAATAATTTACCTAAAATATCATTAACTTTCATTGAACTTTTTGGAAAAATAAGCGTGAAAACGAACCGTTTACTCCACTTTGTACAAATACTTCAAACAGGAAATCCAGGTTTATATTGAAAGATCATATAATTGTTCCGGGTAAACTACTTTCACTCGGCTATTAGCACTTTTTTATTTTGGGCACTAAACTATTTTCTTTTCAATTTCATCATTAGAGATATAAATTTTAATCATTTTGGTCACTCATTGTTAAATTGTGAAGATGACCATTTTTAAATTGGTATACTAACATATTTACTCCTCAACATTCACACAGTCCATTAATTTAGTCATAGTTCTAAATATCCAACAAATTTAGCCTTTTAAACTTATAAATTCTATCCATTTAATCATAAAAAAACTTCAAAAAACTATGCGACATCATCCCTCTCGTCAACCTACCTCACCATCACCATCGCTAATTTCTTATCAATTTTAAGACTTAAGGATTTAGAAATTATGATTAAAATTTAGAGTTTAAGATTTAAGGTTATAAATTTAGGGTTTATATTGTATAATTTAAATATTAAGAGTTGCATAATTTTTTTTACACAATTTGTGTATCAGAATATAAACCTTATACTTTATACTAATTATATAATTATAAATATCTATTAAAAATCCAACAAAATTAGTGATTAAGTCATTAATATTAAAATATAAATTTCAACATTAACAATACAATATTCCAAATCTTTATATATTTCTTTTTATTTTAACTAAAATTCATAGAAACCGAATCTCTTTAAAGACAACATAACTTGGACAACAAACAACTTCATTCAAAGATTCTGCATGGGAATTGCTTTGCTTCCACCCTAAGGAAAAGCTCTAAACAGATTACCATACTGATGGTTCTAAAGACCTTTCAGTAAGATGCTGAACTTGGCGAGCTCGTGCTCAGATTCGGCCTCTCGATTTCTTCCTTCGGACGAATCACCATCCTTCGAACCTCGTACTGAAATCTCCTGTAATTGCAATGTGATTTGATCATTAAACAAAAGTTCATATCATACTAAAAAATTCATGACATACATTATTTGTTTTAGGCAGAGTGTTGTGTTTAGTTTTGCACTTAACTGCCATGGATAATGATCTCCAATCAGCATCATATCACCATCGTCATCGATGTATGTTACATGCCAGCCACTGCTTCCATCGATCAAGCTTCTATTGAAATCAAACATGCGATCGAGCTCAACGATGAGGTCTTCATATCCATTGAATCGATATAGATCGATTGATCTTCCGACAGCAGTTCCATACTTGAGCACCTAAAAGAGAATGGAATGTTCTAAGAATCAATTTCGTTCGACATCCAACAACCAATAGGTAAGAAACGATTTACCCGTTGAGTAAACCATTCAAGGAAAGGTAGCAGCAGAACCTTGGTGCAACTTCGGTTTCCGCCGACGGAACACCAGTTGTTGCATTGCTTGCTAGATATACACTTAGAAGGTTCCGCAACACTCGACTGAGATGTCGGAGGAGTAGAACAAAGACGTTTAACCTCACTAGAAGAAGTGAGTACTTGTGGTGAAGGGAGCTCTGGCGAGCCATTAACTAAATTTACTCCGAAAAGCATGTATCCGTGAGAACCTTTTGGTTCGGACAAAGTTCTTTTTTCATTCCTCGGTTCCAAAGTTCTCCATTCGGGAGAATCAACATTGGGAACCGAAAACTTTGTGCTAGCACGAGCATCGTCACGAACTCCATAAGGAAAGAATGCTGTGCTGTTGGTATATTGATAAAATGGGTTGCAGATCGGAATCTGAATCTCTGGTTGCTTATGCATCAGCTGCTGCATCGAGGCCTTACCAGGACATTGTGGGAGAAAAATCGGTAATGATTTTCGTAGTGCAGTGGATTGATTCGCGCAAGTATCACTATCTTCTTGACCTTGCAAGACCCCTGAGCTACTCTGAGATTGATATTTAGCTGAACCGTGCAACATGAATAGTAAAGGAGATATTATGATCAGTAGCTTCCAATGCAAGTATATGTTGAATCGAGAAAGGAATATAGATTACCGACCGCCCATAAGCGAGCTAGAAAACTCAGGAGATGATGCATCATTAGGGCGAGCCCTCTTCTGCTGATGCAGAGCTAAAGGTTCCTTCTTAGTGTGTTCCGTTGGATCAATCCTCCATGGACAAACCCTTTCGGGGAGCATCGAACTCAATGTGGGATTATCCCACTTCACCTAAGAAATCGTAAAAGTCCATGGATGGATCGAGTATAATAAAAATAAACTAGAAATCATGCTTCCAAAGGTTATGCAATCATGCATGCAGAAGAACACATGTTACCTTCAGACATCTCCATTTAGAATTGGGCCACCTAATATGATCAACATCTTCGACGCCGACAATAGTGCCAAGGGCTCTGGTTTTAAGGAGAATACACAGCGTTAAAGAGAGGTAGGGATTAAAATCATGCTTCAAATTATCCACAAATGACAGGGTAAGCACCTTTGTACCCTGGATTCCTCGCCTTCGATTGGCATTCGAAACCTTGTCCCGATGCTGCAGTTGAATTGAGCTGACTTCAAATACTGATCAAGCGGGGTGATAAACTCGGAAGACCTTGTCCTGCAAAGATACAAGAAAACTAATGCCTTTTCTCTTCCAGTTACGGTGTGACAAGTGAAGTTTTATGTTACATTGAACTGACCAGGGACGGTAGTAGACAGTAAACATGCTTCTGGTAGAAAAGGCATGGAAAGCACTGGTCAGTATTCCATGTCGCATACTGTGGCTGGATATGATCGATGGTGACGGATTGTTCAGTAATTTCGACATTGCTCGGCGAACTCCAACACCAAACTCTCCATTTTCCCCACTATAAGAACAATACCATAAAACAAAAAATTTGAAATCTATGTAAATGAAACATTGAATCACCTCAAATCGAAAATTCGATACAGTATTATACAACTAGACTTGTGCCTTTGTGTGGCAGAAACAGAGAGAGAGAACCTAAGAAAGACAAATGTGTCCTCTGGAGCAAGCTTCTTTGAAGACACAAAGGTACTCCAACCACTGGTAAGCAAATGCCTTTTTGGCTGGCCTACATATGGGAGCACAATCCATAAGGAAACAAGCAATAACCGCGATTAGCGGAGGAAAGGGAAAGGGAAGTACCACGAAAAACATGTCGAAAGCACCATTTGTGACCGTGCAAGTCGGTTGCGAGCAGTTCCTGCTGCGGGGTTTCCTGAGACATGTCCTGCAACAGTTTGCTTAATAACTCATGAATGATGATTGCCTATATTTAGATTTTAGATCACTTCAAAACTGGAGATACCAACCAAGGGTGGAAGACACCCATCGGCATGTCGCTTCGGGATAGAGCATCCACCGTGTGTGCCTATATCCGACGGAGTTAGCTTCTTACTAAAGAAATGCAGATAAGTTTCCCGAGGCAACGCTTGATAATTTCTATGCTCCATACTAATTAGCTCATTTTGCTGTTAATCCATGAAAAAAAGCATCGATTATATCTATAGGAAATATCCAAGATTTAAATGAAAAGTGAACTGAATCATATTGCTGTATAATCTGAATACTAAAATCCAACCTCTGCCTCTGGAAGCAATGTAAGTTGTGCATAGATCTCATCCGTGCCGGATTCGACCTGCAACGCCGCAAATGAAGCATCATTCACAACAACTTATAATGAGATTTAGTTGCCTGTTTACTTTATACCTTAAGTTCAACATGCAGCACCCTGCAGATGATCATGGAAGGTAAATTGTAGATGGGCATTTCCATATTTCCATCTTCCTTTATGTATGCCTCCACCTGCAACAGAGGCCCGAACCTCAGTATTTAATGTCGACATACAACAATTTTATCACTCCGACCACAGGTCGCGGCGCATTAACTGATTATTGATGATAAAGATAGAACCTGTTCCATGTGACCTTGAGGGAAGTAGAGGACTTTTTCTCCAGTGCGTGGCACATAAACAGAAGGACCGGCGCATGCATACCACAGTTTAGTGTACATATCATGACTTTCTCCTGATTTCACAACAAAATCAAGCCTCAACCACACACACTCAGAACTAAACAATACAGTAAACCAATTCTGCTGACCATGATTGATGAACAAACTGAAAACATCAGGGGCCCATCACTACAAATTAGAAGCACTAGATGCCTAGAGTTGGGACCAACAGAAGACAATTCAAGGGGAAAGACTGATAAATAAATTAAAAAAAAAACCAAAATTTTGCAAAGAGTTTTAAAATGGAATGAACTAAAACAATCAATTAACCTTGGTTGTTTCCATTGTTGTAGATGATGCGTCTACTGCAATGAAAAGGAACCTTAGCTTTCAAGCCATTCCGTTTACCATCCATCTCTCCTATCTAAAGCTAAAAGAGGGAAGAAGCAGCAAAATAAGAAGGGAGAAAGAGAGAGGGGAAGGGAAAGGGAAAGGCAAAGGGTGCTTATGTATATTTGTAACCTATAAATAACAAAATGACAAAAATTGACAGAAAAATAAAGAGTCCTTAAGCTTCTCTCTCGTTTTCTTTCAACCCCACACCACCGAGTACCCCTCAACCTCCATGCAAAAACGTTTTTAGCGTGTGCCCTATGTGCATGCAAATGGAAGAGAGAGAGAGAGAGAAAAGGAAGATGACAGTTTCGTTCACATTGCACTTTATTTAAACTCTGCAATAATTCTTTCTCCTTTTCTGTTTCTGTGTTTCTTGTCTGAAACTTGAGAGTTCAGAGAAATGGGTTATGCTGATGCATAAGCATGGAGTAGTGAGTAACAGCATACTTTGGTTTGAGCCTTGAGGGGTAAGTGTTGAGTTGATCGTTTATCGGCGATGTTTGCTACCTTGGGCAACGTTAAGTCCGAGGTGCTATATTTGGCCTTTTCCATGCACCTTAGGTCATAGCCTATGCAACTCTAGCTTTCTCCGCCTCCTCTTCGTCCCTTTCTAATATTTTCATTTTGCCTTCGATCAAAACTACGATACAATATTTTTAGGTCAAATAAGTGCCCAAATTATACTCTTTTCTAGATAGGTGCCTAAAATATTTTTGGGTCAAATAGGTACATAACGTTTTCAACGTTATTCAAATAGGTGCTCGTTGTCAATGTCCGTTAATTTTCACTGTTAAATAACACGTGTCAGCTTCTTAAAATTCTAAAATTATATTTTACAAAATAAAAATTAATAAAAAAACAAAATATTTTCTTTATTGCACAAATTAGCCCCAAAATTTGAAATCTCTAACACCTAAAATTCAAATTTCGATTTGACTTGATTTCGCCGCCGATTGCCACACCGCCGCCCACAACATCCGTTGTCGGACCATCAAGAGCATTTACCCCATCATCTCATCGTCCAAAATCGACCGATGCCGTGTAAATGTCAAAATCGTCGAAGGGTTCATTCGAATAATTCGCCACGAACGGCGGCATAAAGGGCGATGAATGGTGTGTGGGTCGTTCAACAAGGGGAGAGTGCTTCAGTCCGTCGCCGGAAACGCGATCAACGCCGGTGGTAGTGGTCGAATTTGGGGACTATTTTGAAATTATTTAAATTTTTAGGATATTTTAAAAATTCTGATTTATTGGTTAAAATAAAATAAAAATGTATAATATTGCCACATGTCATGCTTTTATTGATTAACAGAATTTTTTTAACGGACAATCACGACGTGCACCTATTTGAGTAACTTTAAAAACGTTAGGCACATATTTGGCCCGAAAAATACTTTAAACACTATATCTTGATACATTGAGCACTTACATATATATATATATATATACCACTGAACTCTAGGCCGTTTATGATATTAAACTTTCAATTTGTTCAATTATAACACTAAACTTTAATTTTAACTTTAATTAAGTCGTTAAACGTTAACTCGATAACGGGTGTAACCCCCTCGTCCCGGTCTGGCCGGACGACCGGTCCGAGTGGGCCACACGGGGAAAACCGAAGCGAAACCCGTTAAGGTCCCACCTCGGTTAGCAACCCTAGAAAAAATTTCTTTTATTTATCTTGTCTAAAAGTCCATTTAAGTCCTATGTGATCAAACAACGGAATAAAATACATGAGGCAAACATTCGAACCCAAAACAGCAATTAAACAGCCCACTTTTAATCTTTTAAACAGGACGTTTCGAAACACCCTTGAGGCGTATCGAAACGCCTTGACCAGGTCAACTGTCCCAGAGCCTCTACAAGGAGCCGTATCGAAACGGTGGTCAACCGTTCCGAAACGCCCTCAACGGTCAACTTCTCGTGGTCAACGAGATTTTGACCGTTTCGAAACCCTTATACCCGTTTCGATACACCTTCATCTCGTGAATTTCTCAGAATTCCAGTAGCCAAAACGTTCCGAAACGCGTATCGTAACAGGGGTTTCAAAAGCCATACCGTATCGAAACGCGTTCCGATACGGGGTCCCTGAAGCCTTACCCGTTCCGAAACGACCCAGCCCGTTTCGAAACGCGGGCTGTCTGCAGCCTTTTGAAATTCAGATTTAAGGGTATTTCAACAAGTATGAAGGTCCCATAGGACCCCTAAAGGCACACAAAACCATCAAATAAAGTCTAGAGACATACTTCTTAGATTTAACATACTCAAACACATACAAGCATGGATTTAGACAATCTTTCATACATAGCAAATTACACATGTAGAGCCTTTCATACAAGCATGCTTGAAGACATTAAAAAGAACCAATAAGCATCATACATTTCAAATAAGTTTACATGCCATTTAAAACAACTGAAGCATTCATAAGACATCCATCGTACTAGCAATTGGCAAGATATAACATGCTTACAAATCAAGTCAACCATAGACATACATCAGACTCAAATCAACAATACCTATCCCATTGCTTAACTATTACATTCTATTACAAAATTCATACATAGAGCTCACCAAAAGTAACACTTGGAGACCTTCCCTTGCCTTTGCCACCCACAAGCTAATTATCTGCATTGTCGAACAAAAGAGAGCGTAAGCATAAAAGCTTAGTGAGGGTAAGCTCTTTAAAAACAAACCTCGACAATGCAGGGTCCAAGCACGAGCTACAACCAAGATAAAATGCATGTTCTTACCTCCGGCCCACACGAGCCATAATTCTAAATGATGCATGAACATATAATCAATATCATGTCATGCTCAACATGTTTAAATCCACAACGTATGAAATCACATATATTAAACCATGTTAGCAACACATCCCAAATCACATTGTCTCACAATTAACCACATATGGGCAACATAAACTACAATCTGTATTGGCACCTAGCTATGACTCGAATACGCGGATAACCGTTGGAACTCACATCCAACAACACAACCATTACCTGACGGTGGGATTACACTCATCACCGTTCACGCGGAGGGGATTCCACTCATCCTCACGCCTCTTTTCACGCGGAGGGGATTCCACTCATCCTCACGCCCCGTCGATGGGATTCCACTCATCACCGACTAATATAAATACAATTTCCGGGCGAACCCATACTCCTCCTTGGTGACTCAACGCCACCAAGGCCACGCGCGACTTTTGACTCATGTGTACACACTAAACATCTTAATGATCGATCATTTGTACCCAAGCATACTAGTGCCAATACTACACATTTCGTTACTCTTTCACAATATTAATTCATAACACTTCCGTGCTTAGCACGTACTCACCTTGACTTACTGTCATGCACAAACCACATTTCCATGCCTAGCATGTACTCACCATGATCCTCGGATCATGAAACCACCTCATAATATCATTTCACACGTCAACACCACATGTACATAATTAACACCCACATCACATTATATTTTACACATGTGTATAACCATATCATATCTATCTTCAACATGCATATAACAATGCATCAAACATGCCTCAACATACATGTATACAACATATACATAATCAACACCATCACAATTTAATACGAGGCATATACAACCATTAAAAAGTGCAACCAAAGTCTCTAATCAAAGCTTGGGATTAGGCTACCACTCTAATCCCAACTCTAGGTGGGTTTACCAAGCTCATCCTAGGTTCACATGCTTGAACCAAATACTCAAAACCATTTTGAAAATATTTAACCACTCACCTAAGCTTCCAAGCTCCAAGCCAAGCAAGCAACCTCCCTCAAATTTCCGGATTTCTTCTCGAAGCTTCCCCAACACAAATTCCCGCTTCTTAACAACCTCAAACACATTTCAAACAATTCCAAATCAGCCCAACATCAAAATACCAACCCGGAATACAATTCAAATGCAATTTACCATGTTGCAAACCATGAACAAATCCCATTTTTAGCAAATTCGGGCAGCCCCTAAACCATGTCCAAAAACCATGTTTCCAACATCCATAGCACCCACAAACAATCCCAAATCAACCCCTAACCATAGTACTACCATTGGGCTATCAATTTTCACCTAAAACAACCCCCAAAAATCACCCAAAACCCTTCAAAAAACCCATTTTTACCCAATTTCGGGAATCCATCAAAATCCAACCAAATTAACATATAATGTGCATTTTAACATGATTAAGCAAAGCCCCAACTCAATTTATCAAAACCAAATGAGAAACCCCCTTAAAAATCCGAACTTGATATAAACCCTAATTTTCAAAAGTTCATATTTTTAAAATCTAAGACCATGTATGAATAGGAAATGGAAAGGAGAGTTCAAATATGTGATTACCTTTAAAAAGCCCCTTGAATTGATGAAGAAATCGAATGAAATAGTAAAGAGGGTTTGGGAGAAATTTTGGGATGTTTTCACGGTGAGGAAGAAGAAATGAGAAAGATGGTAGATAAAGTGGTCTTTATTTTTATTTTGGTTTAATTACCAAAGTGATCCCTCCCTTTCTTTCTAAACTCAATTTGCTCACACTAAGGTCAATTTGATTAAAAAAATACATTTTACTGACTCGAACCAATTAACCCGACTAACTTCTAGCCCCAAAACACGGGTGTTACAACTCTCCCCCACTTAAGGAAATTTCGTCCCCGAAATTTATCGATCACGGAGGGCCACTGAAACATGCACCTCCACGCATTCCTCTCTCACCACAACATACTAACCAACTCGA
The DNA here is from genome assembly GCA_958450335.1 of Hibiscus tridactylites. NCBI lineage: Eukaryota > Viridiplantae > Streptophyta > Magnoliopsida > Malvales > Malvaceae > Hibiscus > Hibiscus tridactylites. Next base: position 94,743,611 of record OY288268.1, read on the forward strand.
AAGACTTACCACGCAGCACTTGCTATCTTACACAATGATCTCAACTGATTCTTCAGGGCATGCCAATTTCAAACTCAACTCAATCTCTTCAACAAATATAACACGGAACAGATCTGACTCACATTTCTGAATCATAGATACACGTAACACATCTCAAACCCCTTTCTAACTCTGGTGGTAACCGCAACAGATAACAACAGAACTAGCCCGATTCACAAACTCGTACGATACTGCTTGAACACTTGACTCATAACTTTCTCTAACTAACCATCTGCCTTCAACGGATAACCAGACACTATACAAACGTCTTCAAAATAATCTAGCAGAAATTTCGGATCTCTATTACCCACTTCCATTAAGAACCTTCCACGGATGTAACAGCTAGAAGTAAACTGGTACTCGGTCTTGACACGCTGGCAATTTACACACTCACCCTTATACCGAACCACATTATTTATCAACTCAATCCAGAAGTACTCATCTTCAACCCACAATACGTCTTCATACTACTCGAATGCAATATAAATGAACTACCGTGTGCTTCGGCCAAAACAATACGTCTCAAAACACTATGTCAATCGGTACAACTATTCTGTCTCTGAAGTGCAAAACTCTATCATCTCTGAAACTGTATTCTGAAGGTCTTCCTTCTACTCTGCCTCGCACGTGAGGTGCCAAGAATCTGTCTTGCAACTGTTCCTTTTCAAAATTCTGACTCAAAGTAGCCTCAACCCGAAACTCGGCCACAAAACTACTATCATTTGATATACGGAATTCGGCAATTGCAACTCGTAACTCAACTACTAATCTAACAGCAAATACAACTCGGAACTCGGTTGCTACGTAGACTCTCTTCAGATAGTACTCAATCTTGAGATCACAGTCTTCAAGCAATTCTAACTACTCATGTTGTTCAAGTTTCAACCCTTCCTAAGTTGTCTAACAACTCAAGTTATGATAATATGTACGTACACACTGTGCATTTCTTACTTTACAAGCTTTGTCTCTAAGTCTTCGAAGCAAATACAACTGTAATTAATTCTATGTCTCATATCGAATAACTCTTCTCACGGTCTTCCAACTATCTTGATGAACAAGCCACAATCTTCTGTCTTGCATAAGCACACAACCTAACTCTACATGTAATGCATCATTGTGGTTCACAACTCTTTCTCTGACATAAGTTGATTCAAGGTCGAAGCTCTCTTCAAAGTCTCTTTCAGTTTCTCAAGGGCTCATTGTCTCGCATCTAACCACACAACTGAACATTCTTCTGTAGCAATCTATCACTGGAGCAACTATCTTCAAACACTATTTACAAATCTCTGAGAGTAACAAGGCTAGACCTAGGAACTATAGATATCTGTCACAGTCTTCGATTTCTTCCAACTCACATCTTCTTCTGCCTACTTGGGATTTTCTCTAACACACTCGGCTGAACTACATGTCCTAGGAGAACATCTTCATTAACTCGGAGTTCACGTTGGCTCAACTTGGCATACAACTGATTCTCTAATAGAATCTACAATACTAACTCTAAAGCCTGTCATGGTCTTCTTCGGTACTTGAATATACTCGTGTATCATCTATGAGGACTACTACAAACTGATCAGGAAACTTAGGAAAATATTCTGTTCAACATCTCTATAAAAGTAACCAACACACTAGTCCAACAAAACAGCATAACTCGGAACTCAAAACGGTCACATCTTGCCTCAAAAGTTGTCTTCGGTACTTCAAATTTTCTCACTTTCAACTGGTAGTAAACGGATCTCAAATTAATCTTCGAAAGACTGAAGCACACACTACTGACCAACTAATCACTGACACTCTGAAACGGATGTTAATCATTCACTGTCACTTGTTTCAACTACCTGAAATCTAAACACATCCTCGTACTGTCACTCTTCCCTCTTCACAAATTACACTGTAGAACTCTGAGATGATGCACTAGGCCTAATGAGTCTAAGGTCTAACAAATCTCGAAGTTGATTCTTCAACATCCTCAATTCTTCTGGGATTCATAAGCTACAGAGCAAACAAAACAGAAGCAACCTCGAAAACGGTCTCAATAACAAACTTTTCTCCTCTAACAAGAGGTAAACCGGCAATTCTTCCAAACACTTCTAGGAAAAGAAAACACAAACTATCCTAACATTATGCGGTCTAGTCTTCATTCAAAATCAAATTCATCACAATTACTAAGCAAGCTTGTCAACTAAACTCAATCAATCTTTGACCTCTAAATCTGGATCAACATTCAACAAGAAGTTCACCTTCTCACCTACCACTACAGTCACACATAAATCTTGTAACTTCAAGTCAACTCTTTCTTTGTCTCAACGTATACACTAACTATTTACTTTTCAAGCCGAGCCTTGGAAAAAGGCACACCGAAACTACAGAAAGACAATCACTTCACATCTACTAGAAACTAGTAACTCTGAACCACCAACAAACATCTTATGTACATCTTTCTGATCACTACTATCTCCCAAAAGGTCTAGTCACATGCGTCCCTACGTCTAAAATCTCAACAGAGATACGTCAAAATATTTGCACGCTCACACAAACGGACGATTCTGCAAAAATTGTAACTTCACAAGTACACAACTGGTAGTCTTCGGTCCTCTTGTTTTCAGACTGATTCTTCAACAAAACCCGACTCTTCTAGACTATTCGTAGAGCATTTCAAAACTTCAAAAATGCAGCTCTGGGCACTCACAGACAACCATACTGGGAAACCACCCAGACGCACACTGGCCCCAAACACACAAATCGGTTCCCATTCACGGATACTGATCGGCTGTCTTGCATCGAATTTATAGGCTGAACCCCAACGGTCACCACTAACACTTCTGAAATTCAGATTACTCACACGAGACCCCTACCTAGATCTCGCCAAAAGAACTAAGGTACTCATACCTACCTCATCGAGCACATTCAAACTTGCATGCCTGTTAACAACATACGGAAGTACGAACTCAGAACCAATCAGAAGAGACAAACTCAAAACTGTACCAAGGGCTTATCCACTATAACATAGATACCACCTGACTCCCACTCATAGGTCTTCACTTCTTTTCACCAACTAATACCAGAATCGGTCTCGTCATCTCCCACCAACAAGAATCAACTCACGTGCACGCGGACTTGAGCAAACAAATTGTTCCTCAACTCCGGTACAACTATACTCCCCTAACTATAGCAAAGAACTTCCTCTACATCATCCACATTTCAAAACCACAACTTCCACTTACCGATTCATGGCCCACACATTGGCCCTAAGCTTACTAAAAGCAATAAATCAATCAACAATTTAACATACAAGTTGGGTTAGCAAAGGAAAGGTCCAAGTGGCTCAAGTATGATTTCCCTCACTTAAAATCCTTTTTCCGTTGTAATAGAAGCAATGGGACTCTACTAAACGTGTTTCAACCAAATCAGCACACATACATGCTCAACCAAGCATATAACAAGGCATACTAGCTAAACAAGCAACACATGCGTATGATCAAACAACATGCATTCTCAATCACACAATCACACATCACAGCATACACGGGTAACGAGCAACATGCTTTTACTCAAACAGTCAACATACTTGACATACAAGCAATCATACTTACAAAGCAAGCGAATACCGTGCACATCAATTCAAAACTTAAACTTACCACACTTACCTGCCCAAGGTCTCGGTAACCTTAGGCTCTGATACCAACAAGTGTAACCCCCTCGTCCCAGTCTGGCCGGACGACCGGTCCGAGTGGGCCACACGGGGAAAACCGAAGCGAAACCCGTTAAGGTCCCACCTCGGTTAGCAACCCTAGAAAAAATTTCTTTTATTTATCTTGTCTAAAAGTCCATTTAAGTCCTATGTGATCAAACAACGGAATAAAATACATGAGGCAAACATTCGAACCCAAAACAGCAATTAAACAGCCCACTTTTAATCTTTTAAACAGGCCGTTTCGAAACACCCTTGAGGCGTATCGAAACGCCTTGACCAGGTCAACTGTCCCAGAGCCTCTACAAGGGGCCGTATCGAAACGGTGGTCAACCGTTCCGAAACGCCCTCAACGGTCAACTTCTCGTAGTCAACGAGATTTTGACCGTTTCGAAACCCTTATACCCGTTTCGATACACCTTCATCTCGTGAATTTCTCAGAATTCCAGTAGCCAAAACGTTCCGAAACGCGTATCGGAACAGGGGTTTCAAAGGCCATACCGTATCGAAACGCGTTCCGATACGGGGTCCCTGAAGCCTTACCCGTTCCGAAACGACCCAGCCCGTTTCGAAACGCGGGCTGTCTGCAGCCTTTTGAAATTCAGATTTAAGGGTATTTCAACAAGTATGAAGGTCCCATAGGACCCCTAAAGGCACACAAAACCATCAAACAAAGTCTAGAGACATACATCCTAGATTTAACATACTCAAACACATACAAGCATGGATTTAGACAATCTTTCATACATAGCAAATTACACATGTAGAGCCTTTCATACAAGCATGCTTGAAGACATTAAAAAGAACCAATAAGCATCATACATTTCAAATAAGTTTACATGCCATTTAAAACAACTGAAGCATTCATAAGACATCCATCGTACTAGCAATTGGCAAGATATATCATGCTTACAAATCAAGTCAACCATAGACATACATCAGACTCAAATCAACAATACCTATCCCATTGCTTAACTATTACATTCTATTACAAAATTCATACATTGAGCTCACCAAAAGTAACACTTGGAGACCTTCCCTTGCCTTTGCCACCCACAAGCTAATTATCTGCATTGTCGAACAAAAGAGAGCGTAAGCATAAAAGCTTAGTGAGGGTAAGCTCTTTAAAAACAAACCTCGACAATGCAGGGTCCAAGCACGAGCTACAACCAAGATAAAATGCATGTTCTTACCTCCGGCCCACACGAGCCATAATTCTAAATGATGCATGAACATATAATTAATATCATGTCATGCTCAACATGTTTAAATCCACAACGTATGAAATCACATATATTAAACCATGTTAGCAACACATCCCAAATCACATTGTCTCACAATTAACCACATATGGGCAACATAAACTACAATCTGTATTGGCACCTAGCTATGACTCGAATACGCGGATAACCGTTGGAACTCACATCCAACAACACAACCATTACCTGACGGTGGGATTACACTCATCACCGTTCACGCGGAGGGGATTCCACTCATCCTCACGCCTCTTTTCACGCGGAGGGGATTCCACTCATCCTCACGCCCCGTCGATGGGATTCCACTCATCACCGACTAATATAAATACAATTTCCGGGCGAACCCATACTCCTCCTTGGTGACTCAACGCCACCAAGGCCACGCGCGACTTTTGACTCATGTGTACACACTAAACATCTTAATGATCGATCATTTGTACCCAAGCATACTAGTGCCAATACTACACATTTCGTTACTCTTTCACAATATTAATTCATAACACTTCCGTGCTTAGCACGTACTCACCTTGACTTACTGTCATGCACAAACCACATTTCCATGCCTAGCATGTACTCACCATGATCCTCGGATCATGAAACCACCTCATAATATCATTTCACACGTCAACACCACATGTACATAATTAACACCCACATCACATTATATTTTACACATGTGTATAACCATATCATATCTATCTTCAACATGCATATAACAATGCATCAAACATGCCTCAACATACATGTATACAACATATACATAATCAACACCATCACAATTTAATACGAGGCATATACAACCATTAAAAAGTGCAACCAAAGTCTCTAATCAAAGCTTGGGATTAGGCTACCACTCTAATCCCAACTCTAGGTGGGTTTACCAAGCTCATCCTAGGTTCACATGCTTGAACCAAATACTCAAAACCATTTTGAAAATATTTAACCACTCACCTAAGCTTCCAAGCTCCAAGCCAAGCAAGCAACCTCCCTCAAATTTCCGGATTTCTTCTCGAAGCTTCCCCAACACAAATTCCCGCTTCTTAACAACCTCAAACACATTTCAAACAATTCCAAATCAGCCCAACATCAAAATACCAACCCGGAATACAATTCAAATGCAATTTACCATGTTGCAAACCATGAACAAATCCCATTTTTAGCAAATTCGGGCAGCCCCTAAACCATGTCCAAAAACCATGTTTCCAACATCCATAGCACCCACAAACAATCCCAAATCAACCCCTAACCATAGTACTACCATTGGGCTATCAATTTCCACCTAAAACAACCCCCAAAAATCACCCAAAACCCTTCAAAAAACCCATTTTTACCCAATTTCGGGAATCCATCAAAATCCAACCAAATTAACATATAATGTGCATTTTAACATGATTAAGCAAAGCCCCAACTCAATTTATCAAAACCAGATGAGAAACCCCCTTAAAAATCCGAACTTGATATAAACCCTAATTTTCAAAAGTTCATATTTTTAAAATCTAAGACCATGTATGAATAGGAAATGGAAAGGAGAGTTCAAATATGTGATTACCTTTCAAAAGCCCCTTGAATTGATGAAGAAATCGAATGAAATAGTAAAGAGGGTTTGGGAGAAATTTTGGGATGTTTTCACGGTGAGGAAGAAGAAATGAGAAAGATGGTAGATAAAGTGGTCTTTATTTTTATTTTGGTTTAATTACCAAAGTGATCCCTCCCTTTCTTTCTAAACTCAATTTGCTCACACTAAGGTCAATTTGATTAAAAAAATACATTTTACTGACTCGAACCAATTAACCCGACTAACTTCTAGCCCCAAAACACGGGTGTTACAACGGGTGTGATGTCCTGGATTAAACAATGTATTATTTTGAGACCAACTACCACTAGATACTTTCTACTAGGGCTGAGCGTTCGATTAAGTTGAGTTAAGTTAAGTTAAAAAATTTGAGTTAGTCGAGCTTGCGAGTCTTATTCTACGATTCAAAATTTATTTAATTTTTTTTATTCGAGTCTAGTTTTTGTACAAATTTAATTGTAAATATTTATAATGTTATAATGCAGATTGATTTCAATTTAAACGATTTTTTATATCCATATATTTAGGGAATAATTGAGGGACTCGACTTGAACTTGAAAATTGATAAACTAATTACTAAAAATTTCAAGTTATTTTACTTTACATTTTTATAACTCAAACTTTATTTAAAAATTTTCGAGTCGAGTTTAAGACATTACGGGTCGAATTAAAATAATTCGATTTTTTCAACGTCAAATCTAACAATTTAATTTTTTGTAGTCGAGTTTTGTCCACCCCTATTTTCCATCCACCCCTCCCAACTCTAGAATGCATGAGGCCAAAATCGATTAATATACACGTCAGTTATACCTTCACAAACTAAATCACAGTTTTTCTTATCGAAAAATTGTATGATTTAATTAAGAAAGGAAATCATATAAACATCACCGAAGTTCTCATTAAAAATTTATTTAACTGAGAATGGAGAAAAAGAGTATCCTCGACGATTAACAAAATACGAAAACCAAACACTACATTAAGGGGGCGTTTGGTTCACGGAATGTAAGATTACCTCTAGGAATAGGATTACAGGAATGTAATATTACCTGACACATTACTGAGAATGTTACATTACCTTGTTTGGTTTATTTGGTAGGAATATAGGGTTGTAGTGTTTGGTTGGAGGAATATAAGATTAATTGGAAGCAAAATTTACCAACTTGTCCTTATGATATATTTTCTTTTTAACAAGTTTAATTTTTAATTATTAAATTAAAAATATTTACATAAAATTTTATAGAAGTATTTTCGTTACATTACCTAAAATTTGCACACAAAAAAAATTATAATATAATTAATATTATTAAATTATTTTTAAAAATGTTTTATATTTATATACATTTATTCCTTTTTAATTTTTTTGAACATCAAAATATTAAACGTTTAACATGCTTAGATTTTTAGTTTTTTATTACTTTCGACTATTTATCAAACAAATTAAAGTAAATAATAAAACAAATCTAAAAGTAGTAAAAAGTGATAAAAATAAATTAACCTACTGATTTTTAAGATAAAAAATATCTTATAAATCAAATAATAAAATTAATAACATCAAGTCTTAACGCATTCAGTCTCAAGCAACATATAATCTCATCATATAACCCTAGAAACATCGTAAATACAATATTAATAAAATGTACTATTAAATATCACAACATTATCTAAATATATACAACACCATTTATATATTAAACTAATATTAAATATAACTATTTAATAAATTTACACCATAAATAAATAGTTACTAATTAAAAATGCAATAAAGGATCAACATAAACATAATTTATAATCATAAGGGTAATATTGTCCAAGGGAAAAGAATTGTGTAATACCTAAGAAAATGAGGGGAATAGCATTCCCACCATTTAGGAGGAAAAGAGCCACTCTTGGAAAAAGAATAATATCTCCTAGTGGGAATCCTCCTAAACCAAACATAGGAATGTAAGTCTGGAAAAAATTATTACCTCTGGTAATCATCTTTTCCACGAACCAAACACACCCTAAATGCCAACTCCATACCGCACCAAACAGCCACTACCCACATAAACGGTTAGCAAGGGCATCACCCCAACCCAAACGACTCGGCCACTGCTCAAAAACCAGCAAAAACTCCAGAAGCGACGTGGAACCACGATGTAATATTCACCCCTCCCTTAACTAGCGCATCTGCCATACTGTTCGACTCTCGAACACTAAATCACAGTTAATTTCTTTGATTGATTATTAATTTTAATTGATTAATTATTCAACCAGCTTAATTTTATCTAAATAATTGTTTTTTAAACTAATTTTTAAAGGAGTTAATTATTCAAATTTACTCACGTGTGATCTTTTAGTAAAAAATATGTCTAAAAAATATTTTTTTATCTAAAGTGTTGCTTTTAAATAGTTTTTTAAAGTTCATTAATAAAGTTTAATTACATATAAATTTATGTCTAAAATAAAAATATTTATTATGATGATTTATCAAAAAAAATTAAAATAAATAAGATATGATGTTAAAATCCGTCCGAAAACTTATATGCCAACATAAAAATGTTTCTTCCTAACTAGATAGATCCACGTGGGGTAGAATACTGATATACTCAAATCCAGACATGTAAAATAAAATACTAACTGTTTAATCACTAAGTTTTAACAACGGATTTTATTATTTGTCGACAAAATATATTATATGACTAAAGGAAAATTCTACAACGTGCAACGAACATTAATGAACACCACTAATGATGAACACCGGTGAATATCATTAAATTAATTAATAAAGATTTAAAATTTCAAGCACCCATCATACAATTAATAATTATTTTAAAAAATTCAATTAAATTATTTTTTATATATATTAAAATTTTATTTTTTTAATAAGGGTAAACTATATATTTAGTACCTTACCTATTTCTGTATTTCTATTGAACCCTCAGTATTTAAATATTGTTTCAATTTGACCATATTCTTTATAAAAAATAATTTAACCCTTAACCCTAAACTATTAAACCTTAAACCCTTAAACTCTTAAACATATACCCTAAATCATATACCATTAAAAATAATTTTACCATCATCGATTCAATTCAATTCAATGAATTGTTGAATTCTCCTAAAAAAATTCAATAATCAACAATTTGAAGAAGAAAAAAGTGATGATCAAAGTCGGTACAAGTTCTTCATTATGTGATATCACAAAAATTTAAAAAAAACATAGACTTGAGCTCTTTAAATATGACTCACTGTAAACGTCGGTGATACATGTGGTTCAAAGGCTTTCAGCTTCTCGAAAATTCGATAAACGAATGCAAAAGTAAAAAACTACAATGATTTATATTCGACATTGCGCTTGATTAAAATCCAAGCTGTCTGCAAAGAAACAAGAAAAAAAGGAAGTAGGGTCCGGGTCGGTGAAGTTAAGAGGTGGATGCTTCAGATTTTGTGTGGGGTTGACGCTTGTTATCGGAATATGATCGTTCATCGGGATTTAAAGCCTAGAAATTTGTTAGTTTCCGATGATGGGCTTCTTAAGCTAGCCGATTTTGGCCAGGTATACTTTTGTTGAATTCTCTTGGCTTTAGTTTAACTTTGGTTTTTTAATTTGCATCTTATCATATAATTAGTTGAATGTGAAGCTTTGGGAAGTGAAATGCGGTGCTCTTGGATTAAGTTTATTTCAATTGAAATGTTAACATTTGGAGCTTGCTAATAATTTCATGGCACGGGTTGCAGGTGTTGAACTTAGAATTTGTTATTGTTCAAGTTAATAGATCAATGATCAAGTAAACTTATATAGATCAATGTAGCAAGTGTCGAAATCTGCTCATTGCGCTTTAATGAAGTTACTGTGAAAATCCGGATGCTTTGGGTTGATGGGATTACGAAAAATATCAGGATATCATGAAAACGTAACTCCACCATTAGATGTTGTCCCCGATGCTCACAGTTTTTCAGATCAGGATATCAGGAATCGATGATGGTAAAATTATTTTTAATGGTATATAGTTTAGGGTATATGTTTAAGAGTTTATGGGTTTAAGGTTTAATAGTTTAGGGTTTTAAGTTGAGGGTTAAATTATTTTTATAAAGAATAGGGTCAAATTGAAATAATATTTAAATAACGAGGGTTCAATAGAAATACGGAAATAGTTGAGGTACTAAATATATAGTTTACCCTTATTAAAAAATAAAATTTTAATATATATAAAAAATAATTTAATTAAAAATTTTAAAGTAATTATTAATTATTTGATGGATCCTTAAAATTTTAAATCTTTATTAATTAATTTAATGGTGTTCATCATTAGTGGTGTTCGTCGCACGTGGTAGACTCATCATATGACTAAACGATGAATTTATAACAAGTGATTTCTTGATTCGATTAAAATTTTCAGATATTCAATTTGATTTTTATTTTCGAATCAGATATCTCATTAAATTTTTATTTTTTAGATCAAATATGAATCACTTAAATTTAAATTTCAAATTATTCAAAAATCTGAAAATAAAATCGGGCCTTTAGACTTTAGCCCTTTAATCTGTCTAGTGCCTCTCAGTATCTCACGGTCTCACGACCTCTCTCTCCTAATTTCCAAATCACACGAACACTAAGGAAAGAACTAACCCTAATTTCCTTATGTTGTGGTCTAAATGTATTGGTTATTTTGTGCTATAATATCAATATGTTGGATTAAAGTATAGAAATAAATGATATTCGAAGAAGGTTCATTGTAATTAGTTTTGCTTTGGTCATATTTACTTAGTTGCTTTGGTCATATTTGTGCAATTAATTTTATATTTTTGGTTAATTATAACATATTTACACTGGTGTAAGTACAACTAATTAAATTAGTATTTAACTATAACATATTTACACAGGTGTAAGTACAACTAACTACACTAATATCTAACTATAACGCATACCAGTGTAATTACAGCTAACTAAACATAACCACATGTGAATTAAAATATACTTGGAGGCTCCAAGTATAAGATCTTGAAACGAATTCGATTTTAGTTTTGAAGATCAACTTAATATGTACATTGATATAAATTTTCACTTAGAATGTTAGATTCATGAATTAAAAAGTTTATTGTATGCGAATATATATAAATTTTGGGTCACTTAGAATGTTAGATTCATGAATATATATTCACTTAGAATATATATAATGCCACAAAATATAAAATTTAAATCTAATTTTTTTATTAAATTAAATCATTTTTGGATACGAATATTTATTTTTTCATACCGAATATAAATCACTATTTTGTCGATCTAATTTTTCGGATCGAATATTATCCGTATCCGAAAATGCACATCCCTACTCAGGGTCGGCCCTGGGTCAGGATAATAAAGACGTTCGCCCAAACCCACCGCTCAGGTAAGATTTGTAATGTTTTTTTTTCGAATTATATTTGTTATTAAGGATTCAATTTTTTTAATATATGTTATTAGGAGTTTAGTTTATTTTCAATATTTATTATCAGGGGTCTACTCTTAAATTCAATTTTTCAATATTTGTTATTAGGGGTCAATTTTTTTATATTCTTTTTATTATGAGCATACTCTTAAAATTTAATTTTTTTCAATCCTTGTTATTAGGAACATGAATTTAAATGGCGGTATGTAAACACAACAACAACCACTATATGGTGGTAGCGGCACCATCTAGAATCGTGATACATGCAACCGTTATGTCTACAATTAGGGGTGGACATTCGATCGAGTTGAGTAAAAAAATTTCGAGTTAGTCGAGTTGACCAGCACTATTTTATAACTCAAACTCTATTTGAACCTTTTTCGAGTCAAGTCGTTTGAGTTTATGTTCAAATTTAATTGTAAACATTTGTAATGTTATAGTACTAATTAGTTTCAATTTAAAACGACTTTTATAATAATATACAATACATGTATGTATTTCTTCATGTTTTTAATAGGCTTAATACTCAAATAGGTGCCCAAACTATGCTTATAAATCACTTTTGGTGCCTAAACTATTTTTTGCTTTAAATATGTGCCTAAACTATTTTTTGCTCTAAATAAGTGCCTAAAGTTTCAATTTTGGTCATTTTAAGTGCCTAATCGTTAATAAAAAATCGTTAGCAAATTAAAATGTAACAAGTGGCATGTTTTATTTTTTAATTTCTTTTAATTAATTTTTAAATAAAATTCAAAATTCAATTTTGTAGAACTAATGTTTTGATATAATAATTGAAAAATGTTTTGGACTGATTTAAAAAGTATTTAAAACAATTTCTAAAGTCCAAGTAACTTGAAACTATGTTTAGGGATGTTTTTCAAGGGTTTTAAATGTTTTCAAAAGCCAAACTACACAAAAATGTCCAAGTGTTTCGATACGAGGGATTCCAGTAGCAAAAACGTTTCGATACAAGTATCGAAATGGGCTTTCCCTGGATGAGATTTTTGCCCAGCGTTTCGAAACGGGCTATGTCGTTTCGATACGCCTACATGGCATGGACCACAACGGTCATAAACCCCAACGGCTATTTCCCAACTAACATTTAAATGCAGGGCGTTTCGATACGGGTCTAGGCGTTTCGATACGTGTTCCGAAACGGCCAGGGGGCGTTCCAAAACATGTGCCTTGTCAGACTGTAACGACTCTTTCTACTTAAAGGGTGTTTCGAAATGATGAGCTGCAGAAATGCATTTATGGTGGGAATTAAAGTCCTCAACGGCTCCAATTCAATCCCAACGGCTAGTAACGACTACAAGCTCATCAAGGAGTATAAAAGGGACCTCCAAGCATCAAGTAAAGGCTAATGCTCATATTGTCAATCAACAAATGATCAAGAATTGTCTTAGAGCCTAAATTGTCATTTATTGTATAGACAAACACTAGTTAGCCAAAATTGTCAAATTTGCTCAAGTGTTTTAGGTTTTGGGTGAGTGCTAAATTGTGCAAACAAATACCTATTAGAGGGATTTAAGTTTGCTTATTGTTTCTTTTTGTAAAAGAGGGTTTCAATCAAGGCTTTGGGTAGAAAGATTGATTGTGTATAAGGGTTATCTCCTAAGCCTAGAAAAGGGGACGAATCAATAGTGGATTGATTGGAAATCCTTAGTGGGGAGCTAAGGTAGTGGATGTAGACCTTGGTTAGAAGGTTGAACCACTATAAATCATTGTGTTAATTATCTTTTTAGCTTCCACAATCCTTCCACCCAAAAATCTACCTCTCCACCACTTGGTGAGCCATATCGGTTGAACAAATCGAGCTCCTCACAACTCAACAATTTTTTTTATAAAAAAAAGTGAGTTTTAAATCTTTACAAACAGTCCCCAAATTTCTAACCCAAAATCATCAAATTACTGTTAATGCCGCTGTTTACTGCTGAAGACCACCACTACCTCCGTCGGACCACAACTATCGTTTTCCCCCAACCACTCATCGCTGATAATCGACAGTAGGTGTGTCGATGACTTCTTTTTCGCGATTTTGGCTTCTTTCGACGTTAGGAAGTCGATCGAAACACCTACCACTGGTTACTGGCGATGGGTGGTTGGGGGAAACAGTCATGGTGGTTCGGCGACATATATGAGGGTGGCGGTGGAACCGGTTGGAAGAGTTAGGGATTTCGAATTTGGGGCTATTTTGTGAGTTTTGGGAAATTTATGGTTTTTTAAATAAGTTAAAAAATTAAATTAAAAAATAAATAAAATAAAAAAATTATTTTAATAAAAATAACGGTGGTTAATGGTTAGGCACCTAAAATAACCAAAGTTGAAACTTTAGCACCTATTTAGAGCTTAAAATAGTTTAGGCACCAAAAGTGATCCACAAGCATAGTTTGGGCACCTATTTGAGTAGTAAGCCTTTTTAATATGTGATAGATATATCAAATGAAATTAATGGACTTTAAAATTGATCTACTAGTTACTAAAAATTTTGAGTTATTCGAAATTTCATTTTATAACTCAAATTTTATTTGAAATATTTTCAAGCTGATTCAAGTTTATGAAATTACGAGTCAAGTTTTTTCGCATCGAGTCGAGTTAAATAATTTGATTTTTTTTCGAGTCGAGTTTTGTCCACCCCTATCCACAATAGCACATGTTATTAAAAAAAATCACAACCGTAATACTTGCAATGACCTAAATAGCACATGTTATATCCGCAACTACGATAAACATAACACGACCCAAATTTAGAGCTCAATTTGTAGGTTCGCTCCGAATCACCAAATGCTCAAGCCTTGCACACACAGCTAAACGTCAATAATATTACACACAGTTAAATAACACTAATTTTTAAGACACTTAACAATATTTTGAATTAAAGGGTTAATTAATCTTTTTTTCTCAATTTATTTTTCTAGTGTTAGTAGAATTATTTATTAACCTAAAATTATTGTTATATAAACCCTAAACCTTTCCTCCTTTTTTCCATCTCCATAACTCGAGCCAAAGTTCACCAACTTCCACTACAAGTTTAACGTACGGCTCATCTTCATCCACAATTTGGTAGCACGATTCACTAGGTTTAGGGTGTTTAAGGTTTGTGGGATTTAGGGTTTATATAATATAATAATTTTATATTAATGAGTAATTTTACTAATATTATAAAAGAAAAGGAAAAAGAGTTACTCAACTCTTTAATTTAAAAATTGGTTAATGATCTGTTAAATTCTTGATAATTTTAATATTTATTTAAAAGATATTGGAAAATAATGGTGTCTAAGGTGTGTATGTGTAGTATTAGATGTATCTAGTGTTTCTAAAATTTTCCTTATAATAAATTTTTCTTACAATTTATATGGTTTTTCAAGGCCGAAACAATAATTTTGGGGTAAAATACACAAATAATCACTACATTATATTAAAAAATACAAAGTGTTACTTTCAAAAATTATATAATAGGCATTAAATTTTAGTTTTTGTTACAGAATGGTCATTGAGTTAATGAGTCGTTAATTGTTGCTAACTAGGTAACATGACAGTTACGAAAATTTGAATAATATCATATTTAATTCTCAATATTTACACATTCAATCAATTTAAACATCAATAATGTGGGTTAAATTAGGACTAAATTGATTGTGAAAATATAGATGAGTAAATGTGTTATTATTCAAATTTTCATAACTGTAACGTCATTCACTTACCGATAATTAACGGGACAGTGACCATTTTGTAACAAAAATTAAAATTTAATGCTCATTATATAACTTTTGAAAGTTTGGTGACCATTTTGTATTTTTGAGATAGTTTAGTGATCATTTGTGTACTTTACACATAATTTATTGGGTAAACTACTTAAATGGCCACCTTACTTTGCAAAAAGTAGCGATACGACCACATTACTTTTTTCGAAGCAATTAAACCATCAAATTATTTAAATTGTATCAGTTTGACCACTAGCCGTTAGAGACTAACGGCAGGGTGACGTGCCCAGTTTAAAAATGGATATAATTGCATATTTAATCCTTGTTATTTACACATTCTTTCAATTTAGTCCTACTTTTAAATTAATAAAATAAATAAATTATTTAATTAAGTGGTGACACATATTAACATCTTATTACGAAATTCAAGCTTTTGCTTGAGAGGAGATTCAAACATACATGTGATAGGAAGAAAAGCAGTGGCTTAGCCACTGCACCAAAGGCATCTTTGTGCTTTAAAGCACCAGACTTTTTATATATCTCTTCTTGATTTTTACATCTATAAGCTTAAAGCCCAAACCCTAAACATTAAGTTCACTCATTTATAACTCTAAACCCTAAATATTTCAAATTAATTTAAAATGTTTAGGGTTTAAGGTTTAAGGTTTATATATATGAAATTAATTTGAAATATTTAGGATCTAGGGTCTAGGGTTTAAGGTTTATATGTGTGAAAATAATTTAAAATATCTAGGGTTCAAGGTTTAGGGTTTAGGGTTATACATGTGAAATTAATTCGATGATTATATATGTTAAATTAATTTAAAATATTTAGGGTTTAGGGTTTATACATGTTAAATTAATTTGAAATATTTAGGGTCTAGGGTTAGAGTTTAAGGTTTATATGTGTGAAATTAATTTAAAATATCTAGGGTTCAATGTTCAGGGTTTAAGGTTTAGGATTTAAGGTTATATATGTAAAATTAATTCAATGATTATATATGTTAAATTAAAAGAAGGGAAAACTACACCAGTGACCACCGAAGATATTGAGGATACCTATTTGAACCACCGAACTAAAAAAAACGTCAATCACACCACCAAACTTATTAAATCAACCTATTTTGACCACCGCCGTTAAAAACCTAACGGTGGAGTGACGGAACTGCCACGTGGCAGTTGATGGGTATTTTTTAAAATTACACATTTGGTCCCTATTATTTATACATTTTTTCAATTTAGTCCTAATTTTCAATTAATAAAATAATAAATTATTTAATTAAGTGGTGACACGTGTCAAGATCTTATTGGAGGATTTTAATTATTTATATTTAATTTTATTAATTTATTTTCCCCCTCCAATCAGGTGGTGACACGTGTCACCACCAATTAAGAGGAGAAAAAAGAAATTGAGCATAAATGGCACCCAAGGGATTCAAACTTGGGTTGTATAGATGGAAAGGCAGTGGTTAAGCCACTGCACCAAGCCCAACATTGTACATTAAAACACCCAACCTAATATATAACTCTTATTGGTTTCTACATTTATAACCCCAAAGCTCAAACCCTAAACACTAATTTCACACATATAAATCCTAAACCCTAACCCTAAATATTTCAAATTAAACCTCAAACCCTAAAATTTTCAAATTAATTTCACACTAAATATTTTAAATTAAACCCTAAACTAAAACCCTAAAAATTTCAAATTAATTCCATGTTAAATATTTCAAATTAAGCCTTAAACCCTAAATATTTCAAATTAAACCTCAAACCCTAACCTTAAATCATAAATTTCAAATTAATTAAACCCTAAATATTTGTTATGAAAAACAGTCTCGCCAATTTGTTATGAAAGATGTAGTTTATATTAAAAATATTTAGGGTTTAATTAATTTGAAATTTATGGTTTAAGGTTAGGGTTTGTGGTTCAATTTGAAATATTTAGGGTTTAGGGTTTAAGGCTTAATTTGAAATATTTAATATGGAATTAATTTGAAATTTTTAGGGGTTTGATTTAGGGTTTAATTTAAAATATTTAGCGTGAAATTAATTTGAAAATTTTAGGGTTTAGGGTTTAATGGTTTAGGGTTTAAGGGTTAATTTGAAATATGTAGTGTGGAATTAATTTGAAAATTTTAGGGTTTAGAGTTTAGGGTTTAGGATATTTAGCGTGAAATTAATTTAAAAATTTTAGGGTTTGAGGTTTAATTTGAAATATTTAGGGTTAGAGTTTAGGATTTAGGATTTATACATGTGAAATTAGTGTTTAGGGTTTGAGCTTTTGGCTTATAAATGTAGAAACTAATAATAGATATATATTATATGTGGAGAATTATAGCGCTTGGTGCAGTGGTAGAGGAGTTGCACTTACACCTGGGAGACCCAGGTTCGAGTCCCCCAGCATGCATATTGGTGAAATGTTGTTTTTCTCCTCTAAATTGGTGGTGACACGTGTCACCACCTGATTGGAGGGGGAAATAAATTAATAAAATTAAATATAAATAATTAAAATCCTCCAATAAGATCTTGACACGTGTCACCACTTAATTAAATAATTTATTATTTTATTAATTGAAAATTATGACTAAATTGAAAAAATGTGTAAATAACAGGGACCAAATGTGTAATTTTAAAAAAATACCCATCAACTGCCACGTGGAAGTTCCGTCACTCCACCGTTAGGTTTTTAACGGCGGTGGTCAAAATAGGTTGATTTAATAAGTTTGATGGTGTGATTGACGTTTTTTTTAGTTCGGTGGTTCAAATAGGTATCCCCAATATCTTCGGTGGTCACTGGTGTAGTTTTCCCTTAAAAGAATGAATGTAGAAAATGTAAGGCACATATATTTAATTTGGAAAATTAAAGCACAAAGATGTGCTTGGTGTAGTGGCTAAGCCGCAAAAAAACTTGAATTTCGTTTTTCTCCTTGAAACAGGCGGTGACACGTGTCACCGCCTGATTGGAGGAGAAAAAATAAATTAATAAAATCAAATATAAATAATTAAATTCATTCAATAAGGTGTTGACACGTGTCACCACTTAATTAAATAATTTATTTATTTAATTAATTTAAAATTAAGACTAAATTGAAAAATGTGTAAATAGCAGGGATTAAATATGTAATTATACCATTTTTTTAACTGGCCACCTCACCCTACCGTTAGTCTCTAACGGCTAGTGGTCAAATTGATACCATTTAAATAGTTTGGTGGTTTAATTGCTTAGAAAAAAAAGTAATGTGGTCATATTGCTACTTTTTGCAAAGTAAGGTGGCCATTTAATTAGTTTACCCTAATTTATTTCTTTGGAACTCTTGCCTTTCGTTTTTTCTGTTCTGAACCTTGTCCCCCACAATGTTCAACCTTATTTCGTCATCCATCTATTGTTCACACCTTGTCCATAAGCATGCACAAATTCGCATTGTTTCAAACTTTCATACATGCAGAAATTTCCAGGATTTTGTAATAATAAACTATTTCCTCTTTCACACCCTCAATTCTATTACATGTTTTCCGTGAGCAACTCTCAAGCCATTTCTTTCTAGGATCCGTGGACCACAAAATGGAGGAAAATTTTCAAACAATTACAATCAAGTCATCGCACGTATAATATAGTGTAGCACACAATTCCTTAAACAAAAGGAATGAATCATTTGAGAAGGGACTTGATATCATTGGCTATCTTCTGTGCATCAAAGCTCGCCCCATACAATCCTCTTCTCGACAACCCAACGCAGTACAATCCGTTGTTTCCCTTCCAATGGTTCGGAAAACTCGGTTTCGGAATCCCGTCATCGTTCAGCAGGTAACCATCTCCCTGTCCCAAAACAAAACCAAACCTTGTTTTGTTTAGTTAATTAGTTTAAAGGCAGTTGTTTCTATTGTGTCATACAGTAAGCAAGTTTTACCTTAAGCCAGATATGTGTGGATCGCTTGAAGCCAGTGCAGAACACAATTGTGTCGAAGGCATGTGCTCGGCCGTCGTCGAACACCACCTCGTTGCCTCGTATACTTGATATAGCAGGCAACACCTGCAACGGATGCATGCTTTATATAAAGATTACTGAGAAACAGACCATTCTGCCATGAATTCTTCATTACAGTTTTAGTTTCTATTACTATGCGACACCCTATACCCGGCCTCCGCGGGTCATACTTTATTTCCTGAAATGTTTTTATTCGACCAGTGTGACCTCCACGATCTGACCATAACGTCTAGGCCGGGTATAGGGTGTCACAAACTCTGTTTCGAACATTACATGTTGGATCTCAATCATATTACCTGAATCTCCCGTGACTTGATCTTGCTATAGGTTCCCACATCAAAAACAGGGTACTTGCCATACGCAACTTTCATGAAAAATGGTCCCTCCTTAGGCCTGCTAATCCCGTACTTGCTCAAGTCCCTGTAAACAAGCTTGGTAAGCATGATCATCAACGAATCCACCACGTTTAATGGAATGTACTTCAACAGATTCAACCCCAAGTACACCATTTCCCTCGAAAGAATGTGAACCTGCAACATAAATTACACAGATCAGTAAAAACTCGAACTCGATTCGAAGTGAGATCGGTATGCTCTTTACAGGGCTTCGAACGACGATCGATGTTTTGGCGCCGTGATCCGCAAGGTCCATAGCGATCTCCATGCCGGAATTACCCGACCCGACAACCAAAACGTTCTTATCCGTAAACGCCTTCCCATTTCTGAACTGAGTTGAATGAAGAACGAGACCGGGGAAAGATTCCAATCCTTCGATCTCCGGCGTATAAGGGTCGCATGCTTCTCCACTAGCCACGGCCAAGAACCTCCCTTTGAACTCCTCGACCTCATTAGAACCCAAGTTCCTGGCCTTAATGATCCATTCCTCGGTCTCTTCATCGAACTCGGCCGACTCGACGCATCGGCGGTACAGAGGGGCGATCTTAAAACGAGAAACGTAGTCGTCCAAGTAGCTTATGAATTGTTGTTTGGAGATGAAGCGTGGGTAGGATTCCGGGAACGGGAAATGGGGAAGCTCGCAGAATTGTTTGTGTAAGTGAAGGTGGAGACGATCGTAGGAATATTTCTTCCAAAGTGAAGCGAAACAGTCCTCTCTTTCGAGGATGATGTAAGGGATTGAGTGGAGGTTAAGGGAAGCGGCGGTGGCCAGGCCTGAGGGGCCAGCTCCGACGATAATGACCGGTGGTGGTTGCATTGTAATTATTATTCTCTTGGTTTTTTGGGTTTGAGCAGTGCCAAATTAGAAAGCAAATGGCTTTGAGGGCAAGGAAGGGGAAAGCAATGGAAAACATTGATGTGTGGGGTACTAGTTTTATACTACGATTACCGTATAAGACAAAATTACTACTAGAAAAATACTTAAATAATTTATCTTCATTTATTTATTTTTATAATAAGAGGGTAACCTATCCATCGGATAATTTAAATGATTAGTATTTGATTTATTGGTTAACTAATTTTACTTATAGACTCATTTTGGGAAAACTCTTTCCATCACTAAGATTTGAACCTTGACTTTTTTTAAAGAATTTATTTGTCTTATCACATTAGACTAATTAGTAGTTAATTATTTTTTTAATTTAATTTCTCAAAATATCTATTAGAGCGAGTTTAATAATTAAGGGTAATCTTCACCAGTGGTCCCTTTTGTTTAGGGTGTGTTTTATTTTGGTCACCAAAATTCAAAAACGTGTATTCTGGTCCCTAACGTTACAAAACGTTTATATTTTAGTCACCCAACCGTTAGTCTCCGTTACTTGGCTAACGGGTGGCTGACATGGCTCGTTAAAAAAATA
This sequence comes from Hibiscus tridactylites, assembly GCA_958450335.1. Taxonomy (NCBI): domain Eukaryota; kingdom Viridiplantae; phylum Streptophyta; class Magnoliopsida; order Malvales; family Malvaceae; genus Hibiscus; species Hibiscus tridactylites. The sequence continues at coordinate 94,765,081 of OY288268.1, forward strand.
AAAAAATCCACGTGTTTAGTCCACGTGTAAAATGTTAATTAATTATTATTTTGAAAAGGGGTTTAGTCGTGGATTCATCGCTATCACCGTGTTCAGAGACATAGAGCGGTACAGTGGAGATCGTCATCTTCATCCAACGGCGGAAAATTGAGATCGAAAGGCAGAGTTTTTCGGCACGGAGACGACGCGATATCTCCGTCGTCGACAACCGATGATGACGAATCACAGTCACTGTGACAATCCTCTGGCAAAACCGGCGGCGTCCTTGGATGGTACTTCCTGGTTGAAACCACCGCAAAATCCGTCGATTTCTGCTGCGGTGGTTGAGCTGGTCTGGGTCCACTAAACGACTCCACCGTGCTACTCATGCTGCTCCTCGTCGGTCTCTGTGGATTCACTTCGTGCTCATGAAAATCGCCCATCGGATACAGCCGGTGCTGGTCGATGAACCCATCGTTGTTGCGAAGATGATTCGTTTCGAACGGAAAAGCCTGGAGATTTGAAGAATTCAAGGGAAAATTCGTTTTCGCTGTAGGTCCACGGAGTGACCTCGCCGCCGCATCGTAAGCCCGAGCAGCATCCTCGGCTGAATCGAAGGTCCCTAACCACACTCTGGTCTTCTTCCAAGGGTCTCGAATCTCGACCGCAAATCTGCCCCACGGTCTTTTTCTAACACCTCTGTATCTCTGTTCTTTAATAGATCTGTTGGGTTGTAGTGTCGGGGTTGTAGCCACGACGGCGGCGGAACCTCTGCCTCTCCTCATCGGAAAAATATTGTTTTTTTTTTAAAAAAAAGTTTAGATTCACCCAAATCCTTCAAAAGGGTAATCGGAAATCAGATTGAAAACTTAAAAAGATTAAAAGAATGGTAAAATTATTTATAAGAATCAAAAGGGTTGATGGAAAGATTAGAGATTAACCAAGGTGATAGATAACCCTTCAGTGATAGATAAACCCCTTTTCAAAATAATAATTAATTAACATTTTACACGTGGACTAAACACGTGGATTTTTTTATTTTTTTAACGAGCCATGTCAGCCACCCGTTAGCCAAGTAACGGAGACTAACGGTTGGGTGACTAAAATATAAACGTTTTGTAATGTTAGGGACCAGAATACACGTTTTTGAATTTTGGTGACCAAAATAAAACACACCCTAAACAAAAAGGACCACTGGTGAAGATAACCCAGTAATTAATTATTTGTGTTCTATTGACCGAATACAATAACCACAAATTCTAAAATTATTTCATGTTCTAAATAAGGATCGTACTCTCAACTTTACTTTCATAATTGATAAAAAAGATTTACCAAAAAAATAGATAGAACTGAATCTTGACCTAATAATAACAATGATGTCCATCCGACGTTAGTTTCAGACATATGCAATCATGGGCGAATGTAATTCACTGCCTCCGCCTAGTGGGCCACGTAACCCACTATTAAAAATAATAATCTTTAGAGGTGACAAAACAGGTCATTTGGTCTGGGTTATTTTGAGTCTAATTACGATTGATTTAATTTCGGTTTAGATTTGGTTCAATATTTTATTTTAGTTCGGGTCTGTATTAATTTCGATTGGTATATCAGATCGGATCAGTTAATTTTTGGTTCAGTTAGTATTGAGTCTGTTGATTTCGGGTAGAGTCAGTATCGGATTAATAGAAGATCGACCAGTTCCAGTCGAATTTTCAAGACGAATTAAGTTTTTACACCCTATATATCACTTTATATAGCATGTATATTTGTCTTTTTCTCTTGAGCTGTGATCCACTTTAGATAGAGGTGGCAAATGGGTCATTCAGTTCGGGTTCGATTTGAGTCATTTTGGTTTCAGTTATTTTGGGTATGATATTATTCGATTCAAATTTAATTTCGGTTCGGTTCGATTTTATTTCAGATCTATTGTGATTCAAGTCATTTCGGGTCGGTTGATTTTTAAGTCGGTCAATATTGGTTCGATTGATTTCAGTTCGAATCAATAGGAGATCGGTCAATTTTAATCGAGTTTTTTGGTCAGTCAATTTTTTATACCCTATATTTGGCTTTATAAAGCCAATATATTTGACTTTTTGGTGGGTTGTGTGGTTGTTCATGTCTCATCTTTCTTTATTTCTATTCATATTTTTTCTTTATTTTGGATTGTCTTCAGTCCGAGTTGCTTTCGATTCGGCTCCATTCGATTCGGGTTTATTCGATTCGGTTAAAAATCAGTTCGGGTTCATTACGGTTCAGCTAAAATTCGGGTCAATTTTTGGTTTATTTCGAGTTTCGGATCAAATTTCGAGTCATCATTTGGGTCTCGGTTCGGGTCTCGGGTCAAGTTTGCCAGGTCTAACTTCACATACCATATTTCTTTCTTTATTTTATTATCTTTTCTTTATTTCGAGTTGCCTTTTGTTCAGGTTGCTTTCAGTTCATGTAGAATCGGTTCGGGTCTATTCGGTTCAGTTGAAAATCGAATCGGTTCATTCGGTTCGATTGAAAATCGGTTCGGGTGTATTTTTGGGTCAACTAATTTTTGGGCCGATTTTTGTTCGGTTCAATTTATTTTGGGTTTCGGGTCATCGTGTTCGAGTCGATTTTGGGTCTTAGTTTGGGTAAATCAATTAGGGGGCGTTTGGTTCGCAAAAAAGATCATTACCAAGGAGAATAATCTTTTCCGGAATCACATACCCACGTTTGGTTCAAGAGCATTCCCTCTCAGGGGTAATGAAATATTCCCAACAGTAGCTATTTTTGGGTCTTTTCCCGAGAATGTCATTCTCTCCCCTTTCTTAGGTATTAGACAATTCCCTCCCATTTGGACAAGAGTACCCCTAAAAAATATAGTTATTTTAAAATGATATTTCCTTTTTGTATATAATTACACAAGTATAAATTTATTTTATTTTTTAGTGGTTTAGGGTTTTAATGCTTATTATAAAATAATATGATGCATACAAAATAAAAATATATCAGATTTTATTTTATTTTAATTTTTTTATATATGTGTTTGATTCAAATTTTATTATTGGTATGTGTTTTATTAATTTATATTTAGATCAATTTTCATAAAAAGGTTTTCAAATTATATTTTTTTTTTATATTTTTTTATGAACTTTTATGTAAATATTTTGACTTTAATCTTAAAACTTCAGTTGGTTAAAAAAGAAAATATATTTCAAGGACAATTCGGTAAAACATGCATTTTTCTATCTTATATTCCTTGAACCAAACAATGTAATCTTACATTCCTGCCAAAAAAATCAAACAATGTAATATAACATTCCGAGTAATATGTTAAGTAATGTAATATTCTGATAATCTCATTCCCAAAGGTAATCTTACATTCCGTGAACCAAACGACCCCTTAAGATATCGGGTCAAGTTTTCTAGATCTATTATGGTGTAGTTTTAAAAGGGTTATAATCAGGTCTGTTTTTGAAATTATGGTGGTCTAAGGTTAAATTTAAAAATTAGGCATATAATAATAAGTGTTGAAAAAATGAATTTGAAGAGTATGTCTCTAATAACAAGTATTAGAAAAAATGGTCTTCTAATAACAAGTATTAAAAAATTAAAAATTTTAAGAGTATGTAACTAATACCAAATTTTAGAAAAAATCGGGTCTCTAATAACAAATATTAAGAGAAATTAGATCTCCAATAACAAATATTGTAAACAAATTGAATCTTAAGAGTAGCCCCTAGCAACAACTAACAAGTATTGAAAATAAATTAAATTTTAAGAATAACCTCATAATAATAAGTGTTGAAAAAATCGGATCGTAAAAGTAAATATTGAAAAATATATTATTAAAATTTTAATTATAGCCCTAAGATCCATTAATACCTGAACTAAATAAATTTCAATGGTTTTTTATATTTATTAGGGGCGGTGGGTCTCACTAATGCATAATTAAAATTTTAATGGTTCTTTATTTATTTGTATTTATGAGTGAGATGGGCTATTAGTAGACGCTACTGACTTAGGCCTGTTTTTGATAGCGTTTAACATCCTAAAAGTATTTAAAAAATGTTTTTAGTTAAAATAAATTATTTATTGTTGTTTTTAGAAGTAACTTTTCCATCCAAACTAATAAGTTAGATTTTATAATTTATTGGGTGGAAAAGTTGGTTTGAAAATAAAATTACTTTTTTTATCTTTGTTATTTCATTATAATTTATTATTAAAATAATGTTTATGCATACGTAATTGTAAAATAATATATATTTTATAATATTTATATTGAGAATAAAATTATTTTATTTGTAATTTAGTTTATATTTATTATTAATTTGTAAGTGAACCCTATACCCCACACTAAAAATCACTTAGAAATTAAATTTTAAACCCTAACCCTGATTTTCACATCCTAAACCCTAAATCCAACACCTTAAATACACCCTACCCTTAATTCACTAAATCATAACCACAACCCATAACCTTAAACCCTAAACTCTAAACACACTATTTTAAAGCGGGGCATAAAAGGAGGCATGATAAGGAGTCATAACATTAACTAATTTGAACAACACTCAGACTTTTACTTTTCAGTATCATGTCTAAAATAAACATTTTATCTCTTCAAAATCAGTTTTTGACATCAATGACAAACATTAACCAATTTTTTTAAAACTACTTTTCAACAACTAATTTGAAAATCACTTTTTCACCACACTTTTTAAAAGCAACCGCAAACTAAGCCTTAGAAACGAGCTTGGTTATATCTGCTCCACTTTATTTTATTATATTTATTATGATTATTTTTAGTATTATCACTTTTATCATTTTCGTTACTATATACTATTATTTTTCTATTACTATTATTTTATTATTTATTTATTTTAATTTTTTTGATTTATTTTTCAATAATGAAATTTATCTGTAGTCATTATTATGTCTATGTAATTTGTAATTTGTTTTTTTTTTATGATTTTCAAATGTAACTTTTAACAACTTATTCAATTTACTCTCGATTACATACAATTGTATTTATTGTTTGGTCGATGAACCACTAAATTTAAATTTAGATCCACCCTTGTGTGCAATATGAATATATGTATAATTCTCAGTAAAAAAACTAAAAATATTTTTTGAAATGTTAAGAAAAATAAAATGTTATTATACTTTATGAGTTTAATTTTTTCTTAAATCTTTAAATCCTTCGTATGTCCAATATTTATGATTGATCAAAATTTAATTTAATTGTTATTTTTTAAAATGTAATTATCTTATTTTTATTAAAATATCATCTAGAATATAAAATATAACTACCAGCCTCGTTAAAAAACCTTCCTTAATCATAAATGGGGTAAGAAAAGTGTTACGTGGCTATGCACGACTACACATTACCACGCCAGAACTCAACCATATTCAACTTGGCTGTAAAGTAGAGACCATAAGAGCAAACTCCATGCGATTAGACTCGAATAGAGAAACAAAATATTCCACTCATTTATTATTTGTATTTGAAAATCAAAATATATCTATTTTATATTAAAATTTTAATTGAATTTGAGTCATTAGTAAATCTGATAGTAATCCAACTAAAAAATTAAATAATTTTAATAATAAATATTATTTTAAAAGTATTTTCTATATTTTTCTATAACTATTAGCAGTTGCGGATCTATATGGTGTCTTGGGTGGGCCCGTGCCCACCCTGAAATTTTCAAACCTTACACATTTGACTTCAATTTTCATAATTTTTATGAATTAGTCCTTAAATTTTATGACTTGTACCCAAACTGAAATTTTGAGATTTTTATAATTTGTACCCATCCTAAAAATGTTTTGATTTGTGCCCACCCTAAAAAAAATCTGGATCCCGCCACTGACTATTAGTGATAATTAATTTTGACAACATGGCCGCCATTGATATTTAACCAATCACCTTAATATTCCTTCCAAGTTCATTTATTTTAGATAAGTAATTACAAAAAGCAGATAGACTCAGATTGATTGCTAGTTTGCTACCGCTATGAAAATCCAGCCTAACCATTTCTGTATTCCTATCACTTTTTATTATTTTCTATATCATAAATTTTATTTAATATTGTAAATCGACACAATATTAAAATGGGATAACATAAAAATATTAAAATAAAAAAACATCAAATTTATGAATTAATATGAATCAAAACAAAGTTCAAAAATTAAACGAATAAAAATATATTTTATTCATTATAAATTGATGTATTTTTTAATTTGTACTTAGATTTTTTATATGCTAACCTTAATTTATATTTGTATTAATTTTTAGTGAAAAATTTATTTGATACATGGACTGTATAAAATATAAATTACACAACTTTATTTATTTTAATGTCATCTATTTTATTTAGAGTTTAAAGTTTAGTATTATAAGATTTAAAACTTAATATTTACAGTCTAATAATTTAATTTTTAAGGTTTAAAACTGAATTGAATAAAATTGTATAATCTAAATTATACATAATCTGTATCAAATATTTTTTTTTAAATATACATATATATAATAATAAAATGTAAAATGAGAATAAAAAACGCCCCATTAAAATTGTCTGGTAGTAATTAAATATAGTTTAGAAAAGGGGTGTGTTACAATTGACTAATGTTAAAGGTGACATAACTTGACGTGCAATTCAGGCTTTTATATAAATGCATCTGTCAAATTGGCAAATCATATCAAACAACATGATTTATATTTATGTATATTACTGAGCATGCAGGTCCAGTTATATTTGCTTAGGTTTGGTGTGGGGTTTGATTCAGGTATATACCGAGGGAATGGAGAGGGTGTTCGACCCACTAAATATTTGAAATTCTTATGCGATTTAGAATTTTTATGTATTTTTTATTAAAAATTTATTTTCGCCACCTAAATTTTTATAAGTTCACTTTCCTAAAAATTTATAAGTTCGTCCGCCTAACCTAAATTTATGCGTCTGTCCCTAATTTGATCCATAAAATAAAAATAATAATAATAAACTAAATACTTTAAATTAAAGCTTCACCCCACCCCCACTGTCTTTATTGTATACAACTAAAATTTTATGTTAAAAGTTGTGAAAAATGTAATTAAAAAAATAAAATTGTAAACCCTAAAATTAAAATAATTATAATTTAAATATCTGTCTTAATATAATATTTATAAGAGACTCTTTATTATTAATATCAATATCTTTTCAAAAAAAGTAATATATTAAATCCAAAATAAAATTCTTATTTTAATGTTAAGTAATAGTATCTGTTATCTAAAAAATAAAGCAAGCCAATGTTGTTATACTTATATATGATGCCCAAACTTGAAGCAGTGCATGTTTTATGGGAAAGCAATAATGACATAAAAGTTCTGTGAAAAAAAAATGAGTAGTTGTACACTTTAAGTTCCTTCCAGCTTTTTTTTATAACTACCGGTATCTAATATATGTTTGGATAATTCGAATTAAGTACTGCAGAGGCTTATTATGGAGATGACTTTTTCAATCTAGTTGTTTCATTCACAACGTCGGGACTAACCTCTGACCTTACTTAAAGAATCTAATGTCTCATCTCACTAGACCAATTGATTGTTGGTATAATTTCCTTCGAACTTTGATAATGATGTTGTAGCCACAGGATTTATGACACTCTTCCCTTTACATGTGTAGGTACCTTGGAAAGGAAGTGTTGTGTGGGTTTGGTGTAAAAGGAAAGCAAACTCTTGCTAGCTAATTTCCTAACAATTGAAAAAGCCAATGTCAATCCAAGGTTTTCATGTGGGTCTCAAACTCTTCTTTCTATGAATCTCATTGTCTGAATTTCTCTGAGATTCAAACATGTTAATATATATGCTGAAAACAAAACAAAAACCAAAAAATGGGTCATTATTGCAGCTTTGTACCAGTGAACTTTGTTCTTGTTTTGGTCTCAGCAACTCCAACTTTTCCTTTGCGTTACTTGACTTTGCAGCTTCATTAATTTCTTCCATACCCAGTGCTCAATCCATGCACCCCAAAGGAATGCTGTTTAGACTTTGAAACACACATACTTTATTCCAAAGTACTAAATTCCTAACCCTAAGCTTTCCTCGAATTTAGATAAAAATATTGTAGGAGTTGTAGTAGGATGAGACGTTAAGTGACTTAAAAACCGTTCAAGGTTTAAATTCTAACATTACAAATGGAGCAATTTGGATTGAGATAGTTTTTCCCATAATGAGTCTATATGGTACATGAATTTTAATTAATCGGTCAATGAATAAGATATCGAATGGTTATACAAAAAAATATTTTAAAAATCATGAATACGAATATGATTAAACATACAAAAAAAATCTTTTATTTATAGGTTTGAAAACGTCACAAATAATTATATTCAATTTTCACAAATAATATATGAATTAAAAGAGCCATTTGTATATTACCATATATTTGTCTTTTTAATTCAGAATATTCAAAAAGTATAGTCTATTGCTAACTAATATTGGAACACGTGGTAAAAGATGATGTTGATCATCTTGGTGATCCGAGTTCGATCACTAATGTTTTTATGTTGTGTGTGCTTTTTTTTAGACTAAAAAAGTTTGAACAGATGCTACCCTTGCATCATACACCAACATATTCATAAAAAAAGTTATGGTCTATTGTTAACTAATATTGGAACAAGTGGTGAGTCTCAGGTTGACATCTCCATCCTCATCCTAGTTTGTAGGTACTGTGAGAAAAAGGATATGTTATATTTAAGGAAAATTATTTTGTAATAGGCTAAAAAGATATGCTCTATTGTTAACTAATGTTGAAGCAAGTGATTAATCCTCTTGTTGACATTTCTCTTCTCGTTCTAGATCGTGAGTTTTATTTTTTTTTCTTCTTTCTTACAGGTATTGTTTAAAAAAAAGATATAATCTATTAAGAAATTTAAGAAAAAAAATATTTTGAAATAGGCTTAAATTATTTGCTAGGCACAACCAATACTAACATTCACATTATAACCCTAAACTTACACACAAAGCACCATCTCAACCCAAGTGACTCAATGTTTATACAAGATAGATTAGTATATAAAAACAGATCCTACTCTTGGTATCCCACTCATGTGAGATATTAACTTTTTATTTTTTTTCTTAACAGAATTCACAAATAGTCTACTTTGAGCATTAATTTCTCATTTTTCATTAAACCGTTTTAAGCATATGAGATATTTTTATAAAGGTCTCATAAAGTAGAATATGAAACTATAATTTAATTATTCGAATCTCTACTTTTACACATAAATAATATACTTCAAAGTTTACAATTTATCATATTTTCGGACGGTTTTATTATTATATTTTAACATACACCACTTAAAGTGAATCTAAGTTATTGGAAGAAAGAAATGTCATCCAATGTCTTTCAAGAATTGAGAATTACTTTCCTTTCAAAAAAAAATGATAATTACTTTGTAATAAAATAGATTATTACTATCACCTATCAGATAAATTAGCAATAAAGAAGTTAGTTTTACAAATATATTATTATATCTCATTATTCTATTATCAATATAATTTAAACCCATGAAACTATTCTAAAAAGATTCCAAATTTGTGATGCAGTGACATTATTTTTTGAATTTAAATCCTAATTGGCATAGAATTTCAAGATTAATTTTGAATTTCTTCCTCCTAATTGTGAGATTTGTTTGTGGGCTTTCGAAATAAAGTGACTTTTTCCCCTGTTAACTTACTAATAATTAGATGACTCATTAATTGGATGAGTTATAGCGTAATTTATCTAAACTCTTAATCACATATCTTAAAAAAATACATCATGCCCCTAATTCCTTATCACTTACCATAAACTCTAACTTTAAACATTAAATTCTAAACTTTGAACTCTTTTTTCAAGTAAGACACCAAAAGAGACATAGTTAAGGAGCAACCCATTTTCATTCTTTATTTTTAAAGGTTCAATAAGATGTTTGTAATAATTGATTAATTAAAGGAAAATACTTTGATGCACAAGCTTGTGTAAACTAAAGTTTACACAAGCCCTTTAATTTTAGGGTTTAGGGTTTTAGGTTAAGGTTTAGGGGTTTAGTATGTAGGGTATATAATTTAAGGTTTATGGGTAGAATTTAGAATTTAGAGTTTAGGATTTAGGGCTTAGGTTTTAGGTTGCTAGGGTTTGTGATTTAGATTTTAAATTTTATAAAAGGAATGTGTAAAAAAAAATTACACAGCTTGTGCATCAAAATAAAACCCTTAATTAAATGACTTATTTGTATATTTTTAAAATTAAATAATTTATTTATAATCTAACTAATAATCACGTAAAATGCGATGTAATTTAAATTTGTTTAATTTTCATTCAACCAATCATTAGGGATGTTTTATTAATTCTAAGCAAACAAGGATTAGACGTTTCCGCTGACCATTTATATATATTTCCCCAAAAGTTAAATTTCCATTTTTTAAAGGTATATTTCCCCCAAAAGTTATTAAGCCTAAAAAGAACTCTGGAGGGAAGCATACATTAGGAAAATGAATAGAGGTGTTGTAAAGTCCCATTTGTATTGCTCCTTGTTGTCGACGATAGAGTGATGGTGTTGAAAGGAATGATGGTTTAGCTTGATTTCGACTTGGATTATGTTAAGATAAAATTGTGATGTAATAATGGTTTAGCTTGTGTTGCCTTCATTGCAAGGATTTGGGGGTAGTTAAGGCAGGTCGAAAGAGAAAGTGCTTAATGCATGAGAGTCAGCTGCAGCCTGTAGTTGATGTTGTTGCCATTGCTGCATCGCCTCCTCTTCTTTCTTTTTCGTCAATGTAACAAGGCTGTGGATTGGGTAACAAAAAAATAGTTTAAAGTCCATTGCATGAAACAAACGTTGAAAACAGGCAATTCCATTAACGTTTCCACGATTAATGTTAAATAATATTTTTATTCATGTTTGACATATCCAGATAATAATACGAGCTTATGGAAAAACTTCAAAACAGTTTTACGTTTATATATTCATATCCAACGCTGGCCTGCGTAGATTGGGACCCTAACATTTTCTTTACAAGTTTTGTTCTGTATTTCAACAACAAAAGTAGTACAAGCAACAATGTCACGGGTGAAACATAGCAGAAAACAATAAGAAAAGGAACCCTACACCATCATGTGCTCCTTTTAACAAATTTACTTATCCACATTGTCTAGTAGCCAACCAACGGAGCTGTATTTTACCATAAATTTTATCAAACCATCTTTTTGACTTACAGCAGCAGCACTCCCACTTTCCTCCTCAGCTCAAAAGCTTTGTAACCCTTTTTATCATCATCAACCTCATCACATTCTATTCGAGTTTTCGTAATCGGAGAGTACAAATCTTTGCTTTCATGGGAAAGTTGTTGGTGTTTCTAATGGCCTATTTGTCCTCGGTTGCCTTATCATCATCTTTGTGGTCGCCGGAACATGTACGATACTCGACTATATCGGCTGCACCGGCATTCTTGCCGAGTGCACCACTAGCCTCTTCTCCAAGTTTACCCCCGGATATTGAGCCTTTGTTCCCTACTCCTAATGGTGTGGCACCTTCTCCGGCTGATTCGTCAGTACCCACTATTCCTTCGAGCCCCAGTCCCCCGAATCCGGATAACATCTTGGCTCCTGCTCCCGGTTTTGCTCCTTCTCCAGCTGACCCTTTGCCGGTATCTACATCAGTTTATCCGACTTCCCCTTGTGCTCTAAAATCAACATTGTTTCTTGGTTTGCTGGTACTTTGTTTATTGCAGCAGCTGTCTGGTGTGTGAATTTATGTTTATTGCAGCAGCTGTCTGGTGTGTGAATTTATGTTCATTGCAACCCCCAATTATCCTTCCTAGTAGTTTCACTCTGAATTTGTGTAGCATATATTGCTTAGTTTGATGTTATTGTTAGGTGGGAATGTATGACATTGGTGTTGGTAGCTTTGATTAGATAATAATGTCGTAAAAATGAAATCGGAATCTCCATATTTCTATGACACTAGATTTGCAGCATGAACACTTCTATATTTCCAAGAGAAGCTCTGTTTAGATACAAAAATGATTATATATATCACATTATAGCACAAAGACTACATTAAGTTCAACATCTTTTCACATTAAGGAACAACAACAACAATGAAACAAAACTGAACAAAAAAATGGCACAAACTGAGGTAACACATGTATAACAGATACTTCTAACCTATGAATATGCTATTTGCCTGAATGTAACCTAACTCGAAAACTACAGAGCAACGGCGCTAGGACCGGACTTTGGAGATCCATTGAATAACATCCCGAAAAGTCCTCCCTTTACTTTGTTGAAATCAAGGGGGCTCCATTTCCTTGGGGGTGATGTTTTAGCAATCCTCCTCTTAAGCTCCACATTCTCATCCTTGAGCACTTGGACAGCCAAACTGAGTTGTCTGATCACCTCTCTCTTCTCTTCGTCTTTCTCGATTAATCGAGCTTTCTGAGCCTTGTTCTCTTCGTTCAGTCTCTCTATTTCCTCCCTCAGCTTCATCACTTCATCATCGAACACCTTCATTGGCACTTCTTGCCTTACTTTTGGGGAAAGTAAGTTTCTATCTACGTTATCGATATGTCCTACTTTAGTTACTATGCAGGCTACATATTTGTCAACCTGTCCGGGATCCTCGACTTCGTCCACAGTTTCATAATGTTCGGGGTCATCGACTTCTGATTCAGCATAATCATCAGAATCTAAACTCTCAAAGTTGCTATCATAGGTCTTATCCATAAAATTCATGGTCTTCTCTGAATGGTGGTGCTTAATGGAAGCAAACGGGGATCCCAATGTGGTCATAAGTCGAGTTTCAGGGTCCGACTTGATTTGATCATATCGCTCCGCGAGTAAACGGTGTGACCGGTAGAAATCTTCGACCAAGCTAATCAACTCGGGACGTTTCTTGTAATACATTTCTGCACGTTTGGCAAAGGAATCTGCATCTTCCTCGATCAATTTTAGCATAGCCTTGGTCTTGTTGTCCAGCTCTATCATTGAGATAAACCGAATTCAATCATTTCAGCAAATGAAGAAAGAGAACAAACAAAAGCATGGCACAAGAAATGCTGCATAGTGAAACCTAGAGAACATGAAAAAGAAACAAGCCTTTCAAACTAGAAGACAACGACGTCATAGGTTCCCCTAAAATCTGACATTGTAATAAACAGAGTGGAAAAAGGAGAAAATGGTTTTATTTTACCAGATAGAGTGGATTGGAGCCACTGGGATCGCTTTGAACCGTCGTGACGACCGTCGAACCACCACCACCGTGAATTTTCAATCTTGCTCGTCATTTGAACCATCTCTTCTCTCTTGTCTCCTCTTTACCTTAAAAAAAGCAAACACCAAAATGCCAGATTTTACAGTAAAGATTAAAGAACGAGGAGGAAATGCAAAAACGACGGTAAGAAAACAGAGCTACGCCTATGTATTTATGCACAAAACAGGAACTGGTTTAGGCATGAAAATTGTTCAAACCTGCCAAAAAGGAAAAACTGACTAAATACTAAGAATCTAATAGTTACTGGAAAGAAAGCAAAGAGATTTATATGGAAAGAAATCTGGTACTTCAATTCAATATAGAAAACCCTTCAAGAATCATGTCCGGAATCGATGCATCAAGAACTGAAAAATCCCATTACTGAAGAGGGTTTGAACTTCAAAATAAACCCAGAAAAACAAAGAAAGAAAAGGGAACCCTTTTAAGCTTGGAGTGTAAGGAAGATTTACCCAGAAACAGAGATGGAGCGTTCCTCTTTTGTCTTCTTGCTTTCTCCCTTCAAAATGTATTTTGGTATTGATTCTTTGTTCAATTGTGATTTGATTATTCAAGTAAAGATGAATTAATGGAGGGTTTTTTAATATGACAATGGCTTCAACTGATATTAATGAGCACTAATTAACAAATTAATTTGAATGATGTGAATTGAAATTTGGAAGTAACAGTTGGAGACTTGGAGTGATGGATGGTCATGGACCACATGATTGGTCACAATGTGAATTAATAAAGATTTTGGGATAACGGTCGAAAATATCAGACACAACAGTCAGGAGGGGAAGGCTAAAAATTAAATAAAAATAAAAGAAACTTCCAATATTCATATTCTGATTCCCAAAGGTAGAATGAATTAATTTTTATTCAATTGTATAAATATAATAATAAAGAGTACTCACTTTATGCTCACCTCTTGTTGTTCCAGTGATAAAGAATGATATAGTTCATTCAGGTGACCCGAATTTGAGCACTAATTTTGTACGGTCGAGAATCAAACAATATTTTTTTTATTAAATAGAGATATATTATATTCACATGTCGAGAATTGAATTCGTATACAATTGAGGAATATAAGCATCCTTAGCCACTATGTCAATTAGTGATAATATATCGTTCACAAGTAAAAATATTACGATAAACCCTAAATCATGCAAAACTAAAACAATATAAAACATCCATAACCAATAAACCCTAAACTCTAAATCCAAACAATATAGTTATTTCGATAATGTATCGTTCACAAGTAAAATATTATTTATAATAAAAATACATTTTAATATACCAATCAAAAGTATATGTTCTTCCCTCCCATAACTCAAAGTTTCAACTTGTAGGAAATTGTTTTACTCTAATTAAAATTTTAGATTTAAATTTTTTAAAAATACAATAATGTTAAATATTAGGTGAAAGAGTTTTGACGTTTTAATAATCTTATTTTACCCGATTAGATTAATTTTCTTTTGGATCACTAAAGAATAGTAAGAATAATTCCAAACATTAAAAATAAAATAAAAATCATACCAAATAAACTAATATAATCAACTCATTTTTCTTCATCCCCCCCAAAAATCCATCTTTCTCATTAACTTTCTTATTTATTAGCCTTTACCCGTTCGACCTTGTTCCTTTCCCAACAAATTAAGAACCCATTAATCAATACCTAAAGAAAATTAAAGGTAATAAATTGAAATCAATTGTTGAAAGCAACCAATTTCACTGATTAAAACGGTAGAATATTGAAATATGAAGTGTGAATTTTTTTAGAATTAGGATTAAATTAAAATTATGTGTAAAAGTTGAAGACCATATTTATTAGTCTTATATTATAAATAAGTATCTAAAGTATACTAATCTTTTTATTTAGGTACTTAAAATTATTTTTTAGTTAAAATAAGTGCTTAATATATACTTTTTGGTCAAAATAGGTACCTAAAGTTTATATATATATATATATATATATATATTTCATCTAGGCTCCTAAAAGTTGTCATTTGACATTGATTAAAAAATACATTAGGTATCTATTTTGAAAAAAAAATACTTTAAATATTTATTTTGACAAAAAAATATACTTTAGGTACTTAATGAAAAAATTAGTATACTTCAGATAATGATTCGTGATATAAACCACTTTATTAGTATTATCAATTTTTATTAACTGTCAGTCTGTCTCGTCGTCTGTTACTAATATTTTAACTTTAATGGATGAAATTGTTATTTTTCAAAAATCGGATGACCATTTGATAAAGTTTTATAGTCAACGGACGCAATATAAAACATTCTACAGTCAGGGGACTAACAAGGTAGTTTACCAAAAAAAAATCCCGACCAGCTTCACGCACCACTCAAAATCCGCCCAAAAGAACAAAAGCCAAATACCCTAACTTTTTCCCCCTCTCTATCTCCTCTCCTGCATCTGCAGGCTGCAAATGAACCCTTATAGATTTCATCGGACCCCCCAAAACCCGGGTCGACCCCACGACCCGAAAGCCCGATCCATCTTGACCCATGGGATGTTATTTCTCTTACTTGTGCTTTGATCTTTATTTTTTAAAAAGTTTTGATAAATTGTCTTAATTTTCTCTTATATAATTTGGTAGTTTTATGGGTTCTTGGTTGGTTGGGATAAGGAGAGAGATCTGCGGGAGTTTGTTTGAGTATTGTTTCTTTTAAGCTTATTCATCACTTTTGAGTACTCACTTTGTTCAATTCCTAGATTTTATTATGTGAAAGGGTAATTTTTTTCTTGTATTGCTGATGAATTCCTGAGCTTTTGGTGCATGGTGTTTTAGGGTTGTGGAATTCTTTTCGATTTTATTCGACTTTCGGTTCGATATCATGTTGTTTGGTGTTGATTATTAGCTTTTGTGTGTGAAGTATGAAAGTTTTTGGAATGTAGGTTGATTAGACTCAGATGGTTAGGTTATGCTTATTGGGTTGTTTTAGGTACATTGTTGAGTTATTTGAGATCTTAGCGGATTACGAGTAAGGGGGGATTGATGTCGTTTAAGAGCATTATCCAGGACATGAAGGGGGAGTTAGGGAGTATATCAAGAAAAGGGTTTGATGTGAAGTTTGGGCATCGTGCGAGATCAAGGTCGCACCGGGTAGTTCAGGATAGCTCGGTTCCGATCGATGCATTCATGCAGAGTTGTTGGGCAAACATGCCCACCGAGCTTCTGAGGGATGTGTTGATGAGAATAGAAGCGTCGGAGGTTACTTGGCCTCCAAGAAAAAGTGTGGCTGCTTGTGCCGGTGTGTGTAGGAATTGGAGAGAAATTATGAAGGAAATTGTGAAAACCCCTGAAATTTCTGGCAACTTGACATTCCCAATCTCATTGAAGCAGGTAATAGACGTCGGCCTGTACTTGTTCCTTTCCCTTTTAAGCATATTTTGCTATTTATATGATTGGATTGCTTTCATGCTGTTATTATATTTAGTGTCATTTCCCTAGTGCTATCGATCTATGTGTGGTACAATCACAAGTGATGGTTGAATGATGCTGATAAACGAGAAAAATTATGTGCAGTTTTTTCGCCACTGGTTCTTAGTTTAAGCTGATATCAATATCGCATTTTGCATTCTTGGACCGCCTTGTGAAACTCTTTAGGAGCTTACGGAATCAAAAGTATGCATTGGGTACTGTATCAATATCCTGCTGCATTACAGAGATCCACTAATTGGCCTACTGGCCAAGGATGTTCATCTTGCCCCATCTTGTATGGGTTTGAATACCGACATGGGAATGTAATACCCCCTCCATTTAATCAAAAAAAAATATGCTGCTGCATTACAAGTTTTCTTAAAGCATTTTGAATCATATTGATAAACCGAGAATGTGAAATTCTCCTTCATAATGTCCGCCTTTTTTCAATTGTCAGTTCTCTTGACACGAATTGCGAACTTGCAAGTTCTTTGGTTGTATAATTTCTTGAAAGGTATCTGTCTAAGTTAATATAGAATATACTCTGAGCTCTCAGTTTTTCCTCAGAACTGTTTTCATTATTCATCAATTATCATTGGTCGAGTAACTGAAATTTATGGCACGGGTTCATTGGTTTTTGTTTTTGCAGCCTGGTCCGAGGAACTCTCTCCTTCAGTGCTACATAAAACGGAATTGTAGCAACCAAACATATTATCTCTACCTTGGCCTGAATCAATGTGAGTTGCTTACCTTTGTTGATTGAACAAGTACCTTGTCTCTCTTTGGGTATCGTTTTATTTGAAACTGTTTCGTGTGTGTATTTTCTTCGCAGCTACCAATGATGATGGAAAGTTCCTTCTTATGGCAAGGAAGTGCCGCCGGCCTACCTGTACGGATTATATCATCTCATTAAATGGTGATGATGTGTCGAAAGGTAGCAGCACCTACATCGGGAAATTGAGGTATTATTAGGTGGATTACGATTCAAGGTGATATCATTTACTCATTTTGGAAACCTAAACTTATTCTTGATTTGCTTTAATAGATCAAACTTTTTGGGGACCAAATTCACAATCTATGATTCACAACCCCCAAATTCTGGAGCCAAAGTTACCAAAAGTTGCTCCACCAGATTAACGAATGTGAAACAAGTTTCTCCTCGAGTCCCGGCTGGCAACTATCCCGTAGCCCACATCTCGTATGAGTTGAATGTCTTGGGTTCTAGGTAGATTTATGTTGAAATATGCTCTTTCTATCTCTTTTCTGCATCACTTATTTATTTATTTATTTATTTATTTATTTGATGCTCACTGAAAATAGAGGTCCAAGGAGAATGCAGTGCATCATGGATGCTATTCCAGCCTCTTCTATTGAGCCCGGAGTTGTTGCTCCCACGCAGACCGAATTCCTACACAGTTATCTGGACACCTTTCCATCATTACCATTCTTTAGATCAAAATCGACCCGTGCCGAGAGTTTCCAGTCCGGACCTTTCTCCACCCAAAGAGACAGAATGCTGGTATTGAGGAATAAGGCACCGAGATGGCACGAACAACTCCAGTGCTGGTGTCTTAACTTCAATGGGAGGGTGACGGTAGCTTCCGTCAAAAACTTTCAGCTGGTTGCATCTGCGGAGAACTTAGCTGCCGGGCAGGAGCAGCACGAGAATGTCATCCTCCAGTTTGGGAAAGTGGGGAAGGATGTATTCACCATGGACTATCAGTATCCGATCTCAGCTTTTCAGGCGTTTGCCATATGCCTTAGTAGCTTCGACACTAAGATCGCTTGCGAGTGATTCGCTAACAGGTATGCGACTAATATATACACGCATGTTGTAACATGCTTGCTCGTCTGTCGGTTTAATTCAATCCACCTTGAACTGCAGGTATTACCCAAAGTAATAGTGATATGGTATGGAGTTGGAATGATTTTAACTTCAATTTTCTGTTTTGAATTTTAGTTATTTATTGTAAATATTAATATTAGTGTTTGTATTAAGAGCGAGACATAATGATGGTCTGTCACTTTTGATCACTTAGAATGTTGGATAAATCCTCTTCATACAATCTTGAATTGTTTATCAGAAATTCTTTCCATTTACAGTTTTGCATAATTGCTTGTTGTTTAATCTTTTTGCCTTGTTTTTAATGTGAATCTTTCTTTATTGTTTATCGGGAACATGTTCTTGTTAGAGAGAGAGAGAAAAAACATGTCCAACTAGGGGTGTAAACAAGTCGAGCTCGAGTAGTGTTGAGCTCAACTCGGCTTGTTAAGAATTTGAGTCGAGTTCGAGCTTGACTCGGCTAGTTAAGAACTCGAGCCGAATTCGAGCTCAAGTCGAGCTCGAGCTTAAGTGTTGATTGAACTTTAACGAGTTGGACTCGAGTAGCTCGTGATTTGTCTTGTTATTATTGATCAAATTGTATGATTTCATTTTAGATGGAATTATACAAATGAAATATTTTTATATGTCTCATTAAAAACCCTTAATATTAGTCGGAGAAAATAGTACACATAAAAATATACAGAAAGTTAAATTAAAAGTTAAACTAACAACCAAAAGTATACTATTTACATTTTAATTCACTTTAATTTTAAAAATTAAAAATAGTATATTATATTTTCGAGTAGCTTGTGAATTTTTTGAGTTAGGTATCAAGTAGCTCGGTTCAGCTTGTTAAGAACTCAAATTGAATTCAATCTAGTTAAGTGTTGACTGAGTTTTAACAAAATTAACTTGAATAGTTTATGATTTGTTTCGTCTCATTTACATCTCTATGTCCAATTGGAATTGACTGTTAATAGCTTCGAAATTTGTCTAAAACTAGAGTTTGTCATTTTTCATGAAAAATCGGCCCTTAATTTTTTTTTTAACCCGTAAGCTATTTTCTTTTTCTTTTTTCGGTGAACATAAACTATTTATTTCAAAATGCATAAATTATTTGTTTTGGTCATTTTAAATACTTGCACTACTTTTAGTCTAGGAGGCATTTAAATTATTTGTTAGAAGTATCTAAATTATTTTTTTATTATAAATCTTTATTATGTTCACGTCTAATTGGCCATCTAAAGTGGATAAATAATATTCATATACTTATTTTGACCAAAAAATAATTTAAAGGCTGTTTTTTATTTAATTTTTTAAATTTTGTTGATCATTTAAGGGTCAATTACGAGAAGTCACTTATCTTTTTTAGCAGCAATGTGTCCCATAAAATTAAAGACTCCATTGACTCTTTATTGAGTGTACATGTCTGCTAATCTAGAAAAATACCTGAATTTACCTACAATGGTTGGGCGAAATAAAAAGGAAGCCTTCAGCTACTATTTAGACAGCTTCAACAACAAAACAAACAACTATAGAGTCAAATTTTTGTCTATGAAAGAAAAAGCAACGCTTATAAAGAGTGTTCTACAATCTATTCATGTGTTTGCTATACATTGTTTTTTATTGCCTGTAGGCTGTAACTCTATGTTGAGCTATGGAACAAACTGTAACACCCCAAAAATTACGCCCAAATTGTAAACCCTAGAATTTGAGAATTTTAATTCAAAACCCCTAATTTTAATTCTTATGGCCAAATTGAGAATTTTAAGAGTTAAATGGTCTTTAATCATAATTTTACGAATTTATCAAAGGTTTGGGGGCTTGTTAGGTGATTAATCCATTATTTTAAAAGAAGATTGAATTTGAATTGAATTATATTTTTACCAGCCGAATCATTTTATTATTATTATTATTATTATTATTTAAATGTTATATATATAGTATTTTTTTTTTCAATTGAATTCTAAATCTTTTAGGTTTCTGCTCCACCCGCCTCTTTATCCTTTAAATTGTTTTTATTTATTTTATTAAAACTTATTATTATAATATATGTATGTATTCTATTTCTGATTGAAAACCTAAACCTAAACGTGTATATATATATATTGGTTCTTAGATTTAAATTCCATACAACATGCGTCCAATTTTTTTTCCTCTATGTCACCGTCAAAACATTAAAACCCTTTTGTTGAATTATAAAATTCCTATGCTATTGTTCAGCTGCTCCAATCTAATATTGAGTATCTTTTCGATCTCTTTTATTTCACCTGTATACTTCCATGATTCGGTTGTTAGCCACGATCTATATATGTGCTACTCATGCTTCGATCCAGTAGAACCCAATATTAATTTTGAGCGTAAAAGACATTCGTTCCGACGTTAGAGCTATTGCGGTTAAGGTGTGTTTTCTTCCGGTGCTATAATTAAATTATATACTATTTTTCTATGTGTTGGTGTTTTATCTCTTTGTGATTATATATATGTATTATGGTTTGTGTGGTTGACATCATATGCATACGATTTCAGAATGTGTTTTAATTATGATTTATGGAATATTTGATTTATGAAACATCGAATTTTCGAAATTATGATTTATGAATTTATGGACTATGGTTTATAAAGTATGTTTACGGAATATCGGATTTATGGAACTGTGCTTATGGAATTTGTTTATTAAACATCATATGTGTATGAGCATGTGTTGGGATTTGTAAGGAGGAAGTTCAGTGGTTTCATCCTTCGGGCTGAATTCCACTTCGGATCAGTGGTTCCACCCTTCGGGTTGAGTTCCACTTCGGATTGGTGACGATGTAGAGAGTGGTTCTGGGGAACTTTACTCTTCAGACGGTGATGTAGTTGGGTGCATTGCATTGCGCTTGTGATTTGTGTTATGTTTTAAAAGATTTTATTCAAAATAATATTATGTTTTATAATTATGGTTTTTCTTGCACTTTAGAGACACACTAAGCTCTTTAGCTTACTCCCCCATAGTTTCCTCTTACAGATATCTTTGGGCTTTAGGCGTCGTGGTACTTGGAGGATCTCAGATTCTATTCGGTTATTTTATTATTCAGTACGAAACTATTTTAGCTATTCAAATTATTATTTATTATTTTCATGCTATTTATGTTTTTCGGATAATTTCAACATTCTTTTATTATGGTTTTATTTCATAGATTTTATTTAAACATTCGAATATTTATTATGATATTTATGTTTTATTTATTATAAGTTATTTATCAAATACTGTTATTTTTATTTTAAATTAAAGTATAACTTTTAAAATTGGATTTCTTGAGGGAAATGTTTTCAAACGTAACTTCCTAAATTCGGTCTTTTCTCCTAGGCCGGATTTAGGGGGTTACACAAACAATGTCTAAGTTTCGGTGAAGGAATAATGACACAAAAAGAGGCATTCACCGGAGTACATAGGCTCCGTTAACATGCTCGAAGTGAAATGAGGACTTAACTTTCGGGATCTCACTCAATTTAATGTGGCACTTTTAGCGAAGCAATGTTGGAGATTAATTACTCAACCAGACAATCTTATGGCAAAAGTCTTGCAAGCGAGTTACTATCCCAGAGTTGATTGTTTGCATTCTTATCTCTGATCAAATTCTTCTTACATATGGCGTAGCATATGGAGTACTAAAAAATGATTGAGAAAGGTCTTGATTGGCGCATTGATAATGAAAAAATTGTGAATATATAGAGTGAATCGTGAATTCCTGGTGAAGGTGATGGAAGAATCAGAGCTGAAGCAATTGACATTAACTACACAGTAGTGGCAGACTTAATAGATGGCTATTTTTAAAACTTGAAACTGAATGTGCTGCATGCACTATTTGATGAGGATATGGTGAGCAGAATATGTACCATTTCGTTGGCTAAAGTAGATCTGTGTGATGCAATGGTATGAAGATATGATGGAATATTATACATAAAAATGGAAAACCCTAGCGAAAACCTACGTTGTGCCCCGTCGCTCTCGTCTGAGAATCATGGTGGCCGGCCACCAGAAGACGTGATTGATCTAGAAAAAATGGATTCCCTCGAGAGACCGGGATCCCCTATTTTGGTTGAGGACCAACGCTCGTGTAAGAAGGGACGTAATGATCCTGATCACGCCATGGAAACCATGGATAAATCAGGCACAAGGGGGGATGCGGTTGATGCGATTATGAGTGAGATTCATGAGACGATCGCCGGCGTGGATTTACAATCTCTAGAAGGAAAGGGTCCTATAGTTCTTTCAACAGTGGAAAATCATCGTCCGGGTTTGGAGGAGGAATCTCCTGGTGGAAAATTGAAGTTGTCATTCCGAGATGCACTAAAAGTGGATAATCGAAATAATGCAGCACAGCTAGAGATAGATGATCTTGATGTTGAAGTTTTGGACAGTGATGTGCGCGTGATCTCGGACGGTCCCCTGCCAGAGATTCAATTTTCTGAGAAAGTGCACTGTTCTATTGATAAAAAGCTCTCTAATTCGATTGTCATCCGACTACTTGGAAAGTCAATTGGCTACAGAGCTCTGCTTAACAGAATCACAGGTTTATGGCAGCCGAAAGGGGAGATGAGGCTTATAGATCTCGATAATGAATATTTTTTGGTTCGTTTCTCAACGGAGGAGGATTACGCTAGAGTCTTGTCAGGAGGACCTTGGGTCATCTATGGCTCTTACTTGACTGTGCAGCCATGGAGTCGAAACTTTTCTACTGCAGCTGATCATCCCTCAAAGATTATGGTTTGGCTCCGATTACCAAAACTGCCATACAGGTATTACACGAAGAGCCTATTATGCCATATTGCTAAACTACTTGGAGAAGTTGTAAGAATTGATTATAGTACGGATGAGGCTAATAGGGGAAGATTTGCTAGACTAGCAGTGGTTATCGACCTTAAGAAACCGCTACTGCCTGGTATTATTATCGATGGTAAAAAACAACTGATAGAATATGAAGGCCTACCCCTTATCTGCTATGGTTGCGGAAAATATGGACATGCCAAAGAGCAATGTACTGTGGAATCTCCCTTTGCCAGAGAAGTTACAGAACAAAGAAAAGATGTCAATCAAGATGAATTATATGGTCCGTGGATACAGGTTATAAATAGGAGGAAAAAACCGATGGCGAAACGTGACAATGGTCTGCCTCCACACAGTTTAGAGACAAACAGCCGTAAGGATGGTTCCAGATTTTCTGTATTACCAGCTGCACACGATGTGCCTACTAATGAACATTGCACTAAAGGAAAGGAGTTATCAAAAGGAAAAGCACAATGTCATACATTAGAAACATCACATCATGGTGGGATCCATATTGGAGATATGAGGGCTGAAAGTAGTAAGCAAGGAGAGAGGCGAGATGCAGATATGAGGTTAATTAAGGAGAGCATTCATAGCCTTGATAACATAGATACTCAAGCTAAAAGCTATTCGAAGGGGAAGAGTCTTAACCAAACAAACCAAGTGGCATCTAAGGATGCTGTGATACCCGTTCTCACTACATTGAACCCGGAAAAGCATGTTGCTGTGCATGTGGTTGATGATGATAGTCGACCTGTGCTGCATGAGAGAAATGGAAGGGTTTTACCACTCTCCATAACTGGTGCTAATTTGAAAAATGGAGGAAAGGCGCTGATGTCGATCAAGGGGGTTCCTCGTAAAAACATGAAATCTAGGAAAAAGGATGGTAAGCCTAAGAATCAAACAAACCTAGCAGGTCTTGTGGAAGCGCTCACGTCGGAGCTGGACCAGGCGAAGGTAGCGACTGCATATCCGCACATTGACTCACGGACCAACGATGCACCAGCTAACTATGATGTTCAATGGCGGGCAAATACTGCTTTTGAATCGAGTGATCAGTCTGATATTTAGGCTTCGGGTGATGTTTTTTCTTTTATTTTTTTCCTTTTAATTATGATTAAAATTATATCGTGGAATGCACAAGGAGCTCTTGACTCCAATTTTAATCGTTATTTTAAGATGTTTGTTAGATTGCAGAGACCAAATGTTTTTGTGGTGTTGGAACCACGCATTAGCGGGAGGAAGGCTGACACTTTCATTCGTAGAGCATGGTTTGATTATTCTTATAGGGTTGAGGCTAATGGATTTGCAGGAGGGATATGGGTAATGTGGAATAACAAAGTTAATTTTGATGTGGTAGCTATCTCTAGTCAATTTATCCATGGTGTGATCAACATAGTGGATGAGCGTAAAAGCTTCTTTTTCACTGTTGTTTATGCTAGCCCAGATGCGGGGAAAAGACGTGATTTGTGGAAGCAACTTGCTGCGCTTGATCCGAAAGATAGCTGGCCTTGGGTTTTTGGCGGAGATTTAAACGTGATTAGTAAAATTTCGGAGAGGGATGGTGGTTCTAGGAAAAGAATTGGAATTTGCTCGCACTTTAATGAGTTTATGTTTCACTCTGGCTTAATTGATATGTGATTCAACTGTTCTTCTTTCACTTGGAAGAGAGGCGACCTCTCACAGCGTTTAGACCGCTTTATTTGTAATAATAAATGGTATAACTATTTCCCAATGTCTGCAGTGTTTCACTTACATCGTCTGGGATCGGATCATCGTCCAATCATGTTGGAGTTGGGTAATCGTGCGAGTCATGGTAAAGCTAGGCCCTATAGGTTCATTGCTGCGTGGAATGACCATGAGAATTTTAAACCTATGCTTGAGAATTGCTGGAGTGTGAGTAAATCTTTGTTCGATAATGTGACAAGCTTGCAACAACAAAGTTGTATCTGGAATGAATCAGTGTTTGGGCATATTGGTCAGAAAAAATCTTTATTGTTAGCACGTATTAAGGGCATCGAACGCTATCTTGAGAAGTCTGATTCTGATTTTCTTATGAGCCTTGAAGAGAGGCTTAAAGAGGAGCTGAACATAGTGCTAGAGCAGGAAGAAAGTTTCTGGCAGCAAAAGTCGAGGCAAGAGTGGATTGCAAAAGGAGATCGTAATACCTCGTTCTTCCATGCAAGCACATTGATTCGACGGAGACGAAACAATGTTCGGATGCTGCAAATCGATGATGGTTTGTGGTGTGACGATGTACAAGTGCTTAAAGATCATGCCTGCGAGTTTTTCAAGAAGTTGTTTACAAGTGAGAGTAGGCATACGGGGAATGGCTCTGTGGGGACTGATTATTTTCATCAATCTATCTTGGATACACGCTCTTTGCTGAATACGGTAACAATGGAGGAGGTGCAAAATATTGTGTTCAAAATGGCTCCATTAAAAGCCCCTGGGATTGATGGTTTGCCTGTTTTATTCTATCAAAAAAATTGGTCCATTGTTGGTGTGTCTATTTATAACCTTGTTCGTGATTTTTTTGATAGGGGCATCTTAGAGAGTTGGATCAACGAAACAATTCTTGTGTTGATCCCGAAAGTGGAGAGTCCTTCTTCAATCACACAATTTCGCCCGATCAGTTTGTGTAATGTGACCTATAAAATTATTTCAAAGGTCCTAGTGGAACGTTTAAAACCGTTCCTTCCAAATTGGATAGCGCCAACTTAGGCGAGCTTTGTTCTGGGTAGACAGATTACTGACAACATCATTCTCGCCCAAGAAATCACTCTATGAATAACAAATCCAGAAAGAAAGGGTGGCTAGCCATCAAAGTGGATCTTGAAAAAGCATATGATCGACTTGAGTGAGACTATATCGAGGAAACTCTTAAACTTACAAGTATACCGAGTCATTTTATTAATTTAATAATGATTTGTGTTCGCTCTGTTTCAACCCAGGTGTTATGGAATGGAGAGCTAACGAAGAAGTTTAAACCAACTCGTGGGATACGCCAAGGGGATCCATTGTCACCATACTTATTTGTACTTTGCATGGAACGCTTATCGAAGGCCATTATGCGCAAAGTTGATGAAGAGGAATGGCGGCAAATCTACCTTTCGAAATATGGTCCGGGTTTGTCTCATCTTTTTTTCGCGGACGACCTTGTCCTGTTTATGGAAGCATCGATGCAACAAGTTGATGTTGTCAAAGGCGTTGTGGAAAGTTTTTGCTTTAATTCTGGCCACAGGGTTAGTATGTCAAAAACTAAGATTTTTTTCTCTAAAAATGTTAATGCTAACATGCGACAGACTATTACTCAAAGTTTGGGATTTGAAGAGGTCTCGGACCTGGGTAAATACCTTGGAGTTCCTTTGTTGCACTCACGTGTAACCATGGCAACGTACTCGTACCTCCTTGAGAATGTGCGCAACAAGCTCTCGAGTTGGGCTGCGGGATCGTTATCTTTAGCGGGAAGAATCACTATGGCAAAAGTTGTTCTTCAGGCGATTCCTGTATATGCAATGCAATCTGCTTGGTTGCCTAAGAATATTTGTGAGGAGATGGAGCGCATAATTCGCCAATTTGTGTGGGGTAAATCTTCTCATAAGAGTGGAATATCGCTAGTCAAGTGGAGTTCGGTGCAAGAACCTATCGAGCATGGTGGTCTTGGTTTGAAAGATATCCACCAACAGAATAGAGCGTTTATGATGAAGCTAGGTTTCCAATTGATTTTGGATGAGAAAAAATTGTGGATTCGGGTTTGTAAAGAGAAATATGCATGGAGGTCAAGAATTCCTACATCTATTGCGCGCAACAATTGCTCTAGATTATGGCGTGGAATTAGTAACATATGGACGGAGCTTAGTAATAGTATTTGTTGAAACATAAGGGATGGAAAGCAAACGGATTTCTGGTTTGACACATGGATAGATCTTCCGGAACCACTTGTTATGGAATGCTTATTGCCTCATTTCCCAGAACCAACTCCGGTGGCAGCCTTTGTGACTCCATCCGGTGATTGGGACTGGTATCGCCTTGGTCTGTGTGTTCCGGAGCATGTTCTTCGGCGTATCGCTGCTATAAAACCACCTGATGAGAGATTAGGCGCGGACACACCAGTATGGAGATGGGAGGAAAAACAATTTTTCACCATGAAATCTTCCTATAAGTTTTTAACTCAAGCTGCATCGACACACAATGTTTCACAGTGGAGAATAATTTGGAAAGCTCAAGTACCACAACGAGTCCGGGTCTTTCTATGGCTTGCTATGCCTGAAGCCTTGTTAACCAACGCGGAACGCATGAGGCGACATATGTTCGATACAAACATATGCCAAATTTGTCGAAGTGGTGTTGAAGATGTCGACCATATCTTAAGGAAGTGTCTTAAAGCTAAAACTATTTGGTTACGTTTAGTTTCATTACATGAGCTTCACAATTTCATGTCTGTGAATTTACAGGATTGGATTGTTATTAACATGACCAAACCAAAGACTTTTGGTTGCGAGGATGAGGATTGGCCTAGCAAGTTTGCGGCGATCGTGTGGCAGCTATGGAAGAGACGCTGCAGCATCATTTTTTATGAACATTATGTAGAGAAATGGGCCTTTATCGATCATTGCTTCAAGCTCGCAAAGGAGTTTACAGAGTGTGTTGAGAGCTCTTTGCGTGGGAACCTGATGAATCAGCCTAGAGGTGGAAGATGGAGGAAACCAGCAGCGGGTTGGATCAAAGGCAATACTGATGGCGCTGTGCACCCGGTAACTGGAGCAGCTGCAGTGGGGGGTGTACTGCGCGATGCGGACAGCAAGTGGATTTTGGGGCTATCCAAAAGTATTGGCACGTGTTCTGTCCTTCTATCGGAGCTATGTGCGATATATGAACTGTTGAATCATGCTTGGGAGCTTGGCTATCGACGTATTGAATTGGAATCCGACAGCTTAGAAGCCATAAGGATTATCAATGGAGAGTCCAGCGCTTTGAGACAACATGTCGTTGTGGATGGAATTCGATCCTTAATCCAGCGTGATTGGGAAACGGTGTTCCAACATGCTCATCGAGATTCTAATGTTATTGCGGATAAGTTAGCTCGTATGAGCCGGGGAGCTTCGATCGGCTTGATGACATTTTCAAAACCTCCTGCGGAAGTTGCAGTGCATCTGCTGCATGAGTCAAATGTAGCTGATTAGCAGTTCTTGCTGTGTTTCATTTTTACCAAAAAAAAAAGATATGATGGCTCGGGATTTTATACATTCAAAAATGGCTATTGATTACGTCGAATGGACTCCCTCTGTGGCTCTGATATGAATAACTAGACTCCTTCATTATGTTTATCAAAATGTTACGCAGACATGTGGTCTATGAATTTACCAGAAAATGTGAAGATTACAATGTGGAGGATAATTAATAACCAACTTTTAAAAATTACTAATATCGAAGGTTAAATGTAAATAACATGTGTATCTTTTGTGGAGGATAATTAATAACCAACTTTTGAAAATCTCCAATATCGAAGCTTGTACAACACAACATTATCATGTGACAAATGCATTCATGGCGGTAGCTGTGAATTTAGCAAAAGATTCTGGTTTCTTTAGGGTTTTCGTGGAAGGTGATTCTCTAACTATCATTAAAAAGTTAAACTCTTGTTCTGAGGATCTCTCACCAATTAGACCACTGATTCTTGATATCAAAGAATCAGCCAAAGGATTACCATAAGTTTAATTTCGCTTTGTACATCAGGAAGCAAACAATGTTGCGCACACATTAGCTCGTGAAAGACGGTTGCATGCATGACCGATGTATTGGATAGAAGAAGCTCCCCACAATATCACATTGGCTGCAGAAAAAGATAGACAACAATTAAGAATTGGTTTGCTCTTGTCGGCTGCAATTAGTTCTGCAGTTCCAGGAAATGAAGTACATCGTATTATTCTTGCTCGGTTTTTCTATATCTACATATTTGGATGCACTCCGAGCCATTTATTTGGTTGTTTAGCTGGTTTTTACCTTTATGGTAAGCTGTAGAGATAAATTTTTATGTGTCTGTATGTTCTATATTGCACAATATACCTTGTATCTATTTTCTCATTTCTTATCTTAATAAAAGACAACTTTCAAAAAAGAATTATAATATTTTAAATTTTCAAATAAACTTTTATAGATTGGTTAATAGTAGGGTTACATAAAAAATCTTATCTAAAAACCCATATACATTATTTGTATTTTTATTTTTGAACTTGGAAAAAATGAATCGAATATAAACCTCAATATTATCTTAGTCCTTCCTCTTTTTACTAAAGTTTAATCTCACATAATTATTTACTATTGTAACCCTTTGAATTTTTATTTTTATTCACTTAAATCTTTCAACATGTTTATTTTTATTTTCCTTAATTTTTATTTTTTATTTTTATAAAACATCACTATTTATTCTTTGATAAATATTTTCTTTTATTATAACTATTTTTATTTATTTATTATTGTTCTCATATATATAATTTATTATTATTGTCGTCCCTGCTGACTGCTGGTTTTTTGTTTCAGTTCCTTCTAGTTCAAGGACAATTGTGTCTTCCTTGTATACTCCCCCTATTTGTTTCTGTTTTTGTTTTGTTCTTTCTTAAAAGTGTATTTATTTTTTGGAGCTGTTTTAATGTTCTTGTTTGTTTTGAATGTTTCTTTTCTTTCCTCTGCACTTTTGTTTATTCATGTTTTTTTTGTTATCAATAGAAGATATACTATTTTTTATATCATATTTATTTTAAATAATGAGTCTCACTCCTAATAATAAAGAAATGCTAACATTTTAATTATACCTATATAAACTAATATCAATGTCATTTTTACAATATACAAAATTAAATCTCAAAATTGATTACTAATAGGGGTGTAAACGAACCGAGCTTCAACGAACAACGGTATGTCCATGTTCGTTTATTTATTTTTAAAGGTGTTCGAACTCGGTTCGTGTTCGTTTAAGTTTTTAATAGCATGTTCGAGCTCGGTTCGTTTATATTTTGGTGCGTTCGGGCTCGGTTCGTTTAACGTTCGCGAACGTGTTCGTTTAACGTTCGCGAACATGTTCGTCAATTTGTTCGTTTAGTGTTCGTGAACATGTTCGTTTAGCGTTCACGAACATGTTCGTTTATATATGTTCGCGAACATGTCCGTTCGTTTATAATTTCTAAAATTTAACTAAACGAACAAACAAAAATTAAATAAAATAAAATCAAACTTTTCCGCAACAATCCTCCCAAATGGCTCTTGACAACTCACCAAACATTGTTTAAAATTTACTATTATTATTATCAGCTATAAGATGTACTAATCATAAGCTGTGTTTAGAATCAAATAACAACTACTAAAAGGAGTATTAGGCTAAACATAACCACTTAAAATGGAGTAATTTTCCAATTACAAGTATTTGCATTCAACCGAATATTAGGCTTATAATCAAAACATATTTTCTCCCCTTTTTACTGTGTTATAAAGTTTTTTATTCATGCGCTTGTAGGTGAAGAAAAAGAATGTATTCGAGTACAATAAATTTCACAAGAACATAGCAAAACCTAAAACATGGCAGTGTGACACACGGGCACCGGTGGCGGCCGAAAATGATGAAAGACAGAGGGGAACTTTGGGTTCTCGACGAATCTTCAATTTGATCTCCACGGTAAACGACGAAGAGACACGGCAAATGGAGGGCGGGGACGAGTTCGGGAAGAGGCGACGCTCATCTCAGTGCTGGCGGTGCATGACACGGACCGACGGTGATGAGTAGTCGGAGCTCGAACGGGTGGATGGTAAGGTTGGATGTTCCGTCGAACTTCAAGCCGTTGTTCATGGCAAACGGCGAGGAGTAACTGAGAGTGGCTCATGGGGTTTGGTCGGGGAGTGACGGCGGATCTGTTGGCAATGGTGGTGACCGTCACGAGCCGGCAGTGAAGGAGATCTTGGGCCATCTAAGATTTGGGGAAAGGGAAAGGTTTTGAGAGATTTTCTAGATCTGAGAATTAAAAAAATTTCAGGGGGATTTGGGAGGGGTGCGGCTACAAATATTAGAAATTAGGGAAAATGGTGGTAGGGGGTTATAATATGGTTTATATTATTATATACCTTGAACTTAGGGTTATAAACGAACATATAAACGAACATAAACGAGCATATAAACGAGCTTTTAAACGAACATAAACGAGTTTGTTCGTGAACATAAACGAGCCGACACACCTATGTTCGTGTCCGTTCGTTTATTAAACGGACATAAAAATTTTGTTCACACTCGTTTATTTAGCTTAATAAACGAACATAAACGAACGTTATACGAACGGTTCACGAACAGTTCGTCGAACGCTCTGTTCATTTACACCCCTAATTACTAATACCATTTTATTTCATTTTCATACTTCAATACCTACAAGGCGGGACTGAAATTTTTTTGTTGAATAACTTTTTGAGGGTTACTTCGAAAAATTTAGGAAAAAGAATACTGAGATAAATTTGAAACCTTTTTTACTCTTAATTTAAAAAAAAAAATCCTAAACAAATAACAACTTTTTTATGAAATCTAAAGTGATTACAAGTAGTATATGTTCTAAATATACTATCAACTATTTGACAATGAACGCTCAATCACTCTGTTGCAGCTACTGGTGCTCGAACCCGTGACCTCTAGGAACAACAATCGTTCCCTTAACTACTGAGGCAAGTTGGTTCGTGCACAAATAACAACTTAACTGAAGAATGTGTAAAGTATTATTGCATGAAACGTTACAAATTATAAAAAAATAATTAAATAATCAAAACAAAAATAAATACATTTTTAAAAGGGTAATCTTCACCAGTGGTCCTTTTTGTTTATGGTGTGTTCTATTTTGGTCGCTAGAATTCAAAAAAGATTATTCTGGTCAATTATATTTAGAATCGTTTCTATTTTGGTCTCTTGGTCGTTAGTCTTCGTTACTTAAAAATTTAGTTTCTAATTTAACCCCCAAACTTTCAAAATTTTATTTTTCACCATCTTCCTTAAAAATTATAAAACTAAAACCACAAAAAATTAAATAAATGGATATAACACAACACTACAACTCATTCGCCCAATATTAAAAGCGTTAGCTTCCATTGCAAATGGTTATAACCCAACACATGATCGTGCAAGGGCATTTCCTTCTCCAGAAGCCAATGTCGAGCTCCAGTCTAATCTCGACGTGAGTGCAATAATTTATTTCTTCTTTTCTAATTTCTTGCTTTCTCTAAGTAATTGAACTTAGAATTTCGAAACCTAAGCTTGTTTGTTTCAGTTGTTGTATCGGTAAATAAAAAGTTAGATACATAAATTACTGATATGAAGACCCAGTGGTGTATCGATAATTGAACTTAGAATTTCAAAACCTGAGCTTCTTTTCTAATCTCGACGTGAGTGTAATAATTTGACACTTACACAATAGACGGCCATTGAGGATACATTTAAATTTTTTCGATACTTTAAACTAATTTATGGTATTCTATGTGAAGCAGAAAAAACGATTAATAACTCGTGCGAATGCAAAGAGCAAAAGCGAAAAGTTTTCCCCTCCACACTAAGATGGAGCACTTGGCTTCCCTTTAGGAGCATCACAGCACATTGATCCTTCATTTGTTCCTCATGCCGTTCCCTTCAGCACTATATTCACTTATTCGAAAGAATAAGTGTAAATTTGGTCCGGTCCACTGGTTGAGTATGCCAACATTGGCAGTCCAAAGCTAAAGAAGCATGTTGTAGTTAATTTTCAGAAAGAAGGAAATGCTTATACCCTGGGAAGCACGGGTACGACAACCCCATGCCATTTTAAGTATTCGAAACGTCTCATGGACGTGTACGGTACGGCTACGACTAGGGGACATACAGGGGACAGTCCTCGTTGACGGGATACGATCAAAATTAATCAGGAACGGTTAGATATTATCGGGGATGTTTCGGGGACGACCTTCATCGGCGTGCCCAAGGTCATTTTGCAGAGAGAATCACGGGCTTCGATATAGATTCTGACAATAATTTCACCGGCAGATGAGAAGCAACTAACGAAAAAAATTAAAAAGACAAAACCATGCGCAATTGCAGAGCAAGGAAGAAGAAAGGATTGAGGAAGAAAACACTTTTTGTAGGCCCAATAAAGTGTTATTATTATTATTTTTTAATAGTAAGAGCGCTTTTACTATTATTATATATATATGAACATTTATTTAATTATTTTATTTTTATTGTTTTACTATTTTATTTTCATAATTATTATTATTAGTATTATTATTTTATTTAATTATGAACAGTTTATTAGAAAATAAAATTATTTTCTACTTTAATTTTTAACATTTTGTTTTTATAGGTTACTTTATATATTATTATTATTATTATTATTATAAATAATTTATTATATATATATATATATAACTTCATATTTATCGAACCATTGACTTACCCGTGCACTATAATTTTAAGAATTGTCATTTTTTGTTTCTATCCCGGTCTTCGTATTCGTCCCATGTCCGTATCAATACAACATAGCTTATACCAAGGTAAAAGGCAATAAAATCTTACTATAAACATTTGTTGCATGCATACTTCCGAAACATATTTATAAAAACCAGTCAAATTGACTTTGCATTAACTGACAATGTCCCGAACTCTTACTGCTATTGAAACATGTATTCAAGAGATTGAAATTATTTTTTATACATTTTTTATTCTTTCACCAATACCAAGAACCTCCCTAATTTGTTATGACATTGAAGATAATTTCTTCACTTTTGGTTATAGCCATTTGCAAAGGAAGTTAACATTTTTAATCATGAGTTGTATTGTTAAATTATAACTATTGATTTACATTTTTTGAATTTTAGTTTTATAGTTAGAAACTAATATTTTAAGTAACTAAGACCAACAGCTAAAGATTCAAAATTAGAATCAAAATAAAAATAATTTTAAATATAAGTGACTAGAATATATTTTTTTTAAATTCTGAGACTAAAATAAAATACACCCTAAACAAAACCGACCACTGATAAAAACAAAAAACATCAGTGAAGATAACTCATTTTCTAATCAAAGTTATAATTATCAATAATACATTTAACTTTCAGCATTTTTTTCATTCTGCAAGAAACATTCATTAAATTAATCAAAATTCGAAAAACTTGATTTAGCATGTTTGATAATAATTTTTGTCAACATTACAGTGTGATTTGAAAATCTAACCTGTGAATTAAAAACTAAAACAGTAATATTAAATCAATTACATATTTTTACCAGATATTAATTATTTTAAATGTTTAAAATCCAGCAAAACAAATCTATAAACAAAATAAGACAGCAAAACCAAGCAAAAAATTATAGTAATCTGGTTTGAAATTTTTTAGGAAACAGAAGAAATTCAAATTAAAAGGATAAAAATAGATTAAAAAGGGAGTAGAGAAGAGAATAGTTAAAAAAGAAGCCTCAGATTAGCATTTTGGCACATTCATCAAAGCAAACAACAACCCGTGCATCTTGCACACGGTGCGCTTTATTTGTTGTTGCAGCTCTTGCCCCGTTTCTTTTCCTCATCGGCTTCTTTCATTACTTCGTAAATCCAAACAAACAAAACAAAAATCAAAATAAATCCACCGGTACTTTTTAAAAACGCCGATGGAAAATTTCAAAATCGGAAAACGGGACTCAATAAACAAAACAACCAGAGCAAGATAAAAAAAAGACTCTCTCATCGGCTGTCAACGGCCACCGGCGAAGAATCGTTTACAAAGAGGGGAGCATTATATAGAAGAAGCTAGCCGAGGATTAGGGTTAGAGAGCTAGGGCTTTGCCTCTCCATGTTTTATTGGGCTTTTTATTCAGGCCCATGTAATTAAACCCAAACCATTCTTATTTTTGGAACGGTATAATTGTCAGAACTACACATGAATTTTGATCTGATGTGTAATGTGATACATTAATTTCTAATTTGATTCGATATTTATAAATCACTAGAATATTAACTTCCTAGCATCATTTTACGTTTATATATTATATAACAAATATTTATATCTAATAGATATGAAAATGAATGGATATACTTGATATTTTTGATTCATGTACAATTTAATCAAAATCAAAGCTTCATGCGTACAGTTAAATTAAATGTAAAATTCCGTATATATAATTACACTAAATCAAAATTCATATATCACATTGCATATCAAATCAAAATTCATATATAGTTTTGAAATTTACCCCATTTAGAAATGATAGAAGAATTGTATTAGGTCTGGTTGTGATTTTAGCCAGTTTAATCATTTTATTTTAATTTGACATTATTTAGTTATCTATTTTTATAATTATCATTAGCAGGTCCAAATTAATAACATGAAAGTAGTACTCCAACCTCAAATTCAACATAGTAGAAGGACCCCGTGCCAGAAATGGGTTCTCCTCAATAACTTGCGTTTTCCATTTCTTCCACTTTATTTAAGTTTCTATAACAAAATTTATAGTAATTTTTTTGAGTTTATATATTATTATATGATTGAAGAAGTTGTTTTATTTATTTGTTTCAAGACAGCAGAAAATTTATTCATAATAATTCAACCCATAATCTATGAAAGATAAGAGAATGTCAATTAAAATTTTTCAATCATTTGCTCTGGAGATTGTTGCCATATCAAAGAATATTGTTAAATGTGAAATAATAAGAAACATGAAAATTAATAAAATATAACAATACGTTAGTTCAGTGAGATGAAGTGTTGGAATCTTTAAGTAAGGTTAGAAGATTAATTTTTAGTGTGATGGATGAAATAAATTAAGTTGAATGAGTTACGACTATAATAAACATTTACAATACTCGATTTAAATTAATCAATTGATGGATCAAATACTAATAGTTATAAAAAAGACAATGTTAAAAAATGCATCTAACGTTTGACTAGGTAGTTATTTTTACCTCTATTCTTTTTTTGAAGCGGATTAATTTTCAACGTTTCATTTTTTGTCAAAATTGTCCTTTTACGGATGAAAATTGTTAGTCAACTAACGGTAACCAACTTGAAATGACTTGGCAGAAAAATAATTTTATAAAATTATTTTGATTGAAGTAACATTTTTTCAAGTCAACATCTTTGTCTATATGACACTGTCATGTCATCCTGCACTGCCATGTAGGTTTACTACGTCATTCCAATCGATTTACTGTTAGTTGACTAACAATTTTCATCCACAAATGAGTCATTTTGACACAAAGTAAAACCTTAAAAGTTAAATTAATTCATAAATATATTAAGTGTCAAAGTAACTATTCATCCTAACCTTAATAATATTTTTTTAACTTTATGCTTATAAAAAAAATCAAAATCAATCATTTTTTCCCCAAAAGAATTAGTGGGGACTCTCATTGGGCCTAATACATGGAAGAACGGTCACAACCTTTTAAGGCTAAGGAACGAGCACCCATTTATGGACCACCAAAAGAAAACGTAGCCACTAATTGAAAAATAAAACATGAAGAAAAAGTGTGGGCAACACCCATGATTGCTTCAAACTGTTCGTATTATACACTTGAAATTGATGTCACAAAGCTAACATTTTACTATAAAAAGATACACCAAGACTGAAGCGTGATGTTTATTTACTTACTTTTAGGGACGGAGCTAGAATTGAACTACGAGGGGATAGAATGATTATCTTTAAAATGGATAGAATTTCAAAAAATAATTAAAATGTAAAAATTAAGGGAGTTTAGGTTGAATTTTATAAATTTTAAAATTAAAAGGTCTTAAAAGCAATTAAACCAGAAAATTGAGTGGTCAAAGTTTATTTTATTTATTTTATTTTAGTTTACATGGTCCAAAAATAATAAACGATAAAATTTCCGGATGGACAGGGGCTTAATTCTGATGGTTTTAAATTATTAGGGCCTAAAATATAATTAACCCGTAAAATAGGGGGAAAATTGGCCACCATGTATTTGGATCCGTCCATGCTTACTTTTACCATCGGAAGCTATAGGGTGTATAAGATTTGTTTCGAATCGATAAATATTTTTATTAGTTCACCAGTTTTCAATTCGATTATTTCAGTTATCAGTTTTTTTATAATAACCTTAGATTTTAAAAAATTGTATTTTATTTTGACAAAATAACTTTATTTTATGACTTCTAAAAATTATTTGATATTTTTTAAAAAAAAACCAAAATATTTCTTAAATAAATCATTTTCAAGTAAATAAAAATAATTTATAATTCATATATAATATATTCAAAGTTGTTTTCATAGTTTTAAGTATAAAATATTTATTTTTATATCATAAAATATTTAGGTCATGTTTGGTAAAGAGAGGTTTGAGCAAAAATTAGAGATTTGAGGCATAATTAGAGGTTTGACCAGTCAAATCCGCTAATATTGTTGTTTGGTAAACAACGGATTGAAAGAGCGGATTGGGGTGAAACCGCTAATTTTGAAAAAGTTTATAATAGGAGTTTTTGAGATTATAGGGTTGATATTAGAGTTGTAAAGACTCTTTTACCCTTACCAGTACCAAAAATCTCAAAATAACCTAAATTAAATATTTTCTCACCCTAAACCCTAAAGTTCAATCGCCTTAATTAGTAAATGAGTATAGACCAATCAATTTGGTTGGTTCTATTTATAAACTTCTAGCGAAGACACTTGTACTTAGACTCAATTCTGTCATGTTCATCATTATCGGGGAAAATCAGTTTGCCTTTTGTGCTGGCCACACCAAGAGACTTGGTTTGAAAGGAGTGGTTTTCAAAGCTGACTTCCGCAAGGCATGCGACACAGTAGACTGAAATTTCTTACTGTTCATCGGTAAATTATTTTGTCAGTGAATTCTAAATTGCATTTTAACGGCTTCGATTTCAGTCTTGGTTAATGGGGTTCCCTCGATACCTTTTTCTATTAGTCGTGGCTTAAGACAAGGTTGCCCCCTCTCACTGTTGCTATTTAATCTTGTTGCTGAGGATCTCAGTGCCTTTTTAACAAAGGCGGTTGCCCGAGATTTTTTCAGTGGTGTTAAAATTGGTCAAGACTCGGTGGAGATCTCTCACTTGCAATTTACGGATGATCTAATCCTCTTTTGTGGTGCGTATCTTAAGAGGATTTGAATTGGCCTCTAGGCTAAAGCTCAATTTGAAGAAATCTTCCTTAATAGGTATTAATTTAGAGAATTCGGTTATTGATTATTGGGCGTCTTTACTTAAGTGCGGAAAGGGGCAGTTTTCCATGTTCTTACCTTGGGCTTCCCTTGGGAGCTCATAAAAATTCAAGTCAGTTGTGGGATCCGATCGTTGAAAAAGTTAGGAAGAAACTTTTCAGCTGGTCTTCTAAGCTGCTATCTTTCGCTGGTCGCATCACTCTAGTCAAGTCTATTTTGTCTAATTTGCTCATTTATTTCATCTTTTTGCTTCCAATGCCGAAATCAATTAGCGCTACTTTGACCAAGCTAGTGGTTAATTTTCTGTGGAATCATGAGGACAAAAAATCCATACACTAGATTAGCTGGGAGACTATATGTCTTCCCAAACAGTATGGTGGGCTCGGTTTATGCAAATTGAGTATTAAAAACGGAGTGCTTCTAAATAAATGACTATAGCGGTTTGGTTCAGAATCAAATAGTCTTTGGCGGAGGGTCATCTCAGCAAAATATGAAGCTGGTGCCTCTTCTTTATTGCCTTCTAATCTCGGGTCTTCTAATAAATTTTGGATTTGGAGGGGAATCATTTCGCCACTTTCTATTCCGAGCAATGGTTTCCTCCAGCATATTAAAATTGTAATTGGGGATGGAAAAAGAATTTTCTTCTGGTTTGATAACTGGACTAGTTTCGGCCCTCTTAAGTATGCCTTTCCTAGAATTTTTGCGCTTGCACTGCAAAAATCAGGTACTATTGCTGAGTTTGATAATACAGAAAATGGTGTTTGGCAATGGAATATCTCCTTACGCAGAAAATTATTTAGTTGGGAGTGTGAAGTGTGGTCTGATTTTCTCAGAACAATCAACTCTGTTATATCTGGTCGACTTCAATCTGATAGCATTCGCTGGGTTGCTTCCCCTAATGGTTCTTATAGCTCCAAATCATTTTGTGAGCTAAGTGTTGGAAGTAGTTTGCCATGTGAAGGGATTTTGAGGAAAGTCTGGATCAACTTAGTTCCACTGAAGGTTAAAGCCTTCATTTGGAAAGCGGTACATGAGAGAATTTCAACCAAAGATCAATTAGCTAAAAGGGGTGTGTCGGGTTTGTCTAATCAACTGTGTTCCCTTTGCCGAAGTGAGAATGAATTCGTGGATCATCTTTTTTACAGGTGTTTAATTTCGTGGTGTGTTTGACAGCAATAATGTAATTTGTGGGGCATTAACTTTATCTGCCCAAGTAACTTTAAGGCCTTGCTCTCATTGTGGTTTTCTATGGCAAACCCTTTCAAATGCCAAGCAGTATGGCTCATGTGTTTTCAGTGTATCGTTTGGTCGATTTGGCTGAATCGTAATAAAGCAATTTTTAAGAGCTCAAATGTTACTGTGAAGTCGCTTTTCGAATGTTGCATCTTTCGACTATGCCTTTGGTGCAAGGCAAAGTGGCCGTTAAGCACTCCCTCTATTTCTGATTTTATTAGGAGTCTAGTCTTGTTCAAGACAGTAGGTTTTAATTAGATCAAGCGCAAGTGTAAGGGATGGTTAGCTCCTCCTGCAGGTTCTCTAAAGTTCTTGGTGGATGGCGCAGTGGTTGGAGGCTTCGGAAAAGCAGAAATTGGAGGTGTCTGTTTTGACCACCATAACATAATGCTAATCTAATTTTTAAAAGGAAAAACTACACCAGTGACCATCGAAGATATTGGGGATACCTATTTGAACCACCGAACTAAAAAAAAACGTCAATCACACCACCGAACTTATAAAATCAACCTTTTTTGACCACCGCCGTTAAAAATCTAACGGTGGAGTAACGGAACTGCCACGTGGCAGTTGATGAGTATATTTAAAAATTACACATTTGGTCCCTGTTATTTACACATTCTTTCAATTTAGTCCCAATTTTCAATTAATAAAATAATAAATTATTTAATTAAGTGGTGACACGTGTCAAGACCTTATTGGAGGATTTTAATTATTTATATTTAATTTTATTAATTTGTTTTTTCCCTCCAATCAGGTGGTGACACGTGTCACCACCAATTTAGAGGAGAAAAACAATTTTCAAATCACATGCGTGCTGGGGGACTTGAACTTGGGTTTCCCAGGTGTAAAGGTAGCAACTCTACCACTGCACCAAGTACATCTTTGTGCTATAATTTTCCACATATAATATATACCTCTTATTAGTTTCTATATTTATAAGCCACAAGCTCAAACCCTAAACACTAATTTCATATATATATATATATCCTAAACCCTAAACTCTAACCCTAACTATTTCAAATTAAACCTCAAACCTTAAAATTTTTAAATTAGTTTTAAATTAAACCTCAAAGTTCTTGGCACCAACCGACTCCGAATTGTCGATGGCTCCACATTTAGTGAATCCCCTGGAACTAATCCTCAGGGCACTGTCTTGATGATGGGCAGGTAAGCTTTGAATACACATATGATTGGTTAGACCAGCATCAACCATTTTGACAAAAGCTGGTAAACAAAATGAATTTTAAGCTAAATTAACCTGGCTTGCTTCGATTTGCAGGTACATGGGAGTCAAGATTTTGAGAAGAAGACTAGGAAAAGCTGCTAATGTGTAATAACTTGCGACCAACCGGTGGCATTTGAAGAGCAGTGTTTGTTTTTAGTAGTGCATAAGTGCATGTAGAGCTTAGCCTGCCACGGGAAATTTAGCATTTCCATTGCTGTTAATTTATATCACGAACTCGTCTTGACTGTGCTCTTAATGCCTGGTACCAAGGTTGATGTTTTTGGCACTATATAATCAAAGATTTAAGGATCCAACTGTTGTTTCTTATTGTCCCTCTTACATTTTTAAACAAAAACCCGAGATTATATAATCTAATCAAAATTTACCATACAACTTCATCATAAACATCTCAAATGGTTCTCTTTATACATGCATGTCTCTTCTGCTTTTCATTTTCAATGACAAATAGTTGCAGAAACTAATAAGAGATATAAACCCTAAAATATTTAGGGTTTAGGGCTTAAGGCTTAATTTGAAATATTTAACATGGAATTAATTTGAAATTTTTAGGGTTTGAGTTTAGGGTTTAATTTAAAATATTTAGCGTGAAATTAATTTGAAAATTTTAGGGTTTGAGGTTTAATTCGAAATATTTAGGGTTAGAGTTTAGGGTTTAGGATATATATATGTGAAATTAGTGTTTAGGGTTTGAGCTTGTGGCT
Organism: Hibiscus tridactylites; assembly: GCA_958450335.1. Lineage (NCBI taxonomy): Eukaryota > Viridiplantae > Streptophyta > Magnoliopsida > Malvales > Malvaceae > Hibiscus > Hibiscus tridactylites. The sequence goes on from OY288268.1 coordinate 94,806,742, forward strand.
TATAAATGTAGGAGATATATATTATATGTGGAGAATTATAGCACAAATATGTGCTTGTTGTAGTGGCAGAGCTGTTGCCTTTACACCTGGGAGACCTAAGTTTGAGTCCCCTGACACGTGTCACCACTTAATTAAATAATTTATTATTTTATTAATTGAAAATTGGGACTAAATTGAAAGAATGTGTAAATAACAGGGACCAAATGTGTAATTTTTAAATATACCCATCAACTGCCACGTGGCAGTTCCGTTACTCCACCGTTAGGTTTTTAACGGCGGTGGTCAAAATAGGTTGATTTTATAAGTTCGATGGTGTGATTGATGTTTTTTTTAGTTCGGTAGTTCAAATAGGTATCCCCAATATTTTCGGTGGTCACTGGTGTAGTTTTCCCTTTTTAAAATTTGCAGGAACTTTCGATGCTACTACTACTGAACTTCTTGTTGTTATAGAAGCGTGCTCTCTGTTCCGGTCCTCACCGTGGTTTAATACTATCGATATGATTATTGAAACTGATTGCTCTTTGATTGTAGAGTGGATAAGCAAGCCTTATTCAGTTCCTGAAATTTTTAGATCCTTAGCGTCTGTTTGTTCGAAATTTTGTTTTGAATTTGGTTGGATCATTGCCGTTCTTGAAATTCTTCTGCTGATAGATTGGCCAAGTCTGGCATCTCTAAAGCTGCGCCTTTCGTTTGGTTTAAGTCCTCTTCTTGAATCAGTATGTTTCGTCCTCGCTAGTGGACTGGTGATTAAGAGTACTGTTAGCGGAGATGTTTTAGTTTGATAGATATTTCATAGTCTGTGTTTAGTGGCTTTGGTTAAAAGAATATCTCGGTTAAGCCAGGGCTCCTTTGTTGAGTGCTTCGCGTGGGTCCTTGTTAAGTTGGTATAGGTTTGCCAATAGTATGTTCTGGGTACTGGTGCAGTAAAGTGTATTGTTCTTGTATTCAACATTATTTCGGTGCACTTTTTTTCTCCATTCTAGGTTTAGGGAGGTTTTTTAATAAAGTCCGAGATAGTGTTATTTTAATAAAGTTAATTTTCAAAAAAAAATTATCACATATTTATATATGTATTTAAATTTATTTATTAATTAAATTATATTAAAATAATTATATAAATAATAAATTAATATATAAATAATTTGAATATGTTTAGAAAAGTTATATTAAAAATAATTTTATAAATCTAATTAATAATAATTAGATACAAAATATTGATAACTAATAAAGTATTCAAACAAGTATTGTATATAATCATGTTCTTATATGTCATTTTGTTTGTTTAAATAATCTAACAGCTATCAGCTACCAGTTAATTTTATCAAACACTTTTATACAATCAGCTAATACAATCCACTAGCCAAATCAGCTAATACAATCAGCTATCAGCTAATGTAATCCGTTATCCGCTAATAACAAACAAGGCCTTAAAATTAATTATAAATTAAATACAAATTTAATCTGATTTAATTCAAATCGAATAATCACAATTTTAGGAGCAAATGATGGTACGCATTAACAACATTTGCAGGTTGCTTGCAGCCCCCCACGTTAGTCAGGGGCGTTCCTTTTTATTTTTACAATATGAAGTAATTGTTGAACTTACTCATTATGAGATATTATTCGATTAGGTTTAAAGATTATCCTCGTACTTATGTCCTTAACCCTTGCTTTATGAAATCAAAATCAACTATTAACTATTATAAAAATGGACGATATACATCCTATAAAACTTAATTCAATCACTTTATTTATAAAATATACATACTATGTCAAATGATTAAAAATGTATATGAAAAGATATTACATATGGTCAAATATGTGAAAATATTATTATTTCTCTAAATAAATAGTTATTTTTTTCTAATTAAATTGATTAATTTGTGGCCAATGAACATATGCATGCTTCAAGGTCCAATCATACTCTATAAGTAGATATAAAAAGACAATGGTTATGAGGCGCCGAGTAGGACAATAGCACAGAATTTTGCAGCCACTTTTGACTACCTCCCCCCGATTTTGACATTGCATCAACCTTAAGCATGTGGAAGCTAAATTTGTCATTTACTAGATAAAATACTTTCCTAAATTTTGTCACCTCTAACACCCCATCATGTTATGCAAGCCCATTTTGATAATTTGAGAACGAATCAAAATATTTAATATAAAAAATGATTTTTCCTAATAAGAAGTATTGGAAAAAATTGAGCCATAAGATTAAAAAGTTTTGAATTTTAAAAGTACTCATAATAATAAGTATTAAAATACTTGAACTCCTAATAATAAGTATTGGAAAAAAATAATTTTTAAAGTAGGCCCTTAATAATAAGTATTGAAAAAAATGAACTCTAATAATAAGTATTAAAAAAATGAGCACCTAATAATAAATATTAAAAAAATCGAGCTTCTAATAACAAGTATTAGAAAAAATTAAATTCGTACAATTAGATAATCTTATACATGTATTTATTTTTATCCAACGTTTCAAAAAAATGAAAAAGTAATTAAATTCTTACATCGTGTAAGTGGATCCTAACACACATATATTATTTTCTATGTTTGTTTTTATCATTGGTGTTTAAGGTTCGTAAATATCTATTTTAATAATATAAATTATGATATTCAAATATAAGTTCTCTCCTTAAAATGTAACATGTGTTATCAACTATTACATCCTAAGTTTATACAATATATATGTATGAGATAAGATCCTCTTACACTATGTGAAACTTGAAAGTTTTACACTTTTTTAGACTGTTTGATTAAAGTAAATAGATGGATGAGATTAATAGTATAAAATATGAAGATTATCATTGAAAAAAAAATAATCTTAGCCATTTAAAATGTGTAAAAAATAATTGGAGTTTATTCAATATAAGTGGATCCTAACCCTATATATATTAAAATATTAAGATTATATCTTGATAAAAAAAATATTAAGATTATATGAGTCGATGGATTGATTCTTCTTATGCTAAAAAAATGGATTGATTCTTTACTAAAACAATCAAAATTCTTTTTGTGTTTTGTATTTATTTTTATGGTAATATGAAAATCACATCAATGTTGGAAATAGTATCGGTTCATCCTTACTTAGCACTCCCATGTGACTGAATAATCCAAAAACCTAACTCAGTCTTATCACAAGCCTAACCTATCATCCTTATATAAATAACTTTTTTATTCGTGTTTATCGAAAGTTATATATATCTTAATAATAAATTCGCAAACGCTCATAGCTTTCCCATAAAGAATAGTAAAATTAGATATTTTTTAAAAGTGGAATTAAAGGCATTTTAGTTTTTTTACTTTTTAAAAACTATTAAATTCTAAGCATTAAAAAATATTATTAAAATATTTAATTTTTGAAAAAACAAAATTTATTTAAAAATAATAAACATTGAAAATTATTTTAGAATTATAATAACATTAGATATTATTATAAAATTAAATAATATTTTTAAAAATTTATAAAATGTTACAAATTAATTTTAAAAATTATAAAAAAAATTAAAAAATATTACAGAGGATTTTGAACAAAGAGATCCACGACGATTCTTTTTTAGGAATTATGTGACACTACAAAATAATAAACCTTTTCAATAGGTATTTAATATTTATGACATCGTAATATAACGACTCGTCTCACGTGAATCGCTTTTAATATTTTTAATAATTTATATTTTAACAATATTGCAGAAGACTTTGATTGAAGTCTTGAGCTAGGTGTGTAATTTGGTTTGTTGATTTGGGTAGTGTTTAAGGTTTAGGTTGGTATTTAGGTTTGTCAAATGGGATTCGGGTTAGATTATGTGTCTGGATAAATTTGGTGTTTAAACCTAGAGAGAGAAGTAGGATTTTTTTATACCATATAAAATTTAAATTTTACACCGTTAAACCCGAGGATAAATAGATAAGTGAGATTAACATTAATAAATGAGAATAACTTTATGAAAAAACAGCTAAGAGAATAATTTCATCATTCACTTATCATCATCCAACAATTCAAAATATATAAAATTAAATGAGTTGTACATAGTCTAAATGGATGTTAATCCATATACAGTAAAACCACTATAAATTAATAATGTCCGGACAACGTAATTTTATTAATTTAAAAATGTATTAATTAATCGATGGATTAATATTTTATTAATTTAAAAAGATTTTTCCGATTCAACGAACCTACATTAATCTTCATGAATAAAATATATAATTGCATTGACTAATTGAATGATGTTCATGTAGAATGTGACTAATTAAATATAATACATACCCCTAAAAAGTAAAGTTCATTGTAGACTTGTAGTACGTAGTACTAGTTAAAACTTAATGCAAGTTCATATATGGTAATGAAATCAACCTCTATATAAACAACATCAAACATTCCTAATTAGTCAATATAAATCAAAACCAACCAACAATGGATGCAATATGAGAACGCAACATCGGAACTTTTGGATGCAGCAAGGAAAGTTAGAGATGAAATATGACTGGATTTAAATTTTAAGAAGAAACAAACAACAATAGAATTATATTTTACTAAGTTGTCCTAGTTATATTTATAATTTTATAGAATTATTAATATATAATATTGAATAGACCATAAATTTATCTAATAGTTTTTCGGAAAATTATTATCTTATTAATTTATAAAACAAAAAAAAAATTAAAGAGATTATATAAGATTTCACTTAATAGATATTTATATCGGTGGAACGTAAATGATCACTAAGTTTGAAAATTTTCCATTTCAAACTAATACAATACTCATTAAAATGGGGTCGACCAATAATTCAAATAGTGCATAATGTCACGGGGTCAGAGTCTTGGCGCAGGGACATAGCCCCCGTGCGGCAACCCATGGCTCTTACCAGCCTGGGGCTCAGCCTTATCCGCTCGATGCTTACTGGTTTCGCCCTCCCTTGAGCTCATCAGGGAAGCGGGGACAGCTCCCGACCAGTGTGGTGCCTACCAGCACGCCCCGTCCTAAGGGACTGAACGGCTGTACGACACGTACTACACCCTTATTGCTATCCCGCATCCCGCATTAAGCACAGCCAGCAAGCATCCTGTCACGGTCTCGAGCATCACGCGAATAGGACTGTGACAAACTCCCCCACTTGAGTCATGCACGCCCTCGTGCATGGGGAGTAAGCTCTTCACCCTCTTCTTTTTTGTTAGCCGGGATCTAGTGTGCAATTCCCTGCCTGCTCGCCCTCATTACCGAGGTTCTGCGAGAGCTTGGCGAACTTTCGCTGTAGCTTCCTGCCTACCCGACCTCTTCTCTTGAGGCCCCACTCGCGAACACTCCTTACCGGGTGCGAGACAAACGCTCGTCCATTTTGACTCGCTACGCAGCACATGGAGCGCTTGGTAAGCTCACAGCTAGCACACAGACTGGCTCTGATACCATCTGTCACGGGGTCAGAGTCTTGGCGCAGGGACATAGCCCCCGTGCGGCAACCCAGGGCTCTTACCAGCCCAGGGCTCAGCCTTATCCGTTCGATGCTTATTGGTTTCGCCCTCCCATGGGCTCATCAGGGAAGCGGGGACAGCTCCCGACCAGTGTGGTGCCTAACCAGCACGCCCGTCCCCAGGACTGAACGACTGTACGACACGTACTACACCCTTATTGCTATCCCGCATCCCGCATTAAACATAGCCAGCAAGCATCCTGTCACGGTCTCGAGCATCACGCGAATAGGACCGTGACAAAAACTGCATATTATTACCAACTCTCATCTAACTTTCGGACATTGCGTAAAAGCCAAAGCACCTGCCCTTTCCAAAACCTTAACTAAACAAGACTGCAAATCATATTTGGTAATGATTATAATCAAATCAAAGATTAGTAAGATAAACACAATCCAATTTAATCATGCTTTTCTTTACTCCTTATTTTTACATTGTTAATCTTGATACGTTTCTACTTTGTCTTTGATTATTATAAACTTTTATTTCCTTTTTTTCTTATATTTTACATGTGAAAATCTTTTTATTAGTAAAATAATTACTAAATAATATGATTGTATTAACGAGAAATTATACACAACATCGTATTATCATATGTTTCGTTAAAAATTTCCTAAACCAAATCAGAAAACACATATGATAATACCTAAATAAAATTCATGGGCATAACCCGAACCAAAGCAAATCAAGAAGAACAACAAACTTAAATAACGGGGACGTCCGCTTGAACATAAGGGATGAGGGATGACCCAAACCGGTGGTGTATCTAAATAAGTAGTCTCATGGCTATCGGAATGCGCACTTTTAACTAAAGCATCGACCACTTTTTTTTTATCTCGAAGAACATGTCGCGCCTCGACAATCTAATTACGCCGAAGAAGCTCATCCAAATGTCAACTCAAGAAATGAGCACCCAAAAAATCATACTTTAATATTTAGATAACCCAAAAAATGTTAGGGGTAAATTGGTTAAAAAATAAGGGCTAAAATAACTATATAGTCCCACGTTAGGGTTTTTTTTGGCATTATGCCATATTTTTAACTCCGGTTAAGAAATTGATATATATATATGGGGGTAAGGATTCAGTTACACAGTGTAAATTCTTTAAGTTTTACACGTTTTTTGGATCGTTAGATGTGAGAAATAAATGACTGAGATTAACTCTATATTTTTTCCCCAAGTGATAATCTTCACATATTCTACTGTTAATATCAATCATCTGTTTCTCCCATCCAACGATCCAAAAAACGTATAAACTTAAAGAGTTTTACACTGTGTAACTGGATCCTATCCATTTACTTTTACATTTTTTTTGGACCGTTGGATGATATTAATAAATGGCTAAGATTATTTCCTTATTTCTTTTTTTTTCCTGTGATAATCTTCACATTTTATACTTGTTAATATCAACCATCCATTTACCTTCATCCAATGGTCCAAAAAAAAGTAAAAAATTTTGAAGTTTTACCTAGTGTAAGAGGATCTTATATATAAATATATATATATATATATATATTCATTTCTTCAATTTTTGTGTTTAAAATACTAAATTTTATTATTTTTTTAATTTCACTTGTAGATTTTAACTCTTCAGTTCACTGTTAGTGCATCACCTAATTAAATGTACCGTTGATTTGTTATGAATATTTATTTATGGTGGATATACATGTATTAAATATGACTTTAATATATTTTATTATTAGCGTTTAATGCCCATTGATATTAGGGTTTTTTTCTTGTGCCTATAAATATAGATATTAGAGAAAGTATTGTATACAACACTACATTGAAAATAATACAAGTCTCTCTCTTTCTTTTATCTCTTTATTCTTAATATTGTTCTTGTTTATTTTACTCACAACACGTTATCAGCACAATATTGCTCAATTACATAGTTTTTGTGGGTAATTATGAATCCTTACCGTGATTCATACCACGACGCATCCAACATGATTCTTTTAGATGCTGATAGCCAAGGTTCGTATTAAAATTTAAATGAAGCTATATTCTTATAGCGGTTGGTATAAAAATTTGAATCATGGTAAGTTCTTTAAATACTCTGATTTTAGTTTTAATCGTTGCTTTACTTTAAATCGAAGTGTGAGTAAATAATGATATGATTAATCTTTGGTCAATATATAATTCAAGCATTCTCATTGTTTTTTATTATTTCAATGTAAATTAATATTATCACATATATGAGAAAATGTATTGATATTTAATATTTATATGTATTAATAATGTTATTCTATTGATGAAAATTAATTATATTTTTAATATTATTTTGAGTTTTACATGATATGCTCAATTATTATAGTTCTTATTGGTGATTCTCCGAAAAGATTTTAAATAATTGATTACATTCTCTATGTAATCAACTCGGTTTCAAAAGTTTGATATGTTCTATATATATATATATATTGATATATTGATTGGTTAATCATCCTTTAATTAAGGTTAGTGTATTTAAATTTATTATTTAATTATTGCTTAAATATTTCAGAAAAATTCGATATTTAAATTTATTATTAATAATCTTTCTCACTATTTGTGTTTGATAAAATAAAAGTACTAATATAGTAGTCTTAATAATATTTTTTTTGCTACATCTCAAAGCTGGTCAGCAAAACAATTCCATTTTCTTATTTATTATGCTTAATTTTTACTTGTCGTATGCGTTAAACAGCGCTTTATTTACCGACTGATATGCTCGGTGATCATTGACAGTCAATTGGATAATAAAAGAACTTATACAAGAAACATGTAAGCTATGAAAAGGCCGAAGAGGTATGATTTAAATATTTTAATCTCTTTTTAAATTAATCTCTTTTTTTATTATTTTATAAGATTATTAAATCTATTTCATTTTTTGAAGTGGATACATCATGATAAATCAGTACTCAATTAGTGATATAACTCTGAAATGATCACAATTGAAGTTATGCGGTCAGAGTATCAATGATGAGGATATGTTAATAAAAATATACTCCACTTTTAACGCAAATAATTTTGTTCTCAGACACTATCATAAAAAATATTTTAAAGGTCCATTCGCTCCACTCCATTCCCAGAAATAAATATAAGATTATATAATAGAAAGAATAAAGGTCATCTTAGTAGTTGTGACCGAGATTGAAGCCACAAGCATGAACAATATAGTTATTTTAAGAATGTTTTATACCCACCATAAGTAGAGTTATAAGGATGAAAAGGGTGATAAATATCACTCTAAGGAAGTGGAATCCTTTTTACTACCAATGCAGTGTTATAAACTATTGGTCTCATACTTGTCGTACTCTGAAAAAAAATCAACAATCATTGAATGATAAAAAAAATAAAATAAGAGCAAATTTTGTTTGCGGAAATAACGAAGATGATATTGGTCCAACTCATTTGGACGTTATTGATTTCCTTATAAACCTTGAAGGGAATAAATCATCTTCTAATTATTTTCGTAACCTTGGAGAAACGTATTTCTTTTTTTATTTTGTTATATGTTTATTTACTTTACGTATTAATTATTTACGCTTTTATGTATATATATATTATGACATTTATTTATTTATTTTGTTTCACATGATTATTTCTCAAATACAATTTATGGTGACGGTTTATGCTTAGCATAAGTATAAATTATATTTTCCCATTTAAATGCAAGAGATAATGTGAGTATTATATCTCAAAGTACTAAAAATATTGATGCTTCAAAAGAACAATAAGTTCTTGAGAGAAAGCACATTATGAAAAGTGTAGAATTGCGAATATTGTAATAATTACAACCGATGATAATAATATTGTCACCACTAGAAGTGAAAATTAAAAAAAAAACAATATAAGTTCGCAAAATAATCCATCAGGAATTATAGATAACATATGTTATCAACTGACATATGAAATAAACCAATGTGAATATAAGTTCTGGTAGCCAAAAAGTCAGCTGAAAGCTCTAGAAGAGCTATATATTACTATCAAAAGAATAATTTTTATTGAAAGTTTCGTAAGAGCTAAATATACTCCTATTCAAAGGAACAATTTTTGATGGACAATGTATTATCAAGTTTTGAAGAAACTTATATTTTAAATTTTGTATCACATATGTACAAGTGAGATGGAATCATATGTTATAATAAAGTAGAAGTTTACAAATTCAGAGATGTATATACACATATATATAGTTGGCATGATCGGTTAGACCATCCTAATCAATAATGATGCGAAAGCTATTGAGATTTATATGCACATTTATTAAAAGAACCTGAAGTTCTTGCGGTGCTTGTTCTCAACAGAATTGATTAAATTTCACTTACTAAAAGAATACAAAGTTCTTGTGTTGCTTGTTCTCTAAAGAAATGATTAAGATCCCATTTATTAAAATAATCTGAAGCTCTTGTACTAAAGTTGAAACTGTGTGTCTTGCATATCTGAATGAAATATGGGTCCATTTATCCACAAATGTGAAAAGTTTTATATAATTTTAGTAGATGCATCTACATTGTTTTATCAACTTACAACCAAAAGCTTGTGAGATTAATTAGAAAATTATTCAGATTATGCAATTAGACTATTCGTCTTGCTAAAGCTTGTGGGTTTATATTTTAGGCTATATCAGTTGTTACAAAGCCTATTGGTTATGAAAAATACGATTTAGAAAAAATTTAATTGGATGCCTCCTCTTTAATAGTTAAACTATAAGAACAAAAGAATTATTATTTATATGATATTTCCATAAAACTACACTTATACCTATCAGGCCAACGAGTTATTGTAACCCCCTCGTCCCGGTCTGGTCGGATGACCGGTCCGAGTGGGCCACACGGGGAAAATCGAAGCGAAACCCGTTAAGATTTCCCCTCGGTTAACGACCCTAAAATTTTCTTTTTATTTTATCTTGTCTATATGCATAAATTAATCCTATGTAAGGCACAGCAGCGGAAAATGCAAACATTGCAACAAACATCGACCAACCCAACCATTAAACAGTTCATTTTAATGTTTTACAGCAGGCCGTTTCGAAACGCCCTTAGGGTGTTCCGAAACGCCTTGACTTAGTCAACAGGCCAGGGTCAACCATAAGGTGACCGTTCCGAAACAGGGAAGACCCGTATCGGAACGAACTTGACGGTCAATATCTCGTGGTCAACGAGATTTGACCGTTTCGAAACATCAAAGGCCCGTTTCGGAACGCCTTCATCTCGTCAATTTCTCAAAATTCCAGTAGCAAAAATGTTCCGAAACGACCCTCATCCGTTTCGAAACGGCAGGCCATTTGCAAAGGTACCGTTCCGGAACAGGGGGAACCGTTCTGAAACGCCCCCTGTCTGCAGACTCGATTTTGCTGTTTTAAAGCACAAGGTGCCCCAAATCACCACCAAAACACATCACAACACCATACCAATTAAACTCAAGACATACCAGCAATACTAGCATGCTTCAACAAGATTTAGACAAGTCTAACACTAAAACAAAACCTCACAATCATGCATTCATTCACTCATCATTCAAACACAAAGGTGGCCTCTAAGGCATTTAACTTAGCATTCAAAAGAGCAATTTAGGCATGAGTTAACATTCATTATGGCAACACAAACCATACAAAAGCAAGATACTAAGGAGCTAAACATGCTCCTAGCAACCAACAACTATCCAACAAAACCATACATGTTCCATTGCTCAACTATTACATGTCTAACATTAAAATCCATACTTGATGAGCTCAAGCCAAAAACCACACTTGGAGGCCCTCCACTTGCCCGAGCAACCCACGAACTAAGGATCTGCAATGTTGAACAAAGAGAGCGTAAGCAATGATGCTTAGTGAGGGTAAGCTCTAAAAACAAACCTCAACATTGCAGGGTCCGAGCACGATCTAGCCAAGGTAAAACACAACCATACCAAGGGTCTACAAGAGCCTTGAAGTAAAGATGCATGAGCAATATACAATATAAATGCCATGATCATAAGCCCAACTTTAAAATACATGTAATCACATTTAACATTCAATTCATAGCTCATATGTCATAATACATTGATACACATATCAATCAACATTGGCACCTAGTTAAGACCTGAATACGCGGATAGACACGTTGGAATTCACATCCAACAACCACATTACCTCACGGTGGGATTTCACTCATCACCGGTCTCGCGGAGGGGATTCCACTCATCCTCACGCCCCGTCGATGGGATTCCACTCATCACCGACTACATTTAATTACAATTCTGGGCGAACCCGTACTCCTCCTTGGTGACTCAACGCCACCAAGGCCACGCGCGACTTTAGACTCATGTGTACACACTAACATCCTAATGATCGATCATTTGTATTCAAGTAAACTAGTGTCAATATTTACTCACTTCACATTACTCATTTCAATAAACCTTGTGCCACTACAACAAATTTATCAATTTATGACGAAATTTGTATATGACGACGCGTATAACGTCACAAAATACACCATAAACGTGACGATTTTTTATTTTCGTCACATATACTGATTAATGCTATATATTTTATGACAAATTTAATAAACGTCATTAATTTTCGTCACTATATGTTTGGAGCCAAATTTTACCTCCAAAAAAATTTGGCGGGAAACTTTTTTATGACGTTTTGATAAAATAGTGACGTTGTGAAATCGTCTGTAATAAAATTGAAGTATTAGTAACGATTTATTATTATGACCATTCGATTTCAAATAGTGACATTAAGATTTTGTCACCAATAAATTTTATTTATGACAATTTGATTCGCTATATTTTATAACATATAAAAAAGTGACATTTTATTCGTGTCACATAAAATAAGTTTAATATGAAAAAAAATAATTATTTGTCACTCATTATTATATCTCTTGTCTTTCTATATGACGATTTTGCAATGCAAATGTGACTGTGTCACTTAATGTTTGACGTCAAGAATTAATATAAAAATTAGTAGGAAAATTTTTAAAATTTACTTAAAAATTAAAATTATTACAATGACGGTCAAACTAACGGAGGGGACAAATTAGGTGTAATTTGAATTATGAGGAATAAATTGGGTGCAAAATTTTTATAAGAGCTTAATTGATTTTTTCTTGTGTGCGAATTTTACATTTAAACCTTTAGAATATATGATAATTTTAATATAATAAATATTTTATACAAGTCTCGATAAAAGTCCTGCAGTAACTTTTAAAATAAAAAAAATACATTTTTAATATTTCTTTTATCTTTTTCTAAAAAATATATTTACAATTTTATTATTTTAAACCCTAATTAAATACACCACCCTCTTTCTTGTTTTCATTCCAGCCTTTCTTTTTATCCTCTCTTTTTCCTTTTTAATCTTTTTTATAACCTTTTTTATCTTTTTTTTTCATTCCACTTGAAAAATAAGTATTATCTAAAGTGAAACCCTAGCAGCAACCCCATATTTCCACCATTGTCGGCATCTCCTCGGACCTGTAACCGAACTATGTTGAGTCTTTGGTCGTCCTATTGTTTTTCAGCGTTGAGATTGTCTAAAGAAGGTTGTGGTCGCCGGTGACAAGTCTTGGTCGAAGGTAACCTTGTTCACTTTTTTTCCTTTTCTGATTTTGATTTTTTACTTTGATTATCTGTACCTTTTGTTTTAATATGCTGCTTACTAAGGTGATTGTTTTACGGACTGATTTGGTGTGGGGGAGGGATTGGCGAGGTTTTGTTTGCTATGATGTTGTTTGGTATTGGTTCGGATGAGTGAGGGGCAGTGTTGAGGTTGAGGGATGAAGGTATATGGTTTTCAGTTATGGTTGTCAACAGTTCAACAAAGGAGAACAATACTACAATGAAGGAGGGCGATGGTTGTGGGTGAGGAGGTTGGATTTTGATGGGCGATGGCCTTTTCTTTTGTGAAATCATTTGTGATGAATTTTTAACCCTCTTCTCATGGTGGCCGACGACAAGGGTGACCAAGACGTGATGGTGACCGAGAAGACTAGGAGAAACATGCTTAAGATCTATGGACCAGATCTAGCTGCTAGTTTTTGGCATTTTAGAGGAAGGGTCAAATTCTAATATTTGTAAAATCTTGGGCCTTCATAAAAAATTGAAGGAAGTATGAGGTTTTATTGTTATTTGTAAAAATGTGAGCTTCTATTGTAAATTTTTAGAAAAAGTGATGACATTTATTGTAATTTATAAATTGTGTTGACCTTTATTGTAATTTATAAAAAATGTGTCCTTTATTATAATTTATAAAGCATTTAGTCCTTTATTATAATTCATAAAAAATTTTGCCCTTTATAATATAATTTATGAAACATTTGGAATTTTATTGCAATTTATATTAAAATTTAAACTTTTATTGTAATTTTATTATTTTTAATAAAAAATTATAAAATATTTAATAAAAAATTATGACGATCTTTTTGTCATTTATATAATTTTTTTATTTTTATAGTGACGATAGAATTGATTAATGACAAATTTTTCTACCATCTAGTGACGCAATTAATTGTCATTGAATTAAATTTTAAGGTGACGTTATACATAAATGTCATTACATATTTAATAATATGTGACAAAAAAAGATACATCGTTAGGCTAGACATTTAGTGACACACCTATCGTGACGATCACCGTGACGTCAAAATTTATGTCACAAAATATAAATAGTGACGTAAATGTAAGTTTCAATGACATTATTTTCAACGTCAATAATGAACAAATTTGTTGTAGTGTGCTTAGCACGTACTCACCACCAACCATCATCATGCATGTCTCAAGCATCATAAGTCCAATCTCATTTCACATGTATAATGCAATATACATAGACATTCATACCACAATTCATACGAGACATACACAACCATATAATGAGTTCATCCAAGGGCTCTAGATCAAGCTTAGGATTAGGCTACCACCCTAATCCTAACTCTAGGTGGGTCTACCAAGCCCAACCTAGTCCATATACTCGAACCAACTACTTTAAGATCATTTAAAGCGATTAACCACTCACCTAACCACCCAAGCTCAACGACCAAGCAAGCAACAACCTTCAACTTTCCGGATTCATTTCGATGCTTCACCGATGCCCAAACTTGATTCTAATCAATCCCAAACACAAACAAAACATCCACTATCAATATTTTATCATCGAAACTAACCCGGATTAACATTACCAAGCATCCAACACTCAAAATCAACCCCAAAAACAGAATTTTCGAGCAGCCCTTAACACCCACTGAATTCTCCCATTTAGAACACCCAAACAAGCATCAATTTCACCTAAAATGATCCTCATATATCATACTACCTACAGCCCCCAAAATCCAACATTAAACAGCCCCAATTCCCACTTTAAAACCCCCCAAAAACCCTCTTAAAGCCAAATTCCGAAAATTGATTAAAATCATTTGAAATTCACATATGTAATATCATTTGGCTCCTATATTCCATAACTAACCATAATAAGTCAAAATATTAGGTTTAGCTACCCAAAGGCACCATTTTTAATCAAAATATTCAAAATCTCCATTTTTTAAAAACTTCATGAAAATGAAAAAGAAGAGTACTTTTATGAAGGGAAAGATGAGGGGAAGTCAAAAATGCTATTACCTTTCAAAACGGAGTTGAAATGAGGAAGAGAGGTGATGAAACAGTGTTTTTCAATGGTGAGGAGAGTATGTCGTGAGTTTTGTGGAGAGAGGGAGAAGATGAGTGAAATTTTGGGTCTTTTATTTGTTTTGTTTTAGTTAAAAGCCCAATGACCCTTTTGCCCTTAATGAGATGAAATATTCACAAGGACATAAAATCCATGGTTATTTGGGGTTTAATTTCAAAGCATAGTCTATCATCAAATTAATTAATTTGAAAACCAAACCCGAACCATTATTTAAATCATAAAACCGAACCCAAATAATATAAAAAATATTATTTTCACCTAACCCCTAAACCCGGGTGTTACAGTTATAATAAATTCCTCATTATGATTGGTTTTTGGGTAGAAATCGTACATTTTCCATTTTATAATTTTTGAATGTGCGATATATTATTGAATTACTCCACCATAACGCACAGAATGGGTAAATAAAAAGGGTTGAGAATATATATTGAGTATGAGTCTCCTTTTATGTTTATATTCTTAAACATTAATTGGAGAATCATTTATGACCTGGCTTTTTCTCAACATTAGAGAGAGATAATAATCAACTAGATAAAAGAAAATGAATTATTATTATCTGGATCCTCGTATATGAACCAGAAGTTCATAATATAATTTATGTTATTATATGTCAACTGCCAGACATATTTACTAACCCAATAAAAGTAATTAAGTCTCATATACCAGCTGAAATGCTCTAAATTTGAATTACATGTTAGAGCAAATGGATGTAAATCATGCATGAAGCATGAAAATTGGTTCCATTGATCAAAATTCTCGTAAATAGAAAATAGTACGAGACGGTTATATATTAGAAGCGGGTGCTCCTGAAAGGACCCAAGACATAACTTAATAATAAAACTCTTGAAGAGTTTCAGGTACTTGAAATAAATATTGAAATCTTGAAGAGATCTCGATGAGTTATGTTACTATGAGAATGGGACCAGAAAAATTAAAAAGTTGTCGACAATGATTTTACAAATAATTTTACATAGAATACTTCTGTAAAAATAAAAAAAGAAAACAAGGATCTTGTATAGAAATCTATAGATATTGAAATGATTGGCCAATATAGAAAGACGTTTCCAAAAGAGAAGTATTTGGACCAGCAGTACAAACACCTAAATATGTAATACAAATGGGGCACAAATAAGTAGTCATAAATACGACTTAAATTATAATTTATGGAGAATTCTAATTACTTCATGGTGGATGCAATTACATTGGCAATTATGAAATAGTTTATATGTGTCTAATCATTTTGTGGATCCATATAAAAGGAAAGTTATCCTTGACGGGTTTTAAATGCTAGAAGCATTTAGAAATTTTCGATGAAATTTATTTAGATATATCTCATTGAATATTTATATTTTGACACATTTGGTATAATCGCCTTAGTGGGTACTAATTGAGGAAATATTATAAGAATAATCATATTTCCTTATGTATTTTATAAATGAGTTTAGATCAAGATTCATTATATTATTAGAACTCTTGAAGAGTTTCAAATTGAAAACTCATGAATAGCTTTCAAAGTATTTAATGAAAGTATTTGATAAAAAGAATCTTGAGATAAGGTTTTGTCTCAACCTAAAGATAAGCATTTAAATATGCGTTTTTATCTATGAATGGATACATGATTCTTTTTATCTCAACCTAAAGATAAGCATTAGAACTCTTGAAGAGTTTCAAATTGAAAACTCATGAATAGCTTTCAAAGTATTTAATGAAAGTATTTGATAAAAAGAATCTTGAGATAAGGTTTTGTCTCAACCTAAAGATAAGCATTAAAACTCTTGAGAAGTTTCAAATTAAAAACTCATTAATAGTTTTCAAAGTATTTAATGAAAGTATTTGATAAAAAGAATCTTGAGATAAAATTTTGTCTCAACCTAAAGATAAGCATTTAAATATGCGTTTTTATCTATGAATGGACACATGATTCTTTTTATCTCAACATAAAGATAAGCATTAGAACTCTTGAAGAGTTTCAAATTGAAAACTCATGAATAGCTTTCAAAGTATTTAATGAAAGTATTTGATAAAAAAAATCTTGAGATAAGGTTTTGTCTCAACCTAAAGATAAGCATTAGAACTCTTAAAAAGTTTCAAATTGAAAACTCATTAATAGCTTTCAAAGTATTTAATGAAAGTATTTGATAAAAAGAATCTTGAGATAAGGTTTTGTCTCAACCTAAAGATAAGCATTTAAATATGCGTTTTTTATCTATGAATGGACACATGCTGAAAGAATCTTAACGAGATTCAATATGAACAAAGTATATTCATTGAGTACCCTAATAATTGTAAGATTGTTGAATTTGAGTAAATATAACTATATCTTTTCTTGGTCTTGAAGCATCAAATCTTAATTGGTCCAGAAGCATCAGATTTTAGTTTTTATATAAAATATTATCTTGGTGCAACAAGATCATTTGAGATCTTTAAACTTGATATCTCTTCAAATTATGTAATTGTTATACACAAGACAAGCTAAGAATTTGTTTGGCTAAGACCATTGACCCAACATATCCAGAAGATATGTGATTTACTTTCAGAAAATATGATGCAAAGCTATCTTTTGTAGAGGTAATTCAAGATGTATATCTCAATCGAAGGGTGAATACTGTTGGGAAGAAACCGAACAATCAAGACAAAAGCGGAAGCACAATCAGTGTTCTTTCTCTCCCTGAAATGTTTGTCGATAGTTATGCCAAACACATCAACACTGAATATGTTCTCTAGCACTTCTAACCAATCTCAAACATCAACCAAGGCAACCACAACAATAATAAATCGAGACATCGAAATTTTTACGTGGAAAACCCCTTTAAATCAAGAGTAAAAACCACGAAACTTTAGAGTCCGATCAAAAGTTCCACTATCAACAAATGTTCAAGTACAAAACTACAATATCCAACCTACAACAAGCATATAGCTCCAACAAGGCTGATAACAAGTAGTCTTCAACAAAAGAGAAAAATAAGAGAACATCACAAAAAATACAGCCTGCTGAAAAAGGGTATTTTCGACGCTACAAAACTCGAATAAAAAATCCGACCGTACACAATCAAGAACACCTTGTCACCTAGTTGATGTCCAAAAATAGCTCAATCGAATCACGGATAGACTTCTAATCGAAGAGTTGATCACTGTTGCACCAAACTTGAAATATATGTTTTCTCCTCTGTTTTTCTCTCAAAGACGTGAAACTCTTTTTTTGAAAATAGAAAATCTGATAACATTTTGCTACTGCCCACACATTTTATCACAAAAGTCAAAGGTAGCTTTTCACCAAAATTGAATGGACAAAAAGTAATAAATGCATGGCATAAAACTTCTCCAGCAAAACAAGCAAACTTGTTTTATGGTTGCCATTCAAGTTGCAATTTGTTTTCTCAAATTGCTTCACATCTTAGGTTGTAACCACTTTTGCATCACATTTCAGGTTATACCATATTTACACCACGTTTTAGGTTGTAACCACTTTTGCATCATATTTCAGGTTATACCATATTTGCACCACAATTTAGGTTGTAACCTATTATCAAGTTGCAACTCGTTTTTAAGGTGATGGGTTCCACACATAGTGGGACCCACACCCAACAGATACATCAAAGATGACAAAATGGAACATATTACTCCAAAATTTCATCCCTCGCGATCTTTAGAAAAATAGTATTCAAGATTGAATTATAAAGATTCAAAGATCTTATGTGATGCTTTCATGAGAGAGCGTAAATACGCGTTGCACTTTTTTTCCCTTAACCGTTGTTTTGTCCCAATGAATTTTCCTAGTAAGGTTTTTAATGAGGCAACATGTTATACGTATCAAATATGTGTTTACTCTTTTTTCTTCACTAAGAAATTATTTCTCACGTGGTTTTTATCTTAGCAAGGTTTTAACGAGGCATGTTATCTTCATGGATATCCATGAGCAGTGTTATGAATATTTATTTATAGTGGATATACATGTATTAAATGTGACTTTAATATACTTTATTATTAGGGTTTAATGCCCATTGATATTAGGGTTTTCTTCTTGTGCCTATAAATATAGATATTAGAAAAAACATTGTATATAACACTACATTGAGAATAATACAAGTCTTCCTTTTTCTCATCTCTTTATCTTATTCTTATTATTGTTCTTGTTTATTTTATTCACATGATTAATGTTGTTTATATCTCTTAACCATTTTTTAGTAATTTTTATTTAAATATTATCATAAAATATGAAATGATAGTTTAGTCAATAGGTTTTTCGTGCTCGCCAAACTGAACATTGGACAACCAAACATTTCACTGTTCCAATCTAACCGATAGCCAACCTATAAACAAATGTAATTGTGGACTTTTTGTCCAAAAATATGTAGCTGTAGACTCCTAATATACGAATACGATGAAGTGACATTTTAGGTCAACTTTTGCCGTGTTGAGACGCGTTGACGTTGTTGAAAAGAAGATGTTGTTCGTTGTAAAAGATTCAATTCGAGCAGTTATATTTGTAAGAAGTGTATTTTATTAAAAAGTTTAAAAAATATAAACATATACTATTTTATAATCGCCTTAAAATTATTTAAAAATTAATAATTTTTAATTTTTAAAACTTTTGAATTTTGAAACTTTATATACATGACATAAATAGTACGCAATTAATATGAATAAATTACAAACAATTAAAAGATCAAAATGAAGAATATTAATTAAATTAAGGTTTAAGGGTGTAACAAGCCCTTAAACTTTTGAAGAAAATAAACTCAATCAAACTTATGAACTTTTTTTTCTCTCCCAATTAAGTGCTTGAACTAAAAAAACTAAATCATTTAAGTCACTTATCCAATTTTAATCATTAAATTTTGACTTTTTTAGATATATTGGTGTAGGGCATCGTTTCACAATGTTTTTACTTGACGTTTCCATACTTTTTTATTTTATTTAAAAAATTCTTTAATGTTCTAAAAAAATTCTATAAAAACTTATAAATTTATAAAATAATTTTTAAAAAAATCTGTAAATGCAACATGATAGAATTATAGTGTATCATGTGTCAGCAATATCTAAAAAAATGGTCAAGATTTAATTGTCAAAATTGGTCAAAGGTCTTAATTGATTCAATGTCTTGTTTTAATGACTTAATTAATTCAATTTCTTGATTCAAAGGCTTAATTGGGTGCAAAAAATTTCAGAGGCTTAATATTTTTCTTCTAAAGTTCAAAAGATTTTTTCAACCTTGAGCCTTAAATTAATAACTAAAACATAATTAATAATAATACAATTTAATTAAATAAATTTAATGACTATTGTTTAAGTTAGAATCTAAATTTCAAAGTTTATAATGTACATATATTATAAATAACCAGTTTATAGTAAATCCACAATAAAAACAAAATACAAAGACTTATGGAAAAATCTCACCGGCAAAGATACGCGGTGACAATTCTAATATTCAAATTTGCGTCCAATTCTTTATCCGTCCTTTTAGTTTTAAAACTAAAAAAAAATAAGTTTTGATCCCTCACGTTTATTTAATGAGATATTTTTAGGTCCATATTAATATTGAATTAGTTAAATTAAGTTTCGACCTTATTTTTTGTTTAAATACTTTTAAGTTTGTAATTTTCGAAATTCGTCAAATTAGACTTTGCCCTCTCAATATTTAAAATTTTAAATTGATAGTTTAACAATTATATCTCGACCCACATCTTATTATACTAACTTTAGTAGACTGAGCTTGAATCTTTTTCAAAACGCAATGGGTTGTAGTAGTAAAAAAAAGGATGACGTTCATTTTAGAAGATCCGGATTCGAGTATCTTTGTCCATAAAATGTACGGCTTATTAAAGAGTTAAGAAAAAATATGAATGTATACTGACTTGTAACCACCGTTATTAAAAAGAATAGACTTATTTATAGTTTATACTTGCAAAATAATAAAAAAATATTTTTCATTTCAAACTTGATATATTATTGTTTTCTTTCAATTCAATTTGAATTATATATAAATTGTGGGTTTAATCCCGCACTCCAATTTGTTTAAGTTTAATCAAGTACTTTTAAAATTTTAAAACATAAATCTGAATTGCAATGACGATATGAATAAATTACAAGGAATTAGAACGATTAAATCAGAAATAAGAATTAAATATACAATTTATACATAATAAAGATATTAGTAACTTAACACATTTCAGGATTATTGTTTTGGTCAAAATCAAATTTTCAAAAGTACATATAATAAAATTGATAAAAGTATAAGAATTAAATCTATAACTTATGTGCAATGAAGTGTTTAATAGAAATCCCGCTTCTCTCTTGATAAGGGTTACGGTTTTGTTTGGGTGGCGTCGCCGCTAGTCTAAGCGGTCGCCACCTTCCATTTTTTACTTTTTTTGTTTTTTTCTTCTCTCACACTCTCTTGTTTCGCATTCTTATTTTTTTCTTTATTTTAAGATATTTTAGTTTACCTTTCGTTCGGCTCGTTTGCGGAGGCATCTTTCCGACGTTCGTGGCTCTGTTCGGGCCCTTGAGTGTGAGAAACTTTTGGTTCGCGGTCGAGAAAAGTTTCTTCTTCTAGCTTTCTTCTTCTGTTTTATAGCGGTGAGGCGCTCCGGTGCCGTGGCCTCCGCCGTTCCTCAACCTTTGTGATGCCTTTCATCTGACTACGTTGCTTGCTATTGGTTTTTCTCTGCATCTACATCAACGTCCCAATGCTTCTGTGTGCAATAGATTCTACATGCAACTTGAAGAGTGGATGTTGGTTTTGTTTCTCTCTCGATCTCCTCCGTGGATCCTCCTTGCTCTCCGTTCGGGATGGGTGCTGCCTCTTTTTTGTTTCTGTGTTTCCCCTGGTTCCCCTTGTTATGCGTTGTAGATGTTTTATGTTGTTTTTCCTTGCTCTCTTTGTCGCTCCATTGCTTGTTCTGATTTGTTGTTTGCGTTTGCTCGTTTCTATATTTCTTCTCTCACCCCCTGTTATCTTGATCTCGTTTATGTGTTTGTGTATGTGTGTTTTTTATGTTTAATAAAAATCGACTTTGTTCGAGAAAAAAAAAAGTGTTCAATAGAAACGTTCGACTCTTTTTTGTATGCTATTTAATGCGAACTCCAATTGTAAGGGTAGCAATATATAATAAATGTTTAATATACAAATAAATGTTTAAATTATGTATATATGTTGTTAACTTTAGATGTCTAAATTATTTTTTTGATAAAATAGGTGTTTGACGTTAATACTGTTACAATTTTATGTGTATGGTTGGTAAAAATTGTTTAAAAAAGCTGTTATCAAATCAATGCTTGACACGTAACAATTATTTTATTTTATTTTTAAAAAAATAAAAATCTAAAATATTCCCTTAAACCCTAAAAATCCCAAACCCCAAATAAACATCATTATCACTGCCAAATCTCACATTTCAGTCCCTGGACCCAGTTGATCATTTCCTCCAACCTATCATTGTCAAAAATCGGTGAACGACATATCAATCTAAAAAAATTATGCGCTCGTCGTTCAATGTTCAGCTGACATGACGTTCTTCGATTTTCAACGACGATAAGTTGGAGGAAAATGATCGACTGAGTTCGATGAATGAAGGGGTGGCTCATCGTCGACAATGGGTTTCAAGACTATTTTAGAATTTTATGGGTTTTTTATAAAAAATTAAAATTAATTAAAAGATGACACATGCTAAAATTTAATTGGTTAACGAAGTTTTTAACAACAGTTAACTACCAAACACCTAAAATTAACAAAATAAAATTTTAAATATATATTTTTTTATAAAAAAATACTTTAAAAACTTAAAATTATCGAGAAGTATAATCTAGCCACATATTTCTACATAAAACCTATAATTAAATGTAAGCTATTCGCACAAGTTGAATGTTCTTAAGAGGTAAACGATTTAAATCATATTATTATTGGTAGTTCCTAGTAAATTACTTTTGAATAAATTGTCAACTAAAAGTAAAATTATTTATCGGTGAAACTAGCTGATGCATGGGGTGTCCAAAAATTATGAAAAAAAAACTTATATATATATTATAAGGAAATTATAAAAAAAGAAATTATATAATTTAAAAAATTAACATCGATTCAAAAAAATATTTGAAATCTTTTAAAGGAAATAGACACCACCATTTAACTCGACCCACTTTTAATAAATATTTAAAATTTTGGTTGTTGTAATTTAAAATTTTGGGCTTTGTCCCGTGTCAGTATTTAATTTATTAACTGATTGATTCTAATAAGATATTATATAAACCAACTAAAATTCAAATCTTTAACATTGCTTAAAGAATCTAATGACTTATTTTATTTGGACCAAATTATAGTTAATAAAAAGTTCAATATTCTAACTATAAAGCTTAAAGTACCCAGTACGGCAGTACCCACATTCTTCTCCACTCATAAACCAAAGAATAATATGTGCTTAAACGCATTCAAACACACAATCTTCTAAATATTACACTAGCAACTATACCAAACGAACAAGACCCGGTACAAAAAAATAAAAAATTAATAAATGTCAATAAATACACCAATATTATTTTGACAATAAATGGAGGCACCCAAAATCCAAGCTAAATGTATATCGACATCATATCAAAGATTTGATTGTTGGAACCAACAAATTAATGCTAAACTTCATTATTGTCACTATCCTTACCTGTATACTACGGGTTTTAGATAAAACAATAATTTCCTTACTTCCCCAACATCTTTAATAAAGCCCCCATCTCTCATCAAATCAAATCTTACCCCGATTCCAACTTGAAGAGAAAAAAAAAACTCAACTTACAACCTAAATAATATGTAATCTTATCGATTTCATTTTTGATGGATTTTTATTTATTTATTTATTTATTACATGTGACAATCTATCATTGTGTCATGCCAACTTTTTAACCAAGGTAACAATAATGCGAATTAATAGATAAAATGATAAAATACGGGTTAAACTGAAAAGAAAATTAAATTGAGAATTTTGATAACATACAGGGGCTAAAAAGATATATTAACCAAATTTATTTTGTTGGTTTAATAAAAAAATGAAAAGCATGGATTAATCTCGAATGTTGAAGTGACGTGTGGCAGCATGGATTTCGGTTGTCCGTCAATTCAATTTAAAAATAAAGTGGTGGACTATATGAATTAATCAAATTAATGTAAAATTAAATAAAATTGAGAATTTTGATAAAAAAACAGGGGCTAAAAAGATATACTAACCAAAGTACTGTAAAATTTGTCTGAATTAACCAGTCATTGAATATAGGTAATTAAATAAAAAAAAACAAAGTGATGGGCAGTTAAAAATACTGTAAAATTTTATTTGAATTAATCGGTCATCGAATATAAATAATTAAATTAAAAAAAAAACAATGCGATGGGCAGCTAAAATCCTCGTGTTGCATTTCCCTATTTCTCCGTGCCCTCACATTGGACATTACGCTTTTATGTGCATAGGATTGACTAATTTAATTAACTAATAATTTATCCAACCAATTACTACATGTTCATGTAATTAGTAAAATATAAAACAAAAAGGATATATATATATATAGGCTTGTAGACTGTTGATTATAGGACCCAAAAGAAACATTATACTAACGAAGTCCAATCAATCAAATTATTAATAATGTCACTAATTAAAAACAACCAAAAGCTGTTTTATATGTGATTTCGACCAGGGACGGAGCTAAGATTTAAAGTTGAGGGGGGTAAAACATAAATTTTGAAAGGTAGGAGGGGCAAATTCACAATTATCCCAATTTTTTTTAAAAAAATACAAAAAATTAAAGGGTAAAAAAAAAAGTTTCCCCTACCGGGGGGCCACAGCCCCTCCCATTGGAGTCGTGGCTCCGTCCCTGATTTCGACTTATTTTATACAACTTCGTATGTTCTCGATTTAAGTTTGTAAGATTATTGAAAGGATGATTCATAGATTTATTTAGGAAAATAAATATGATGTGACGAGTCAGATTTTTCGCGTCAATATTCAAACGTTGGCATGTGTTAAGGATTTAAAGAGTTAGGTTGACTTGTTGGTGATGTAGGCAATCTGCCAGTGGTTGTAAATAGGGCTGGATACAGTTCGGTTTTGGTTCAATTTGGTAAGTTGTTTTTAGTAACTATCGATTTTTGGTTTTTTCATATTAACGTTAGTTTTTGAACTTTTGTATTTTATTTTGACAAAGTAATTTTATTTGATGACTTTTAAACAATAAGAGTTAAAGTTTAAAAGTGTTTTTCATAAATATTTGTTAAAAACTTAATTTTTAAGTAAATAAAAATAATTAAAAATGTATTTATAATATTTTAAGTATAAAATACATATTTTTCATTAGAAAAATAATTATAAATTAAATAAAATATCAAATTCGGTTAACCACGTTTGTAAACTTATGAACCATAAACTGCCCAAACACCTCGGTTCGATTTTTAGTTTTGCGGTTAACCATGCTCAGCCTTAGCTGTAACGGCCGTTTGGACAAAAGTTAAAATATTAAGTCGTGGGAGAAACAGACGTTCATGCGTTAACTCAGGTGAGAAAATGAGCGTTCAAGTTAAACTTGAAGTTGTTTGACAACCAAATCACAGTTGCAACAGATGTTCATGGTCACGGCTGCAACAAAAAACGCTTAGTAAGATAATTTGGGACATCGGGCCAATTTAAACTTTATTCGATAAGAAACTTGAACAATTTTTATTTGAGTCAGAAATGCCTTACCAAGAAAGTAATTAGATCATTTTTGTACATGTTGGGTGTTTTGAGTGCAAACATGTTGAAAAGATCAAGAACACTTTCTCGTTGTTATAAATGTGTAAAATGGGATGATTAACCAAAACAACTCCTATAAGTGATCATGTATTAGCTCATGGATTAATAATTTCACCAAATTAGCTCTTGGATTTCAACAAATATTTTGATATTACTTAGTTGCAGAGATTGAGCTCCCTTGAGGCCTAAGGGCCCGACTCTGTTATAAAATTAAAATATTAGATAAATTGTGGTCTAACAATAATAATTTGGTCTTTCTAAAAATAAATATTTAAATTAAAAAATATAAAAATTATTAAATATATAATCAAGTAGGGGTTGAACTAAAGAAGAATGAGTGTTGTATGGTTAGATGTTCGTGGAGTGTGTGTTGGAATGTTGGAAATGGTCTTTGTGTCGACTTTTAGAGGGATAGTTGGATAAAGGGCATTGAACCATTGATTTCGTTTGTTTCACCGAGCATTTACCACTTAATTCCGCATCTCTGTTGCTAATATGGTCACGGGGAAGGGAATTGGAAATGGGATGATTTTAGGAACTTCCTGCCGCCTCTAATTAATCTAAAAATTGCAGCAGTTAAGCCACCTCACCCTTCGTTGAATGAGGATAGCATGGGGTGGCGATGGTCGGATAATGGAGCTTTTACACTCCGGTCGGCTTATGAGGTGCGGTCCGATCAGCTTTTGGGGGAGGAATGAGACGTTTGACGAGCTACTTCGAAATATTAAGGACAACAACGTATTAAAATTTTTTGTGGTTAGTTGCGAATGGAAAAGAATCTCACTAATAGTGAGCGAGTACGACTTCATATCGCGGTGGATTCTCGTTGTAGCATTTGTGGTGCAATGGATGAATCAATTGATCATATTTTTCGATGGTGTCCGGTGGCTAATTCAATATGGTTAGCTCTGATTAAAAGAGAATGCTGGTATGACTTTTTTTACCTTAAGTTTTGATGAATGGTTTGAATGCAACCTTGTGAAGCCAAGTTCCTTTGCGCAGAAGCCTTTGGATTGAAACCTTATTTTTGGGATTGTTCCACGGATACTATTTTTTTGATTAGAGAGGTTTTTAATGAGGCCCGTGAATTTTTTTTTGTATGATTCTCTATCTAATAAACTCATACGCTTTGATAAAAAAAAAAGAATGAGTCTGTATCTTCAATTTTGTTGGTCCAAAAACAATTTAAGTTCTTATAAAATTTAAATATTAGACAAATTAGGCATTGTCCCATGAATTTTGAGTTTAAATACTTAATAAGCCATTATATTTTTAAAATTAAATATTTTGATCGCTGTCAATGTTCGATCCTAGCTCCGTCTCTGTTTCGATGCTACATGTTGAATTATGGGGATTTATGAAGCCATCATGCTTGTTTAGTGTCTGAGTTTATGGCTTCGACAAATCCAACTCCAAACATATAATGACAAGGTTTTACCGTTATTAGCTCTTGTTACAGCCCCACCCAATTCCTTATTCTCTTGTCTAAGAAATCGTTAGACTTCAAGAGGGTATGTGTGGTAAATTTTTCATTAATTGGCCATGAAGTAAACATGATTATAGATGATCTTGCCAAAGCTACTAGTTATCTAGATTGTTCCATAAAATTAAAATATAACTTTCTAGAACTAAAATCTTAAAAATTAAATTTTAATTCAAAATCTTAAACACTAAATTAAAAATTATATAATATAAATTTTTAACTCTAAATCCTAAATTAATCTTAAGAGTGTACTTGAGTTAAAGATAATAAAATTTCTATCTCTCTCTTATAACGCTCTGCCTTCTATCTAAGTAGATATAGGGTTTTTTATTATTTTTTTCATTTTGAGACCAATCGCCTCTCCGGCCGCTACGGGTTGGTCTCCACCTTTTCCCCTGACCTTCTCTTCTTCTTCCCCTTTGGTTTCATTCGTTGTCTCTTCTCTTTCTTCTTCTTCATTGGTTCCAACTCTCTTCTGGTTTGTCTTGTTGTGACTCTTTGGTTATCGGCGACCTGTCTCGGTCTGAGCTCGTCCATGTGAGGAGGAAGCTGGACTCTCATCGGTGATGGGGGCCGGTTTTAGTTCGGGTGGAGGATGAGTTTTTGGCCTACGTTTTCCTCCTTTTTCTCCTCCGATTTTGTTCATGTTTTGCTCTTTGCTTGCATTTTATGGTTCGTTTAGCCCGATTTGGTCATTCAATTGTCTCGGCGGTGGTCGGGTCTTCCTTTCTCCCGCCGATAGTTGACTGGGCGTCTAGATCGATGTCTCTTTGTTCTTTCTTGCCCTTCCATCAGTCACCCATCTCCAGATCTAAATGGTGACATGCGATGGTGTCTCACTGCATTCCTCTTAACATGTTATGTTTCGATTGTTAAAATAAAAGGTATACACAAGAGCAGTGATGAAGAGGAAGAAGAAGTTGCTTTATTAGAGACGTTTTACAGGGATTATATAGAGGTTACAAGAGCAAACCCTAGTACACGATTCTAGAGGGAGCACAGAATTTGATGACTGCCAGCTGTTGTAACAACCTAACAACTACACAACTCAGCATGCACAACTCATCATGCACAGCATGCATACGTACATTTGGGTTTTATACTCTACTGTTCAATATTTCCTCGGCTTCTTTTTGTATCGTTTCTGAGTTCAAAATGTGAAGTTTGGTTCTGTAATCTTCAAAGAGTTGAACTGCAATAGGTTTGGTGAAGATATCCGCGAGTTGATGACGAGCAGGAATGTAGTTGACTTGAAGGGCACCCGACGTTATTTTCTCGCGCACGAAATGAAGGTCGAGTTCTAAATGTTTGATTTTGAAGTGATGGACGGGGTTTGCAGCCATGGAAACAGTGTTGGAGTTGTCACACCACACTGTAGGAATGTCTTGATATCGAACTTTCATGTCGCTGAGGATAGAAGTGATCCAGGTGAGATCGGAGGTAGCATCAGCAAGACTCATGTATTCAGCCTCTGCTGTGGATCGTGACACGGCGCGTTGTTTTTTTTGAACTCCAACTCACCAGATGACTGCCAAGACATATGCAAAAGCCTGAAATTGAGCGCCGGTCATCGACATCGCTGCCCCAGTCGGCATCTGTAAAGACCTTGAGATGCAGTGGGGTGGGGGACTGGGGGCAGAACCATAGACCATGAGTCATGGTGTGTTTGAGATAACGAAGGATTCGAAGCACAGCTTGCCAGTGTGTGTCAGAAGGAGTTTGCATGAATTGAGAAGCTTTGTTTACTGCAAACGCAATGTCGGGTCGGGTATGACAAATGTACTGCAAAGCTCCAATAACACTGCGATAGTTGAAGGCATCCTGTAGAGGTTCACCATCATGTTTACTTAATTTGGGGTAGGGAACCATGGGCGTGGTTGCCACCTTTGAATCAAGCATATTGGTTCGCTGTAATAATTCATAGATGTACTGTCTCTGATTGAGAAACAGGCCATTTCCAATCTGTTGTACCTCAATGCCAAGGAAGGAGTGTAGTTGTCCGAGGTTCTTGAGTGAAAACTGGGCATGTAGGGCTGTTATAACCTGCTGAACATGTGTGACTGAGCTTCCTGTGAGAAGTATATCATCGACATAGACTACTAAGTATAGCCTCACATCAGTAGTAACTTTGATAAATAGAGATGTGTCAGCAAAGGAGCTGTTGAAACCAATGCTGTGAAGATAGGATTGCAGTCGAAGGAACCAATTTCGGGGTGCTTGGCGGAGCCCATATATTGCTTTGTGGAGCTTACATACTAAGTGTTTGCCAGTGTCAGATTGTTGAACAAAGCCAGCTGGTTGCTGCATATATATGTCCTCCGATAACGCTCCATTAAGGAAGGCGTTATTAACATCAACATGATGAATTTGCCAGCAATTAGAGACATCAATTGAAAGCAACACATTAACTGTAAACAATCGAATGACAGGGCTGAATGTATCCAGAAAGTCCTGACCTGGAATATGTGTGAATCCTTTTGCTACCAGTCGTGCTTTATAGCGTTCAAGAGTTCCATCAGCATTGTATTTAACCCAGAAGAGCCATTTGCAGCCAATGGCCTTTTTTCCTGGTGGTAACTCAGTAAGGGTCCAGGTGTTGTTGTTGATCAAAGCATTGTATTCAGCCATGGCAGCTGTGGACCACTGAGGGTCAGCAAGGGCCTCTCGAATGGTTGTAGGTGTAGGCACATATTGCATAGTGTAAAGTTTGGGCTTGAAGATGCCAGCTTTACTACGAGTGATCATGTGGTGAGAGTTGGGAATTGGTTCTGAGTTTGTGGAAGAAGAAGGGATAGAGGTGTCAGGTGGAGGAAAATTTGAGTCAGGGGGAGTGAGGTGGTAGTTGTGGTAATGGTTTCAGGTGGGGAGGTAGGAGTAGATGGGAGGGAGATATGAGGGATGGTTGAAGTTGGGGAAGGTGAGTGATCCACAGAATGGGAAGTAGTATTGTCTGGAGGTGTTTGATTGGAGCTGAGTATAGGTGATTGTGTAGGCTCAGGGATGTCGGGTAATGGTTGGGATATAGTATTGTTGTGAGTAGGGTGAGGTCGAATGGTGGTGGTGGCCCAGGGAAAAATATGTTCATTGAATCGAACATTGCGAGACACAAAGACACGACCTTGATCATCAAGGCAGTGATAACCCTGATGCTTGGGGGAGAAGCCAAAAAATAGGCATGGTTTAGAGCGAAAGTCCAGTTTGTGTCGATTGAAAGGTCTCGTGTGTGGATAGCATTCACAGCCAAACACGCGTAGAGAAGTGTAGTCAGGTGCTTTGCCATATAAAAGCTCAAATGGTGACTTGTTTCCCAGTTGTTTCGAAGAGAGACGATTTATTAAATATATTGCATGAAGAACTGCATAGGACCAGAATTTGAGTGGGAGTGAGGCTTGAGCCATGAGTGTAAGAGCAGTCTCGATGATGTGTCGGTGTTTTCTCTCAACTACACCGTTCTGTTGAGATGAATGTGGACAAGTGAGCCTATGTTGAATCCCAGATTGAGCTAAGGTTGTATGAAGAAATTGAAATTCACCCCCACCGTCGATTTGAACAACCTGAATATTAGACTTAAATTGATTTGTAATCATAGCTTGGAAGACTGTAAATGCATTTGTTGCTTCAGACTTAGTTTTGAGCAGAAATAGCCAGCAGTTTCGAGTATACATGTCTACAAATGATATGTAATAGCGAAATCCATTGGAAAGCATAGGAGAAGGACCCCATAGGTCAATTTCAATCAACTGGAAAGGGCTTGTATACACTGTATCAGATTCTTTGTATGGAAGAGCATGACTCTTTCCCATTTGACAGGCTCGACAAAGTGTTTGATCAGTTGTTACAAGTTTTTTTATTCAAAGCAAGAGAAACTATGTCTTTGGCAGGGTGACCAAGACGTTGATGCCATAGGAGATACTGAGCTTCAGAATCAGCAGTGGTGATGTATGCTTCGATTGTAGGAGGGGACAAGGAGGTAGAGAGACTGTATAAACCATTCGACTGAGAGCCATGAGCTAGTATCCGGCCTGTGCTTTCATCCTTAATACAACAAGAATCAACATGAAATTCAATAAAGACATTATTATCACGTGTGAATTTCGAGACAGATAGCAAGTTCTTGTTGATTTTAGGCACATGTAACAGTTGATTAATATGCAATTCCTTTGTTGGTGTAGAGATGCAAGAGTGTCCAATGTGAGAGATAAGCAAGGAGGAACCATCACCTAGATGTACATGGCCCTTACCAGTATAAGGTGATGAAGTGGACATCAGAGAACTTTCACTAGTGACGTGGTGGGTGGCACCAGAGTCAGGGAACCAGCTCATGTGAGGGAGGTCGAAAGCAGTAGCAGTCAGGGAGTTGACTTGGGGTTCATCTGTGGGTGGTTGTTCTCCAGGGGGTGTTGCACTAACACACGGGTCATAGGAGATCTCCACAGGTTCATTGTTGAAGGAGCAGGCATTTGCTTGAGTGGCTACAAGTGGAGAGGAAGCCCTGGAGGAAATACCCTTGAAGCTCTGATCGAACCTGTGCCAGCACCGGTCAACGAGGTGGCCAAGTTTGCCACATAATTGACACTGAGGACGGGGCCTGCCTCTGAATCGTCCGCCGGAAAACTGATTGGGGCCACGACGCTAATAGGAAGGATTATTTGATCCATAGGAAGATGGTGATTCAACAAGGTTTGTGTTATTAACTCCAACTGGATATCGAAGGGGATCCGAGACACGTGACTCAGCGTCGATAAGGATGGAAACTGCACCATCAACAGAGTAAGGATCGCGACTGGCAGAGATCACAGCGACAAACAGGTCATACTCAGAGGGAAGTCCATTTAAGATGGTAGCAATATGTTCGACAGAGGAGACCAGACTTCCACACGAGGCGAGGAGATCACAGATCTCTTTGATCTGCATGGTGTAAGCTCGCATGGTGAGGGAGGCCTTCTTGATGGAGCGCAGCCGACAGTGAAGGTGCATGATGCGTGTGGTGAAGAGCTGGGAGTAGAGACGAACAACCGTGGTCCAGATGGCAGCAGTTGTTTCAGCACCAACCAGTTGGGGCAAAATGTCAGAGCTCACCGTTGACAGGAGCCAGGAAGCTACAGCACTATCTTGCTTAATGAAACGTAGATAAGCAGGGTTAGGGACAGTGGTACCAGCATCGCCAGGGATCATTTTCGGGGGAACAGAGACAGTGCCATCGAGATATGATTCAAGCCCTTGGCCACGCATCATGAGGATAACTTGTTGTTTCCACAGTAGGAAATTTGTTTCATCCAGACTGATGCTAATGCGTTTGTTGGAGAACGCATTGCAGAGGGAATCGGCGGTGGCAGAAGCTTCATCAGGATCAGGGAGCACCATGTTTGCGCAGGAACGAACCTAGAGGACTACTGATACCATGTTAAAATAAAAGGTATACACAGGAGCAGTGATGAAGAGGAAGAAGAAGCTGCTTTATTAGAGACGTTTTACAGGGATTATATAGAGGTTACAAGAGCAAACCCTAGTACACGATTCTAGAGGGAGCACATAATTTGATGACTGCCAGTTGTTGTAACAACCTAACAGCTGCACAGCTCATCATGCACAGCATGCATACGTACATTTGGGTTTTATACTCTACTGTTCAATATCGATGCCCCCGATCGATCATGCAGTTAATGAAGGGCTTTGTTGGCTTCTCTGCTTCAGTACTCCTATTGGTGATGGAGCGTTCTCGAAGTCTCACCATTGATTATGTGTTTTCGTTTCTTCTGGCTTTGGCCGGTGTTTTTTTTTTTTTTTTGTTCTTCTGCTCATTTTTTAAAGGATTTTTTAACCCAATTTTCATTGTTTTTTTTTGGGGTTTTATCCCCTTCTCGGTAACTTCTTTGTGTTATCCATGATATGCAGGCACTTTGAATTCAAGAAAAAATATCCAAGCCTTAAATTAAACTAGAGTATGAAAAACAATATTTTTACTATACGTGGATGAAATATTTTCTATAATAAAAATACAAGAATGTGCATATGACATATTGCCATCCCACTCGGGGGAACTAGTGATTCCCGGAGAACCGTGCGTGGGTTTATTGATCAATAATAATAATAATAAATCTTAATCTTAATTATTTTTTAAATCGTAATCACGATTCCTTCTCATTCAACAATCAGCTTTACGTACAGGAAACAACTCAGCTATCCGTTTTGTTTATTGCATTTTAATTACGTGTACAACCTCAATTTGCCCACCCATTTTCTAGACCGATTAAAAAAAATTATAATTTTTTTTGAATATGTTGATTTGATAATAAAGTAGTATTTGTTTAATTTTTTAGCCCTTTAATAATGGGCACATACCGTACATACATAGTGCTCGAACCTAGATTATTTGGATAAAATACATCATCATTTACAACTGGGACCATTCCATGAGTTAAAAAAAACTCATAATTAGATGT
The DNA here is from genome assembly GCA_958450335.1 of Hibiscus tridactylites. Classification (NCBI taxonomy): domain Eukaryota; kingdom Viridiplantae; phylum Streptophyta; class Magnoliopsida; order Malvales; family Malvaceae; genus Hibiscus; species Hibiscus tridactylites. Next base: position 94,840,556 of record OY288268.1, read on the forward strand.
AAGTATGGGGATTAATGTTAATGTGTATTTAAATATGTATAAATTCACGAAATTTTTGGTCAAACAAAATAGATTTAAAATGTATCAAATAGTTTGAGTTTCGATTTTATAACACAATATTTAAAACTAAATATAATCTCTCGATAATTAAACTAAAGATTAATTATGTATTTAAACATATTCAGATTCAATTATATTAATCGGACTAAATTTAATCGATCAAAATTTGTTATTCTTGAGATAAATCTAACGTTAACTAAATAGGTAGTGAGGCTATTGGTTTAAAAAATGAGATGACGTGTCATTTTCTAATTCTATTAAACAAATTATTACCTAAGGCGAGTCTAGGATAACTTTTGAAAAATGCTTTAAAAGTGATTTTAAAAAGTTAATTATAATATTTTAGTAATTGATATTGCTGTCAAAAAATACTTTTGAAAAGATAAAATGTTCATTTTAAACATGATATTGTAAAGTAAAAATAAATGAACGTAAATAGTGTTTAAATTCGATATCACAAAATTTATTAATATTATTATATAAAAAAATCAATTTAAATAATAAAAATATAAAAACCATGATAATTCATTAATAATTTTTATATAAAATATAAATTTTAAATATTTTTAAATAATTAATATCCTCTAAAGTCTAAACTATACATTTTTATATTATTGTAATATAACCAATTATTAATTTAATATATTAATAATTATTATACTTAATATTATTTTATAATATTAAAGTTGTTTATTATTCATTTTTATTTAAAATATTAATTTTTTAATAATTATTATATTTAATATTAAAATATTAGTTTAATATAATTATAATAATAATTAATATTATTTTAACATATTAATATTAATATTAGTGTTAATAATTAAGGGTAAAAAAAGAAAAAAGAATGTCGTGTAAACTTTCTCTCCCGGCGCACATTAGCAGGACTAATGTGGCCTGAGATTTGCACCGGCGAGTCTTCATCCTTTCCTTCTGTTCTTTTTCTTTGCTTGCAATCGCTTCCTCTCTCTAGTTTCTAGGTTTTTTCTGGTCTTTTGATGGTGGATTGGAGAAATTTGTTTGCTCGAACAGTGGATCAGGGTTTGAATTTTCACCCTCTTTGCGCTCAGGAAGGCTCATCGGTCGTCAAGCCACCGCCTGGAGTTTTTGAAGACGAAATCTCTACATGGAAGAACGCCTTGGTAGGTCAATTTATTGGGTCGACACCGAATTTCAGTGCTATGCAGAAAATTGTGAAGATGCTCTGGGGAAATCAGGTTCAAGTGAGTTTGGCTGGGTCGAATCTTTATTTTTTTTGCTTTTCCGATTTTGATGCAAGGGATAAAGTACTTGAAGGGGGGCCGTGGCATATTCAGCATAAGCCGCTAATCCTTCGAAAATGGGAACCAAATCTCTGCAAACTTGATTTTGATTTGGGGACGATGTCGGTCTGGTTTCAATTGTTTAATGTTCCCCTGGAATTGTATTCGAAGGTCGGGCTAAGCTATATCTCGAACGCCATTGAAAATCCGCTCTACATGGATACTGTTACAGCTAAGCTTGAGCGTTTGGAATATGCTAAGGTTTGTGTTAAGCTCTCTGTGGGAAGCTCTATTCCTAAGGTGATTGATGTCATGATGTGTGATGGAAGTATCGTCCATGTGCGAGTTATTGTGCCTTGGTTGCCTCCTTGTTGTTCAAGGTGTTCTGTGTTTGGACATAATGATAAGACTTGTCATGTTGCCTCTAAAGGGGAGAAGTAGATTTGGAAGGCTAAAACTGTGTCTGCAGTCGGAGTAGCCACGGAGGTTGCTGCTGGTAATTCTGGGAGTGTGTTAGGGGTCTCTTCGAATGTTACTGGTGTGTTAGGGGACTCTTCGAATGTTACTGGTGCAGTGGAGGTTGGTTCGGGGTTAGGTGAGTCGGTAGGACATTTGGGAAGTGATGAGGGGGATGCAGATATACATAAACATATCTTGCAAATTGTTACCTCTGTGTTTCAACAAAGTTTGGAGTCTGGCCAAGTTTCAGTTGCTGGTTCAAGTTCGACTGGACTTGAGAATTTCCCTTCCTTGCTGGAGTCTGTTAAAAATAAGAAGAAGAAGGGGTGTGGTCATCCTCCTAAAGGGAAAGAAATTGCTAGATCTTTTAATGCTTTCATGATGTTGTCGGATTCAGTTAGTAAGCCCTTGCTTGTTAAATCTCTTTTGATTCATGATGTTTTGGCTCATAAGCAGGAGAAATAAATTAAGTCTAAGCCTAAGAGTAATGTTGCTGCAGTTGGAGGTACTCCACCGAAATTGTCTTTATGACTTTGTGTTTTTGGAATGTGCGTGGGTTTAACAGCTCACATAAACGTAGGAAAGTTTTTCAGAGGCTTAGTAGTTTAGATGTGGGTGTTGTGTGCTTTCTTGAAACCAGAATAAAACAGGAAAGGTCATTGGAAGTTCTTCATGATCTTTCTATGGATTGGGATTGTATTCACAATTATTTTGTTGTTGAGAATGGGCGAATCTGGATCCTTTGGAAGAAAGGATTGTCTGGTTCTCTTTTTTATATTGCTGATCAAGTTGTTAGTTTGAAATTGGTTCTGGGTGGTAAGGAGATTGTTGTTTCAGCTGTTTATGGTTCAAATGATGCTATAGTTAGGCGTTCTTTGTGGGAACAGTTGAGGTTGGTAGCTCCTATGGTTGGAAATCTTCCCTGGGTGGTTGCTGGGGATTTTAACATTTTCCTTAGTTCAGAAAAAAGTTCTGATTGTGAGAGATTGGGATGTTACATTTCTTCTGATATGCAGGAATTTAGAGAATGTTTGGAGGATTTAGACCTTCTTTATCATTCGTTTAGTGGTCCTATTTTCACATGGACTAATAAACAAGATGAGGGTTACTTAGCTCGGAAATTGGATCGTATTCTTATAAATGATGCTTAGCTTCAGTATTTTCCTGACTCTTTTGTTGAGTTTCTTGCGCCTGGGGTGTCTGACCATTGTCCAGGCCTAATATGGCCTTCTAAGAGTAATCTTGTTCATGGGCCAAAACCTTTTCGCTTCTTTAATTTCTGGATTCAGCATCCTGATTTTCAGTCTGTTGTTGCGAGTTCATGGCTTGAAGAGGTGGAGGGGAATTCATTGCAGATTCTTTTTTTGAAGCTTAAACGTCTTAAGCTTTGTCTTAAGGGCTTTAATAAGAACAACTTTGATGATTTGCCTGGTAAAGTTGTAGCCAAGAGAAAAGAGTTAGAGGATCAGCAGCTGAAAAATCTCATTGGTGATGTTGATATTGATAAGGAGGTTGTGCTTCTATCTGAATTAGTAGCCTTGGAAGAGGCTGAGTTGTCTTTTCTAAAACAAAAAGCTAGAATGCAGTGGATTCAAGAAGGTGATATTGGTTCAAAGTTTTTTCATAATGCAGTAAGGGCTCGGAAAAAGAGTAATAAAATTCGAGTGTTTTTTAATGAAGATGGGCAGCATCTTGAATCTTTTGAGGCTGTGTCTGCAAAGATGGTTAGCTATTTTGAAGGGTTAATTGGTAGTCAAGACAGCTATATTTCAGGGTGCACAATTGAGGATTTGCGAACTCTTCTCAAAGTTTCCATTCTCTCTTCTGATTGTGATTGTTTGACTAGGCCTGTTACTGAAAAAGAGATCAAAGAAGCTCTTTTTGTTAAAGGTAAGGATAAAAGCCTAGGACCTGATGGCTTCACTGCTGGATTTTTCCGTTCTGCCTAGGATGTTGTGGGGAAGGATATTACTCGAGCTATTCATTTTTTTCCAAACATCTAATCTCCTTCTGGCGTTTAATGCTACTTCTATAGCATTGGTGCCTAAAACTCCAAATGCTTCCAAGCCAAAGGACTTTCGTCCCATTTCCTGCTGCTCAATGGTGTATAAAGTAATTGTTGCGACTAAAAAAATTTCAAAAATACATGAGTACCTCGGGTGTCGCTCGGACGAACCGGGTTTTGATTTGATTTTCGAAAAATTAGTCGGATTTATATAAAATGAGGAGTCGCCACCGGCCATTTAAAAATGGTAGACCGGACACCGAAATAAAACCAGAGATTCTTTTTGAAAATGGGTTCGGGAGTCGGTTACACGCGGGGAAGGATGAGCACCCCCGTCGTGCCCGAAAATCGGTACCAAAAATATTACCGCTTAATTAATATTAAATTTTGCGAATTAAAGTGTTGAATCGTATCGAAATTTGGTTATACGAGCGAGTGAATTTTAAAGGTCTTAATATTCGAGAAGGAACGTCCGAACCACCACCACTACGACTGGTACTAGTCTCGTTCGTTCCCGAATATAAAAGACGCTCGCATTGCATTTTATGAGTTCGAGATGCAACTTAAAAAATCATAAACGGGACATACAAATATACGCAAAACCAAGCAAAAGGTATAAAAACATAAGAAGGCATAAAAGATATAAATATATGCATACATTACATACCGTATTATTCATGCATCATTAAACATATATAAAACATGGACTAAAATCAAAGGAATATAAATACTAAGAAAAAAAATGCATGAGATGTAACAATACTATGCTGAAAAAGACTAAAATGAACATTGGACAGACTCTGAGGACTGATAGGAGAATTAAACCATTAAAAAGACAATTGAAACCCGAAATAGGGGCTAAAATAAAAGAACACGGAAAGACACAGGGACCAGAACGGGAATTAACCCATCCGGCCATCGATCAGAATGAAAACGGTAACCAAATTAAAAAAGTTTGAAACGTAACAGGGACCACGGGAAGGGTTTTGAAAAGCGGAAACCCTTAAGGGGTGAATAATGGAGTGCAGAGGGACTTAAAAAGAATTAAACCATATTTAAAAACATAAAGACATTATATAAAGGGCTTTAAGAAAGAAATTCAACCCTTTTGGCCCTTTTGAAAACCCTAGAGAGCTGAGACCCCCCCTTCTCTTCTCTATTTCCTCTCCGGCGCCGCAAGCCACTCCGGCTGCCGTTGCCGGCGCCAGAGTCTTTTTAAAAAAACTTTTTTTTCTCCTTTTGAAACCTTTTTTTTTTGTAAAACCTAAGAGCCTGAAACTAAAAAAACCAAAACCTCTTGTTCTTCGCTTTAGAAAACCAAATCGAAAACCCCAAAACATTTTGAAAATCCTCTCAAGCCCTCCTCCTCACCGATTCACCATGCATGGTCTCAGAGGAGACCACGAGGCTTATCACCGGCGAGGAAAGGCGGACGGACGAAGAAGATTAACGACGAAGGTAAAAAGAACCCTCACTGTTTTTCCTTTATTTTTTGTTTGGGCTTGCATGCAATCGAAAGAGTAGAAAACATAAACTACCTCAGAAGGCTCTTGATGTTATTGATTTTTTTCTCTGTAAAAAGGATCGTTACAATGTCTTTTTGGTTCGGATTTATATCCGAAAATATCACATGCAATACTCTCTCTTTTTCTCTCTGTTCTGCTCTCTGTTTGCTCTCTGTTTTTGTCTAGTTGACTTTGTGCATCTTCATTTATTTTTTATTTGTTTTTCTTGCTATTTTCGAGGCCCTGACCACTGTTTTTTTTTTCTGTGTATGCTGTCGGTTTGCTCAATCGGGGGAGGCATGGCGTGCTCGGGAGCAGAGGAGACTGAAGCGGCAGAAGGCTCTGGTGCGTTCGGGACAGGGGCGGCACGCGCGCGTGGGCGATCGAAACGCCGCGCGTGGTGGAGCGTGGAGAGGAAGACTGTTTCTGGAATCCTCCATGGCTCAATCTGAGTCGTTCGATGACCTCCTCGATCCAACGGTCTGAGATACGCGGCGCTGAGTCTTGGAGAGGGCTCGCTAGGGTTTCTCGATCTGGGGAGATCTGGACCGTTGATTACGAGTCAGATCGAATGGCTGGGGTTGTGCGGCGCGAGGGCTTCACCAAGCTCCTTTAGGGTTTTCCTGTGCGGGTGCGATCTGGATCGTCAGATCTTGGAAGATCTGACGGCTATAGATGAGGGTTGCAGCTGCACAAGAAACAAATGTGGATTAGGGTTTTTCTTAACCATTAGGGCTAGCATCATTTGGGCCTACGAGCCATGTATTATTAGGACATTTGAATGGGCCACCTGTGAATGCTTGTTATTATTTTTTTGGACTTGTATGGAATAAACTGATTCGGGCTTTTATTTATTTGGACTGTAATTTTTTAATCAAAGTTTAGATTTTACTTATGTTTTATTTTTAATTGTGATAATAATACTTGTAATATCCGACACTAATAATAATAAAGATAAGTATAATAAATAATAAACATAGTAAAGATAATAATAACAATATAGTATAAATAATAATATAACAATATGTAAATAATACCAAATAATAATACTAACACATAATAAAAGATAATGTACAATAAGTGATAGTAACAAAAACAAATAGTAATAATGATAAGATAATGTTAAAAAATATTATAGTAATGTTTAGTTTTTTTTTCTTTTCAAATATGATAAATAATAACACAAGTTAATAAGGGTAGCATTATTTATACATATATATGTGTATATATATTTTTCTTTTTTTCCATTTTTCTTTTCTTTTTTATTTAATTACTTAATAGCCTTAATAAGCCCAAGATAAACATAAATTAAAGAGGGTTCAAGGTCCGGACAAAATTAGTGATTACAGCTGTCCCTCTTTGCTTATACTTGTGGAACAAGAATAAAGCAAAGACCATAAATACTAATTTTGTCCTACTTCCCTATTGGTCGGTTTACTCCCGAAGCAGCCACATGATTCTAAGCAACTCCTCTTCCCAATGCCTTCTGACCATGAGTTCTCCCCTCGATGCCCCAAACATGTAGACAAAGAGTTTTTTTTTTGCAGATTTCCATTCTCTAAGTGCCAGAACGGATAGACGGGTTCTATTCTCCAAGTGCCCGAAAAGATGAGCAGATTCCAAATATCTTTGTCTTCTCTTTCCGAAAAAACAAGTTGGTCATTCAAACAACCTTGCCTTCCCCTTCGCGGTCTAAAAGCAAGTTGTCCATTTCGCGGTCAAAAAGCAAGCTGAAACTCCTAACATTTTTGCCTCCCCTTCGCGGTCAAAAGGCGAACTTGGGCGTCCAAGTGGATTTGCTTTCCCTTCACGGTCGTAAAGCAAACTGGTCAACTAAATCCGTCTAACTTCCCGGTTGGACGATTTACTCTCCCGGAGTGGCGACGCGCTAGACCGAGTAATTTTCTCTCTAAAGCTTTAAGAAGATGAGTTCTCTCACTATAGAACTCATTTCCTTGGCGTATTCCTCGAGTGGCAGTTCTTCCTCTATAGAACTCCCGTCCTCGTATTTCTGAAGTCAAAGATCTCCAAGTCCTTTCTCTGTAGGACCCTCCGCTTTCGAGATTCTGAGGCCTTAGGATTCTGAGTTCTCTCTCCACAGAACTCCTCTTCCTTAGCGTACTCTTCGAGTAGTAGTTCCTTCTCTATTGAACTCCTCGTCTCTGAAATAAAGGATTTGTAAGTCCCCTCTCCGTAAGACCTTCCACATTCGAGATCCTGAAGTCGCAAGTTCCTCCTATATAGAGCTTGTTTGGACCCTTCCTCTGTAGGATCCTTCATCTTGGAATATGTTGGCAAGCTTGAAAGCTTTCATCTGAAATCCTTAAGTGGCGAACATGAAAGGTTTCACCTATCATCCTTGGGCGACGAGTATCTGCCTCATTTGCTCTGACATTCTTGGGCTTTGGGTTTCTGCCTCTTTCACCCTAAAATCATGGAGTGACGAGTCTGAAATCTTCCGCCTGAAATCCTTTTAGCTCTCGCTTTATCGTTTTCTCTTCGTCCCGAGAGGTATTCTAGTTGTCTTTCAAAAATCTGTGTAAAGGGATAAAATTAAGAAATTTTGATCTTTTTTAAGAAAAATATCCTTTAGGAAGGGTGTAGTTTTGAGGAAAAACATCTTTTTGGAAGGATAAAAATTGAGAAATTTTGGCTTTTAAGAAAAATATCCTTTGAGAAGGATGAAATTGAAAAATTGAGTTTTGAGGAAAACATCATTTTGGAAGGATAAAATTGAGAAATTAAGTTTTGAGGAAAATGACCTTTTGGAATGATAAAAATTAAGAAATCGAGTTTTGAGGAAAACGACCTTTTGGAAGGATAAAAATTGAGAAATTTGAGTTTTGAGAAAAACGACCTTTTGGAAGGATAAAAATTGAGAAATTTGAGTTTTAAGAAAAACATCCTTTTGGAAGTATAAAAATTGAGAAATTTGAGTTTTGAGAAAAACAACCTTTTGGAAGGATAAAATCGAGAAATCGAGTTTTGAGGAAAACGACCTTTTGGAATGATAAAAATTGAATTATTTTGAGTATTAAGAAAAACAATCTTCAAGGAAGATTAAAACTGGGGTTGGAAGGATTTTAGAAACCCGAATTACGCAAGTCGAAGGACTCTTGATTCTTGTGAGATCTTCTCCTCTCGTGAAGCTATAAACCAATCTTCAAATGTCTGTTTAGAGAAAACAAGATGCTATGATATGATTTAGCATGCTCCTAGAATGAGTGATGTCTAACTATCGATGATGCATGAGCGTATTTCAGGATGCAAAGATGCATGTGTTCATGAGAATGCAAAGGTGCATGGATTTAGTTTGTCTTTATTTCTTAGGGTTAGTGGTCATTTTCTTGGGACTACAACCATCCATCAATCTTGTGTCTTGAGAAATCTGGCCCCCTAAACTTCTGCCGCTCGTTCTTCGTTCTAAAATCTGAGTTGAGTGACCTCGGTCGCATTCTAAATCCTTTCTAGCCTTGCGCTATCTTTTATACACTTTTGTTTGAACCTCTCTACGTGAAACCTTAGTTCTGATACGGACAATGGTGCCCCATCACGGCAATTTAGCTTCACTGACTCTTTGTCATTCCTCCTCACGTCATGCCCCTCAACCTTTGGGCCTTGCTGATGCATTTATCTCCGAAGTAATACAGAGAGATCTCTTGGTTTAAAAAGTACCAGTTTATGGATTGTCATTCTAATGAAGAATGCTCTTTTTTATTACCATACGTAACCTTGAAGTCAAAAATCTTAATTAAAAGAAAAAAGAATAGGATGCCCCGGATATCAAATGCAAGAGCGTCTTAGATCCTACTTTCTGATGATCAGCTTGAGTCAATGGCGACTCGAAATGTTGTGGCGATATGCGAAGTTGTAAAACCTTTTCCAAATCGCTCGGTTCATCCTCATGATTATGGTATTTGCTTAATTGGCTCGATTACTATTCCTTCTAGTTCTCATCATGCTTCTCCATATGCTTTCTAAGAATTTCTTTAGCCCATGGATCGGAATATGTGCTTCTGATTACAATTAGTATTGTGTCAGTGTCCTCAAGGATTCACATCCGAGACTTATTCAATTTGTTCATTCGTTTCTTTTTTCTATGGGGAATTCAAATCGTCACAGTCCTTTGTCTTGAGGATAATGATGGAGCATACAACAATACCCCGAGTTACTCGGCATAGTCACGACTTGAAAATATTACCATCACTCATGAAGCGAAGGGTTTCGGGCTTCAGAGGAGTGCCCCAAGAATTCCACACTCGTATCCGAAAATACCTATTACCAGGTTTCGAGCATTGGAGTGCTTTTCGATTAATGCCTATTACCAGGCTCTGAAATTTTATTTTGAAAAAGTATATATTTTTCTTTCATTTCTCTTTCCCCTTTATTTTTTTATTTATTTTTTTGCACATTCGAGTAACTCTACTTGGGCTTTCTTAGGAGATTCCCTTATCATCGAACATCATCAAAGGAATAGTGATCTTGCTTCTCTCGCTTTACCGACCAGAGCGGACGGAGCGGGACATCACACTTCATCGTTTTCACAACATTCGATCGATCTCTTTGAGTAGAATCAATGCCATGTCATGCATATGATATCCGAGGACCTACGGAGGTATGGAGAGATATATGCATATACATGATTTCAAGGTCATTGTATGTTAAAAAGAAGCGCATTTCATTAGAACGTCAAATTGTAAACATAACAAGTGCCCTTGAAAAAAATCATTGCTACTTTCGGGCAAAGGATAACAATGTTTGTTCCATGCATTACTTCGAGAGAAAAATGCAACATACAAGACTCTTAAAGATAGTCGGGCATTAGCACACCCCAAAAGTCACAATCCCGATATTTCCTTTCAGAATGTCAAGTGACCGTTCTCAATCAGAGCCTGCACCTTTTTTTTTAGTGCCCCACAATTCTTCGTGGTGTGGCCCGTGCTTCCCACATGGTAGTCACAAATGGCATTGACATCATAGCCTTCGGGATAGGGAGGATCCTTTGGTTTGGACTGAACCGGAGTTAGAAGCTTCTTCTCAATAAGCATTGAGAGCAAATCGGTGTATGACATAGGAACTGGATGAAGGTCCTTTTGAGGCTTTGCAGACCGGGATGCTTGAGTATGGTAGCGGCCAGAAGACTGGTTGTTCGAGTGAGAACCCACCATGTGAACTTGGGACCCATGCCCCTTGTGGGTGGTTGTGCTATAGGGATCTACTATTTTCCCTTTCTTGATGGCGTCCTCGATACGTTCTCCCGTCAAGACCATATCCGCAAAGCTGCTGGAGGGATTACTTATCAAGCGATCGTACAAGACTCCTTTCAGAGTGTCAACAAACAAAGGAATGATTTCACCTTCCGAAAGTGGGGGCTGCACCTGAGCTTCTACGTCTCGCCAACGCCGGGCATACTCACAGATACTCTCACCGTGCTTTTGTTCCATCCCTTGTAGCATGAGCCGATTCGGAGTCATATCAGTTACATGCTTGTATTGGCCCACGAACGCCTTCGAAAGGTCGCTCTATGACTTGATGTCGACTCATCTAAGTTGAGTATACCAACGGGTTGCGGAACCAGTTAAACTGTCTTGAAAGCAATGGATAAGTAGCTTCTCGTCTTTTATAAAAGCCGCCATTTTTCGGCAATATATGGTGATGTGAGCTGAAGGACAAGTAGTCCCATCGTACTTATCAAAGTCGGGGGCCTTGAATTTCAGAGGTAAAACTAAATCCGCTACAAGGCTCAAATCACTGGCATCATTCCCTTGCTTATCTATTCCTTGCAAGGTCATGAACTTTTCCTCTAAGAGACGAAACCTCTCTTCGTACTTCTTTTTCATCTCAGCCCTAATCTTTTCTTTTTCCTCATTCAACAGGTTTAGATCCGGTACTTCCACCTCGAGATCTTCCCCTAACTCAACAGGTTGGTCCAAGTGTCGGCTAGCCGATGCCTCCGTAGGACGATTAGCGGGCGTTCCTTCGAGGTTGATATGCACTCTCTTCCCGATGGTTGGCGCTCCTAGTTGGATATGCGATGTAGTCTCACCTACTCCCCTCTCATTCGAATTGCCCCCTGATCCTCCTTCTTTACTGAACTTCTTCTCAAGCAGTTCGGTCATCTGAGCGATGATGGTGGTTTGTGATTGCGCAATCTGATCCTTAATGTTTTGCTTGATTCCATCCAATCGGCCCTCGAGGTCCTTCTGACCTTGTTCAACCCTGGCCATCCTTTCTTCCATTGCTCGTGACTGAGAACGGGTATCGTACGAACGCGGAATGGTTGTAGATTGGAAACTTCACCACTGTAATAATATTTTTTCAATACTAATTCGTTATTTAGTTGGTCAATGCATGTCATGATGTATGAACATATGATGCAATGAAATATGTACACATGTGTATGCGGATGAAATGTGTTGGCCCTATAGGTGATTCCCCTTAGGTCGACTATCATTCGAACGTGAAGGAGGTTCCTTGTTAAAAGACAATCATAGCAAAGTCTTACAAATATGCTTCCGCTTGTGATCTAAAGATGTTGATCCGATAGACGGTTTGAAATTTTGCGGCTCATGATGTTTGGAGTAGATCCGATCTCGCTTGACTTCCTCGGGATGGAAAAGAGATGTGCCTTCTTCGGTGGTGGGCATTAAATGACCTGACACTGTGCTTTCGCTCGGTAAACTGCCCCTTTATCCGTTCTGTCCGATGTCGGACTTGCTAATTGGCATTATCCTTTCTAGCAACCTCCCGTCCACAATGATATCCCCAAAAATGGGTAGAACCACCCTAACTCATGAAATGCATGCACGAAAAGTAGATGCAAAAAGATCATAAGAATAATGTTAGTGTAGGATAAACATGATAAAAAGGCAATCATAAAAGCAAGTAACCCTATTTATCCCGTCTAATGAACCTAGGCTGTCCGCATGGCTCTAAAAGGGGTGGGCAATCTAGTTCTCTACATGCAGTTTTGGTTCTAGGAGGTACTCGAATTATCCTCGTTGTCCACTACTAAGGGTAGCAAGGCCCCCGGTCATCACCCATTATAGGCTCCTCTCAACCGAGTTCAATTCGAGGGGACCCTTTCGCTATATCCGCACGGAGAAACGATATTCTCACGAAGATATATGGTACTCGAGCCCCGAAGGTACTTGCTAGGCCCACACGGAGGAACAATATCCACACGAAAGCACTAGCGTTTTCCCCCCACTTAAACGAACGGGTTTAAATGCCAATTTTAAATGCGTTTAAAATAAACTCGCATTTATAAACAAATATCGATCGACTCGGTCACTTTAATTCGTAACTTCTAATATTAATTGAGCGGTAAAGTTTTTTTTTGGCTTGACCCTCTTTTTTTGTTTTTGAAAAAAAAAAATTCTCCCCAGCAGAGTCACCATCTGTTGCGACTAAAAAAAATTTCAAAAATACATGAGTACCTCGGGTGTCGCTCAGACGAACCGGGTTTTGATTTGATTTTCGAAAAATTAGTCGGATTTATATAAAATGAGGAGTCGCCACCGGCCATTTAAAAATGGTAGACCGGACACCGAAATAAAACCAGAGATTCTTTTTGAAAATGGGTTCGGGAGTCGGTTACACGCGGTGAAGGATGAGCACCCCCGTCGTGCCCGAAAATCGATACCAAAAACATTACCGCTTAATTAATATTAAATTTTGCGAATTAAAGTGTTGAATCGTATCGAAATTTGGTTATACGAGCGAGTGAATTTTAAAGGTCTTAATATTCGAGAAGGAACGTCCGAACCACCACCACTACGACTGGTACTGGCCTCGTTCGTTCCCGAATATAAAAGACGCTCGCAATGTATTTTATGAGTTCGAGATGCAACTTAAAAAATCATAAACGGGACATACAGATATACGCAAAGCCAAGCAAAAGGTATAAAAACATAAGAAGGCATAAAAGATATAAATATATGCATACATTACATACCGTATTATTCATGCATCATTAAACATATATAAAACGTATGAATAAAACATGGACTAAAATCAAAGGAATATAAATACTAAGCAAAAAAAAAAATGCATGAGATGTAACAATACTATGCTGAAAAAGACTACAATGAACATTGGACAGACTCTGAGGACTGATAGGAGAATTAAACCATTAAAAAGACAATTGAAACCCGAAATAGGGGCTAAAATAAAAGAACACGGAAAGACACAGGGACCAGAACGGGAATTAACCCATCCGGCCATCGATCAGAATGAAAACGGTGACCAAATTAAAAAAGTTTGAAACGTAACAGGGACCACGGGAAGGGTTTTGAAAAGCGGAAACCCTTAAGGGGTGAATAATGGAGTGCGGAGGGACTTAAAAAGAATTAAACCATATTTAAAAACATAAAGACATTATATAAAGGGCTTTAAGAAAGAAATTCAACCCTTTTGGCCCTTTTGAAAACCCTAGAGAGCTGAGACCCCCCCCCTCTCTTCTCTATTTCCTCTCCGGCGCCGCAAGCCACTCCGGTCGCCGTTGCCGGCGCCGGAGTCTTTTTAAAAAAACTTTTTTTCTCCTTTTGAAACCCCTTTTTTGTAAAACCTAAGAGCCCGAAACTAAAAAAAACCAAAACCTTTTGTTCTTCGCTTTAGAAAACCAAATCGAAAACCCCAAAACGTTTTGAAAATCCTCTCAAGCCCTCCTCCTCACCGATTCACCATGCATGGTCTCGGAGGAGACCACGAGGCTTATCACCGGCGAGGAAAGGCGGACGGACGAAGAAGATTAACGCCAAAGGTAAAAAGAACCCTCACTGTTTTTCCTTTATTTTTTGTTTGGGCTTGCATGCAATCGAAAGAGTAGAAAACATAAACTATCTCAGAAGGCTCTTGATGTTATTGATTTTTTTTCTCTGTAAAAAGGATCGTTACAATGTCTTTTTGGTTCGGATTTATATCCGAAAATATCACATGCAATACTCTCTCTTTTTCTCTTTGTTCTGCTTTCTGTTTGCTCTCTGTTTTTGTCTAGTTGACTTTGTGCATCTTCATTTTTTTTGTTTTTCTTGCTATTTTCGGGTCCCTGACCACTATTTTTTGTGTATGCTGTCGGTTTGCTCAATCGGGGGAGGCATGGCGTGCTCGGGAGCAGAGGAGACTGAAGCGGCAGAAGGCTCTGGTGCGTTCGGGACAGGGGCGGCACGCGCGCGTGGGCGATCGAAACGCCGCGCGTGGTGGAGCGTGGAGAGGAAGACTGTTTCTGGAATCCTCCATGGCTCAATCTGAGTCGTTCGATGACCTCCTCGATCCAACGGTCTGAGATGCGCGGCGCTGAGTCTTGGAGAGGGCTCGCTAGGGTTTCTCGATCTGGGGAGATCTGGACCGTTGATTACGAGTCAGATCGAATAGCTGGGGTTGTGCGGCGCGAGGGCTTCACCAAGCTCCTTTAGGGTTTTCCTGTGCGGGTGCGATCTGGACCGTCAGATCTTGGAAGATCTGACGGCTATAGATGAGGGCGGCGGCTGCACAAGAAACAAATGTGGATTATGGTTTTTCTTAACCATTAGGGCTAGCATCATTTGGGCCTACGGGCCATGTATTATTAGGACATTTGAATGGGCCACCTGTGAATGCTTGTTATTATTTTTTTGGACTTGTATGGAATAAACTGATTCGGGCTTTTATTTATTTGGACTGTAATTTTTTAATCAAAGTTTAGATTTTACTTATGTTTTATTTTTAATTGTGATAATAATACTTGTAATATCCGACACTAATAATAATAAAGATAAGTATAATAAATAATAAACATAGTAAAGATAATAATAATAATATAGTATAAATAATAATATAACAATATGTAAATAATACCAAATAATAATACTAACACATAATAAAGGATAATGTACAATAAGTGATAGTAACAAAAACAAATAGTAATAAATGTTAAGATAATGTTAAAAAATATTATAGTAATGTTTAGTTTTTTTCTTTTCAAATATGATAAATAATAACACAAGTTAATAAGGGTAGCATTATTTATACATATATATGTGTATATATATTTTTCCTTTTTTCTTTTCTTTTTTATTTAATTACTTAATAGCCCTAATAAGCCCAAGATAAACATAAATTAAAGAGGGTTCAAGGTCCGGATAAAATTAGTGATTACACTAATCACCAAAATTTTAGTCACTCGACTCGTTGAGTATTTGCCAGATTTAGTGGCACTTAATCAAACTGCTTTTATTAAGGGAAGAAGAATAGGAGATAATATTCTGCTAGCACAGGAATTAATGATGGGCTATAATAGAAATTCTTTATCTCCTAGATGTGCATTGAAGGTAGATCTTCAGAAGGCATTTGATTCGATAGATTAGAGTTTTTTTAGCAAGGTTCTTGAATCCATTGGACTGCCGGAGCGATATCGACAGTGGATTGAAGCATGTGTTATGCAATCTAGATTCTCTGTTTTGTTTAATGACAGTTTGGTGTGCTTTTTTCAGAGGGAAAAAAGGAGTGAGACAAGGTGACCCTCTCTCACCCTATTTGTTTGCTTTGGTTATGTCAGTTCTTTTGACTTTGTTAAATTCTGCAGTGCAGAAGGGTGTTTTTAAATTTCATCCAAAGTGTAAGAGAATTTCCCTTACTCATTTATGCTTTGCGGATGATCTCCTGATTTTTTGTAAAGGAGATTTGGACTTCATTCTTGGTGTGCTTAGTGTGCTTGAGGTCTTCTATGGTATCTCTGGTTTGCGTTTAAATGCAACTAAGTCTAAGATTTTTGTGTCTGGTGTTTCTAAAATCATGCTAGATGTTGTGGTGAGGAACACGAGGTTTAAGGTGGGTGCATTGCCTGTTCGTTACCTTGGAATTCCTCTAGTCTCAAGGAAGCTTTCAGCCAAAGATTGTGTTCCACTTCTTGACAAAATAAGTGGTAAGCTGCAATTTTGGTCTGGGAAAAGGCTTAGTTATGGAGGGCGTCTTCAATTGATCCAATCGATTTTGTTTAGTATCTTAAATTTTTGGTGTGGGCAAATTCCCCTTCCAAAGGCAGTGATTAAGCGAATCGGCCAATTGTGTTTCAGATTTTTTTGGAAGGGCAGTGATACTTCGGCTAAAGGCGCAAGGGTGGGATGGAAGCACATTTGTTCTTTAAAGTCGGAAGAAGGATTGGGGTTGAAAGACCTGAAATGTTGGTCCAAAGCCTGTTTGATGACTTTAATTCGAACATCTTGGCAAATTATGGATCTTTGTGGGTTGCTTGGGTGCGGGAATATATCTTAAAGGAAAATTGTTTTGAGCAGTTAGTCCCAAAAATTAATTATAGTAGGATTATACGCAAACTTATTAAATTGCGGGAAGAGGCGCAAGTTCTTTTTTCATTTATTCAAAATTGGTCGTCGGTTAATTCTCGATAGATTTGAGATCAATTGAGAGTTACAAGGCCTAAAGTGGTTTGGCATAAGCTTGTATGGTTTCCTATGCACATTTTGAAGCATGCCATTATCTGTTGGATGACAATTTTAGATTGACTTCCTACTTATGATCGATTGCAAAAAATGAAATTGATGGTTGCAAATGTTTGCTTGTTGTGTGGGGAGGCGGAGGAAACTAGAGATCATATATTTTGTTCTTGCCCTTATTCTAAAAGGATTTGGTTGGCTATATTGAGCACCTGCCGGCTTGAGAGATCATGTATCAGTTGGCTTGACGGGTTCTCTTGGGTTGCGACTGTCCTTAAGAGTAAATCTTTGTTGGTTTTGATTTTGAAACTTGCTGGGAAAGCATTTGTTTATAATGTTTGGATGGAGAGGAACATTAGGCACTTCCATGAGAAAAGTAGATCTAGTGAGAAAAATTTTTCTTGTATTAAGCACACTTTAAGTATACGTTTACAACACAAATGTATAGATAAAGTAGATACGATCAATCATAGGCTTTGTATAGTTTGGGGCCTACTCTAGGCTTCCGATGCTATGTTTTTTATTGTAGCAGTTCTTTGTTTTCTTGGATAAATGAAACAAAAATTTATCCAAAAAAAATTAAGGGTGAAAAAGTAACTTCACACTTAAAAGTGATTTTTCACCCTAAAAGCTAAAAATCTTAGCTTTTGAGGTTGTGTGAAAAATTACTTTTTAAATAATTTTTCACTCTAGTTTGAAAGAGTTTAGTATTGCTTATGGATAAAAAGCTATTTTTTTTAGCAAAAGCTTATGTTTAAGCCATGCTAAAGGGGCTCATAGTTTTAAGCAAATACTCCTTAATTTTATTGAGTGAATAATTTTTCTCTCTCTATTGGTCGAGCCAAATGGGACAATGAGTTGTCAGTTAATACCTCAAAAATTTTAAAAAAATTAATATATTTTATATGAAAAAAATATGAGTATAAAATGAATACCGATTTTAAAAATAATTAAAATTATTTTTAAAAAATTGACATTTATTATTTGACTCTATTCGCTTTTAAAAAATATGAATTCACACCTAAATTTTAGTACCGTAATATAAATTTTCTGACTGTCTCTTTGTATGCCATATATAATGTATACTATAGCTAGAGACAAGTGTTTGCAGTTGCTATCGATACGGACGCTTATCTGAACAAGCCATCCAACGACCCAGATCTCTTCTTTTTATCACCTTTGAATCTCAACCGCTGAATTTTAACACCTTTTTGGACATAAAATGGACAACTCAATGGACTCCATGCCGAGACATGCAACCCCATAATACCATGTCCTTTTCATTAATTGACGAAACTATCCTTCGATTCTACGAAAATCAAAGAACCGTTTATATGGTAAGACGAGGGGCATTTTTGTACTCTGATAACATATACGTACAGCCTGTGGTAATTGCGGGGGACTCTTTAACCTTTTATTTTTTATTTTACCATTTGCAGTAAAAAAATTACAATATTTATTACTTCGTGAGCCTTTTTTCCGCGTTCTGTGTAATTCGGCCGTACACTGTGAGAAAGAGGTGCCCTGAATCTGACGGTCTTGATCAAGGCGCATCGTGCACTCGTTTGTACTTGATTCATTTCCCCTCAACTCATTCCTTTTTAAAGAAATGTAAAAAATAAATTATAAAAGAATGTTTATTATTTTAGAAAAATAATTAAGAACATACGAAATAATTATCCATTACAAAACTGATTATTTCTTTTTATGATTTATGATTATTTGTTTATAATTGAGAAAAATGATATCAATAATAATGAAATGAATCAAGGCCGTTGGAAATTAAGAAACAGAGCGTATCAATTGTATATGATTGGACGGCCATGATGTTATGACAACAAGATTTCACATCAGATCAATCCTCAATATTTATTTATTGTAGGATAAATTACACCACAAGTTACTTAGTTACTTGTTTAGTAACAAGCATGTCATTTTTTTTAAAGTAACAATTCAATCATTTAATTATATGTTTGGAAACAAATGTGTCATTTAATTAAAATTTTGTGACAAACAAGTTACTTTGTCATTAAAATTGAAACAACTTGATATAATAATATTTTTAGTCCTTAAAACTTATGCATTCTATTAATTTAGTCATAATTCGAAATAAGTCATCTTGCCACACTCTTCGACCACTTACCACACTATGTGTCATTGTCTGTCACTCTGATAATTAACAGACGTGATAACTCGACAGACATAATCATTTCACTACTAGACAACTAATAGATTAATAGAATAAACTCATTATGTCCTTAGTGTCTCACGCTAGTAGGTACAATCACTCCACTAATGTATTTTTAAATATGAAATGTTAAGTTTATTGAATTATTTCGAATTAGGATCAAATTAATGAATGTATAAGTTTCGAGGACTAAAATTATTATTATACCAAGCTATTGTTTCCATTTAAACGACAAAGTGACTTTTTTGTCACAACATTTTAATCGAGTTACATGTTTATTCTTATACCCTATAATTGAGTGACTGAATTGTTACTTTTAGAAGAAGATTGACAAGTTTGATATTAAACCTGTTTTTAAATGACATGTAATGTAATTTACCCTTTCTTGTGGTCCCGCAATATCCGATCCCTCAGATCCAGCCGTGCTACGTGAATCATGAGATTCCTTTGCACCACCACTCCCCCCTACACATCACCCCACTTTATCACAACCCCCTTCCAATTTCTCGTCCCCTCGCGATATTTTCCCCAAAATGTCTCCACCCCCGGTGCCCCCACTTCTCTTACATACACCCGTTTTATGCGGCTCCGCTTTGTCGCCGACGGATAAGATCTCCCTAGGCATTTTTAAATTTAAAACCTTTTTTATTTATTATTTAAAAAATGACCTCCATTGACTTATATTTGAAAAAGTGACCTCCAAATCTGTCACGTATGAAGAATTCGTTTTATGGAAATAGCGAGACACGAACTCACTTTCTGCAGAAAGCGAGTTCTTCATACGTGGCAACGCTTTTTAGAATAATGAACTTAACGGAAACTCGCTTTCTGCAGAATACGAGTTCCCCGAGAATTTGAAGAGCCGGCTGAATCTATCGTGAGGAACGCGCTTTCTGCAAAAATCGAGTTATTTGTAAATCGGGCTAGCAAACCATGCGTCTATGGGCATGTTTGAGCAATATTTCAGGGTTATTAATCGAATAATTTTAGTAAACATTGAGTTTAAGTACGTAGTATTGAAACTTATCTTTCATTTGGCACCAAATTGGGCAAGTTACGTCCATTTTAGACCGAGTAAAATTCACGTTGAAAACGGTTCTATAACTTGTTTTTGTGGATGAATGAAAATGTAAAATGGCTTGATAGGCTTGTTTTGAAAAAATTCTTGGATTTTTGATCCGAGAATTATCGCAAAATTTGACCTTGGAGGCGTTGTAGTAGAACTTGTCTTCTATCTTAGACTAATATTGGCACGCGCGATACATGGAGAAGGGTATAAAATTTGCGTTGAAAATAGTTCCAAAACATGGTTTTGTGTAGGAACGACAAGCCGGAAAGAGAATTTTTAAAACGAATTAGACCTTATTATTTAAACCAAAAATTGAGGGACGCAGACAGTAAGAAATTACAATGACTTAGTTAATATGAGGGCCCGAGCAATTAGGACACTTGTTACGCGTGTGTCCAAAATTTCTACATATACTGCAAAAATTCTTTTGTCCGGTTCATTCTCTATGTTCGACCATATCCTCCGCACAGTAAATTCGTGTTGATCGTGGACGTCCCTTTTCTCGTATTAGTGCAGGATCTGGGCGTATGGTCGGTTCAGCGTCAACGACATACAAATTAATTTCATTTTCGATGGGAGGAAACTCTTTTTCGTAAACCTTGAATATTGTTTCTAGTAAGTATACCGGATTAAGATGTCTCATGTAGTGAATCCGTTGGGAAGAACAAGCAATAATGCCGTGTGCACACGAGTATTTGAATGTTTGGAATACTCCACACTCGCAGGTTCTTTGCCTAAGATCTACCACGTACGCATTGTGTTGTATGCCTTCTAATGGCCTTGAAAATTTTGAAACACGGAACGAATGACCTTCTCGAGAAAAGAGAGTTATAGTAATCGCATTTGAATAGTGCACATAAGTTTGCAATTGTTCGAGGAGGTCCGAGTGGACTTTGTGGCCACCTACCATGTACTTAGTTGCTTGCCTTCCTAGGGTTGCAAATAGGGTAGCCAAACGATAGTAGGTCACTTTGACAACGTAAGTGATAGGCAAATGTCGCACTCCCTTGAGTGATGAGTTGACCGCCTCAGCCAAGTTCGTTGTCATGTGACCATATTATTTATCCCCGTCATATGATTGAAGCCATTTTCCCCCGGGATTTTGGCAAGGTAGTCCACGCCATCTTTATTCCTCACTCTTAGTTTTTCGAACAGTTGGTCTACCTCATGTACGTAATGTGAGTTGCCTAGGGAATGCCAATTGAATAGTTAGGGGTGAAGAATCCATACAAAGATATCGTAAAATGCAATGAACTAAAAGACGTACTCGTTCAAAGCACCATAGTATGTTCATCTTGGTTCTTGTAGTTCTGCAAGTAGTTAGCCGCAATGTGTCGTAAGCAGTAACAATGGTAAATATAGGGATGCTCCCAAGACCGGCTCAATCGTTCCATTACCCACTTGATCGTTGTGCCTCTATCGAAAATAATACATATCCCATCATCCCTTGCCTGCATTACAGGAGAAAGAAGATGTCTTCTTAGGTTCTTAAGGAATAACACCCAGGACTCAATATCCTCCTTTTCGACTATTGCGAAGGCTGTAGGAACGGTTTTTCGATTGTCGTCTAGTGCAACCACCAGAAGTAAGATTTGTGTATATTTCTCGTACAACCAAGTATCGTCGATCTGAACCACTGGCTTGTAGTGCACGAATACATTAATGCACTGTGAAAATTTCCAAAATAGTCGTTTGAATTGACAAACATCTGGCACGATACGATCATTTTCGTATGTCATAACCATCTCAAGTTTCACAACCGTTCCGGGTATGTGTTTCTGCACCAGGTTTAGCCACGGGCGCAACTGGTTGTAAGATTCCTCCCATTGGTCAAACACTTTTTGTACGGCCCACCACATTGCATACCATGCTTTATGGTAATCAAGAATGTAGTCGTGCTGATTTTTAGCTGCAGCGATACATGTGCCAATCATCACACGGGGATTTACTTTGACCATTGCCATGAAGGTATCGCATAGGACGTGCACATCCAAGTTCTTGTGATCCTGACTTAGGCTACTCATGGTGCATGTATGAGACTCTTCCAATTTCGTGATTCTCTACAGCCCGCTCATCATCTTCAATGATGATACACGAACCCTCCACTTACATCCCTGGTTCTTATGGGCGCACTCCACAATGTAGAAATCCGATTGGGTTTTCTTCACAATCGTCGTAATTGCTCGACGAATGTTGTATTGCTTAATAACGGTCAGATCTAGTTCTTTTGTCAAGAATGTCATCCCAATGGCCAGCTCACCATTAACATGGTGGTTTTAACCGTCAATGTTGAGAAACGCCGGTACACCTCATGGCGCAGCGAAAAATTATCCGGCGAATCCGCCAGTGATCCATGTATAATGGATGAATTTGGGGTGAGTAGGGATGAAATATTACCTTAATAAATATGGTATCTTTATATCCTTAGGGAGTTAGGATAAACCAAATCGAATATGAGTCGTCACAATAGCGCTCCGACCTCTGCGTAGTCCACCTGAACGAAACAAACTATATTTTCTCTTCTCTAACTGTTAGAGAGGTTTTCCGAAAAAACATATTTTTGGTTGCTAGACCTTATGCCTTTAGATATCATTCAAAAACCTAATTCTAATTAAATTCGGATTCATTAAATATACAATATATTTCACTAAATATAATTAAATATGTAGAATCTAATTCTACTTTAATTCGAATTCATTAAATATACAATATATTTAACCGAATACAATTAAATATGCAGAATCTGATTCTACTTTAATTAGGTTTCTTTAGGGATATATATATATATATCAATAGTGTTTGATAATTACAATAATTATCTAATTATTAAAAATATATGAATGAGATTATCTATAATTACAATAATTATATTAATTTCGTCTTTAATAATTATTACGTGTACAACAAGTTCGTACTCATGCTATCTAGTCGATATTTATTCGTTTCAATCATAGGGTATGACCCTTGTAGGTTCATGTAACGTTAGTAGTAATATTTAGAACAATTCTAATATTACAAACAATTAGTGACATCTAGAAATACATCATTTCTACCTAAGTTATATGAAGTCGTGGTTTGACTTTACATTTTTTCGTGATTAACTTCTTTTATGTATTACATCATTTTGTCCTTATATCTATAGATCGAACACAAGTCATGGATTAGTCACACTTGTATAGCCCATCTAATATTTCTTGATATCTTGAGTAGACTATGATAAACGAATAACTATGATATCTCATATCAATTTATTCGAGCATTGCCATGCATTTTTTAGTCTCACTCAATCAAGTGGCCTACGATATTACTCTTATTATGTAGGATGGATAAATCCTATCTTGATCAACCATATTTCGCTATATAGAGTGTGACATATTCAATACAAGTCTTTATAGTGTAGCTTGTTACAACACACGTTTGACTGCAGCAAAATACGCCACTCTCGATATTGAAATAATGATGATCTCATGTCTGAGGATCATACACTTAGTTATCACCATGAGCAATGTTGTGATTGTTACATAATAATCTAAGAAACATGCTCATAGCGTGTCAGTCCAGTATGTCGTTCTCTAACACATAATTATGTATTGATTTTGACATCTCTATGTCAATAACAACACTTTGTTATCAATCAACTACATATTAGTCTTAATATATTATTGTTGTTCATGCCCCACAATAATTCTCGACTAAAGACATTCAAGAATAACTATATTTTTAAGGACTTTATTATAATTCACTTTATTTATAGATGCACAGAATAAAACTGAAATAATAATAATGATTGGTCTTTGGGCATACTCCAATAGTCAATTGTTGGATATTGTGAAAATTTCAGAACGTTTAAGGCATCTATATCAATTGTTGTGAACTGGGATGGTGGCTGGTAATAAGAAATAAGTGTGGCCGATACTGGAATGTTGCTTTCTGTCGGGTGTTCTTCGTTGCCTTCTAAATCTTCGAAGGATCCTACTGGAATGTTCACGTCTGTTGGGTCTTCATAGAAGGGCCCTTGCTCGTCACCATCGAGTCCGGGTTTCCTAACCGATTCTTCGTAAAAAATATCCCCCTCAAACTGGTATAGTTTTGAGTCTTTGACTGTTACCCTTTCAGGTGAGCAGACTGGTCGTCGATCACGAGACCGCTCACAAACCGTATTACCAAGATCAAAATCGAGCGCAGCAACACAAGAATGTCTCCTCATAGATGGTTGAACATATGTCGCACTAGGGACATACACTGAGTATCGTCCAGATTAGAAATTATCGAAGGGGTTGAACGATTCATGGTCGGATGACCTCATGTAGTTGTAGGATGATGACACTGCCTCACCATACTATGTGGATTATATGTTGCATGTCTTCGCATTGAAGAGGATGATGCATTGAATTCACCGTTCGGGGTTGGTTCAAGTCGAACCCGAAACTAGCTACGCACGAATGTCATGACACATAAGACAACAATGCATTGAACGTGTTGTGTGGACTGTATGTAGTTAGTAAGTTGAAATCATTTCTTAAACTGGCTGTCGGGCTATCAATGTTGGCAATAGAGTCGAAGTTGAAATTCACCCGTCTTCAGCTTGGGATTTCGATACCAGCATTAGAATCAAAAAACGACGCATACAACTCGAGGGGCCCTCCTAAAGAATACTCCAAGTGGGTAGCCAACATCAACTCCGCGTCACCGTTTGATATCAACTGTAATAAATCGTGGAGTGCCACTCATCAACTACGAAATTGTCGAGTGGAATCCTACCGACCGAGTTTGCGATAATTTGGCTACATCCAAGGGGTTTTGGAGCCGCCACCCAATTTGCACGAATTACACCGGTTGACGCAGCAGTGAAAGATGGAAGTCCATTGGGGCCATCATCACGTTAACTGGGTTGGGCAATGGATGACAAGATATGGCAGATGACCGCTCATCTGTGCATTCATTGTGAATCAGGACGTCACTTTCGACTATATGTAGTGGTACCACCAAAATAGGAAGCCACATATACTGACTTCGAAGGAGCGCGAACGAGAAATTGAGGTGTCTCCCCAAAACTGCCCGCCCGCACAACGTTAAGCCACTCAGAGCCAGCTGACGCAACGCGGTACCAGAATAGAGCCTTAAAGCCACATACGGTGAACTCGCACTGCAGGGGCCTCGTCGTCTGAAACATCGCAAGCAGCAAATCACTCTAAGACACAACGTTCGACACCAGCGCCAGGACTGACATTCATGCACTCAGCTTCGTCATTATTTCTGCAGATGAGTAGTCCTGAGACGTTTCAACAGATGCGGCCTCCACCCGAGTTCTGCTTCACGTACGCCTTTCGTCCCTTCATGCTAATGAGTTCATCATATGTTCCTCTGATGTTCGATGTTCCACCGTTCGCAGCACAGTTTGACTACAATATTGTCGAGCAGACGCCACCGTAGAGCTTGTTCTACACCGACCCCGGTGCCAGCAGTGGTTCGCGTTTTGAGCATGATCATGGTGCCTGTGATGATGGCGCTGCTGATGAGGACGACGATAGAGCACATGACGTTCGGAGAAATCTGCCACGAGATCGTCGTGCACCCAGCTGCAGAACAGGTGGACATAGGCATCATTAAGACGAGGGGATGTATAAAAAAAATTAATTATGTTTATGCACGATTTTATTTCTAATTTTATAATTATAAATATTTAATTATGTCGTATTTTTTACATAGTTTTTATAATTTATATTTAATTTCTTTCCTTTTTGGATAAACAATAACTTATATTATTCGATTAATAAACCGAACAAGCATATCACACATTTTTAAAAGCAAAATTATTCACAAAAAACAAGCTATGGAACCATTTTCAACGCGAATTTTACTCGGTTTAAAATGGACCGAACTTGCCCATATTGGTGTCGAATGATAGACAAGTTTCAGTACTACGTACCTAAGCTCAATGTTTACTAAAATTATACGATTAATAACCCCGAAATATTGCTCGAACATGCCTATGGACGCTTGGTTTGCCAGCCCGATTTACAAAGAACTTGCTTTCTGTAGAAAGCGAGTTTTCCGCGATAAATTCAGCCCGCTCTTCAAATTCTCGAGGAACTCACGTTCTGTAGAAAGCAAATTCCTATTAAATTCGTTATTCTTAAAAGTGTTGCCACGTACGAAGAACTCGCTTTTTGCAGAACGCGAGTTCGTGTCTCGCTATTCTCAAAAGCGAGTTCTTCATACGTGGCAGATTTGAGAGTCATTTTTTCAAATATAAGTCATCAAGGTCATTTTTCCAAATAATAAATAAAAAATGGTTTTTTATTTAAAAATGCCATCTCCCCACTTCTCATCGTCGATCCTACGGTCCACATCTCTTTCCAACATGTGTCATTTTCCTAATCGTCCATCAGCACCCTGCCTGTCCCCACACAAAAATAAATAAAAAATCCGACTAATTTAACCATGGTTAAAATCTAACCCTTCTTACGAACGCTAAAAATAAAAATCCTTATCCTCTCTCGTCTATTGTGTCTGTCTTTGACTTCACTTTCTTTCTCTCTCTCTCTCTCTCCATAGCTCTCCCCAGCGCCTGCTACCCCTATAAGCTTCGTTAATGGCGTTTCAGATCTCAAAAAACAAACTCTAAACCTTAACTAAACGGCAATCCAAGCTAAACCCAGGACGCAAAACGAGAAAAAAATTCTTCTTTTCTATCAAAAACTTCAAAAGTATTCATTTTTGTTTGTCTCTTCGGTTTTTTATTAATGCATAAGAAAATGATGTTTTCGTTCCCAGATGAGGTGCTGGAGCACGTATTCTCGTTCATACAATCAGATAAAGACCGGAACTCCGTGTCAATGGTGTGTAAATCGTGGTACGAGATCGAACGGTGGTGTCGGAGGAAAGTATTCGTGGGGAACTGTTACTCCGTGAGCCCTCGGATGGTGATCAGACGGTTCCCGGAGTTTAGATCCATTGAGCTTAAAGGGAAACCGCACTTCGCCGACTTCAATCTGGTACCCGACGGATGGGGAGGTTATGTGTTTCCGTGGATCGCCGAGATGGCCGGCGCTTTCCCTTGGCTCGAAGAGATTAAGCTTAAAAGGATGGTCGTTACCGACGAGAGTTTGGAGCTTATTGCTAAGTCGTTTAAGAACTTCAAAGTGTTGGTTCTTTCTTCTTGTGAAGGGTTTTCAACTGATGGACTTGCTGCCATTGCTGCTAGTTGCAAGTGAGTTTCTTTTCTCCTTTTTTGGGTAATTCTTTCTGAAGGGCTCTAAACAAATTTGTTTTGGTTTTAGCTACATTTTTATCGAGTAGTTTTAATTAATTTCCATGAACTGTTTTGTGGGAAAAAAGTACTGGAAAAAACTTAATTTTTTGAAGTTTGGTTTCGTGTTTTAGTTGTCCGAGTTTCATCAGCTTTTTCTTTGCTCAGATCTGAGGTCAGATGGCTTTATTTCTTTAAATTTAAGAACACGTAGCGTGGAAAATCTAGTGAAAAACACATGTTCTTTTTACCACTTGGATACCTTGTTGTGTTTGAAATCAGAAGATTCGTTTTTTAAGTAGTGTTTTTCTTATGTTGGATGGTTACTTCATGTGAAATGTGGACTTCTTTTTGCCCTTTAATTATATTCATTTTCTCTTGATTTGTTGTTGTTAACTATGAATTGGTATACCTTTGTTGATTGTCATGGAGGGAATACTTTTCCACAGCTATTACTCTAGATTCTAATGTTTTTTTTCTTTTTCTTATTACCTCAAATTTATTGGTTCTTTTTTTATGTCACTTCAATTCTTTTTTGTTCCTGTGTTTTTAGATTAAAAGAACTATCTTTTGTTTGCAAGTTCAATTGTAAAAAATAAAGTAACTTTAACCTTGTTGTCTGGTCGTTTTCAATGACAATGACATTGGTAAACTTCTAATTATGTTCAATAACCTATGTTTAACTCTTGTATATAACTTAGTAAAACTATGGTAGTATTTGATTTGGGATTCTATTGTTTTTACATACAGAATGTTGTTTTTGTTCCTTGTTGGTGCCTTCTTTTTATGAATCAATCTGTACTCTAATGCAGGAATCTGAAAGAGCTGGACTTGCGAGACTGCGAGGTGGATGATTTGAGTGGACATTGGCTCAGTCATTTTCCGGACACGTACACGTCCCTTGTGTCTCTCAACATTTCTTGCTTAGGATCCGATGAAGTTAGTTTCTCAGCCTTGGAGCGCCTGGTGGGTAGATGTACCAACCTTAGGACGCTTCGTCTCAACCGTGCGGTGCCCCTGGATAAGATTGCCAACATTTTACGGCGTGCGCCACACCTGGTTGAATTCGGCACTGGTACCTATGCGGCTGATCTACGACCGGATGTCTACTCGGATTTGGCTGGAGCATTTTCTAGTTGCAAGGAACTAAAGAGCTTGTCTGGGTTTTGGGATTTGGTCCCAGCTTACCTTCCAGCTATTTACCCTGCCTGCTCTAAATTAACATCCCTCAACTTGAGCTATGCTACGATTCAAAGTCCTGATCTTATCAAGCTTTTAAGCCAATGTCCGAATTTGCAACGCCTACTGGTAAGCTTATTTTTGCGCCATTACTCATTGGTTTATTTATGTTTTGGAAATGTTTCTCCTTTGCATTTGACTTGCAAACTATAATAGTAATGAAAAATGTTTGAGCACTACTGGGATACGATTCCATTTAGACCTTAACATATTTTGAACAAATGCATTAAGTTGTTTAAGGATCAAAGTTTTTCGTTCTAAAGTAAAGGAGTTTATGTCGCAGGTACTTGATTACATTGAAGATAGTGGCCTTGAAGCTCTTGCATCTACTTGCAAGGATTTGCAAGAATTACGCGTGTTTCCATCTGACCCATTTGGTGCAGAGCCAAATGTGTCCTTGACAGAACGGGGCCTTGTTGCCGTATCTTCAGGTTGTCCTAAGCTACAATCAGTTCTGTACTTCTGCCGCCGAATGTCTAACGAGGCATTAGTCACGATTGCCAAGAACTGCCCGAATTTCACTCGTTTTCGTCTTTGTATAATTGAGCCTAGAACAGCTGATTATGTTACTCTCGAGCCACTTGATGTTGGTTTTGGAGCCATTGTTCAGTACTGCAAGGATCTCCAGCGTCTTTCCCTCTCCGGTCTCCTTACAGATCGTGTGTTTGAATATATCGGGACCTATGCGAAAAAGCTCGAGATGCTGTCTGTGGCTTTTGCTGGAGATAGTGATTTGGGACTCCACCATGTGCTTTCTGGGTGTGAAAGCCTCCGGAAACTGGAGATTAGGGACTGTCCCTTTGGCGACAAGGCTCTTTTGGCCAATGCTGCAAAGCTGGATACAATGCGATCCCTTTGGATGTCTTCTTGTGCTGTGAGCTTCGGAGCATGTAAGCTGCTAGGTCAGAAGATGCCGAGGTTGAATGTAGAAGTTATAGACGAGAGGGGACCTCCGGATTCGAGACCAGAAAGCTGTCCGGTTGATAAGCTCTACATATACAGAACCGTTGCAGGGCCAAGGTTCGACATGCCTCCATTTGTTTGGACAATGGAAGACGATCCTTCATTGCAGCTTTCTTGAGAACATCTCCTGTGAAAATTTCGCAGCTCATTCGGTCTCGAGCGTGAACGTACCAGGTACATGCCCCTAGCGTCACTCATTGTTCCCGGTTTAATTTTATGCACAGCATGATACAATTGCAGACAGACCTGATTGGAGTGGGAACATAAATATGGAGGAGGCTCAAGATCTCAATTGCCATTCATTTCACTCTCGGCGGAGCTATTGAACCAGAACCAACAACTGTGGTTCTGGTTCATAATAAACCTAGTTCAAAGTTGTGTGTTCTGTCATGTGTATGTTACAAAGGTTGTTGAATCGAATCGAAAGCATTCGGAACGTTAATTGAGGAGTGAGAATGTATTTTCAAAGTTTCCATTAGTCATTTTTGCATTCAATAAAATGTAAAAGGGAAGGCTGCCTTTCTCTGCTAAAAGATGAGCCCTCCCATTTTCAGAGAACCAGGCAGCTTTTGCATAAAAACATTTTGAAGAATATGAACTTTATGATAATGAAGCAATCCAACAGTAGAGACCCTTGTCTGAAATTTGAAATTTACTGACGGGGAAGAGGAAGGTGGTGGTCCCTTGAGTTACTGAGAACAATGTATGGTAGCTTTCAGTTTCAGCTTATTATTATTATTATTAGTATTTGTTTTGTTTTGATGCAGATTGATGAGCCTCGACTGTTGAGCCACGTGATAGATTCGGTGACATTGGTTAACGTCCACAACTTTTGCCATCTTTTCCTACACCTGCAGCTGCTTTTTCATCCCTCCTGCATAAGAATTGAAATTGAAATTGGAATTCATCACATAAGAATCAATGCAATCAGGGTTAAATTACCTTACTTTGTGGTTGATATGAATTCACAAAAAATATTTAAACTACTCTCGATTCTCGAATTGGTTCGAATCCTTTTTGCAAATATGTCGCTAGAGCTGTGTTATGCGTGTTCTTGTCACTAGAATTATCTGCTGATGTTAGGGATGTTAATAGTAGGTTAATTGTGTTTAAACAGTTGGTTAGTCGTTATAACGGCTATTAATTTTAATCTATCTGTTTCTTTAAATTATTTTAACTGTTAATGATTAACTGTTATTAACGGTTTGATTACAGAGAATAATAAAATTATCTTTATGATAAATATTACATTAATATAATATTATAGTAAGACCTCGAGATTAATGTAATCAATTTTGTGAACAATTATAGGTTATAACTAATTTAATAGCAGTTAACCTATAGGTTAATCCTTACATCATTTTTAATGATTTAGTTAATTGAAATTGTTTATCCTTAATAATTTGATTAATTAACCTATAAATATATCAATTATATCAATTAATAATTACGGTTAATTATGTACACCCGTACTGCATGCTCTCATTATTAGTGTATAGGGTCGGATTCTTGTAGTCCCAATTCATCTTTTTGATGATTTATTAATAATAAAAGAGTATTTAAACTAGAAAAAAAAAGATTATGACTTGATTTGCGTAAGTTCAAAATCGATAAGGAGATTAGGACTTAATTTTTGTAATATCTGTTCGAACAATCTAACTCATAGGTGCGTGTGAGTTTATTCAGATATAAAATTAAACACAAATATTACTTTGTACTTGAATATAGAATAAAAATCATATACTCCATTTGGTTCCTTTTAAATGGCTCATATTAAAAAAATAGGTTTAGGGTTAAGGTTTAAGGTTAGAGTTTAGGAAATTAGAGGTAAGGTGTTTTTTACGGTTTAAGGTTTATGATTTAGAATTTAGGATTGGTGCTTATAATTTAAATTTGAATAAACTACATGTATGACCACCTAACTATGGGGTTTATCCTATTTTGACCACCAACTAAAAAATGGACAAACACACCACCGAACTTTTAAATTGGTCATAATCAAACCACCAACCGTTAAAATATGACGGAAGAGGTGGTGTGGCAGTTAACGAAATTTTGAATAATTATATATTTAGTCCATGTTAATTATTTATTATATTAATTTAGTCTTAATTTTAATTTAAATAAATTAATATTTTAATTTAATTAAATAAAATCTAACGAAGAAGATGACGTGACAGTTAACGGAAATTTGAATTGATTTTGGTCCTCTATGATGCTCAACTAGTTAACAATGATAAGGGTCAATTATAATAGTTATTGATATTAACTAGTATTTAGATTAGGTAATGATATAAAAATAAAGAAATAAAGTTCAAGTTAAATTAATGTACAAGGTTAAATATTAAATTTGAACATAATAAAAGGACCAAAACCTTAATTTTATTTTAAGTTTCAAACCAAAGTCTGAAACCAGTAGGTGAAAACAAAACATAATGATGGGGAAATTGAGTGGAATGATGATGGGGCATTGGACACACGTTTTTTGGTGTAATTAAGGTGAGATATAATAAGTAATCATCATTAATTAATATTCTGTCATACTTACTTATGATTGTTGGTTGCTGAATGCTGATTTCATTCATCTTATTATTAGGTCGGTAAAATTTGACTTGAAAAAATTGAATTATTTGATTTGACTCGAAGTGAAAAAATCAACTCGTTTTGACTCGACTCGTAATTTTTTAGTTTGTAATTATTTGAATAATTCAAAACTATTAGTAATTAGTTGATCAATTTTCATATTCGAGTCGAGTTTGTCAATTCTGCGTATATCACAAAACTTTTAGTAATTAGTAATAAAACTTTTAGTAATATAAAGAAATATATATGTATTATGTATATCGTATATGCATATAGAAAGCCGTCAAAATTGGAATTAATTTGTACACCGTCTAGCCATAAGTATATGCATATAGAAATATATATGTGCACCGCTACGTATATGCATATAGAAATATATATGTACAATTAAATTTGTACAGAAACTCAAAAATTGATCTAATTTGAAAATTTTCAAATAAAGTTTGAATAGTAAAATAAAACTTACAAACTTAAATAACTCGAATTTTTTTTACTTGACTCGATCTAAGGCTTCATCCTACTTATTATTATTATTTTGAACTGTTTCACTACTTCGTGATGATGTGGATTGGGATGAAATGAGAGGGTAAAATGCTTAGATGCTTAACAATATATCAAAATAGTTTTAATATTCAGTTTTTTTTTTGTTATTTGATATTTTAAAATTCAAACAAGACTCGAATCATTAACTCAAGTTGACTTAAAGAACTCAATTTTTTTTTTAAAAATCGACCTTTAAAACATATAAATAAATAAAGAAGTAGACACATATGAACATTGATTTAATAATAAATTCTTTCAGCTTTGAAGGGAGTTGAAAAAATGTGACACAAGATTAGTTATGCTTTGAATTTGTAACAGAGTATCTACCCGTCGATGACACAAATCTCTACTTTTTATGATTTGGTTAGCTACACACACAGAGATAGAAATTCTGATCCGACCGATCGTTTTATTTATATGTTGATCCGGCCTAAAAATTGAATATTCGATATTTTTATTTGTATATAGAAAATTAAAATTTTCATGGATATACATCTTGTTATATTCAATAATTTGTAGCTTATTATATTTAAAAATTTAAAATTTTCATTCATAAACCGCCAAATTCAGAAAAAAACCTTAAATCAAATCACAAGTTGGGTATTTAGATATTCAAATATCTGATATCCAAAAAAATTAGATATCCGTTTTACCGATCTGATACATAGCGCTAATTTACTGATCTGAATATTTTAAATATCCAAATTTTTTTTAAATCTAATTCAAAATCTGAAATCCACGCCCCTAATTAACTCGGTGTCTTGATTAAGAATTAATTAGATTAATTCATCTTAGAAGAAAATAAGTAAAAATGCTGTACACGTGAAATCTAATAATGGAAGTCTTACTCGCATACATTTAATGTGAACATAATATATCATCAAAATCTTTTCTTTTTTTATCTACTTCAAATAAAGACAATTTTTTTATTGTGTTACATCATACATGATCATTCATTTGCACCTTCCCTTCCCTTTCATTTATTTCCCCCATGTATTTCATAACATATAACGTTAACCCATTTCCACTTAAGGGCGTTTAGTTCACGGAATGTAACATTACTTTTAGGAATAAAATTTTCGGAATGATTTATTACTTAGTTTATTACTGAGAATGTTACGTCACTTTATTTGGTTTGTTTGATAGGAATATAAAATTACAGTGTTGATGGATTATAAGATTACCGGAATGCATATTTTACAAAATTATCCTTGTGACATTTTTTTTAACTAGTCAAACACCTAATATTAAAGTAAAAATATTTGCACAAAAATTCATAAGAAATATATTTTCTATTATTTTTAATTTATATATTTTTTTATAAAATTCTTACACAAATAATTGAATATAGTTTTTAATGTTATAGTACAATATTATATATTTAAATATTTGTGATTTATTATAATTATATATATATAAAAGTACAAGAAAAAAATATATTCATAAATTTTTATCTGCTTAATTAAATATACTAATAACTAACTATTAATACTATATTTACATATTTTATTACTCAATTTACATTATTTTTAAAATCAAAAGTCATTCTTTAAAACCTAAAATTTCAAACAAAAATGGTAATGTGATTTAAAATCGAATGATACAGATTTTTACCATATAAATAAAAAGCATTATTTTTTAGAGAAGAAATAATATTAAAAATTATTTCTAATATTTATTATTTTTTTAGTGATGAGTGTGATTTATATATTTTATTATGCAACAATTTATGTTAGATAAAGAATTGTTTTAACATATCAAAACAAAAAAAATATTGTTGGAGAAATAGAAATATTTGAATACAAAATAACATTTCAATGATATTTTAGTTCAAAGTGGTGAGAATTGTCTAATAACTAAGAATAAGGTGAGAAAGACATTCCTATCATTTTGGGAAAAAGAAGTTACTATTGAGAATATATTATTAGCCTTTGTAGGGATTTTTTTAAAATTAAATCTGAGTATGTGATTCCGAAAAAAATTATTCACTTTGGTAATGATTTTTTTCGTGACCCGTTAGATTTTGATCTAGTCAATTTTTTTATTGGAGTTTAAGGCGGATTGGGTGGACTTTTTTTGTTAAAACTTTTAGAGTTGAGTTTTGATGAAATCTGTCCCGTCCCGTTTTATTTATTAAAAATATATTTTTCTTGTTTTATAATTATCTTTAAATAGTATATTTAATATTTTATAAATTTTTGGGTTAGAGCGGGTTTATTTGGATTTTATTTGTTAAAAATATGTTCTATTATATCGGGTCAGATTTAAGTCAAATTAAATTATATTGTTCGAGGCGACAACAAGACCATGTGTTACGATTAACATATTGTTGGATTTGCTTTTGGGTGTAATATGTTCTTTGTTGCTTGCGAGTTATGTTATGGTGTAATTTGTACCTCGTTGTGTATACTTTTTTTCTTCATTTAGGTTTAGAAAGATTTTTAATGAGGCACTCAACGTTGGCTTGAGTATAAATTAATCGAAGGATTTATATGTTTATAGATATTCTTTAACTCTTAGACAATGCATACAACTTGCATACAAAGAGATTTAAATTTAGGTCTCCAAATATAAACATCATTATCTTTTCCACTTAAACCAATGGTTAGGTTAAATACAATTTTATTAATTAAAAATAAATAACTCATACATCAATTATAAATGCTTAATTGTAATGGAATTCGGTCCCGTACAGAATATTTAAATTTTGATTTCAAAAAAAAAAAAAAAAAACTTCATGATAAAAACAAAGAGGCCATGCCAATTCTTCCCGTTTAAATCAATTTCTATTCGTATATTATTACATTTTTCATACAAATAAAGAAATTCAACGGATATTGAAAATCAAAATTCAAATTTGACATATACCACCTTTTAAAATGTTTGTATGAACTAACCAGATCAGTTAATCCAATATTCGCAATTACTTAGATACTATTTTATGATTCTAAGGGTTCAAACGTTGAGTTCAGTAGGAACGATTTGTGAGTTGCTGCTAATCGTCCCACCAGCTCCACAATTCATGGCAGCTTCTTGAGTCTGATTTACAGTGCTTTGCCGGACAACGGCGTTTGGAAACTGCTCTAATTCGAGCTTGCTGCTGCTTTTAGGCAACATTGCTTCTTTTGTTCCGCCGCGATACAGAACGTACAATATCATCTGAGTCACCCCGAAGCTGAATCCCAAGATGTTTGGCGTCTACAACACAATCAAGAAAATGATAACGAAATGACACCAAAAAGAATTAAAGAGAAAAGTACAAGTACAAATATAGGTTCTTACTGCTATGTAGAAATCTCTCAATGAATATCCGTAAAGGAACCACGTTACAGCACAGAGAGTCAAGAAGAACGACAATGGGAACGGCATGTATTCCACACTCTTCGTTTTTATCACCGATCTCTATAGAGTTATAAACTAAAATATCATTCAATTATCAATAAGATTAAGATCAAGCCAATGAGTTTCTTTTTCTTACAATGATGCTTAGTGGAGCAGCAAAGACACAGACGGAGAAGATGGCACAAATCCACCCTACAATCGTAACCCGAAGATGGCCATGGAACGATGCGAGTGTGACGAGTATGATTAGTCCCAATGAACCTATGTTGAAGAAGATGAGCAACTTCGTCGTGTATACCTGCAATGCAAAGGTACGTGAGATGAAAGAGAGACATCATGCATATGCATGTACATACATACATACAAACATACCCTGGCAGTTTTGGTGGCATAAATC
The DNA here is from genome assembly GCA_958450335.1 of Hibiscus tridactylites. Lineage (NCBI taxonomy): Eukaryota > Viridiplantae > Streptophyta > Magnoliopsida > Malvales > Malvaceae > Hibiscus > Hibiscus tridactylites. The sequence goes on from OY288268.1 coordinate 94,876,855, forward strand.
ATGTATAGGAAGAGATAAATGGATTCGATGCAACATCCGATGGTGTTAATAGTGATGAGCATGGATGCATCGTGTTTCTTAAGGAAGGCATAGTAAAGAAGCAGCATGGCACTGAAAAGTGCTACTGAATACGGTATTGATTGGAAACCTTCTGTTGATTTCTTCTTGAAAATCCTATAGAAAGTTGGCCTTAATTTTGAACAAAACAAAACAACGTTAATCCCAGTACTTGAACCAAATCTTGATGAGAATTAGAAGAAAACTTACAATGGGGCAAGATAAACAAGGAAAGACAATATATTTCCTGCACAGAACAATTGACAGTAAAAATAAATAAGAATACACACACACATATGGACTTGTTTTGAAAAGAAGTTGATTAATTGTGTAATTAAATAGATACCAAGAAGGCCAAAAGCAAAAGAGAAGCTATGATCATGTATGTCCAATGCCATTGTTGTTAATGCGAAGCTCTTTCTTTTAGCTTGGATATGTGTGTGCCAGTATAAAGTAGAAGAAAGAGCTTGTATTTGTTTCTTTGCATAAAACCCTATATATACACATACACATACACATGGTTTTGAAGCTTGTTTATTTGATGATGATGGTGATGATGGCATGGCACGAAAAACATGCTTTGCTCTTATGGCATTGAGCTGTTGATGAAACAAACTTCCCCCCAGATATTTTGTAGGGAGAAGCTAGGGTTAAACAATTTGATGAGCTGTATACTTTACGTGGGAGTTTTGAATTTCATAGCTTTTGCTTAATATGTAACTGTATAGGTTTCTAGCTTTACCTGCTTCAAAGTGTAAAGCTCTCGCATTTCCCAAATTAAGCCCATTTCAAATTTGTTTTTAGCTTTTTTTTTTTTTTTTATCATTGCCAAGTTGTATAACACTACCCTTTTCCCAAGCTTAATGTACTAGCTAGAAAAGTTAGGGTTTAACTCGATAGTTATTATAACAAGTTATCTTGTTGATCAAGATGAAGTTAGGATTTCAACGTTTAATTTAACTAATATTTAACTTTATAAAAACTTAAATTATCATTGAATCATGAAAGTTGGGGGAGAGGATGCCTCCTAAACTACATGTAATTCCACCCCCTATTGTTATAGGCTCTTAATGTCAAAATAAGTACCCAAATTATTATATTTTTTTTTCATTCTAAGTGCCTAAACTATTTTTTTGTTCATTTTAGGTGTTCAAACTATCACGTTTTTTCCTTTTAGGGGCATAAACTTTTTTATGCCCCTTTTAGGTGCTCAAACTATTATTTTTTGCTCCTTTAAGGTCAAGCTGAGGTATCTACTTTGACAAAAAAATAGTTTGAGCACTTAAAATGAGCCAAAAAAAGTTTAGGCACCTAAAAAGGAAAAATGAGATAATTTGGGCACCTAAAAGGGATAAAAAATAGTTTAGGCACTTAAAAAGAAAAACTGAGATAGTTTGAACACTTATTTTAGTATTAAGCCTGGATGAGTCTACCACGTGCGACGAACATTAATGAACATCACTAACGATGAACACCGATGAACACCATTATTTTAAAAAAAAAAAAATTAAAATCTAAAGGACTAAAATTATAATTAAAATTATCTCTTAAAAAATAAAAATCAAATTTAATAATTACTTTATAATATTTTTTAATAGGTTAGAATCAAATATACCCAATTCTCCTAAACCCTAACAAAATCAATCTCTTAAAAAATAGAAATCAATTTATAATTTTTTAATAGATTAGAATCAAATATACCTAAATCTCATATTATTGATTCTAATCTATTAAAAATTATAAATTGATTTCTATTTTTTTAAGAGATTGATTTTGTTAGGGTTTAGGAGAATGAGTACATTTGATTCTAACCTATTAAAAAATATCATAAATTAACTATTACATTTAATTTTTATTTTTTAAGAGATAATTTTAATTATAATTTTAGTCTTTTATTTTTAAAATTTTAAAAAAATTAATAGTGTTCATCGTTAGTGGTGTTCATCAATATTCGTCGCCCGTTTGTAGAATTTTCTATTAAGGCTGGTTGATATAAATTAACTCCGAATTTCAAGATCTATAGATCTCGCATAAGATTTATCTTTTACAATATTATTACTTAAAGTTTTTTTTCCTCATACCACCTGTTTTTTAGTTGCAACTCAATAATTGAAATCTATGTTGATTTTCCTTTTATGTATTAGTTTGATGACAATAGGGTTTCATATTCTTAGTAGTTAATTTTCCTTTATAATCTAATGGTGTGAAACGTTGTTGGATTCCTATATAAATCTTCTTTTACTTTGCACGGAGCATTCCCAAACTAGGGTTTGAAGAATTTTAGCTTACATAAAAACATCTTTTTGACACCCACTATTGGTTTGGTGGTCATAGATACTCATCCGCTTTACGTTCATGTGTGACCGAATCCTGACATTTTCCTTGAGAATACTACTATAACACTACTTAATAAAATTATTTTCCAATACTTTGGAATAAAAAACTGTATCCTATACTAAAATGTATTTAAATGTAAACTGAGTTGGGAGGATTTTCTTCTAGTGTTTATTTATAAATTCCGATTAACCATTTAATAAATCAGATATCGATAATTATAAAAGTTTATATATTTAAAAATTATAATGGAAAACAATTAATGTATTTATTGTTTTACCAATATTAATTGTTGAACTACTTGCATCATCAATTTGCTCATCCATCGTCATTTAAGAGAAATGAACGTTCTTTCACAAGAAAAGAAAAAGAATGATGGATCCATCGTATTTAATTATTATTTGGCAAACAAAATTAAAAAAAAAGAAAAAGAAAAAGAGAATTAAAGCAGAAGCAAGGTGTAAGGTGGTAGAGCAGGTATAAAAGTAGCGTTGTTTGTATGGGTATGGCTTTAACTGTTTGATGACGTGAAGCAAATGATTGAGAAATAAGAATGGACGAAAACAAGAGCCCTACATTTAGTCCGTCGGTTAAGTTATTTAATTTTTAGTTCCTATCTTTGTCTAGATTATGAGTTTTAGACAGTGATAAAATTAAAATTTGTAATTGGAGTAAACAATAAATGTTTGAAAGTGATGGACAAATTTATAAACAAATCAATTTTTAAAAATTTTAAATAGAAAAACAAAAGTGAAAAAAATTTCTTCGGGGTTGAGGGGCGATCGCCCCTCCCCACCCCACATAATTTCGTCCCTGGATTTAGATACTAGTAACACCCCTTCATTCCCCCTAAAGTTTCATTTTTCTCCATATAAGTAATATTAAAATTAAAATTGAGATTTGTAAAAAAAAACAAAACAGTTTCACCATTAAAATGGAAATATACAATGAGTGCCAGCTACGCCACCGTTTCTTAATTTGTTTGTGCAATTGTTTTTCTGGGTAAACTACATATTTGATACACATCTATTCTAATGTTTCATGATTTGGTCACCCAATTGTTTTCTTTTTGGTAAAACCTACTTAACGTAAAGAAACTATTATCCGAATTGAATTGAACTGAATATTTTATTTAATCGGTCAATCAATTATTCGGTTTAAAATTAAGAATTGTGCGACCCAAATTTATCGGTTAATCGAAATAATTTACTAACGACTAACCAAATCTGATTTTGCACACCCCTTAATTATGGTCAACGATAAAGCTAGAAAATTTAAATTTCATTGTTAGAATTTTAGTTGTTAACTCATCTTTTGTTAAAAGTGGGTGTAGTCAAATGATGTATGTGACAATTTTTTTTAAAAGATTTCAAATATTTTTTAAATCAATATCAAACTTTTTTCTAATAAAAATAATGTCAATTTCCTTTTATATAATTTTCATAATTATATATATATATATTCTCAATTTTTTTAGTGTTAACTGACATCTCAATACCGTGAGTGACTCCACTGGTGCTTATGGTGATGATATTTTGCTTGGTTTTACTTGTCAAGCAAGTAGAGGAGAACGATGATAATGGATTTTAACTTCTTAATAATTTATATATTGAGAGCAAATTACACCACATGATACTTAATTACTGGTTAGTTTATAAATGAGCCACCATAATTTAAAAAATTACAATTAAGTCACTCAATTAACCGATTATAACAATCATGCATTATACCGTTGAATCGTAAACGATAGTCTGACGTGAAATGTTTTAATCGTGAAAAATCTACATATTTTAAAAAGTTTCAATAACAATAAAGTCATATGCAATATAAAATCTAGTCATCTACGGTGATCGTTGAATCTCAAATTTTATCATAAGATTCACCTCGATCTCCTCGTTTGATTCTCGAGAATCTCTCTCGAAAGTCATGAAATCATCTTAAATTGCTCAAACTTCTTGAAACCCGATGCACATCTTCCAACGTTAAAGGACCCCCATCTCGAGACATGTTCTTCCTCTTACCAACAACAACCCCTACACCCTTTGTATGGAAAATTCTAAGGAAAGACGGACTAATATATGACTAAGAAACGACGTTACCGAAAACATTGTAAGATAAATAACAAAATAGGTAAAGCGCTACCGGATATGTTGATATAAAATAATGTATCCGGTAGAAAACATGAAAAATTATTAAAAAAAATTAGTAACCAAAAAACTTAAGTTATCGGTAGGTATCGACACAAACATAACAAAATAGGTAAAATTACTTATTTTGTTGATAAGAGTATCAACATATTAGGTAGCGACTATTATGTTATTAAAGTTTAAGCTGATGGAGCCTTGGAAATCCCACAATAACAAAATCGGTAAAATTACTTATTTTGTTGATAAGAGTATCAACATATTCGGTAGCGCTTTACCTATTTTGTTATTAAAGTTTAGCTGATGGGGCATTGAAAATCCGACGATAACAAAATCGGTAAAATTACTTATTTTGTTGATAATAGTATCACCATATTCGGTAACGCCTAATTTGTTATTAACGTTTAAGCTGATGGGGCATTAGAAATCCGACGATAACAAAATAGGTAAAATTACCTATTTTGTTGATAAGAGTATCAACATATAAAGTAAATTACTTATTTTAAGTTGATGGGACATTGGAAAATATTTATACTTTTTGAGTAAATTACTTATTTTGTTGATACTTTTGAGTAAATTAATTATTTTGTTGATACTTTCAAAAATATCTATATATTTTTAAAAGTATCAACAAACCCCAGAGGGATTTCATCTCTGCTCTCTACTCCTGCTTTACCGTAAGAGCCATTAAAACTGAAGGCCTTCTCTTGTAGTGCCCTCGAAGAAAAGGTTTCGAACAGTTTGGTCAACAGTGTAGCTATTGTTGGTGGCATCATTCAAGTTGAATGTTGCCCTGTAAATTGGGCCTTGTGGTTCGACGATACTCGATATCCAGAAGACCCATAGCACTGTCACCGCCAACACCTTCATTTTCTTTTGGGTAAACTATCTGTTTGACCACTAATCTATTGAGAAAGTTTTAAAATAACCACCATAGAAAAAAAACACGTCATTTGACTACCTAAATTATTAAAATGGGATCAATTTGGCCACTTGCCGTTAAGAGGCTAGCGTAAGGTGACGTGACAGTTAAAAAATTAAAGGTATAATTACACATTTCGTCCTTATTATTTACACATTCTTTCAATTTAGTCCTAATTTTAATCTAATAAAATAAATTAATTAGGTGGTGACACGTGTCAACACTTTATTGGAGGAATTTAACCTATTTAGAGGAGAAAAATCAAATGCCCAAACTTGCTTTGGCTAGGAATCGAACCTGGGTCTAGTGGTTTAAAGTCAATGCCTTAACCACTATACCAAACACATATTTGTGCTAAAAGTCACCAATTATATTATATGTCTTATTGCTTGTTACCATTCAAATTCATCTTCTTCCTCATCACACCACATAATCCAGTCTCCATGCAATTTTCTCAGCAAGATTAAAACACGAAATCTGAAAATGACCATTAACAGCATTTTATTCCGTTTCCAGCAAATATTCCTCTAACTAGATTCTCCAGGCGCTTCCCTTCATCTTCAATATCATCATTAAGACAAACTACAGGCCTTGGCATTCTCTTCATCCTATTCCAAGTTTTCAAAAGAAGAGCAGTGTTAACAAAGAAAGGGAAAAGCATATAACTGGCAAGTATATATCTTAACACACCTCCATCACCTTTTCTTACAATTACAAGTTGTACAAATTGTAAAATGATTACAACGCAACCCCTAGATTCATCCAAAATGTTCATTTTGTTTGTTATCCCTTGAAAAAATACCATTTTATAAAAAAAAAGAAATAAAATCACAGGTATTATCCAAACAAGATGATATATTTTCACTTGTCAAAATTAAAAAATCGTAAATTGGAATTCTGAAACATCGAATATAAAACAACAGTTTCTAGCAATACAAGAACCTGTAGCATAAATTTCAATACTCACTTTGACTTTCATGATTGAGGAATCCGGCAGAGAAGCTACAATACCGCAAAACTATCATGATTGAGGACCACATTCATATCTCGAAAACAACCATTCTAAAATACTTAAAGTAATATAGGCATTAGTTCTAAAATCTGACTCACAATACAATCAAGAGGTCCACCATGGCTTTCGGGATCTTTCTTGATGTCATCAAGTATATCAGCATACCTTTCACAGCATTAAGCAAACAAGATCATACAATTGAGATAAGAAATACGGAAGGAAACAATTGCGTATGCGTATGACTTGTCAGCAACCAAGTATATCATGTTTTAATCTTGCTGAGAAAATTGCATGGAGACTGGATTATGAGGAGTGATGAGGAAGAAGATGAATTTGAATGGTAACAAACAATAAGACATATAATATAATTGGTGATTTTTAGCACAAATATGTGTTTGGTGTAGTGGTTAAGGTGCTACCTTTAAACCCCCAGACCTAAGTTCGAATCCCAGCTAGAGCAAGCTTGAGGATTTGATTTTTCTCCTCTAAATAGGTGGTGACACGTGTCACCACCTGATTGGGGGATGAAAATTATTTATTAATCAAATATAAATAATTAAATTCCTCCAATAAGGTGTTGACATGTGTCACCACCTAACTAATTTATTTTATTAGTTTAAAATTAGGACTAAATTGAAAGAATGTGTAAATAGTAAGGACGAAATGTGTAATTATACCTTTAATTTTTTAACTGCCACGTCACCTTCCATTAGCCTCTTAACGGTAGGTGGCCAAATTGATCCTATTTTAATAGTTTGGGTAGTCAAATGACACGTTTTTTTTTTCTATGGTGGTCATTTTAAAACTTTCCCAATAGATTGATGGTCAAACAGATAGTTTACCCTTTTCTTTTTATGGAAATGGATACTGGTTTGCTTTCCAAATGGAAGAGGGGAACGCCTTTTTATAACAGGTTTTTGTATGACAACTGGTGTCAACTTGTGAGTGGTTTCAAAAGAAACCTTTTCTACCAACAACAGGTTGGTTTAGTGTAACGAGGCATTAAATCCTTTAAACAAAGTTAAAAATTCGAATATTGACATTTTAAATAGAGTAAATTGAGTTCGAAGGATTTCTAACGAGCCTCTGCAAAACTTTTAGGACTTTCTATGCATTTCACATTTTCAGAAAGCTACTCGAATAACCTATTATTTTTAAGCTATTTATTAAAGTGAGTCCAATAAATAATTCTTTAAAGGGTAAACAACTTGGGTGACCACTTAACTATTGGGTCTGACCTATTTTGACCACCTAATCATAAAGATTTAAAATTTGACCACTCAACTATTTAATTAGACCTATTTTGACCACCGGTCATTAAAATCTAACGGAGAGATGACGTGACAGTTAAACAAAATTATAAAATTACATATTTGGTCCATGTTAGTTACATATTAAATTAATTTGGTCATAATTTTAATTTAAAGGCAGATTATTGCATGTGATGCCAACAAAACTAAAAAATCCAGCAGACAAGTAAGCAATATTATTAAAAATCAATCTCTAGTCTTCCAGGTTTTGGTATGAACCTTGGTAAATTGTTGAAGCTAGCATAGAGGACAAGCTATAGGCATTTGTGTTTGGGTATATGCTTCAGTTATGGGTCCCTAATCACAAATAAAAACATTGTGTTGTAATGGATTGGGGAACTCTGTTCTGAGTGGATTTGGGATGTCAAGGATCCAAATAACACTGGATCCTATTCTATATACTTCCAAAGTTAAATGCAGGATAAATGGAGTGAAAAATAGTAAGGCAACCTCCTGAGAAGTACTTTTGAATGCAGTATATCGTTTTGCAAGTAAATTTAGAGCATTAAGAGGTTCTTGTCAGTTGTCACCACGGATTGGTTCATCGAAATGGAATAGTAACAGCGGTCATTTTACAATTCAACGAAGTCTTGGTGTTTTTCAAGTTTGTGTATCGAAATATAACCCTTAAAATACATCATCATAGTTAATATATGTGTATTTTTAATATTTTTCTACGCAGTCAGTCTAGACTAATTAGCCTGAGAGATCAAAACAAGAAACTTGAACAATAACTCAAAACATGCGGAGAACAAAGATGATGATTTGGTGCGAGGAAGAGGAGCGCATATATATAAAAGGGTGCAATTTGTATTAATATGAATAAGTTTGTGTAGTGGTAATGACTTGAGTTTTTTACCCAAAAGATCCTAGGTTCAACCCACGACAAGCACACTCTTATCTTTATATTTTTCATTAAAAATTAAAAATAAGAATAAATTCATTCAATTGAGCGATGACACGTATCGTCACTCGATTGATTGATTAATATAATATGAAACTAACAAAGACCAAATATGTAACTATATAAATCTTCTTTAACTGCCACATTACCTTTCCGTTAGATTTTAACGACTGGAGGTCAAAATAGGTCCAATTAAATAATTAGGTGGTCGAATTTTGAATTTTTAAAGTTCGATGGTCAAAATAGGCCAGACCTAATAATTAGGTTGTCACCCAAGTAATTTACCCTTCTTTAAATTATGTTTGTTTACATAGAGATATATATTGATCACAATTTTTAAAGCTGGTCTATATTAATGGTAATGATTGAACTTTTAACATCTAATTGAAGTAAGATAGAGACTCTTACTATCTTAGCTGACTACCGAAACATGTGCGTTTGGTTTCGGAGAATATAAGGCATTTTTATTTTTATTTTTTTAAAAAATAGAAAATGTTGAATGTTGCGTGTAAAAGAGTCTATCGCAATTGTAGTGCAAGTGTACACGACGCAAGTAGTAAAGTGATACGAAGTATCAGATATCGTCTCCACAGGGATTAGGCTAATAGCTTCACCTTAATTCACTACACGAAAGTAAAAAAATAATAATTGAGAAAGTTGTCACGAGAATAGTAAAGAAAACTTAAATAAAAGAGTAGGAAAATCAAGATAGAGAGAATGAGCTGGTATTAAATTGCTCAGTAGTGCAAGTATTGCTAAGTCTCGGAACTCCAGTTCTGTCGTCGTCCCCGTCGCGGCAGCACCTGTCGCGGCAGCAGTCTGTTGCTTGTCGCGGCATCGAACACTCAACTCAGTACTTCAAGTTTGGCAAGAATCCCTGATGTGCCTTGGCCTATCCCTAGGTCCAAGTCTGTCGATGATCACATCTTTGATGATACCTCCCGGCGTGAATCGAAGGATGAACACCGATGTTGATGAATTCTTCTTTAGCCACTTAACCTCGTCCTATCCATAGGTCCGAGATAGTTCAACTATAAACTAGAGAACTTGCTCTTATTTTTTTCGTATACTTAACTCTCCCGATGCTAAGTAAATTGATAACCTCACAATGCTCTCCCGATGCTCTTGCAAGATATTAATAACCAAAATAAGAGAACTTGAAGTTTATTTTATTGAACTGAAAATTCCTAAAACAAAAACAACCCTTGCAACTACTTTAAAAATCAACCCGTGGCCCTAAGGGGAATTTAGAACATGTTGAGGGAAGGAAAATGGCTAGGGTTTTGGGAAGAAAGCTAGGGAATCGGTTGTGTTCCTCCTAGGTCGAAATATATGCCCTTATATAGGCTTTGGGTCCAAGTTTTTTAAAATAGCAAGAATACAACTTTAAATTAAAGTACAATTCTAATAAAGACTAAATCTTCAAAGAATCTACTTTCCAGCCGTCATCTTTCTTGCTTGGGATTTTCTCTCCTTGAACTTTAGGCTTGACATTCCTTTCGATCTGGGGCTTGGAAAAATATGGTGATTTCACATGACAGACGGGCTGAATTTTCTCTGTCTGTCGAGGTCCACTTTGCTTCTTCTCCTCAAAACCGCTATCGTCTTCTGCTGTCACGGCGACAACCATGGCAGCATCGTCCTCCTTGACTGCTCATCCAGTTCCAGCTCTTCTGCTTCACTGCCCAGCGCCTACCCTTTCCGTCTGCTACAGCAGTAACCTGCAAAAACAACCATTTTTAGTAGAAACTGTGCCTTTTAATATATTTGTGATGTTTTGCTGTAAACTGACCTAAATGCAATAAATAATGCTTGAATGCAGCAGAAATATGGGTTAAATAGGGTGTAAATAATAGAACTTTTACACACTCAACACACCCCCAAACTCAAGTTTTTGCTTGCCCTCAAGCAACTAAAACCTAAAAGAAAAATGAAATATTTTTGTTTTGGCTTTCGAACAGTGAACTTTCCCTTACCCGTCGTTCGTTCCCTGTGACGGCAGCAACCTGCCGGATAATTTAGGATCTGTCCAGAGTCTCACTATAGTCCTCGTGCAGTGTGTGCATGCTTGTGAACAGTTATATGCCAAGGCTCTCTTAGTTTTACTAGAATATTTCAGCTCTTTAACTCGAATTTTTATGCCAAAGTTTATCTTTTGAAGGCACTTTTTCATGCTCCTTTGATTTTTTTGTTTTGACTCGATTTCTCTATTTTTTAAGCTAAAGTTTCACTAGAGCCAGTTTTGGGCACCTCTAGTTAACTTCCTAGAGCCAGTTTCGGGCACCTCTAGGGCTGTTGAGTCTCTTTTGCTAAACTTCTTTCCTAGAGCCAGTGTTAGGCACCTCTAGGGGCTATTCAAGTGCTAAGCTTCCTATTCTAGTTAACTAGAAGAGTTCTAAGCAGTATAACAGTCACAAATGTGTTTAAGTTTTCAGAACTATAGAAAGGCTCTAAACTTCTCTAAAAACTATCCTAAAGTCACTGCCACGACAAGGCTGTCACGGCAGGTAAGTTCAGTTCACAGTTTTTAGCCAAAGTTTTCAATATTTTCATCTTCTTTTTTTAGACAAAAATAAACTAATTAAAGACACCAATTTTTACTCTAAGATGTACTCCATTAATGGAGGGTTGCCACCCCCAAGCTCGAGGGTTGCATTGCCCTCAATGCAAATGAAAAATAAAAAACAAAAGATAAGGCAGTACATCACAAAATATATAGCAGGCAACAATAATAAGAGTAGAAACTTAAATTTTAATTGCTGTCTTTGCTGCTGCTGCTGTTGAGTCGGATCTGACGGCGGGCTCTAGCTTTCGGAGCTGGCTGGGGCACGGGGGAGGCAGATGTGTTCTTTGCCTTAGCCTCCCGTGGTGGCTGAATTCTGGTTGGGGAGATGTGAGGGGGTTGCTCCACAACCTGAACTTCGGAGCTGCTGCTGCTGCTCTCCCCGCTGCTGCTATCACTGTTGTTGGCTTTTGGCATGTTGTTTTTATCTCCCATCCGCTTCTGCCTCTTCACTGGTGAGGATTCCTTTGACAGATTCCTCTTGATAGAGGGTTCAATATCACTGGTGGCCTAAACAGAAGAGGAGGAGAACCCAACAACAAAGGCATCAAGATCCTCCGATGCCATTCGACGTTTTGTGCCTCGGGAAGATGGTTCAGCATGGGTGCTGCCTGTTGTTGTCGGAGCAGACGATGGCGTTGAGGTGGTAGAGGGTGTCCGTGGGGTAGCAGCAGGTGTAGGGGTGTGGGCAGGTGTAGTGACAGTAAAGTAATGGGCAGAAAAAGTAGGGAAGGCACCTTCAGGGAAATTTAAAGAATTCTGTATAAAAGTTACCGTAGAGGCATCAAAGTCCTTGATGAAGGTCATTATGCCCAGCTGTCGTTCCTCCAGCTTCTGTATGACAGCTAATATCTGGGCAGAGGAGTCTTTCGGGGCAGCTATTGCGGCAGTTGGTTCAATGGTTGGCTGCTCTGTCGTGTCGGCTGTGATGGCACTAGGTCGAATGACGACAGAGGGGTGGCAGCAGTCAGCTCCATAAGGCTGAGGATGTTCTTTTCAGTCCAACCTCTTCCTTCGACTCGCAAATCAGTGCACATTTCTGGTACGTTATGGCCACGGCAGAGCGAGGTGATGAGGTACGGAAGGTAGAGGGGACCCGTCGGTCTGTGCGCACACTCCAAAATACTTTCTCGAATATAGTTGCTCACATTAATGGGCCGTTCATGTAGAATAGAGTGTATCAACGCTAACCTTGGTTGGTTGACGGCGGTGTTGTGGGATGATGACATTATCCTCTTTTTTATGAAGACATTCCATAACTTTGCCTCCGGTAGCAGCTGGGTCCGCTTCACCGCCCGTGGATTTTTCTGGCTGGTATTCCATTGGTTCCCTTATTCGTCAGTTCTGCCATGACAGCGTCGTAGGCAGCAGTGTCTAATGTGTTGAGGAACTGTTGGGGAGCGTCGTTATTGTTGCCTATGTAGAAGCCATATACGGTGTTGATGTACTCTGCTTCAAAAGACACTTCTTTCCCTCGAACAATCACCGTTGTCGCTGTTCTGCTGCTGATGGCAGCATAAAATTCTCGGACCAAGGTGACGTTCATTTCCTCCGGCTGCTCCGCAAAAGTCTGCCACTGTAAAGCTCTAACCTTCCGGGCTATGAATGGCTTGAGGCCCAGATTTTCCTCCGTCGATGTATAGATAAAGCCTCTCTCTTCCCACATATCTCTGCTGGCAAAGGAATGTGGGGGAGTTGTTGTCGGTGTGGAACTGGAGGCATCATTTCGTCGGGTTTTCCTAGAAGACATTTTTGTGCAAGGGTTGTGAAAGTAAAATGAAAGCAAATAAAAACTAAAGAGAGAGCAAGTAAGAAAGGCAGAGGTGAGTGAAAATGAAAATGAAACAGGGTTATATAGAGAAGGATTTGCTGCCCGTTGAAACTGTAACGGCAGGCGCGAACAACGGGGCCAGCATTTATGCATTAACGTGTCTGACGCGTCTGTCACGCGTTTCCGTGTCTGTTACGCGTCTGTGACGTGTTTCCGCGTCTGTCGTGACAACGTGATAACAACATGTATTTTCCGTGTCTATCGCAGCAGCTGTAACGACAGGCTTCAACATTTGGGCTTTGTTGGGCTGATGGATGGATGGTGGGCTGAGTTCACTTCTCATGTTCTTCTTGACTCCTTTATTTCCTAAAAACAATAAAAATAAAAACATTATTCAAATAAAATAAATCTTATTTCCTAATAAATAATAAATAATAATAATAATAAAAATAAAATTAAAAAATAAAATTTAGATTAAATTAGGGATGCCAGGTGGGGCATCTCCTAAGGTAACCTTTCCTGCATTCTTGGGGCTTTAGTCCCGTGATAATGCTTGAGGCGCTGTCCGTTGACTTTGAATTGGTGCCCGTCTTTTAATGATCGGATTGTTATGGCACCATGGGGAAAAACCTGTACGACTTGGAATGGGCCAGACCATCTAGATTTCAGTTTCCATGGGAAAAGTTTCAGTCTAGAATTGAACAACAATACAAGCTGCCCTGGGCAGAACTTTCGTGGCAGTAGCTTTTTGTCATGCCACTTCTTAGTTTTATCCTTGTAGATTCTTGCATTGTCGTAGGCCATTGTTCGGATTTCTTCAATTTCGTTCAGATCTAACAGCCTTTTCTGCCCTGCCCTATCTAAGTCCATATTCACTGCCTTGATCGCCCAGTATGCTCTGTGCTCTATCTCGACAGGTAGATGACATGTTTTCCCATAAATCAATTGCTACGGAGACATTCCCAATGGAGTTTTAAAAGTTGTCCTATAAGCCCATAATGCATCATTGAGAAGTAAAGACCAATCCTTCCTAGTTGGCTTAACCATCTTCTCAAGAATGTTGTTAACTTCCCTATTAGATATTTCAGCTTGACCATTGGTTTGTGGGTGATATGTTGTCGCGATCCGATGCTTGACACCGTATTTCTTCAAGGCAGCAACAATAACCCTATTGTCAAAATGTCTCCCTTCATCACTGATAATCGCCTTAGGGATGCCAAACCTAGAAAAAATATTTTTGTGTAAAAACCTTTGAACTGTCTTGGCATCATTCTTTTGAGTGTCGATAGCTTCAACCCACTTAGAGACATAGTCTACTGCCAGGAGGATTTATAGATTCCCACATGAAGATGGGAATGGTCCCATAAAATCAATCCCCCAAATGTCGAAGATCTCGACTTCTAGAATGTTCTGCAGTGGCATCTCGTGTCTCCTTGAGATGTTTCCTGTCCTTTAGCACTTGTCACAACTTTTGTAGAAGATTTGCGCATCTTTATACAGTGACGGCCAATAAAACCCTGATTGCAGCACCTTGGTAGCAGTTCTGTTGCCTCCTAAGTGACCTCCATATTGTGAAGCATGTCAGTGATGAAGTATGTCTTCTTGCTCTTCTTGTGGTGCACACCTCCTTATAACTTGATCTGCACAGATTTTGAAAAGAAGAGGTTCGTCCCAATAATAATGCTTAACATCATTTTGGAACCTCTTCCTGGCTTGATAATTAAGATCAGAAGGAATTATTCCGCTAACTAAGAAATTAACGAAATCATCATACTAGGGAGTTCAGAAGACTTACCTGCCGCCATGGCTGTCGCGGCAGCCAAGAGCTACTCGTCTGAGAAGGTCTCCAGTATGTTTGTCTCATCTGTTGGTAGACTTTGTCCCTTCTCCAACCTTGACAAGTGATCTGCCACCTGATTTTCTGTCCTTTTTTTGTCCTTGATTTCAAGGTCGAATTCTTGCAATAGCAGGATCCACCGTATCAATCGAGGCTTTGCATCCTTTTTCGCGAACAGATACTTCAGAGCAGAATGATCTGTGTGCACTATTACATTCGTTCCGAGTATGTAAGAACGAAACTTGTCAATGGAGAATACAACAGCTAATAACTCATTTTCTGTGGTGGTGTAGTTTACTTGGGCGTCGTTCAGTGTCTTGCTGGCATAGTATATAACATGAAATAATTTGTCTCTCCGCTGCCCAAGTGCTGCCCCGACAGCATAGTCACTAGCATCACACATGATCTCAAATGATTGTGTCTAGTCTGGTGGCTGTACTATTGGGGCTGTTACCAGTTTTTCCTTCAGAACCTTGAATGCTTCAGTACATTCATCATTAAAGTCAAAGGGTCGGTTCTGCTCCAGAAGATGACATAGGGGCTTGGTGATTTTTGAGAAATTTGCAATGAATCTCCGATAAAAACCAGCATGTCCCAAGAAACTTCTAATACCCTTGACTGTGGTCGGCGGCGGCAGTTTCTCGATCACTTCTATCTTGACCCTGTCGACTTCTATCCCACGACAACTAATCTTATGGCCAAGGACTATCCCTTCGTCCACCATGAATTGGCATTTTTCCCAATTCAAGACTAGGTTCGTTTTTTCACATCTTTCAAGTACCTTTTGTAGATTGCCTAGGCAGCTCTCAAAATCGTCCCCAAAGACTAAAAAATCATCCATAAAAATTTCAAGGAAGTCCTCCACCATATCGGAGAATATGGCCATCATGCACCTTTGGAAAGTTGCGGGTGCATTGCATAACCCAAAAGGCATCCTCCTAAAAGCATACGTTCCGTAGGGACATGTGAAAGTCGTCTTTTCTCGATCTTCCGGTGCGATAGCTATTTGATTATAACCTGAATAACCATCAAGAAAACAATAGTAAGGTTTATCCGCTAATCTATCAAGCATTTGATCAATAAAGGGTAAAGGAAAGTGGTCCTTTCGGGTATCTTTGTTAAGCTTCCGATAGTCCATACAAACCCTCCAACCGGTCACAATCCTGGTTGGGATTAGCTCATTGTTTTCATTGGTCACCACGGTCATTCCTCCTTTCTTGGGAACACATTGCACTGGGCTCACCCATTTGCTGTCGGAGATGGCGTAAATTATACCAGCATCTAGCCATTTGATTATCTCTTTACGTACCACCTCTTTCATCGCATGGTTTAGCCGCCTTTGAGCATCTATAGTCGGCTTATGATCATCCTCTAAAAGGATTTTATACATACATAACGCCGGACTAATGCCTTGAATATCAGTTATCGTCCATCCAATTGCCTTTTTGTGCTGCTGCAACATCCCTATTAACTGCTGTTCATGTTCATGCATCAACTTCGAAGAGATGATTACGGGCAACATATCATTTGAACCAAGAAAAACATATTTTAACTGCCCTGGCAGGGGCTTCAATTCTAAAACATGGGGCTCAACAGTAGATGGCTTTTGGATTGTATGGTTATCCGAAGTATAATTTAAGGGTTCAAATAACTTACCTGGACGATCGCCTATCCAGTTTACCAACTCCTGATCTTCAGTATCAGATGTATCAGATTCTGAGGAGTCGCTGTCGTTAGTTCTATCGTGACAGTCCTGTAAGTGGCTGCCGAGGTAGTGACCAATTTTGATGTCGTGACAGCCCGACCTGATACAGGGTTGATCAAGGGTAACTTCAGTGATAACCTTGCATTCCTCTTCTGCATCAACATGCTTCATAGCTTGGAAAACATTCAACTTAATCTCTTGAATGTTCACTCTCATGGTGAGTTCTCCTTTTTCCACATCAATCAGTGATCTTCCCGTGGCTAAGAAGGGTCGCCCCAGGATGATTGGTGCGTTTTCATATGCTTCACAATCTAAAACAAGAAAGTCAGCAGGAAAAATAAATTTATCCACTCTTACCAGAATATCTTCAATTTTTCCTTCCGGATGAACGTAAGAGCGGTCTGCCAGCTGCAGAATTACTGTCGTGGGCCGAGCTTTTCCAATACCTAATTTCTGAAGAATAGATTTTGGCATTAAATTAATACTAGCACCAAGATCACAAAGTGCCTTACCCACATATTTATCTCCGATTACACAAGGTATGATGAAGCTCCCCTGATCATTCTTTTTCTGGGGTGGATGCTTGTGCAGAATACTCATGCATCCTTCTGTCATCTTAACCGTTTCAAATTCCCCAAGTCGAGATTTCTTTGACATGACATCCTTGAGAAATTTGGCATAACCGGGCATCTCTCTAACGACATCCAACAGCAGGATGTTAATATGAACTTGTTTAAAAATATCATAAATCTTTTTAAGCTGTGATTCTTGCTTCAATTGTTGTAACCGTTGAGGAAAAGGAGGTGGGGGACGATAATCAGCAATACGTCCTTCCCACTGCATACGAATCTGAGAAGGTTTGGGTTCATCATCTTTCTCCTCTGTCGCTTCTGCTGTCGTAACAGGCTCATCGGCAGCAGGCTGTTTGTTACCTGTTGAGGCAGCTTCCTCGACAGGTATTTCCAAGGCTGGTTTCTTTACTGTTTCAGCTTCTTTCTCTTGCTCTGGTAGTTTCTTCCCACTCCTAGTAGTAATGGCTTTACACTGCTCATGTGTGGGCTGCCTAGCATTTTCAGTATTGCTAGGAAATTCGCCAGTCTGCCTTGGGTTGATATGCTGAGAAACCTGACCCATCTGTGTCTCCAAAGATTTCAGAGTAGCTTCATGATTTGTCATCCACATCTCTGTTTTATCCATGAATGTCTCCGTCTTCTTGACAAATTGATTCATGTTCTCAATATAAGTTCTTGTCTGAGACATAAACGTAGCCAGAGTCTGTTCCAGTATACTATTCGTGGCAGCTTGTGGCTGTTGCTACTACTGCTGCGGCTGCAATTGCTGTCGAGTCATCAATCTAGGTCCTCCCTGATTCTGATTATTGTGTGCTTGAGGACTCAGGGCATTATTAGGATTACTCCAAGAAAACTTGGGATCCTTTCTCCAGTTGGGATTATAGTTGTTGGAGTTGTAATTTGGCTTATAGTTTCCAACATACTTTCCTTCTTCTAACTGTATAGGACACTCATCCGAACTATGATTTCCCTCACAGATTTCACATACCTCATCAACAGCAAATCCATGTTGTGCATCATCATTCAAGAGCTTTTTCATCGCTTTAGTAAGGTATGCTACTTGTGATTTCATCATGCTGTCGGCCTCATAATCCTTAACAGCTAGAACCCGTTTACCCCCTCTTCTTGCTGTCGGAAACTGCTCCTCATTCTTAGCCAGATTTTTCAATACTTGCATTGCCTCGTCCGGGTCTTTGTCCAATAGTGATCCATTTGCTGCTGAATCAATTCGAATACGAGTTTGTAAGTTGGCAGCATTATAAAACTTTGTTACCTGGTTCTAGACGGGGAATCCATGCATTGGGTAGTTCCGTAAAAGAGTGGTAAATCTGTCTCAGGCCTCGTGCATTGGCTCGTCATCTTTCTGTTGAAAAGTAGCAATTTCATTACGTAATTGCTCAGATAAATGTGAAGGATTAAAACGAGATAAAAATTCACGAGACAAATCTGCCCAAGTTCTAATTGAACCCGGCGTAAGTTTATTCCACCAAGTCTTTGCTCCATCCCTCAATGAATGGGGAAATAACCAAAGCCTCAGTATCTCCGGATTAATGGTAGCCTAAACGAACCACAGATCTCCTGGATTGTTTTGTGATGCTTCCTAGCATCCTCTGTAACAGCACCACTGAATTGACCGACATTGTTGATCATGCTAAACATAACAGGTTTCGGCTCAAAGTTGTCAACATCTATGTCCGGCAGCGTTGTTTCCAGTTCTACATGATCGTTCAACATGTAGTCACGACAGGACCGTCGTCCGGCAGCGGCAGCAGGATTGCCGACAGGCGGTCTAACCTCTCCATCTCCAACAGGAGGGTCGTCTCCTTGGTGTGCCATCGTCTCTAACTGTTCCTCAAGGTACTCGTTCCTGGCTAGTATGTGACGAAGTCAGTTATTGAGATTGAATGAACGTTCGATTTCTGGATCTAATGGATACTCAGGATCTTCACATCGTTTCGATCTGCGTATAAAAAATGAACCTTGTGAAAAGCAAGAGTTGAACACACTAAAGAAAAATAGAAAAATAAAAACAAAAACGAAAAGTGCAGTAAAAGAAAAGGTAGAGTTATGTTGCTAATCCCCGGCAACGGCGCCAAAAACTTGTTGCGTGTAAAATAGTCTATCTCAATTGTAGTGCAAGTGTACACGACGCAAGTAGTAAAGTGATACGAAGTATCGGATATTGTCTCCATAGGGATTGGGCTAATAGCTTCACCTTAATTCACTGCACGAAAGTAAAGAAAATAATTGAGAAAGTTGTCACGAGAATAGTAAAGAAAACTTAAATAATAGAGTAGGAAAATCAAGATAGAGAGAATGGGCTGATATTGAATTGCTCAGTAGTGCAGGTATTGCTAAGTCTCGGAACTCCAGTTCTGTTGTCGTCCCCGTCGCGACAGCACCTGCCGCGTCAGCAGTCTGTTGCTTGTCGCGACATCGAACACTCAACTCAGTACTTCAAGTTTGGCACCCTGATGTGCCTTGGCCTATCCCTAGGTCCAAGTCTGTCGATGATCACGTCTTTGATGATACCTCCCGGCGTGAATCGAAGGATGAAAACCGATGTTGATGAATTCTTCTTTAGCCACTTAACCTCGTCCTATCCCTAGGTCCGAGATAGTTCAACTATAAACTAGAGAACTTGCTTTTATTTCTTTCGTATACGTAACTCTCCAGATGCTAAGTAAATTGATAATCTCACAATACTCTCCCGATGCTCTTGCAAGATATTAATAGCCAAAATAAGAGAACTTGAAGTTTATTTTATTGAACTGAAAATTCCTAAAACAAAAACAACCCTTGCAACTACTTTACAAATCAACCCGTGGCCCTAAGGGGAATTTAGAACATGTTGAGGGAAGGAAAACGGCTAGGGTTTTGGGAAGAAAGCTAGGGAATCGGTTGTGCTCCTCCTAGATCTAAATATATGCCCTTATATAGGCTTTGGGTCCAAGTTTTCTAAAATAGCAAGAATACAACTTTAAATTAAAGTACAATTCTAATAAAGACTAAATCCTCAAAGAATCTACTTTCCAGTCGTCATCTTTCTTGCTTGGGATTTTCTCTCCTTGAACTTTGGGCTTGACATTCCTTTCGATCTGGGGCTTGGAAAAATATGGTGATTTCACACGACAGACGGGCTGAATTTTCTCTATCTGTCGAGGTCCACTTTGCTTCTTCTCCTCAAAACTGCTGTCGTCCTCTGTTGTCATGGCGGCAACCATGGCAACATCGTCCTCCTTGATTGCTCATCCAGTTCCAGCTCTTCTGCTTCACTGCCCAGCGCCTGCCATTTCCATCTGCTACAACAACAACCTGCAAAAACAACCATTTTTAGTAGAAACTGTGCCTTTTAATATATTTGTGATGTTTTGTTGTAAACTGACCTAAATGCAATAAATAATGCTTGAATGCAGCAGAAATATGGGTTAAATAGGGTGTAAATAATAAAACTTTTACACACTAAAATATATTTGTTTGTAAAAGTTGAAAATAATTTTTAGAAAATGAAAATAAATATGAGTGAAATTTTGAAAACAAAAAAAAAGTTTTCACCATTTTCATTTAGAAAAGTGGAAAACATGAAAATAATGGTTTTTAAATTTTAACTCTATTTAATCCGGGTTCAAATCCTTTTAATGTCAATTTTAGAACTTTGATTTTTTTAATCACATTTAATTTTTATTATAATAATATTTTTAATAATTATACTTTAATTTAATTATTTAATTATTTTTATTTGGCTTAAAGATCAAATTAGTCCTTAACGAAAAAACAATTAATCCATTATTGATTTTTTGCACCCAATTTAACTCTCATTAGTCGAAACACACTCAATTTAGTCCTTTCATAACGGTTGACCAAATTTTGATCGTTAACCCATTAAAAACTAATAAATGATAATGTGTTGCACACTCTGAAAGTGTTACGCCATTAAACTGTAAAAAATTATTTAAAAATTCTAAAAAATGTAAAATTTTAAAAATGTTTCTAATTTGGCATTTTACTAATTTTTATTTCAAAACAATCATAGTTTTGATTTTTTTTTTTATTTTTTTAATTCAAATCTCAAACCCATTGTTATCATTACTGTGAGAACTAGCATAGCTGGTAGATCCCCTATCAGTCTTCCTTCAATCTATGCGAATCAAGTTTTTCATTGGGATTTTACTAATTCGTAGGAAATAAACAATCCTTAACAAACAAACCACGTGTTTTAAGAAGAAAATAGATGTTGAAACTTGGAGGTGTCAGATTTAATTACAACCCAAGAAACTCCATAGCATTTCAGTAGATCTAAGTGAAGATGATAGTTATGGAGGGGAACTAATTAGCAAACTATTTTAAGGTGGGTAGTTGTGGAGGGGTTAATTTTAAGTATGTTTTTTTTTATTTTTTTTAATATTTTCATGTGTACCACGTGTCACTATCTTAATGATTGTTTGTGAGTTAACAGTCAATTATAACGGTCAACATTATGAGAGGGCTAAATTAATCGTAATTTGAATTACAAGGGTCTGTGATGAACTAATATTTTGATATAACAAATTAAAAGAAAAATGTTTTTGGACTTAATCGAATATATAAATTCTTGCAAAAATAATTCAAAGTCCAAACAAACTTGAAAAATTCGTTTCAAATGTTTTCCAACTTTACCGATCTTTTTCAAAACAAGTATGATCCGTTTTTGCACTAAGAAAACTGTTTTCCAGTCTTCAAGGCAAAAAGGATCAATCCCGTGATGAAAGGGATCGATCCCTTGATTGACAGTTTCATTTATTTTTTATCTCAGTGCAAAAGGATCGATCCCTTTTTCCAACGGTTATATTTTTCATAAGAAAAGGTCGATCCCTTTGTAAAAGGATCGATCCCTTGTGCTTTAAATGCTATGTTTTCAGGTAGGTAACGACTTTATGAGATCCCCAACGGCTCCAAACAGCTAGTATTGATTGAGAGGATACAAAAACAAAGAAAAATCAAGTCAGCAACCACAATAAAGTCTACACAAACATTCAACCTTTCAAGAGTCCACTTTGTGCTTAATTTTCGATCTTTCTTGTATACACTAGAGTGTTCTTCATTGTAATTATTTTGCTAGTGTTTCTTTGGGTGTGTGAGAGAGCTTAACTTTGCAAACACATTCCTAGTGAGAATTTCTTAGTTTGCTTATTTGTATTTGTTCTCGGGGAAAGAATTCAATAGACTTTGGGGTATAAGTCTATTGAATTGTGTAAGGTTACTCCTTACCCTTAAAGGAAAGACAGATTAGCGAATTTGTGGAAAATCCTTAGTGTGGTCACTAAGGTAGTGGATGTAGACTCCAATTAAGGGAGTTGAACCACTCTAAATCACCTTGCAATTTCTACCTTTGCAATTAGTGTCCATCGTTCTTTCAAAAATCCAATTCACCCCCTCTTAGTTTTGTTCGATCGATTGCGACTCTCAACAATTGGTATTAGAGCTTGGCTCATTGGAAGGTATTACAACCTCTTGAGAAGATCCAAGAAGTGTGCAATCATCTACAAGGTCATCCATGGCTTCCACCTCCACCATTGAAGCTTGGGGCGATTCTCAACCCACCAACAAGCCTCCCTTCTTCAATGGAGTTAATTATGCTTATTGGAAGAACCGCATGAAGCTATTCATTCAAGCTTTTGATCTTGAAGCTTGGAAGATTATCATGAGTGGTTACACCGCACCGACTAGTAATATGGAGACATGGAGCAATGAAGAAAACAAGAGATTCTCCATAAATGTTAAGGCAAAGCATCTCATATTTTGCGCCCTTGGCCCGGATGAGTATGGAAGGGTGTCATCTTGTTCCAATGCTAAAGAGATTTGGGACAAACTTGAAGTTACACATGAAGGAACAAATCAAGTGAAGGAGACCAAAATCGGGCTTCTCAATCTTAATTATGAAAACTTCAAGATGGACCCCGAGGAAAACATCAAAACCATGTTTGATCGATTCTCCGTGATTGTTAATGGTTTGAAGGGCTATGGAGAAGTGATCCCGGAAGATAAACTTGTGAGGAAGATGATCTACTCTCTTTCTGATTCATGGGATTCAAAGAAAACGGCTATTATAGAAGCAAAGGATCTCAAGACTCTCAAGTTGGATGAGCTCATTGGTTCCTTGCTTACACATGAGATGATGTCAAAGGGTAAGGAAGAAAAGAAGAAGGAAGTGGAAAAGAAGAAATTTGGTGTTGCTCTCAAAGCATCAAAAGAAGATATTTATTTTAGTGGAGAGGATGAAGATAAAGAGATGGCTATGTTTGCCAAGAGATTCATGAGATCCAACAAAGGAAGAAGATTTCAAAGAGAAGAGGGTTTCAAGAATGACAACAAAGAGAAAGATCAAATTATTTGCTACGAGTGCAAAAGGCCAAGACATATCAAGTTCGATTGTCCCCAATTGAAGAAAAAGAGCTATGAGAAAAAGAAGCACAAGGCTCATGTAGCTACTTGGAGCGATGATGAATCATCCGACGAGGAAGAGAATGAAGTAGCCAACTTGTGTTTCATGACTATCGATGATGACTCTATGGTAACCTCTAATTCATCTTTTTCAATTGATTATACTTTTGATGAATTGCAAGAAGCTTATGATGAATTAGCTTTGGAGTTTGAAGAGTCAATTTTGAAAAATAGAAAAATCATTTTAAAATTGAAAAATGAAAATGACTCTCTTTCCAAATCTAATAAGGAATTTGAAAGTAAGGTTGATGAAATGCAAGTTAAAATAAAAGAATTTGAAAAGAAAAATCAAGACTTGCACAACTTACTTTCAAAGGTCTATGATGATCATCAAAAGGAACTTGATGATCTTAAAGTTTCTTTCAATAAAGTTGGGACAAAAAGTTTTGAAAAAGGTGAAAATTCAAGACCCAACTATGTTAGGAAGAACTTTAATGGGTATAGATAAAGAGATCATCAAAGATCATTTAATAGAAAGATAATTAGAAGCATTTGGGTTCCAAAAGGACTTATTGCTAACAAAGAATATGATCTATTGTCTAAGTGGATACCAAAATGGACTAAAATTGTACGAACTAACTCTCATGAACCCAAAAGAGTTTGGGTACCAAAACATGCATAGTTCCTTGATTGTAGGTGTGTTGGAGCCATGGTGAGCAAAATGAAGAAACCAAAAAGCTCTAGACACACTAGAAGGGAATGACACTTGAAGAGGATATGGGCTAATCAACCTATCTTGGTTCAAGTGGTAACATTTTATTTAACATGCAATCTTTGTTCATTTATGTTGATTATGTGTGTTTATATGTTTCAAAGCATGTTTGAGGGTCCCCATATGTTGTTTAAGTGCCTTTAATAAGGGGAAGTTAAGATTGCATGAGTTGCACATTTATGGCCTAATATGCTCATTATTATGTTTTTGGCCTTAAATTTGCAATATTTGATTGATTTTGTGAAATCATGTTCTCTATGCTTAATATGATCGTTTATGATGAATTTTGAGAATATGATTTTGTCTTGTAGCAATTTTATCAAAAATGCATGCTTAGGACCTTATAGAGCCTTTGTGTGTATGTGACTTGAAATAATCTTGATAGTGTGCTTTTAGAGGACTAAATTTTGATCTATGATGTAATTTGCATATTTTATTGTTTTAAGTTAACATTCATGCACATAGATATTTTCTAAGGCATTTAAAACTCACTTCATATCATACATATGACATAGGATGACTCCAATAGAGCTTAAATCTCGTCTATACGATCCTTGTGCCCAAAATTCAAATTTTCCAGAAAAAGGGTCGATCCCCCAAGAAAAGGAATTGATCCCTTCGTTAGCAGTAAGCTCCTCAAATTTTGATCCTTGAGTTTTACACTAAAAGGGTCAATCCCCTAACCCGAGGGATCGATCCGTTTAGGCATGTTGGCTGGGCGCGCTGTTTTTAAAGGGAAGTTAACGCCCTATTTTTTTAAAACCCCTTGTTCGACCAAGAGGCACCAAAACACCCCAAAACCGACCCCTATAAAAAAACCCTCTCAATTTTTTCCATCCAAATCAATTTTCAAGCTTGAAACACGGATTTCCTTCAAATTTTCATCTCCAAACCAAATTTGGCCTTCACTCTTGAATTGTGGTTCTTCAAAAATCACTCTTTGGGTAAGTTCTAAACCCTAACTTTTTCATACGAATTTTTACTTTAAAATTGTGGTCTATTGGTTGAATTAGGTATTATTAGAGAATTCATATTGTTGAAAATCAATGTTGTTTGTTGCAGGAGGTTTACCATTGTTTAAAATCACCCAAAACCTCTTCTTTCAACACTTGCACACCAAGTGTTTGATTAAAAGCCTAAACCAATTTTCCCTTTGCAAAAATTCGGCCAAACCTAATTTTTTTGCCAAAATTTCTTGTTTGAATTCACCCTAGATCTTTTTAATCATCCTTAATCATCCCTTGACATTCCTTTTTACTTGAATTTTCAAAATTTTAAGATGTCTAAGAGAAAAACCATGGCTTCCAAAGGGAAGGGGATTTCATCCAACCCTCCTCCATCTTCAAACTCCCTAGACTCATGTTTTAAAAACTCTAGGGAAAGTGATCGTTTTCGAAGCTTCTTTGCATCCGCACCGGTTAAGGAAACACGCTCAATTGATTTTAATTTCCTAACCAAACTAGACTTTGCCTATCTACAAAAGTTTAAGGATTTTAAGTGGATGGATTTTTTAAACTTTAAGGGGCCAACTTTTCCTACTCTTGTTTGAATCTTTTATTCTAATTCCATCGTCTCTTCTTCAAAACTTCCGGATGGCACCATCATTCGAACAATCAAATCTCATGTTTTGGGCAAAAATATCACTCTTACCATTGATTTTCTTGCTAACGCTTTTAGTCTTCCCGATGATGGTGTTGAGATTGATAAAGAGCCTTATCTTGAAAATTCTCGTGTCTCTAACAACCAAGCTACCTTCCTTCCTCTTCATGATCGTCTCTTGCACCTTATCCTTTCACATGTTATTCGTCCTCGTGGGACGAAATATTCTTTGGTTCGAGAGTTCGATTATTGGTGGCTTCATTGCATCCGTAGTGGAACTCAACTCCACCTTGCCGCCTTCATCTTCAACAATATGATAAAGATTATCAAGGAAAAGAAGGTGCAAACCTTAGTGTATGGCATGTACCTTAGCCATATATTCTCTTTACTTGACATCGATACATCCTTCGAGCACGACATTGATCCTCCCACCGACAACATCATTAGCCGTCATTCGATGGATCGTTTGGGCTATAAGGAAGAACCTGAATTCTCTATGAATTGGGTGAAGAAGAGAGGCGAAGTTCAAGAACCGGAACACCATGAAGAAGGAGATGAAGAACATGAAGATGACCATATGGATGACGCTCCCGGAGCCTCCACTCGTGCTAGATCTCATAACATGTCATTGAGGGAGCTTCATGATTCTCTTATTCGACATGTGGACTCCTTCATTGGATCTCTTTGGGCTCACATGGATTCTAGACTTGATTCTCTTGAGGCACGTCATGCTTCCTTGGGTGATGCTTTTAGCGCTCTTCAGCGCAAGTTTAATAGTTACCCATTCCAACCTCCACTATCTTCATCTTAGATGCATGCATACATAGACATCTTATTATCTTATGCTTTTGTTTATGATTGTTTTTAGACTTTGCTACATGACTTCTATGACTCTTTGTTGGATGTTGTTTTAAACATTGATGTTATGTTGCTTTGATTTATTTTGGTACTTATGGATACATTATGGTTTGTTTAATTTAAGTACCTATGGATGTTTATGCTTTATTTGTGTTATCTATCGTTTCAATTCTAGCCTTTTCTTTTATTTTTTTCTCCTTTGTTATATGGTGCTAACACTTTTCTTGAATTATTTTTGATACAAGAAAAAGGGGGAGATATATGAGCAAATAATGAAAAATGGTTTTTAAATAAAATTGGAGCTTAAATTGTTTTAATTTAAAACTAGATTTTGAAATCATTTATCAACTCAAAAATTATTTTCTTAAGGGGGAGCTTTTGTCAAAAACAAATTTTCAAATAATTTTGTTATATCAAAAAGAGGGAGATTGATGAACTAATATTTTGATATAACAAATTAAAAGAAAAATGTTTTTGGACTTAATCGAATATATAAATTCTTGCAAAAATAATTCAAAGTCCAAACAAACTTGAAAAATTCATTTCAAATGTTTTCCAACTTTACTGATCTTTTTCAAAACAAGTATGATCTGTTTTTGCACTAAGAAAACTATTTTCCAGTCTTCAAGGTAAAAAGGATCGATCCCCTGATGAAAAGGATTGATCACTTGATTGACAGTTTCACTTATTTTTTATCTGAGTGCAAAAGGATCGATCCCTTTTTCCAACGGTCATATTTTTCATAAGCAAGGATTGATCCCTTTGTAAAAGGATCGATCCCTCGTGCTTTAAATGCTATATTTTTAGGTAGTTAACGGCTTTATGAGATCCTCAACGGCTCCAAACGGCTAGTATTGATTGAGAGGATACAAAAACAAAGAAAAATCAACTCAACAACAACAAGAAAGTCTACACAAACATTCCACCTTTCAAGAGTCCACTTTGTGCTTAATTTTCGATCTTTCTTGTATACACTAGAGTGTTCTTCATTGTAATTCTTTTGCTAGTGTTTCTTTGGGTGTGTGAGAGAGCTTAAACTCTGCAAACACATTCTTGGTGAGGATTTCCTAGTTTGCTTATTTGTATTTGTTCTTGGGGAAATGATTCAATAGACTTTGGGGTATAAGTCTATTGAATTGTGTAAGGTTACTCCTTATCCTTAAAGGAAAGACAAATTAGTGAATTTGTGAAAAATTCTTAGTGTGGTCACTAAGGTAGTGGATGTAGACTCCTCCAATTAAGGGAGTTAAACCACTCTAAATCACCTTGCAATTTCTACCTTTGCAATCAGTATCCACTGTTCTTTCAAAAATCCAATTCACCCCCTCTTGGTTTTGTTCGATCGATTGCCACTCTCAACGGTCTAATTGATTGTAATTTGAATTATGAGGGCTAAATTGGGTGTAAAAAGGGCTTAATTGATTTTTTAATTTTTCGTTGAGAGCTAATTTGACCTTTAAGGCTTCTTATTTTGAAAAGCTAGACACCAAACACATTTCCACTATTTTTATTTTTGAAAACAAGTTTTCATTTCTATTATCCGAACGCGTTTTCTAATTTTTAGAAAACAAAGAATGAAAACCATTTTCTTAAATAAAAATAAAAAACAAAAACATAAAATATTTTCTAGAACCAAATCACTTTGACTATAGTCTAAAACAAGTTACTTGAGTATATTAAACAATAGTCCCACTAGTTGGGTGATGTTGATACTTCTTTATTTAGGGTCCCAATCTTATTCCCTTCCTCAATTATAATAAATAAAAAAGAATATGTTATATTAGAATCATCCTAAAAGAACTATTAAAAAATCATCCTAAAAAGATAATGATAAAGGTTGAGAATATAATATTACTTAAATATATATTTTACCAAATTATTTAACTTTCAAAAAAGTATAACTATTTTCCATTTTGTATTCTAAACTTTTTTAATCTTATTTAAACCCTTAAAGTATTCCATATATATATATATATATATATATATATATAGGGATAGGATCAAATTACACAATGTAAAACTCTTTAAGTTTTACATGTTTTTTGGATCGTTGGATGAGTGAAACGAATGGATGAGATTAACAGTAAAATATGTGAAGATTATCACTTGAGAATTAAAAACACGGAGTTAATCTCAATCATCTATTTTCCCCATCTAACAATCCAAAAAACGTGTAAAACTTAAAGAGTTTTACCAATATAAGTTGATCCTAACTCATATATATATATATATATATATATATATATATATATATATATTGATCCTTACCAACAAACATTAAAGAAAAGACAAATCAACTTGTTTCACGTGACACGCTTTTTTTTTCTTTAAGTCGATTGAAGTGTTTCAAAGTGGACATTAACAAATCTTACTGATTGAAAGATGTTTAAGGACATGGAGAGAAACAATTAAGGTTTTAATTCGACGTGGCAGTCAAGTTTAGGGTGCAAAATGAGAAATACTTGAAGGGTCAAAACGAAGGAAAAAACGTTTAGGATGCAGAGTGAAAAAAAAACGAGTATACTTGAATATCTGAATAGAGAGTTAAACCATTTAAAAATATTTTAAAAATATGTATTACGTTTTTAAAATAAAATTTTGAATAATTCCCTTTTTAATGTTTTAATAATTCCCCTTTTTAATTTCATATTCTTTTTTAATATAATTTCATATTCTTTTTTATTCAAACGAGTTTGGGTCTAAACTGTATTCAATTTAGATTTGTTTCGAGTCAAATTATACATGGTTCGAATTTAGTTCGAATCTAGGATAGACGTGTAGAGTTTGGTTTTAGATTGAGTCAATATCAGATCGGTTGAGTTTTAAGTCCAATCAATATTGAATAAGTTAGTTTCATGTTGGGTCAATATTAGATTAGTTGGTTCGGGTCGAATCAATATCAAATTAATTGATTTTCAAATCAGGCTAATAAATTAGATTTTCAGGCCAATTCAGATTGAGTTGGGTATGAGTCAAATTGAGCATATGTAGAATTATTGATATATTCTTTTTGAAAAATGTGTCTTTTTATCATCATATATGAATATGATCTTTTAAAAGGAAAAAAAAGATGATACTAAATCATTAAATTATTATAAAAAATAATGGTTAACTAGTAGTATAATACAAAAAAAATAAAACAAATATTATTTCACTATTTATCGCATTACTTAAAAATAGATAATACTTAGTAAAATTAAAGTATTCCTTCACTCCAACATAATTATCGAGTTAAATTCTGATTGATGTTCGGTTCAGATTAAATTTGGATAAATTAAATTCGGGTCTATGCCAATTCAATTCAATTTGTTTTGGTTTTCACATCAAGTCTGTGTCTCGAATCGGATAATCGGGATTTGGATCAAGTGTTAAATTTTAGAAATCTGAATATGATTTGAATTATTGTAAAATTGGGATGAAGGTAAAACCCTTTAATGGCGTATCTTGGGAATTTCTCTGAAAATCAGAAATATTTTACTCTGTTTGTGACAAATATTCCAAAGAGATTGCATTGGGAGGAATATGTATCCATTCCAAGTCAACTTGAACACCATTGAAAGCAGATATTTATTTAACCATCCTTTATAACATAAGCATAGATCCAGACAATTCAAATTTAACCATCCTTAAGCAACAGTTTTACAAGCTTGATTCCAACTCCAAACAACTTTGAGGCCAAGTCCCCCTTCAGATTTTCTTGATTAATAAAAAATAACTGAAAATATTAGAGATTCGAATCCTGGCGATCGATGCGAATAAAACAAATTAATTAACTAATGAGTTGGATACCGATAGCTATACCAAAAAAACAGTTGGAAAAGGTTATAACTCCCGAAGAACATGATCAAGAGTGGCAAGATTGAGTAGTAAAATGATGTGGGTTCCCATACTTTGTGATTCAAAACCAGTCGACAAGGTAAAGCTCCCACTAGTTTGTTTGCCAGTCTTCATATGCTTGTCTCCAGTCCACTACTGATCTGAACACATTATTTGCAGCATATATGTCTGCTGCATAGATAGAATAATGAAATAGTTTAAACATTTATGGCCATGGAAAATTGGAAATGAAGAGGTCAGTGACGATCGAATATATCATGCAAGTGGGGGGACAGTCATGGCTGAATATCAGTCACTGCCCTGGTTTTCGAGATGTCCTAATCTTACAGCCTCCATGGTTGTTATAATCGGTCTGTTGTAAGAACTTAAGTCATTTAGGCTCTCTGATTGTTGTAAGAATTTCCAACGTGCCAAGAGCAAACATCAACACACAGGGCGGAGCCGCTGTGGGACTAGAGGGCCCCCCAATTTTTTTGAGAAATTCTAATTTTACCTCTAAACTTCTTAAAAAATTTAATTTGCTTTGGATTCTAGGGATCCTGCCAATACTTTTTTGTTCTTAATGAGACTCTAGGGTGCAGGTAGTGTTCGTACTTTTGATTCTGGATTGTTGGTGGATAATTTTGCAATTTTGGTTGTTTATTTTAATGAGAATTTTGGGCACTATTTTCTCCTTTTCACTGTTTAAGATTAAACTTCGGTTTGATGTTGATTATGAAAGGGTTTTTAAGGAGACTCAAATTATTATAAAAAAATAATTTGACTTCCTCAAAAAATTTAAAATTTCATATAAAACTGTAAAAATTTAAATATTTTTAATTAAATTCTCACTTAAAATTTTAAATAATATGATTAAATCTCTCAAAACTATTAAAAAAATTAGTTAAACCCCGAAATTTTCTTTTAAAATTTTAAATTAAAAAAATTATTTTGCCCCTAAACTCTTACCTTAACTTCCGCAACTGTCAGCACATGTTGCAGTAATTATCCAATGGTTCATCTCATGATTTTGCAGCTGCTTTATTCTTTGAAGAGCAAAGCTCCTTTATTTTCCAAGGACTTTGCAAGTCTGTCTCGGAACCGAGCACTACTCCTCGATGTGGTAAAGGGGAGAATGTATGCAACCGAGTCGAATTTCAGTATCTACAATCCTTTTTCTTATTTCGGTTCTTTTTTGTAAAGTCTGAAGTGAAGTTTTCTATCACTGATATGGACTGAAGACTACATGTCTACCGTTGCAGAAGAAAAAGAATAAAAGGAAAGGAATGTAATACTAATATCTTTCTTTTTCAAAGATAAAGTGGGGTAGTTCTGCGGTAAGGCGGTTAATATACGGCTAATATACGGCGTAACCGGTTAGAAAGGTGACCGGTAAACATAACATATTCAGTAAAATTACCTATTATATTGATAAGAGTATCAATATATTCAGTAAAATTACCTATTTTGTTGATAAGAGTATCAACATATTCGGTAGAATTACCTATTTTGTTGATAAGAGTATCAACATATTCGGTAAAATTACCTATTTTGTTGATACTTCGAAAGTATCCATACTTTTTTAAAAGTATGGATACTTTTTTAAAAAACAATGTAACCGGTTGCAATGTGGCTCGAAAGTATCGATACTTTTAAAAAAGTATCAACAAAAAGTATCGATACTTTAATACTACCGAATGTTGATACTATTATCAACAAAATAAGTATGGATACTTTTAAAAAAATATAGATACTTTCGAAGGACCCATCAGCTTAAACTTTAATGACAAAATAGGTAAGCGCTACCGAATATATTGATATTTGGATCAATAAAATAGGTAATTTTACCGATTTTGTTATCTTTTTAAAAAAAATATAGATACTTTCGAAGGCCCATCAGCTTAAACTTTAATAACAAAATAGGTAAGCGCCACCGAATATATTGATATTCGGATCAATAAAATAGGTAATTTTACCGATTTTGTTATCTTTGACCGATAACTTAAATTTGCCGGTTACCATTTTTTTTCATTTTTTTTTCATATTTTTTACCGGATACATCATTTAATATCAATATATCCGGTAGTGCTTTACCAGATACATTATATATCTTATAATGTTTCCAGTAACGTCGTTTATTAACCGTATATTAAGCGGCCGCATACTAAAAAAGTCCGATAAAGTGGGAGAACCAATGGTAACAAACATAACAAAAAGTACAACTCTAAATCACAAACAATACATCCGATACTTATAAAATTAGACATTGCAATGTACGATAGGATTAAACATTGGAATTCATGCATTAACCGTAAATCAATTCATTTATTTGTTTCGTTCTTTTGATTTTTAAGCTTTTTAATTCAATAAATCTGTCTTTATGACACGCTTTTCTCTACCGTTTGGTACGTTTTTCTGTTTTTAGCATGTTTTTCTGTCTCTTGGCACGTTTTTCATTATTTGTTTTTTATGAGGGTTGATTTGACGACGCCACGACTGATCAAGATGGTGATTATTTGTAATCATGTTGATCTTCCCTGCTATGGACATTCGGTTTGAATTTGGATATGCGGTTTGCGCTTGTGATGAGTTTTTCAGGTGCTCGGCTCTGATTTGCGTTTTCTCGGTGGTCTATCAATAGTTTCATCCCCTTTTGCGGTTCGTTTTGCCGATGCAGTCAGGTTTCGTATCTATTTTCGATCGAGTATTTGGATGGGTTTATAACCTTTTCATGTATGGTTCATATCTGATCTAAAGTGACTAGTTTTAGGAGGAAGTCCAAATTATGTATTTAGTTTACAATGATAGTTTGTAAACCCTTATTGTAATTTTGGGTATTTTCTCATTAATAAAATTAGTGGCTTATTTTCAAAAAAAAAAATTAATAATATATTTTTTTTGCTCGACAATATATGATTTATTAATAATATAATCATACAACCCTAACATGATTGAGAGGCTCATTAAAAACCTCCTTAAACCTAAATGGAGGAAAGGAATACTCAACAACAAAGGAATATTGAACCAAAAAATCACCTTCATGACCAATTTGTCTTTTCTCTTTTTATATAATCTTCATTAAAAATCACCTTCATTAAAAACCTCCTTAAACTTAAACGGAAAAGAATACTCAAACAACTAACGACAAACTACTCAAAATTTGAGCACTAGACTAATATATTTAAGGAAACTAAAGTTTACACAAGCTTATTAATTTTAGGGTTTAAGAGTTTAGTTTAGGGTTTATGAGTTTTGGTTGTAGAGTTTATAATTTGGGGTTTAGGATTATAATTTAGATTTTATAGTTTAAATATGATGAGTTGTGTAAATTTTTTTACACAATCTATGTGTCAAAATATAACTCTAAATTTAAATAGATTTTTGCCTACAAATTGACGGTGAAAAATAAAGTTTTTACAAGAGGGGTTATTTAGAGGTTTAAGATTTGTAGGTTTATATAGTAGGGTTTAAAATTTAGGGTTTAAAATTTTTGTTTTTAGTAGAATTTTAGGGTTAGAAATTTAAATTTTAGCTTAAAAATATGCATGTGTCAGTTTTTTATACTTATAATGTATCAAATATTCAGCCTATTCAAATACAAACAAATTTCTTTTAAATCCTTTATCTATTATTTATTTATTTATTTCTGCACGTGTATGAATAAAATAGGGTTTCCAAGGTGGATGAACTTTTTAACCCATGTTGCTTCCAGATGAAAAGAGTAATATGAACATATAAAAAAAACTTTATAATATAAATTATTAATATGGTCCTAACAACAACTTTTGATATTTTATTTGAAGCTTTTATGTTTTATAATAGTATTAGCAGTTCTTACTCCATTCAGAAGTAACAAGCTTTTTTGAATTGTTTTTAGGATCGATGCCTGTGATGGAAAGGTTGGTCATATGCTTCAAACTAGTCACTTTACGACCAGCATCTGCCACTTTAAGATCGTATAATTCGGTGGATGGAAAAAGATGCATATTTATTAAAATTGGGGTGTTACAACTGTGACTCTATGAGTGTGTCTTCGAATGGACGGAGAGATCAGTTTTGATAAAATTAAAAAAAAAAAATTGACGGTGAGATTAATTATTGTTACAGTAAGATTGAGTGCTGCAATGATGAAATGTGTATTTGAATTTAAATTAGAATAGAAAATAAAAATTAAACGCTTAAGGGCGTAAGAGCAAGTCTTTGAAGTTCATATAATAAGTATTTGAATATTTTTTGCACCTAATTAAATTTTTAAACCAATAGTTTAATTAATTAAGTCTTTAAATCAAGTAATTTAATCAATTAAGCTCTCTGATTAATTTTGATCGTTAAATCTTGATTTTTTTGGCACATGATACACTACGGTTCTATCATGTTGTATATGTAGATTCTTTTCAAAAAAAATATTTTTTTATAAAGTTATAAGTGGTTTAGATTTTTAGAACTTTTAAAGAATTTTTTAAATAAAAAAAAATTAAATATGTGAAGTGGAAACACTATGGTACGACGCACTGCATCAACATATCCAAAAAAGACTAAGCCCGCTTGAAGTGCCAATCTGAAGTGCCAATCTGCAGCGAGCCCACTTCTTCGAGAGTCTCTTCGGGCTCAAGCGGCCCAGCTACAACCTTGGCGGATGATACCCCAGGAATGGTTACCATCAGGCCTAGAATTTTAAAATGCCCCAAAGGACTAAGCCCGCTATTCTTCAGAGATGGGCTAAATAATATTCAATTGGGGAATTCCTTTATTAAGCCGGCTGGAATTAAAATTGGTATAAACGCAAAATCCCCAAATGCAGCAACTGTCAATCTGGTAAGTCAGGAAGAAAACACGCATAAAGAACGGGAAGAAGCGGCAATGGCAAACAACTTTAAGCGACATGCAGATGAAATTCTGGAAGCTAAGAAAGTGGCAGAGGTCTGCAAGCTGGTTGGGTTGATTTTCGAAGATGAAGAAGAAGGAATCATCAAGGGTCTGGTAACAGATGGAAAAAGCGGTGGAGTAGGACAGGGGAAGTAGATGCCTCCAGTCGAAGCCCAGGTGAGTTCAAAGAAGAATTATTATGAATTCCACCTTAGTAGTAACTTGGAACCTTCGTGGATTGGGAAGTAGGATTAAAAGGGCAACAGTCAGGAGGGTTATAGGGAAATTAAAACCTGGAGTCGTCTTTATTCAGGAATCGAAAAAAGAAGCTGTAGATGAGTGTTTTATTTCTCAAATCTGTGGTAGGCAATTTCGCTTCGCATTTGCTGTTTCGCCTTCGGTCGGGGCAGCCGGAGGATTAATTTCCGTTTGGGATGTTTCGTTCTTTAGACTCAAACATAGCATTATTCACAGCAAGTACATCATTTGTGTTGGGACGCTGTTAATAGACAAGTTGGAAGTGGGGTTAATCAATATTTATGCTCCGAATGATGGCGCGGAAAGACGACGATTGTGGGTTGAGTTAAAAGAAGTGGTCCAACAACTGAATATCCCTGTTCTGATAGGAGGGGATTTTAATGTTATTCGAAAAAAGAGTGAAAAATTGGGAATCCACAGCAATAAGAAAGCCATGGAAGACTTTGATGAATTCATAGAGGATCTAGCCCTCATCGATCTACCCTTATCCGGAGGAGAGTATACATGGTGTAGTAATAGAGAAGAACCCGTGTTTTGCAGACTAGACAGGTTTCTTGTGGATGCAGACATCTTGTTGAAGTGGCCTAATGTGACCCAAAACTTAGTGGCAAGTAGCATTTCGGACCACAAACCAGTGGCGTTGTGTAATACTACTCGAAGAAAGGTAGGCAGTGTTTTCAGATGGTTTGATTACTGGGCGGAAGAGGAAAATTATGATAAAGTGATCAAAGAAGCTACTATCAAGGCAGGGGGTAAAGGCATACTAGATTTTCTCCTACAATGTAAGCATGAGTCGGAAAAATGGAACCGAAGCAGGAAAGCACAGAATAATGAGAGCAGTCAGGCTTTGGAAGGAAAAATGTTGCTACTTGAAAAACAGATTCAGAACAATCCGGGGGATATCGCAGTGAAGAACGAGCTTAAAGATTGCCGAGCAAAATTGTGGAACTGGTATAGAAGGGAAGAGAGGGAGTGGCTCCAGAAATCTCGATTAAAATGGTTCCAAGTAGGCGACAAAAACACAAAATACTTTCACATGGTGGCATCGGCGAGAAAACGAACTAATACCATTTCAGCATTGAAAGTCGATGGGGAGTTAACCACTGATCAGAGCAAGATAAAGCAGGCTATTTATGAAAGGTTCAAGGATGTATACAACGCCAAAAACACTATCCCAATTAAGAATCTGGAATGCAATCTAAAGAAGCTGTCGGTAAATTCTGCGAAATCGTTAGACAGGATGTTTTCCGAAGAGGAGATCAAACACGCTTTATGGTCCATAGATGGGTCTAGGGCCCCCGGGCCCGACGGATTCAATATGAATTTCCTGAAGAAATATTGGAATATAGTAAAGGGGGATGTGCTGAAGTTTTTCATCGAATTTTATAACGGCACAATATCAGATATTTCTTTCAATAGATCCTTCATAGTTTTGATTCCGAAGAAGACAACCCCAACCTCAATGGAGGATTACCGGCCGATAAGCCTGGTGTGCAGCATGTATAAATTGGCCGCGAAGGTGTTATCCTATCGTGTAAGTGGATGCATACATGAGTTTATAAGCGAGAATCAGTTCGCATTCTATCCGGGCAAACAGATCCTTGATTGTGCGTTGATTTCAAATGAAATTGTCGATGTTATGAAAAGAGGAGGAAGGTCTGGAATTGTTTTCAAAGCTGATTTTAGGAAAGCATACGACACTGTTGACTGGAATTTTTTGTCGTTAGTGATGAAGAAAATGGGTTTTGGGGATAAATGGTTGTCATGGATTCAGTTTTGCATCTCTTCGGCAAATATTTCGATACTAGTAAATGGCTCGCCAACTCCAAGTTTTTCGATTCAAAGAGGGCTGCGACAAGGCTGCCCTTTGTCGCCTATTCTGTTTAACATTGTGGCCGAAGTTCTCAGCGAAGTTCTTAAGAATGCAGTGCGAGTGGGTCTCTTTGAAGCTGTCAACATCAACGGCAGCGACATATCTGTATCCCACATCCAATTTGCGGATGACTTAATAGTTTTCAGTGGGGCTAGTGAAACACAAATAAGGAACATAATCAGAATTTTGAGGGGCTTTGGATTAGCTTCCGGACTACGGCTGAACTTGGAAAAATCCAAATTGCTTGGAGTGAACGTTGATCCGATGTTACTAGAAAGATGGGCAGCAATGATCAAATGTTCCACTGATAAGTTCCCCTGCACTTACTTGGGTCTTCCGCTTGGTATTGTGCGCAATTCGTTGGAGGTATGGGCACCAGTGGTGGAGAAGGTCAAAAAAAGACTTGCAAGCTGGAGATCGCGTCTCTTATCATTCAGCGGGAGATTGGTGTTAGTCAAATCGGTACTTTCTAATTTGCCCATTTACTACATGTCATTGTTTAAATTACCAGCTGCTATTTGCAAGCAAATAAACAGATTAATCAACAATTTCCTGTGGGGTGGAGCCGAGAAGAGATCGATTGTGTGGATTGGGTGGAAGGAGCTATGCAAACCAAAAGCCAATGGAGGTCTCGGACTAGTGGACATGAAGGTAAAAAATAGAGCCTTACTAAATAAGTGGGTTTGGCGATATGGGGCTGAAACAGAGTCTCTCTGGAGGAAAATTATAAACAGCAAATATGAGAGAAACTCGGCCGGGCTGATTCCTAATAATTTGAACAAGACGAATAAATCTAAAGTGTGGTGGGATATCATTTCCCCACTCAACAACGAGAATGACTCGTGGATGCGCAATATTAGCTACTTGACGGGCGATGGAAAGGCAATTAGTTTTTGGGAAGAAAGGTGGTGCGGACCGTTTATTTTGAAAACTAAATATCCTAGAATGTTCGCATTAGCCGTCAAAAAACAGGGAGTCATTGCTGAATTTGGCAGTTTTGAGAACAATGTTTGGAGGTGGGATATCCAGTTTCGCAGACCACTATTCAATTGGGAGGTGTCGATGTACGGGGAATTTGTGGATGTTATCAATCGCTTCAAACCGGGGGGAGTTTTACAAGACAGTCTAAGGTGGAGTGCAGCACCTAATGGAATCTATACTCCAAAGTCGTATTGCGACTTGACAATTGCAACAAATGTGGAGCCGGATCGGATATGGAGTTTGGTATGGAACAAGGACGTACCTCCAAAGGTGGAATGCTTCACTTGGCGCCTAATCCACGGAAGAATTCCCACTAGAACAGAGTTGATCAAAAGAGGTATGAGGCTTAACTCTCCTAATTGTGTGTTTTGCAACATTAAGGAGGAAACTCCAAACCATTTATTTTGCGAGTGTGATGTAACTTGGCGGGTTTGGCAAGGTTGGAACAGCATTTGGGGTCTTAGCGTGGTTATCCCTAAGTGCATTAAAACTCTAATTAACATGTGGTATGATACTGACATTGGTTTTAGAAATTGGCGAATCTGGATTCTAGCATTTAATAGCCTGGTTTGGACTGTTTGGATGCATCGAAATGAAGTTGTTTTTAATGGGAAGAAGCCGGATGTTAAATTAATGATTGATGTGGCCATACTAAGGATGGCGCATTGGTGTAACGCGAACTGGCCAGGGAATATGTTATCAGTAAATGATCTTTGCAACCTTCCTGTTACCTTCAAATTGGTGGCTATCGAGACGCCACGAGTACAAAAAAACTGCTGGTATCCCCCACGCGAAGGCTCTCTCAAGTTCAATGTAGACGGGGCTGTGTCGGGATCGTTTGGGGCTGCCGGGATAGGAGGTGTTCTACGAGATAGTAACGCTAAAATTTGGGCAACCTTCTCGAAATCAGTGGGCCACATGGATGTGTCCTCTGCTGAAATTCTCGCCGTTGCTGAAGCGCTGAAGTGTTACAAGTCAGTCCCGAGACTAAGAGAGTATCCGCTGGTTGTGAAAAGTGATAGCAATGTTGTTGTCCAATGGTTCAAGGCCCCGCACTTAGCTCCGGATATTTTTAAGAGGCTGATAACCTCTACAATAAACCTATGTTGTGATTTACAGTGGTCGATCGAAGCAATTTACAGGGAGGCGAATGTGAGTGCTGACTTACTCGCAAAGAAAGGAATCCACAGAAGCAGGGATTTTCAGCTACTAATTGATGGAATCGCAGGCGAGGGAGGAAGGATTGCTGATCAGTAGCAAGTGCTGTAATGTTAGAGCTCTCGAAAGGGGTGGTAGAGCAACATGGCTCTCGGAAATCTGCTGCCAGGAGTGCGTAATCAACAGCAGGGCATACCAGCAGTAGTGTACTTGTTAATGAGTGTTTAGTTTTTATGTTGACTATACATTTTTTTGCTTGGCCGTGTATGGAGTCCCAGGTCTTTCGAACTTGTGTATTTACCCAAAGTACTGTTCCGCGCACTCTTTTTCCTCCATAGGTTTTAGGGAGGTTTTTTAACGAGGCCGGGATAGTACGCAAACTAAATAAAATAAGCCTGTTTCAAAAAAAAAAAACATATCCAAAAAAGCTGTCATGATTTAATGGTCAAAATTGGTCAAAAGGCTTACTTGATTAATTTATTTTGTTTAAGGGCTTAATTAATTAAATTTCTTGGTTCAATGGCTTAATTAGGTGCAAAAAAAAAGTTTAGTGAGTTAATTAATTTTCTTTTCAAAAGTTGAAGAACTTCTTACATTTTTAAGTCAAATTTTTTGTT
This sequence comes from Hibiscus tridactylites, assembly GCA_958450335.1. Lineage (NCBI taxonomy): Eukaryota > Viridiplantae > Streptophyta > Magnoliopsida > Malvales > Malvaceae > Hibiscus > Hibiscus tridactylites. The sequence goes on from OY288268.1 coordinate 94,917,204, forward strand.
GCTCGACAAATATAATTTCATAAGTGGTAATCATACAAGCCTGAAATTTAAGTTGTGAGCCTGGTTAAAAACTTTCTCAAACCTAAATGAAGGAAAATAGTTCTACACAACTTTATATAACAAACCCTAAAATAACAAACCCTAAACATCAAACGTCACCAGAGTCCAGTAAAAATAAGCTCAAATTCAAACAACTATAACAATATTGTTTCCCCTATCACCTTAACAAAACATAAACCTGCTGCTATAATAAACAAAACAGTCTACAACCACTCACTCAAGCAAGACCAGCACCGCCCAGAATAATTACCACCATGCTTTAAACAATTGACGACGACACAAGCCTGCCTTTGCCAAGTAGTCAGCCATTCTATTCCGATTTCTTGGGACATAAGTAAAACTCACTCCACCAATTGAGCACGAAAAACGTTCAATGTGTCAGAAATTTGAACTTGTCGTTGTGAATAGAATAAATTAAAAACATTATCATTGATGGCTATATCCGACAAGCTCCCTACCAAAAACAAATTGTAAATGATGAGACTTGCAGTGGATGGTAAGTGCAGAAATTGTGGTGTTGCACAGGAAAGTCGCAGCCATATTTTCTTCGAATTGAGGATGTAAATAGGTGTTTATGTACAGTTTGAGGATTTCCTAAGGGCGATCTTTAAAAAATTTCTTGTATTGGTTTATTGTAGTAGCTTGCTGCTTTCTAGGGTAAATTAATAAAAAAATATTAAAATTTAACAATTAAAAATATCTTTATGTTATACAATAATATTTTGAAAATAAAAATATAACTAAAATGAAAGTGGGGATAAATTGAAATATATCTCTCCACTGGGTTGAGACTTGAGATTACTCCACTGGAGCTTTAAGTCTCAATGAATCTCAACCTATTGGTGAGATATTTATATTCCATATGCATGAGATAGTGATTATATTTTCATGCAAGTGTAGTATCTAAACACGCCTTAAATAATGATCGTCTTATATAAAATAACTATTCGAAAATTAATTAATTAATTAATTAATATTAATGGTCCATAACAAACACGTTAAAAAATGATATCCATAGATGTAACTAGAGAATTGACATATATATATAGTTGCACAGTATAAAAAATTTAATTGAAACGAAAAACTAAGATTAACAGTAGAATATGTAAAAATTATTACATGGCTTGGCTTGAACAGAAGTACATAAAAGTAAACTTGATTAAGAAATAGAAACAGATCATATTGATATAGAGAGCTAAAGATAATCTATACAAGATCACACATGAGAGATTAACTAGATTAACTACTGATTTTTGAGCCAATTTATTTCTTTCAATGTGATAATTTGGAGGAGTATTTTAATCTGTATTTTAGCTTAGCACAAAGCCTGATACGGCTTCAGCAAAGGGATCAGCCCTCCACCTAAGTGGAGGGACATGACTTCATTGGTTGATCCCACCAGCTTTCCACCGATGAAGACCGCCGGAACCGGCGCCTTGCATCCCAACCTCATCAGGGCTCTCTCCATGTCCCGGCCTTCGGGGTCTTGGTCGATCTCGTGAACGGTCGGGGTCACCCCAAGCTCTTGGAACAGAATCTTGACCGCATAACACAGGCAACATGTGCTCTTGCTGAACAGCACCACTCCCCTCTCCGAGGCCAATCTCACCACCTTGTCCATGTCGAATCCTGAAGTAATGTCTTGTGCGGTGAAGACAGTCGTTGTATGCTGTCGGTTTCACTTCAAAGCTTAAGGACTATCGGATCACTGCACTCGAATTTCGAGCCGATGGTGGTGGGAGGTTGGAGTTTGAGGAAGAGAGAAAAGTGTCCAAAGCTTTGTTGGACATGAAACTTGAGCTCCCATGGTAGAGTATTTATAGGCAACATCATAGAGCAAACTCCTTAATTTGTTTGAACAAGAACATTCAAAAGAAACTCTGCTTTAACTAGATGCTTAAAACCAATAAGGTTACTTTATACGATGGGGACTACCATGGGCTGAACAAGTTGGCTAAATATTACACTAAATTAGTGATTAAACTGTGAGCCTATAGCAATATGCGTGTTTAGCCACTAACCATGTAACAAAAGTAGAAAATATTCTGAGGCAAGCTCTCACAATCGCCTCCTTTCAACCCTATTTGCAGGAAAAGATTGCGAACGTGATGGCTTTCGGTGGAGGCAATTTCTTTGTATTGCGCCCACCAACTTGTATATGATTCTTCTTCCCGCATGTGAGGATACACTATAGGGCTGACTTCACTTCATGCACAGGGGCTGCTGTTCTTTGATCGGCTTTGAATGGCGAACGATCGCACGTGCATCGACAACTACTTGTCCTTTCGTTGCGGTGGGACAGGACCGGATTCTCCATTGTCTAGCTATAAAGAAAGTTGGCACTGCAGAAGAGCATCCGTGAGGTAGTTATACAGTTAGAGGTAACACATCTGTAAAATCATGAGTAACTTCACAAATGATGTTCTTGTATATGTACCCATAACTACATAAATGTTTGTTCATAGAGATAAGTATCCATGCATAATAAACCTAAGTTTAGCATTTTTATTAGTAGAGCGATTTTACATTCTCAAATATCAATATTCAGACTCACATAAAATAGGGACAATACGAGTATTTTTTATGACTCGGACATCAAGTAAATTTCAAAGTTTCATTTTTTTCCTAATATTTTTTAATATTTAATTTTATAAGAGTCAAAAACATGCAAATGGATTAAGTATAAAATTTAATTAGTCTTTTAAATTATTTTTGCATCCAAACAATTTGATTATACAATTCGACCCCAAACTCCTTAGGTTATTTTGGACTGAATTGAGTTTTGATTTGTCGTGCTTCAGCTATTGGAGATCAAATATAAATTAATCAATCAGAATCACGTAAATAGTACATCTCGAAACAACGTTTTAATGCGAATGGATAAAGTGTAAAATTACAGTAAAATGAATTGGAAAAATAATACTCCATGGATTAGTGACCCGACTGTCTATGCTTATGAGGCGTTCCTATAATTATTTAATTTTACTTTATCTTGAAATATGATTAATTACATGCCGAGTTCCTAAAAATGTTACTTCCTCTGTCCCACTAAAACTGTCACATGTTGACTTTTTTGGGTCAAACTTTTTCAACTTTGACCTCTTATAATTTAAAATTTATTATTGATAAAAATATGAAAAAATATATTTTAAAAACCTTGAATCAACTAGTTTTTAAATATATTTTTTTTTATATTTTTTAATTAATTAAAATATTTAAATAAATTATAGTCAAAGTTGAAAAAATTTGACCAGAAAAATGTCAACATGTGACAGTTTTACTGGGACGGAGGGAGTAATATTTATTTAAAAATTATTAAATAAATAATGGTGTGTAGCGGTATGTGTCGTATATTCTAGACTCATACTTTTAGTTAATAGAGACAATTTACATCCATCATTTTTTTAGGGTAAACTATACTAATGACCATCGAACTATGGGGTTGGTGTCGATTTGACCACTATATTTTCAATTGTGTTAAATATACCACATAACTATTTAATTGGTTCCAATATAGCCACCTGCCGTTAAACCCTAACAGAAAGATGATATGGCAATTAAAAACAAATTGGTATTATTACAAATTTAATCCCTATTACTTACGCATTCTATCAATTTAGTCCTAATTCTCTTCAAACTTTCACCAGCGTACAATATTTTTAAAAATAACCCATCAAGTTTAGATTAAACTTTTCCGATATAGAGTTGCAGCGTTTTTATGGGGTGGGAAACAAAGAAAATGGCAAGTTGGATATGAGTTTAGGAGGGTGAAAGTTTGGGTTACTCATTAAAGATCTCCGATTTTGGGTTGTCGGCCTTGCCCGAGCAGCTTCACAATGATGGGCTCCTCCACACTCAGTGTGGGACTCTGGCATATGTCGCCCCTGAGGTTTTGAGGAAAAAAGGCTACGATGGATCCAAAGTCGATATCTGGTCCTGTGGGGTTATCCTGTATGTTCTTCTCGCAGGTTTCTTGCCATTTCAAGATGAGAATTTTATGAAGATGTATAGGAAAGTTTTCAAGGCTGAATTCGAGTGTCCGCCCTGGTTTTCGACAGAACCGAAGCGTTTGATCTCTAAACTACTTGTTGCCGACCCTGAAAAAAGGATCACAATTCCAGCTATAACGCGAGTTCCGTGGTTTCGAAAAGGATTTACACGCCCACTTGCGTTTTCAATCGAAGAATTACTAATTTCGGATACCAATACGGTAGACGACGATGATTCTGCTGAATCTAAGTCTAACAAGCTATCATCTCCCAAATTCTTCAACGCTTTTGAGTTCATTTCCTCCATGTCGTCAGGGTTTGATTTGTCGAGTTTGTTCGAGAACAAGAGGAAATCGAGGACGATGTTCACTTCAAGATGTTCAGCTACTGCAATCATGGCTAAAATCGAAGCTGCTGCTAAAGGGTTGAACTTTAGGGTGGGAAATGTCAAGGACTTCAAGATGAAACTACAAGGGTCATCGGAGGGGCGGAAAGGGAAGCTATTGGTGACGGTGGAGGTGTCTGTGTTGGATTAAAATCCGTAATTGTGGGCACATATGTAAAATGTATGTTGCTATTATAAAGTATGACACAAAAATAAAGTGACCAATTAAGTTAAGCGTGTCATAGGTATTAAAATGTCATGGAAATAAAAGTGTAGATACCATAAGATATATTTATAATTCAATGAGGGGCAGAGTTATAAATATTTAATAGTTTGATTTAATAATCAACTATATAAAGAGGCAGTGGTCCCCAAGAAATAGGTTAACTTGTTTTTCTCTCCTTCCCCGTCAGAGAGTTTTACTTCAAGAGATAACCTATCTTCTTGGAAGATCAATACCAAAGTTTTGGGATTTCCACAACAAGATTCAAGATTTTCAATCTATCAATGAATTCAGGTACGCTTCCGCATTCAGTTTATTATTCTTGATGATTTGACATGATAGATCTTGGGGTTTAGATTTCATATCTATTATGGTTTAATTCTAACAAGGGGCATCAGAGACTCGTCATGTTGAATCATTAAGAATGAATTTATTTTATATTATTTTCTGGATTGATTCCTTCTTAAGATTTTGGGTTTTATACTCAGATTTGGTATTTAGATTTTTTTTTATGAATCTAATTTTCTAGGGTTTACTGCAATCGATATTATTATAGTCTAAATTATGTGTTTGCTTAGATTAAAAATATCGTAAACAATTCACTTCGTGAATAACTTCCGTAAATTTTACATAATACCCACTTCGGTTGATGACATGGTACCCTATAAAGGTTCGGGAGTAAGACTTGATAATCAGGAATTAGGTCAATTTCCTTATTTCATACATTAAATATATTTTCAGAATTCGGTTAATAGGATGTGTACTCTTATTACACGATCAGTTGTAATGGTTCCATATTACCCTAGTAATTGTTTAAGTTTTAAATTTGTATTAAGATTTAATGTATCGTGCTAAAATAGACTTCGGTTTTCACTTTGGATTTGTTTTGATATATTGCTATTTGTCGCAATGTCATTAATCTTATGAAATTAATATTCTATTCAGTTTGATCAAAATTTTAGTTTTGATCGTTAGTAATTAAGGAAAAAAAAGTTTGACTTGGGCTTTGTCATGGTAAATTTATCGTGACTTGGAAATTTTATAATTAGGTTAGCTCTCGAAGCTTTATATTCGATTTATGTCTAATTATTATGGTTGAATTTTGTACAAATTTTTTTGCTTAAATTTATTTGGCATTATGCTTAATTATGCGGTTAATGTTTTCTACGAAATATACATATTTGCATTTGGTATTGATGTATATTGGCTTCGGTTCGATTAAAATTTTAATTTTGATCATTAGGTTATTATGGATATATTAAAGCTTCATGTGCTCATTATATGAATTATTCATTTATATGATACTTGTGTTTTCTTGGACTTTTAGCTAGAGATTGATTGTTTTGAATCCGACTTTAAATTTGGTAAATGCATGATTAAGGAATTTTTAAAGAAACAGTCAAGGATTTAGGTTTTTCGATTTCTGATAGCCCCATTCAGACAACCTTATTTTGGGTTATTTCAGAAAACTCAAGTGTTATCAGAAATTTCAGTTTTGACTGCTACAAAATTTTAAATTTGGATATCGGTATATTTATTGTATATATTTTAAAATAATTTAATTGAAACATTAAGTCACCAAAGTGACCTCTATTGTGAAAAAATTATTTTATTTTAAAATATAGAAGGTTTTGTGCATGTAAGTCGGATTATGTTAGTATTAATCGGCCCAAAGGAAGGTTAATAATTGACATTATTACATGTGCAACTATGGTAATAAACATGTGATAATTATTCAGTTTTATATGTGAGCAATAAATCGGCCCAAAGGAAGATTTCTGTTTAACATGTTCTTATTATCAATGTTTGATTACTGTACCAAGATATCACTTGCAAGTTAATGTTTTGTCCAAAGATAAAATATTAATGGAGTGTCCGATATCTTGATATGATGTTTACCTTTATTCAAATTTATTATTATTTTAGTTATCTTTTAATTTGATTGAAAGATAAAATTAAGACAAACATTTTGAAACAATTAAATTCATATTTTGGATTCGGATGTCTAATATTTTAATGGATTAATTGAAACATAGTGTCACCAAAGTGACCGCTTTTGTGTAGATTAGTTTATTTAAAATATCAAGATGATTATGGGTTTTTGTAATTCATGCGTTTATTAATTGGCCCAAAGGAAAGTTAATATTTGGCAGAATTACAACGACAACTGTGGCGATAAATGTGTGACGATTATAAGGTATTTTATGTGAGCAATACGTTAGTCCAAAGATTAGCCTATTGTTTGACATAGTTTATTGTCAATGTTTGATTGCTACAACAAGAGTACCGCTTACAGTTAATATTATTGTCCAAAGACTTGATATTAATGTTGTGCTTGGTATCTTGAGGGGAACTAGTCATTATTTTGAATTTATTTGTTTAATTATGAATATTTATGTGAGCTTGTTTCTATTTTATTTACTTATTTTGTTCTATATTTAGGTAATTTATTTTTGTTGTCACAATATCTGTTAAATACATTCTACACTCATGTTTAGTGAAACTAATTTCAAGGAATAGAAAAGACACTTACATATAGTATTTTGATGTATGAACATAGACTTTGCACTAAGAACTGAACAACTTGCACCTCTCACTGCGGTAAGCACCCGTAAAAGGTATTTTGAGAGGTGAGATCGTTCGAATCGCATGAGTCTAATGATCATAAAACATAACATTCTAGATGTCTTTATGAGCACAAATCTAAAGAGATTATTCTTACTAAGGGTTTTCTTGACGAAATTAAGAAATGTTTTACCAAAACATTAAGGTTAAGATGACATCATTTATGCCTTCTTTGATGTCTATGAAGTATAAGGGTCAAGAAAATGTGAGAGATTTATGAAAATGTTTAATATTGCTTCAAAATTTAAGGCATATAAGATCGAACTTTCTAACAATTGTTTGTTCTTACGACTTCGACATTGCTTCCTATACAATTTAGCCAATTCAAGTTACAATTTTTAAAGGGAGAAATAGACTATATTTGGACTCATTTCTCATTGTGTTCAAGAGGAAGAAAAGTTGAAGCATTATAAGTGTAAAAATATTAATTTAATTAGTGCTCATTTAGTTAGTGTCTTTGAGAATAAGGGCAATAAAGAAAATATTTAAATAAAGTTGCTAAGGGTTCTAGCCAAAAGAAACGACAATAAGTTTTTAAGTGTTGATTCTTTTGTATAAGTTAGGACACATGTCGAGCAACTACTTTGGTTATTTTGAGTGATCCATGGACTGTAAATTTTATGATCCCACAATTAAGATTATTTTAAGGAGAGATTTATAATTTTTTTAAGGATGTTGAGTTTGAAGGGAGAAATAAGGTTAGATACATTGTTATTGAGGAGGAATTGAATTATAATTTAATTCCTACTATCACTTTTGACAATGTTTAGGTTTCCAACCTATCATTAATCAAGAAGTGAATCAAGTACCTCAACAATACAATGTTGAACAACTCACATTCAAGATAAGGTAATTGTTTCAGAAGAACAAACTCAACAACCTTAAAAAAACAATTGTCATTAAAGAGATCCACGAGAGGATGATGAAATATTATTTTGAATTATTTTATTGTATTTCTTCAAGAAAATAAGGTAACAATGAAATGATAGAAAATGTTCAATCATTTTCTTATCAGAACATAAAAGTTTTAACTCTCAAAAGTGGATTGATGTCATTCAAGAAAAGTATAATTTTATGCAAGACAATAAAGTTTATGAACTTGTCTTATTATCTGAAGGTGCAAACTAATTGGTTGTAAATGGATATTTAAAGCCAAGAGAAATGCAAATGGTAATGTGGATAAGTATAAAGTACGTCTTGTATTTAAAGGATATACTCTAAAAAGAAGACATTGATTTTGTAGAGACTTTTTTTCAAGTTTTTATTGAAAGACTCTTTCAAGATAATTATTTCACTTGTTGCTTGTTTTAGTCTTAAGCTACATTAGATAGATGTTAAGCTTGTTTTTTTCAATGAAGACATTGAAGAAACTATTTATATGGTACAATCATAGAGTTGTGTCTTATGATACAATGTCAATGATATGTAAATTAAAGAAATCTATCTATGAGCTTATGTAAGACTCTTATTAATAAAATTATAAATTTCATGTTGATTATCTCATTCGGTTTTGAGATAAATTTGGTTGACATATACTACAAGTTCAGTGGGAGTAAACCAAGTGACACTCATATTGCTAAAGAAGATAAGTATTATCTTACTCAATGCCCTAAAAGTAACCTTGAAATTTAGAAAATCCAAAAGATTCTCTATACATAAGCTATTGAGTATCTAATTTATGCTTAAGTATGTATGCATTTGGAAATTGTGTACATTGTTGGAATGTTAGACAGATATTTGAGGAATCATATTATGGACCATTGGATAGCAGCCAATGGGGTTATGAGATATCTTCAGAGAACAAAAAATTACTTGCTCACATGTCGGAGTTCTGGTAAGTTAGAGATCATCAGGTTTACAGACTTCGATTCTATTTGAATATTGATGCAAAAGAATTCTGTCACATGAACTGCTACTTATAGATTGAATAGAAAGACCACTTAAGTTATTTTGTGACAATAAATATGCATTCATTTATTCTATAAACAATAGGAACACTTCAAATTTGAAGCACATAAATATTAAGTTCCTAGTTGTTAAAGAAAATTCAGAGTGTTTGTGTGTTTAAAGAGCATGTTGGTACAAACTCCATAATTGCGCGCATATTAAGAAACTGTCACCCTAGGTCTTTCATGAGCACACTACTCATGTGGGTGTAATGTTATTTAAGGATATTCAGTTTTAGTGGGAGTTTGTAATTTTGAAATAATGCTCATTCGGTTTAGACACAATTTCAGTTACTTCAGTTTAAAGTTATTTAAGATTATTTTCTGCAGAAATAAAGTTCTTTTGGTTTATGTACACTCTAAATTCAGTAAAGTTGATCTCACTAAGGTTTAGGAGGACCAGTTGGAAATAGACATGTATGGTTCACATTTCATGTAATTTTCCATGCTACACATCCATGATTGATCTATGTCATTTGACTATATTTGTATACGTGACCATTGATGGGTCCAGTCATGATTGATATGGCGAAGACCGCTTTGATCCTATGTGGATATAGTTGATGGACGAGATTGTTATAGAATACCTATTACATAATAGCAAAATTTTGAGCTCATAAGGTTGTATATTTATCAGGAAACATATGTTGCCCAAGTGGGAGATTGTTGGATTAAAATCCGTAATTGTTGGCACATATGTAAAATGTATGTTGCTATTATAAAGTATGACACAAAAATAAAGTGACCAATTAAGTTAAGCGTGTCATAGGTATTAAAATGTCATGGAAATAAAAGTGTAGATACCATAAGATATATTTATAATTCAATGAGGGGCAAAGTTATAAATATTTAATAGTTTGATTTAATAATCAACTATAAATGCACATGCTCTGTGATTAGTACATCAATGTATGGCTTGCAAGTTTTTTGGGATGCACACAAGCAAAGATGTTTTTCTCGGGATCTGTATGCTATATTTTGAGGGTAAATTATACCACGACAATCACAACCTACTTCACTTGTGTGTGTTACATTGTTACTCATTAAACCCTTCTAAACTCATACCCAACAACTTGTCATTTTCTTTGTTTCCCACTCCATAAAAACTCTGCAACTCTATATCGGAAAAGTTTAATCTAAACTTGATGGGTTATTTTTGAAAATATTGTAAGCTAATGAAAGTTTGAAGAGAATTATTCAACGGTGCTGCTGAATAAGAATAAGTTTGTGCAGGTCTATTACCCCTTATCACTTTCGACTATTAGTAATGGGAGAGACTTCAAGTTTGAAGAGAATTAGAACTAAATTGATAGAATGCGTAAGTAATAGGGATTAAATGTGTAATAATACCAATTTATTTTTAACTGCCACATCATCTTTCCGTTAGGGTTTAACGGCAGGTGGCTATATTGGAACCAATTAAATAGTTATGTGGTATATTTAACACAATTGAAAATATAGTGGTCAAATCGACACCAACCCCATAGTTCGGTGGTCATTAGTATAGTTTACCCTTTTTTTAAGTTAGGAAAATTTTAGAACGGACGACACACAACACTACACACTACTATTTTTTTTTGAAAGAACAGGTAATTCAATCTAAATTCTAATTTTATTTTGAAATATGATTAATTGCATGTTGAATCCTTAAAATTTTTAATAATTATTTAAAATTCATTAAAAAAAACTAATGATGTGTAGTGTAAGTGTTGTTGTGTAGTGGCGTGTCATCCATTCTAAACTATCCATAAATGTATAAATTTAGGTGTTTTTTATTTCACGGTCTACCACGCTCGACGAACACTGCCGAACACCGCTAATGCTGAACATCGATGAACACCATTAAATTAATTATTAAAAATTAAAAATCTTAAAGACTCGACGTATAATTATAAATTATTTAAAATATAATTTTAATTAAATTATTTTTCTATATATATGTTATATTTTTTAATTTTTTAAATAATTGGATCAAATATCAACCTTAGACAATTTTAAAATTAAAAACCTTAAACACTAAACAATAAATCCCAAAGTATTCAAAACACCTAGGAAAGTTTAACGAATTTGGAATTTGGATTACAAACCAATTAAAGTTTTTTTCTCAATTCCTTTCTTTCATTCGAAAATGTTCACAGTCGTTTATCACAAAAGCTTAACCTTTTTTGTTCCTAAATACACAAATTAATACACAGGATAGAACAAATGAAAAAAATAATTGATAAGCACCTCACTCTGGTGAGCAACTACGAACTGGATAGGCTTGGTGACAGATGTGGTTCACAGGTCCCAGATAAGTAGGCCACTACACCAAGTTTGGTATATAGCGGCGCTTTTTGCGGCGTTTTTGTCGAAAACGCCACTAAATTTATACTTATTGCGGCGTTTGTAATACAAACGCCATAAAGTGACAGTTCTTGCGGCGTTTATTAAACAACCGCCGCTAAAGAATGATAAATGGTGGCGTTTTAGAATAAAACGCCGCTATAAACAAAGCTTTAGTGACGTTTGGCAGAAAAACGCCGCGATACAGTTCACATAACTCGTACTTTTAATGGCGTTTGTATTAAAAACGCTGCAATAGGTGTTTCTTTAGTGGCCTTCAGTCACAAACGCCGCAAGCGTGCCGTGGGAATTGGGATATCTGATATATCTAAAACACGCACATTCTTACTGTTTTGAAAAAATCCCTCACTCAATCACTCACCCCGATCCCTAAATCAAACCCTAATTCCCCTTTCGGTCGTTTCTTTTGCTCTCACATCCTCACCGGTCAGGCGTCCTCGTTGGCTCGTCCCTCGCCGTCGGTAGCAGCTTAGAAGCAGGCAGCACTGCAGGTACGCTATTTCTTGTATCTCACTTTCTAAAAATCCATTTAATCGTCATGAAATTTCCTTGACACCAGAGTCTTTGTGTTTGAGTTTAAAAGTGGAGAGTCTTCTTTGTTATTAACCTGAGCTTTCTAGGAATGAAGACTTTACTTTCTCATGTTTAAATTTCTATTCAATTCTCTAATCTCTCATAATGATGTGCAAAATGGATACTTGCTCAGAATTCGTGGAGGTCAATCTTTCAGAACCATTTTCAATTGAGAAATAGTGATTCTAGAAGACTTGCGAAACGGAGACTTGCTCAGAATTCGTGGAGGTTAGTCTTCAATTCATTCAAATCTAGGTTACACATATTAGCTAAAAAAGGATTTTCCTTATTAGCACACATGTTAATTCGAGGGTTTGTTTCATCTGCTATTGGGTCCTGAGAATTTGGGAAAATGAATTATAAGTTTAACATTTTATTCAAGTTTTTAAGGCATAAGGATTGTTTGTCTCTCTGTTTTGTTTTCTTCTTTTTCATTTCTCGACAATATCTAAGTGCATATGCAAAGGGTCAAAGTTCTGACTTTGCTGCTTTATTTATCTCTTTTCCCCCTGTAGCATGTTTCAACCAGGAGACAGAATTTACATCTTTTATACGTGTGCTTTAACATTTTTTTAACTTCTCACCAACAAGTGCAGTGTTAAACACATGTTACTTCTAAGTAGAGAATCCAAGTTTTAACCTTGGAGAAGACATTGTTGGGAGTTGCAGCCACGGATCTCGAATATAGATCGTAAAATGGACATGGAGAATCCAAGTGCAGTGTATCTCACTTTCTCATTTTTTCTCCTTATTCTGGACATATAAAAAAGGATTTTCCTTTTAATTTTTATGTTCACATATTAGCCTTTTTCTGCTAGCTTGGAATGTGGTTTTTCCTTTTAATTTTTATTCTGGACATATAAAAAAGGATTTTCCTTTTAGTTTTCTGCTAGCTTTTTTCTTATACTATAGGACTTGTAACTTAACTGAGATTTTACTCAGGAAGTTAAATAAGCTAATTTAGGTTGTTCAGTAAGCTTTTGCTCTTGAATTATGACATATTACAAGGTATATTTTGCCAAGTCTTGGTTATGGTTGCATGGTCCTTTTTAGAGCATCACCATTGCACATGTTTACTGATCTACAAAAGTAGTAGTTCTCCTTATGTTGGTAAATTAATAACTATCTACATTGTTAAAGGTTGAAAATGTTTCCATACTTAACTGTGTGCTCCTCTTATCCTTGATTTTGCTCCTAGGGTGAGTTGTCAAGTGTTGAGCATGAGAACAGACGAAAGGTTGCAGAAATGCTAAAGGAATGATCAATAGAGTTCCCTTCCCAAGCGATTGACCACTTACCTCCAATAGACATAAATGGTAAGCTGTAATTTCTTGCAGTATAAATTTGCTTGAGAATAGTTATTACCTGTTCACAATTTATCAGACACCATTCTCATATCGAAGACCGAGTTAATTCCATCATAGTAAGACAACATTCTTTTTTTTCTTTTTACTTTTTAGTTTAAGCCATAGTTTAGTTGAAGGATCACCAGGTAATGTGGGTTACATATAGTTCATACTTTGAAAGAAATTTCAGCATCGGAAGAGATTTCTGCAGCTGGCTGCTATGATGATGTAGTACGCTTGGAATTGCTCAGCATTACAATAAGGTGACATGAATGTTTTTGTTCAGCATTACAATGGAAGTGGGACCAAACTCATCTGAGAAGTAAGCGAGCTATGTAGGTGAAGAAGCCAAGAAGCTTTAATGGAATTTAAGACTTTGTTTTCTTTTGATAATGTTTTTATGGTGCCTGGTTTTAGGTACTGGTTTCAAGGATTGAATTTAACTTCTTTTTTGTTTGCTAGAGTTTATGTGATTTTGTTATCAATCTTCTAAATTATTGGTTTACTTTAGGTTGCATTTTCTCTTCATATATGCTAAACTATTTGCTCCTTCCAGTCCTGAAACCACATCATTCTAGTTATTGGCACTGAGTGTAGAGTGGATTGAAATTCTACTATTATAAGAATTTTATAACTGAAATAATTAATGATTTTGGTTTTGAACATTTGATTTCTCACTTGTTTCAGTTCTGTGATGGTGCTGTTGGTGGAGAGGATTGACATCGATGATTGCCGGGTCGATCTTTCGCTATTCGGGATGCCATTGTCAGGTTCAAATGGTCATAATGATGGTGAATCGAGTAGGAATAAAAGGAGAGAGAATAATGGAGATCCTGGAAATAGTTTTTTACAGTCGAAGACGGAAAGCCGCGGTTTGGCCTTTGAATAATGAATGATGATAGGAATAATGTTGTAGACACTAGACATAGTGTTTTAGATATATATATCAGGTTTGAGTTAATGAAATAAATATTTTGTTTAACCAATATTTTAAGTTAATTGTGACAATATATTTTTGGGATGAAATAAATATTTTATTTAACAAATATTTTGAATCTGTAATTTACATTTTTTATGAAATAGAAATAGGGAAAACTTAATTTTTCATTATTATTTTATTTCCCCTACAATCAAGTATAGCGGCGTTTGAAAAACAAAACGCCACTAAAATTCAGGCTATTGCGGCATTTGTAAAATAAAACGCCACTAAAAGTCAGGCTTTCGCGGCGTTTGAACTATAAAACGCCACTAAAGAACACATATTCGCGGCGTTTTTAAACACAAACGCCGCTATAGAACTTGACTTTTTGCGGCGTTTGCATAAACAAACGCCACTAAAGAACACTTTTTTGCGGCGTTTGTATTTACAAACGCCACGAACTATTGCGACGCTACTTTAGGCGGCATTTCTTGCGGTGCTTTCTTAAGCGCCGGGAAAGTTTTTAGCGGCGCTAAAAAACGCCGCTATAAGGTTAAAAAAACGCCGCTAAAGAACTGTTTTGTTGCAGTGAGGTATTGGTCATCCCCAACAGAACCAAACAAGTACTTATGCCTGAGATGCCAAGCAACATCTTCGACGACACCCTCGTGGACCTTGAAGATCCGCGTAGCATCAAGAGCCTTGTTCTTGGGAGTGGCATTGATATCCCATAGACAAATCTGTGCATCATCCGTGCCACTAAGCAAATGGCCTTTCTTGAACTTACTCCAAGACAGCCTATACCCCTCGGTGCTATGACCCCTAAGCCTTAAATCGGGACTGCAAGCCCCATCCAAAGGCGGCTTCGAAGGATACTTACTGTAATCGAATACGAAAACCTCAACGTTGACCGTTTTAGTTGTTTTTGCAAAATGAAAACATCTGTAGCAACAAAATTAGTGATGTATCCTGTATTACTAACCCAGAAACATCAAACTGGTTTAAAAAATTGGAAGAAAAAAACAACAACGAACAAATGATAACACTATTTGATCCAATTATTTTAAAAAAAAAATATGATTTATGATTTAGGGTTTACGGTTTTAGGTTTATGATTTATGATTTATGATTTATGATTTGGGATTTAAGGTTTTATTTTTTAATTGACTAAAGTAGGTATTTGATCCAATTATTTTTTTAAAAATATAAAAAAATAATTTAATTAAAATTTTATTTAAAATAAAATTTATAATTATATGTTGAGTCCTTAAAATATTTAATATTTATTAATTAATTTAATAGTGTTCAGCGGTGTTCGACGTTAGGGGTATTCAGCAGTGTTCGTCGAAAGTTGTAAAATTTTCCTTTTTCATTTGGGTTAAAAGTCTTATTGAGTACCATATTCGATTAAAAATTAGTTAGATTAGGTCTTGATATCCTAACGGGTTTGGACTTAAGCCTTAAAAAATATATATGAATATCCTAAATTAAGCATTTGCATCTGAAAATTAAAAATAATAAATATTTTATTTAATTAATATTTAAGTTAAAAATAATTTAAAATATTATAGTATTAATAATTTTGGGAGAGTAAGAGCGCTTCTCATCTCTTGTATACCTTCGTCCAATGATGCGACATGGTTTTGACCAGAGACGCTCATGCCATTGGCTGGGTGTGGTTAGGAATGAGCATTTTACCTAGACTCGGCATGTTTTAACCCGGGGGCGATCTGGTTGGGTTTTCTTTGTGAAATATTCGGGCTTAGATCAGGTCGAGTTGAGTTTTTATTATGGGTGTGGTAGGGTTCGGATTTAAGGTGAAAAAAATTTAATCAGACTCGACTCGGGACTAATAATATAATTTTTTCATATATTTTTAAGAATATTTTGCAATAATACCCTTCTTTATATATTTTTATAAGTAGGTCCTTAAAATTTATTTTTTACAATTAAGTTCTTAAAATTAATTAATTTTTTTCACAATTAAGTCCTTAAAATTATTTTTTAGATCGGGACGGATTCGGGTTGAGGTATATAATTTTTAAAGTTGGGTTGAATTTTTTAAAAAATACTATCATGTTGGGTTTAAGGTAATTATTTTTTGGTCAGGTTTGAGTCGACCAAAAATCCGACCTAACTCGTGCTCATCCCTAACGTGTGGTTGCTTGAACCTCCTAGTGACGGTTGGGTCGGTGTTACTGCTAGGCTTCGTTTGGATTTGGGCTTTTGTTGAACCTCTGCTTGTATGGTTTATCTTTTGGACTCGGTTTGCCTGAACCCGGCTTTTCTTTTTTAATTGATAATGATTTGAGGGTATTATGTCAAGGAGCGGACCAGAATAAAAGCATGAAATATAAAAGGCTTATTGAGCTCAAACAAGCTGCTGCCCTATGAATACAACCGGAACACTGGGCTTGCACCCCATCTTATGCAGTCACCTTTCGATTTGTTGCCCATTCTGAATCTCGTCGAGCTCCTAAATTGTGGGCTTTGCCCCGAACCCACTTATGAGAATCTTGTGAGTAGTGGTTAGGGGACCATACAGATGGCGAGCTATTCGATCTCAGTTCGGTCAAAATTTAGTCAACACTCGAATCCAATTTGAATTCGGCTCGAGTTCTTAACGAATCAAGCTACTTGAAATTCGGCTCAAAAAGCTCGTGAGCTACTCGAAAAATATAATATATTATTTTTAATTTTTTAAAATTAAAGTGAACTAAAATGCAGGTTGGGTGGCTTTGGTTGTTACGTTATGTTAGTTTAATTTTTAGTTTAACATTTAGTATATTTTTATGTGGCTTTTTTAGGTTTAAATAGTTGTTAATTTTTTCAATGTGACAATTTAGGTGAGACAATTTTAAAATACAAAAGTGACAACTTTAGTGGGACAAAAGGAGTATTATTATTATGGTTGTAATTTGTAAATGAAAAGAGACAGAGCGAGCTACTCGAGTCTGACTCGGTCAAAGCTCGGTCAATACTCGACTTAATTGGACTCGACTTGATCTCGAACTCGGTTCAAATTCTTAACGAGCTAAGTTGAGCTTAACACACTCATGCTCGATTCAAGCTCGAACTCGACTTGAATTCTTAACGAAATGAGTCAAGCTTAACGCTATTCGGGCTCGACTCAGCTCGTTTACGCCCCTAATTGTGGCATGGCTCATGCAACCAATGCTCCGGCTAAAGATCACCACTGGCCTGTCTGCAACCATTCTCCGAACCATTTCCATTGATATGCAGATATAGAAGAGTATACTTGAAAATATTATGTGAATGCTGTGGATCTTCTTGGAAAACTTTAAACTGCTAAGAACGGAAGAAGAAATACTTATACTGTCCGTGAACAGTTGCTTGGAAGTAGGGCTGGCCCTGAGATTCTAGAGGTTCAAGTGCGAATTTTAAAAATAGTCCTAAATTAGATATTTAAATTGCGATTACGATCGTATTTACGATTGTGTTACATTTATCGTGGTTGTTGATATTATAGATGTTATTTCCGTCACTACGAGTATCGTGGTTGTGAAACTTTTTAATAACATACGCTATTATAGGCATAACAGTTGCAAGTATCGCGTTTCAGATGGTGCCACTACCATATAACGGTTGTTGTTGTGGTTGTATACCAATATTTAAATCTTTGTTTCTAATAGGAAGTAATGAAAATAAATAAATTTTAAGAATAGGTTCATAATAACAAGGATTGAAAAATTGGGGCCCTAATAATAAATGTTGAAAAAATGAATTTTAAGAGTATGCACATAATAATAAATGTTAGAAGAAAAACCGGGCTCCTAATAACAAGTTTTAGAAAAAAAATTCAAGAGTAGACTC
This sequence comes from Hibiscus tridactylites, assembly GCA_958450335.1. Classification (NCBI taxonomy): domain Eukaryota; kingdom Viridiplantae; phylum Streptophyta; class Magnoliopsida; order Malvales; family Malvaceae; genus Hibiscus; species Hibiscus tridactylites. The sequence goes on from OY288268.1 coordinate 94,935,450, forward strand.
TAATAATAAATATTGAAGAAAAAATTAGTCTACATTAACGAGTATTGAAAAAATTAGACCCTTAATAACAAAAATTAGAAAGAAAATTTAGACCCTTAACAACAAATATAATTCAAAAAAAATTTACAAACACATAACTTCCCTAAGCGGTGAGCCTTGGGCGGTCGCCCTTATTGACCCAGGGTCGGCCTACTTGGAATGGATGAATAAAATAATCCAAAAGATCATAGTTCTTGTTTTACCCCGCGATGATTAAGCGAAAAACACGTATATATGAATAAAAATCCTCTATTCCTTTTCGGTGTCTTTATTTATGTTTCACACTAAAAATTAGGTTTAGGGTTCATGGTTAGAGTGTAGGGAATTTGGGGTATGGTGTAGGATTTAGGATTTAAAATTTAGGGTTAAGGCTTCAAATTTAATGTTTTAGTGTTTTTTCATGTTGGAGCATATATTGAGGCACTGAAAAGGGTAGATGATTTTTATCCCCTATATATCGAACAAAAATCTTCTGCCCCTAAATTCCTAATCATGCCCCTTTCTATACCTCACACTAAAAAATACTTAAAAATCAAATTCTAAACACAAACTCTAAATTCCACATCTTAAACCATAAACCCTAAAAACATCCTACCCCTAATTCTCTAAACCCTAACCACAACCCCTGACCTTAAACCCTAAACTCACTTTTTTAAAGTAGGGCACCAAAAAGGGACATAGTTTGGGTAGGGCTGTAAATGAGACGAGACAGATCGCGAGCTATTCGAGCTCGACTTGGTCAAAGCTTGACTCGGTTAGACTCGACTTAAGCTCGAACTCGGCTCGAGTTCTTGACGAGCCAAGTCGAGCTACTTGATACCCGTCTTGAAAAAGCTCACGAGCTACTCGAAAATATAATGTACTAATTTTATTTTATAATTTAAAATACAAATTCTCAAACTTAAAACCCTAAATATAAACCCTAAACATAAGTATTAAACCCTAAAATCTAAATCTTAAATTCTAAATCCAGGTGCCTAAACCTTTAAACCCTAAACTAACACACTAAACCCTAAAATTAACAAGCTTGAGTTTGCACAACTTGTGTATCAAAGCTTTTTCTTCATAGGACTTTAAATGAGACGTGACAGATGAAGAGTTACTCCAGTCCAATGCACTCAAAGATCGGTCAATACTTGACTCGATTGGGTTCGAACTCGACTCGAGTTCTAAACGAGCCGAGTCAAGCTCAGATTTCTCAGGCTCGTCAGAAATTACTCAAGCTCGGACTCGACTCAAAATCTTAACGAGCCAAGCCGAGCTTAGCACTACTTGAGCTCGACTCGGCTCGTTTACACCCCTAGTTTGGGGGCAGACGATTTCCATCCTCATATTAGAGTACTAACAAGTTTATTTGAACTATCTTTAACATACTCAAGTACTCTTTTCCTCCAACTTAGGTTTTTAATGAGGCATATGATCAAGGTCGAATATATTAATAAAAAATCTCTTTGCTGAGAAAAAAAATATAGGAACTTTGCAGTTTCCCAGGGTTGCCGAATGCAGTATTTCCAGCATTCGATCAACTTTCGGTGATCCAGCCGCTGTTTATAGAGAAATTAGAAAGATTGCGCAATCTAACTTTTGATTAATTTGTCAAAATCTGGTGAGCAGAAAACAAGAATATTAAAATCCAAAGCGATGCCACCCCAATCAATAAAGTGCATGCGAAGATAACGAGTTCTTTCTTTAGCCGGTTTTAAAGTAGTTTAACTGTTGGATGCAAATTTACAGGCTTCCTACTGTTAAATATTGTATCGATTCTTCAAATTTCACAAGATTTATAGCTTGGTCTAATTAATGAATTACTAGTTTCAACTAGTATCTGAAGTCAACAATCTCTAAAGCAAGTGGTTTTTCTCAGTTAACACGCTCCTTTTTCCCTGATTATGGTTCAAAATCCAGTAGAAATAAAATTTCCTTTCTCTTTATACATAAATTGTTCCAAAAAAAAGAAACTATGTATATCAAGAAATGGAGATTTCATCCCATTTCAAAAGAGAATAGACACAGAGATATTTTATTTTTGGAATTTTGACATCTTCAGTCATGTTAGAACAAATTCCAATAACAGCTATATGACTGATGCGTCTGCTTTTCTTGTTTGCCTGCTGATACCCTGATAGCATCAAGAATTCCGACTACTTGAATACAACTTGTGTAACCAAGGCTGCAATTTTCCTAGAGAATTTCGGCCACGCTAAAATTCAGCATCTACATCTAGATAATGTTCCCCAAAACCAACTGATCTTGTTCTGATTTGCTTTGCTTTGCCTTCTAGACAAAACTAAGCTACTTGCCGTCCACAATCATTACAATGTCTTCTTTCACCGAGAGGTTTTGACTTTCGATCAGGTTTGATAAAGGAAAACCATTAATTTGAACAACTGATTCGATAACCTTAATCAAAACTCGGATTGCTCGACCAACAACTAGTTGGTCTAATAGGATGAGGCACTTAAGTAATGTCAGGGGTTCAAGTTTGACATTGTGAATGGAGCAAAGTCACTTTCTTAAAGTCGATATCAAATTAAAAAAAAAACAAATATATCAGTCACTCAGTGTCTATTATCTTTTGAAATGGGAATACATTCTTAACAAATTATACTATATGATACCCTAAATCTTATGAACTGCGAAGTATCAAAACCAGCAGCTGTGTTACTGCAAATACCGCATTTGGCAGTCCTGGAAGACTGTAAACTGTAAAGTTCCTATATGAATACATTAAGCTAAAAAAACATTAAAGCTTAAAGGTACCTCATCGCCAATTTGCATTACTCAAATTGCAGAATGCAGATAAGGTGCAAAGATATGTTAAGAATCCTAATCCGCCGATCTGCCGAGCCATTTCTGCAAATAGTATAGGGAATTTTGGGGAGTCTCGAATTGCTATTACGATTGTGGGCATTTCTGCAAATAGTATTAAATTTCGAATATTTCAACTCAAACCATATGGTGATTACTATTACGATTGTGGGCATTTCCCAATAGTTGAGTGCACCGAGCCACTTACAATGGTGTTCCATGTGGAAGAATATCTCATCTTTGTTTCTTACTTTTCCCGGATTATAATGCATGGTTTTGAGCTATGAAGCACGGGGACGGCCCTAAGGTGGCGTCCCGCGTACCCAAGACGGGGACGGCTGGGGGACATCACGAGGACATCCCAATTTTACCGGAGACGGTCAAACTTACATTGGGTACTGTCAACACTTATTAGGACGTATCTGAATATATTTACTTTAAAAAATAAAAAATAAAACCTTCATCTTCTTTGTGAGCAAGGTTTTAAAAACCATTAAACTTATCCAAACTTAAAAAGCTCAAGGATAATTAAATTAAAAAATTATCTTTAAAAAATTACTAAATTAAACACTCCACCTAAAAATTATAAACTTAACCCTTAATCTAAGCCAAAAGGCCAAGACTAGATTGCTTTTTTGTTCTATCTGATAAATGTCTATTTATAGGCTGCTTTCTCTCCTTGCTTTATGTATCTTAAGGATGTGGGATATTAGATATGTGTATTGTATTTGTAACCTGTTTTAATGTTTAATCAGTCAAGCTTTAAATAAAAATAGATATATATTTCAGCCATGTCATCTTTTAATTTTATTATTTTAGTCATTCATTTTCTCTTTATTTAGAATGTAAAGTTAAATTTTCGTTCATTTTAGTCATTTAATTTTAGTAGTCTCTTAATCTAAGTGTTAAAAAGTAATTTAAAATTATTAGAAGTAAATTTAAATAACTACAATTATAATTATTGTTTAATACAATTATAATTTTAGTCCATATTGTATTATAAATTTTAATATTTTTTATTATATATATCAAATTTTATTTTATATTTGTCGTACCTTTGCCGTACCTGTACCCTCTAATTTTAAAAATTGTCGTTTTTTGTCCTCGTATCTGTATATGTGCAACTTAGGTTTTGAGTAAGAGCAGATAAATATAATGCGGGGGTCCTCCAGGCATCTTCTTCTTCCTTCTTGTACGGTCATTTACGTTTGTTCTTGTGATCCTTCAATGGCATTAAAATCAAGGTAGTTTTATACTAACCATCATTTTGTCTTTCCACCTCCCTTCTCTCTTAACAAAAATCCTCAACTCCTTTTTTACAATGCTCTTATTTATGTTTTAATATTAAAAAATTAAATTATATTTTAGTCCTAAATTTTAAACAGTAAATTCTAAAAAGTTACACCATATATCTTAAATTGTAATATTAGATCTTAAACTTTAATCTTAAATCTTAATAAATTATAACTCTAACTTTTAGTATTAAGACATAAATAATGACAGAGTCGCCTCGTACATTTTCGGGGCACTAAATGAAAACTCAAAAAATGGCCCCTATATAACAAAAGCATATGTCAATATTTTGAACAATTAATTTAATATTTCATGCTAGGAGACCTGGGTTCAAATCGTTTTGTCAAAATGGTGTATGCCCATAGTCAAGGGGTTAAGAATATCTATGAACAGATACTACCTTGTAAGCATCTTTAGACTATTCAAAAAAATATTTCAATAATAAATCATACAAATATGATCAAACGCATTATTTTTATTATTTTGTTAAAAATATCTTGAATATACTAAAACAAAAAGGTACAACGAGATCCACTAAAACAATATATTAGATAATGTAAAAATTAAAACAATATATATTTTTACAATAGCTTTGGTTAAGTTAAATATGTCTCTGCTTGGTTTTAATTAAAATTTGTTGCTTATCTCAATGGTTAAGTGCCAAGTCTTTAACTTATGAAGTCCTTGGTTTAAATCTCACCTATAGCATGAGAGTTTTTTTATTTTCTTTTGGCTTTGTTCAACCAATCAGAAGGTGACATGTGTCACCTTTTGTTTGGACAAATAAAAAATTATTAAAAATATGTGGCATGTTGACTAGGAGAGAGAATGATATGGAAATTGAAAAAAATAATTAAAAGTTCCACATGAATTTTTCCGTTAATTTTTAACGGTAGAGGTACAATTTTGAAAACGTAACGTTAGATACTATTTTACCAAAAAATAGTTGGGGTAACGCGCCAATAGCTGGGGTACTATTTAAGTAATATTTCCTTTAATTTTTTAGTGTTGGTATAAAAATAGGCACCAAAAAAGTACCTAAGACTTTTATCCAAAATAGAACCGATGAGCGGGTGCTTGTCTTGCTCCTTCTAAGGCAACATTGAATAAGAACACCAAAAAGAGATTTTCTGTTTATTTTTTCTTGGCTAAGGGTGTTTATGGTAGGTTAATCGTATCGTTTAACTTAAATGGTTGATTAACCGTTATAGTGGTTATTAATCGTAACCTAACTGTTAAGAAATGGTTAACCGTTAATTTTTTAAATGGTTAACCATTATAATGGTTTAACGTTAAAAACGGTTCTGTTACAGGTTAACATGTAACCTATTACAATTTTCTTTTCAAATTTTCATTATTTCTTTTTAAAATAATAAATCTTTCTCTCTGATAAATATTGTATTAAAATTTTCAGAAAAACTTAAATAGAGATATTTTAAACACAAACTCCATACTTGGTTAAAAAAGTACCTATAGGTTAACCATTAACTATTATTTTTAACGGTTCAATTAACCGAAATCGTTTAACCTTAAAGGTTAGGTTAATTAACCTAATGAACGGTTAACGGCCATAGTTTATTTTGCACACCCCTGTTGGCTTTATATTTTCTTAAAATGATGTTATTTAGAATTACCCCTACGCCTCCTGTTACAAAATAATCGATCCAAGACGATAAAATAAAATAATAAAAAAACTTTAA